>JARFXV010000308.1:1200000-1830000 GCA_031761425.1 Cosmopolites sordidus
CAGTTTATGGAAATCATGCCCTAAAATTATTACCCACTCCAAGAATTTGTCCCCGGTTTAAATCCTTGATATTTTTCTTTGATATCTTTTTGCCTCTACCTCTTTTCTTACCAGCATTACTGACAGTGGTTACACCCTTCCACAAATGATCAGCAGGTACTGAAAACATTATTTTTCTCAAACTATGCCAAATATGACCCAAGACACTCACATTTATTAAAAAAACTCGTATTCCGTGTAAAGTTCGTTGCAATCAAAGCATTCGTGTCTTGAGGTTTCAACAAAGGCGAAGCAATTAATAGTCTGGAATTTAAGGACAATTTCTGAAAAATTTTTGTAACATCTAATAAATGCTTCGCCATCTTTGGTTATGTTCAACGTTGGTATCTCGTCGTTTTATTATTTGGCATTAACTTATGATTAAATGCGGTGGCAGATGATACTAAATTAAGAAGAGGAAGTGTATATGAGGTGGTCTAAATATTGTTGTGTTTAAAATTATTCTAATATATAAAAGAAAACTCGATAATCAGGATAAATCCATCGTCTGGAATTTAAGGATATTGTTTGGAAAATCTTTGTGACATTTAATACTTCCTATACAATCTTTGGCGTAACTAAATGAGGTAACGGATTATACTAAAATAAGTATATGTAGGGTGGTCTAAATATTGATGTTTAATTTAGAATAATTCTAAAATATATGACAGAAAAATAAATTTAAGTTAGATGGGCGCAAATTGTGTTGATTTTTGCTTCAAATAGATCGAGACAGAAGCAAATATTTGTTTAATTTTTTATTGAAAATATATGTATCAAGGCGAAGGTTATTAATCAGGAGTGAACCAAGTGGCAACGTGGTTTCTTAACCACGCTACATTTTTCCGGTTACCTGGGTTGTTTGAAAAAAATTATTCGGTGTATATATATATATATATAAAGAATCCCCACCGAGAATTTTGAAGAGTTTGTGTTTGACTCGTTGTGAATACGGACCGGTCTCGAAAGATAATTGTCAATTAAGTTGTTTAATATTATTTATTAATTTATTTCGACAATGAGCAAAGTCAAAGCACAATGTGAAACCAATGGGGCCCAATGTCCCAAAAAGGCAAAAATTGACATTGTTCCTGTATTCCGTTCACCCATAAACGATGTTGTAGCACCTCCAAGTCATCATTCTAAGTGTACGTGGAACAGAATAAACGACAAGACTCAAATCAATCCCCATTCACAACATGATTGGTAAGAAAAATCATTTTATAATTTAAATATTTTAAGAGTCGGTTTTCTGGGACGCTGTAGGCTTATTTCGATCGCTGCAACGGCATTTTAGGCATATTGTGACCTAAATTTTATAAATAGAGTGGTAATATGAAAGCTGAATCTAGTTTTATTGCAATATATAATTATTTTTTAAGTTTCCAGTGAAAGCTGGTTTTTCCTCTGCAGTTCTTTTGAACTGAATGACTTGATGTTTTCTAATCTCTAATATTACGTTTGTACGATTATATCTACGAATATTTAAAAATATATAAGCGCGGTTTATCAATTAAAAACACTTGTCGATTTCAAAATGTTGTCCGATGTCTTTTAATCAAAGCATGCGGTTTTTTTTTTCGATAAAAATTAGGCAACAATATTAACCATGTATTTACGAAAAGGTCACAGTGATAAAAGAAAAACTGCTGTAAATATTTTTGTATTTCGTCATTGGAATTACCAAAGCAATAGTTGTTTTTCAGCAAGGGATAACGTTTATACGGTTTATTTTGTACACCTGTACTTATCCTCTTCTTTTTTGCACTTTCCATCTTTCTTCTTTTCATTTAAATTTTCTTCTTATCTTTGATATTCAAAGTAGATTTTAATTACAATAATGTAGAAATTCGTTTATTTCGTTTTTAAGCAAATGTTAATAATAGAAGATTTTCATTTTATTACAGTTTTTTATTGCAAAATAATAATTGTTATTATTAAAATAGGTTACAAAAATTGGTAGCCTATTTTTTTCGTCGTTTTATAAGAGTGAAAAATAAACAAAAAAAACCAAACTAAAAACGAAATTAATTTTCTAGACTTAACAGTCTGATGGTTGTAAATAATAAAAAACCGTTAATTATATTTGAACAGAAGTATTTTAAAAATAATTTTTAAAATGGCAAATCGCCTGTGGTCATTCAGTCCAGACAGAATGGCACAATGTGCATCATAAATAGTTTTTACAGTATACACAGGAATATTGTGTTTTTCTTATAATCGCAGAAATGACAGCTCCCTTTTTGTCTTTCAACTCTCTCTGGTACAGGTTCATTGGCAACCCCACATATTTCTCATAAACGGTCTTTTAGACTTCTGGGTATTGCCGACCATGTAATCCGAAGTTTCTAATAATTGTACGCTGATGCCATAGAAAGTTCTTAATTAAATTCCCTACGAATTGTATTTCTGTTGGGATTGTTCGCTGTATAAACTATGAACGAATTTATGACTGCAACATTCATCATGCAATAAAAGATACGACCATCGACCATCTCCTTGTATTCCTTGAACAGTCATATTGGGCTCACAATTTGTCTATGACACATTGTAAAGTTCTATAATTTCGAGTTTTTGACTATTGGGATCAATATCATCAATAAAATGCATCGTTCAAAGCAACAAAACATTTTTGTTCCTCTTTTGTCGGACGTTTACCTCCAGCGACCATACGCCGCGTCAACTTCTCTAGTCGTTGGCGTTACATGTTTTGTTGGTTGCCAGAATACGGGGGTTTAACTGCTTTCTAAAACATGCGATTTGGACGTAGATTCCCTGCGACCGAGCGTATCGGTAATTAGTTTAAACGCTGATTTGATGGGTACGGAGTGTTGATTTTTCGACTTTCAACTTGATTAAAATATATTTAAGAAATTCAATGGGGGAAGATAGACTAAATGCTTTAGGTATGTTAAATATTCAGTGTGCTATGGTCGAATTAATTCCGGACTTTAATGAAAAAGTTATTTTGGGCAAAAACAGGCGAATGGAATTTCACTTTAAAAACTGGGGAACGCCGAGTTTCTATTCACCAACAAAAATGAGTACAATAACCCTTTTTCGTCATAAAACTTTGATATTTTTTTGAACTTTTCGAAGTTTTGAGCTTTTTCGAATTTTCTCTATTGATTTGCAGTTACAATAAACTGTTTGAATGGTTTACCCTTCGGGAAACGGTAAGTAGCTACTTATTCATTCCTTTATCTGCGCAACAAGCCACAACTCATCCTCCAATGTCATTGTAAGTAGTAACAATACAAAATTATAATGTTTTCCTGATTCACCCGCTGTATAGGGTTTCAATAGAACGAAAAATAAAAAGGGGGAAAGAGGAAGCAAACAATTCTTCAGCAGCACTAACGTAAGCCTCCATTTATGCACTAGTATAAAGTGTTTTTGTTTCACAGGCTGTAAACACCTTCAAACCGTGTTTGTTTGATTTACTAGAAATGTATTGCCGAAAGCTGCAGTTGTCTCTGATCCTATTTTTCGTCAATTGTGACAAATTCTGAATGGCTGTAGGTATCTGTGTAGTATTGTGTTGTATGAAAGTATCAAAGAGCGTCTCACAGGAGCACATTTGTCAAGTTCCTTCCATTTCTATTATGAATGTTATCAAATCGTATCTGTGCAAGTAAAAATTTAAATCTTTTGATACCCATAGTGAATCTAAACGCCTCAATTCCCGTCCCGTTCACTTTCCATAAATCAAGTCTAACAGAACTTTAATTTTAATTATATTTGTTGGCTTAACGTTTTTCGGGCGTATAATTTGCAGATGGAGTTTGAATTTTCTTATTTGTACAGTCAATAATAGGTTCCAACATCGCATCTATAAGAAAGAAGTTCCAGATGTCCATAACTCTAATTAACTCCCAGAAAGGTTTTGACAATATTTTGTTTACGTGTTTTAATCTTTCGAAACTTTCAATGTTTTCGCCATCTAGTGCTGCTATGTTTACCATGCTGTCGATGAGCTAATTTAATTTCCATTTCATCTTCGTTTTCCTCAAATTTTTGCTCTGTCTCGCTTTCATCACTTCTAGTTTCTTCATTATCTACCTCTAGGTCATCATATTCATGATTTAGTATCCACCTCTTCGTAGTAGTTTTAATAAACGTTGGGTTTCCTTATCATAATTCATTAGAACTACCACTAAAATTAAAAATGTATCAAACGATATTATCTAGAGAGATAGATAAAGAATTATTTGTTCCAATTAAGTATAGATTTGTAACTGTCATGTTGGCACGGAACATTGTGAACATAAAATAATAAATATAATAAACATAATAAATAATTCTTACAAAAGGTAACAAAAAAGAAAATCAAATGAAACAATCAATTGTTGCTCAACAACGCTCTGTGCGAATCTTCCATTGTTCGAAACAGTGCTGGAAATATTCTTCTGTCAGCTCCTTCACAACACGTGCCGCTTTCTCTTTCACAGCTTCAACGGACTCAAATATTGTTCCTTTTAATGCAAATTACACCTTAGAAAACAGATAGAAGTCGCACGGCGCAAGATCCGGCGAATAAGGCGGATGGTCTAATACTACGATAATGTACTTGTACCTCTTGTACTTGTACCTAATGTACCTCT
This sequence comes from Cosmopolites sordidus, assembly GCA_031761425.1. Taxonomy (NCBI): domain Eukaryota; kingdom Metazoa; phylum Arthropoda; class Insecta; order Coleoptera; family Curculionidae; genus Cosmopolites; species Cosmopolites sordidus. Next base: position 1,204,644 of record JARFXV010000308.1, read on the forward strand.
TGACAGACAATGTGGAATGAGCCGGTACGTTGTCTTGGTGGAGAACCCATGACTTGACCTTCCACAATTCGGGTCGTTTTTTCATTATTCTTTCAAAGAGTTCAGCAAAAACGTGAAGGTAGTAATGTTGATTAATAGTTTGACCTTCAGGAACCCAGTGAAGGTACATAATCCCATCAATATCGAAAAAAAAACAAGCATCAAGTGTATGGGTTGGCTCTGGTGGTCGCTGGCGCTTGGCGCATGCGTACTTTTTCTGTAGCAGCGTCAGTCGCATTATTTAATAACCATAACTCGTACAAGGCGACATCAGAAGTCATCCACAAATGTTAGTCGATGAATTTCACCGTTACGATATCCTATCTTATCCACCTTGCGATATCGTAAGCCCTCCTTCAAAACGTATCTGTTCGAATAAGGGTTTTCGGCTTTCCTTCTAATAGAATAAGACCAAAAATCGATTGGATTCAAGTGATGATATTCGTGTAACTCTGTCCCTGCGTGGGGATCAATTTCATTATAACCCAGTATTCCGTTGGCATTAAGACAACAATTTTCGAATTATGTAGCAGGTTTGCAACAATATAGCCCGTTGTCCCACTTTAATGACATTTCTATTTAGGCCGCAGTTTGTTAAATTTTTGGAGAACCTGTGGCTCACCAATCCCTCTGCGGAAATTACAAAAGGTTCGATAGTGACTTTTTCAAGTTGCCAGATGTGCCTCAATTCATGAGAAAGATTCTCATACTTAGAAACTTTTCCACTAATGGAAAGTGGATCCACTAATTATGTTCTCGACAGTCTCCGCTATTTTGCCACACTTTCGACATACATCTTCAGTATTTTCTTTAATGTTATATTTCTTGTAATTGTTGGTTTTGATGACTTTATCCTGAATAGCAACAACAAAAGCCTCAGTTTCTGGATATAGTTGATTCTTGTCTAACCAGAACAGAGAAGCTTTCTTATCAATATTATTACCATTTAATAATTCTACATATCTGCCATGAATTGATTTATGTTCCTAGAGATTTATAGTAGTATAGTAATTTGCATGGCTTAGTATGGCTTATTATTATTATTATTATTCTGTTCATCCTTACTGTAGAATCTCAGCTCATGCTGGCCGATATTCCAATTATAATCATTATTATTATGTTTGACTAAAACATTGTTTATTCATTTGTGTATTTTTAATATATTAGTACAATAAAAATAAATAAATAAAGAAATTTATCTATTAGTACAATAAAAATTATAACTTAAATTTAATTATATGGTTAATTCGTTTTTAACATATAATTTTGAATTTCCAATTTAGTGTTATTTGAATTAGGAACTTTATTTTTTGGTGGTTATGATAACTATCATTGTCCATTACAATTACGCTTTCCTTAGGCACATCGCAATCGTTGTGATTCCATTAATATTTGTCTTTTATTAATGGTCCGATATGCAAAACCCATTAGAAATAACATTCTCTGGAAGCTAGTTCTGCTACAAAGAATGTTAGTTTCATCTTTCCTTAGTCGCTGTTGCAATGAATGCAATGCAGGCACAGTTTGCTCTTCATACATAGCATAAATTTTACTTCGAATTAAGTTTCTGTCGCTTTCGTCAACACATTTGCTTTTACCAGAATCACTACGAGCTTTTTTGGCTTTACTTGGCTTCATCACAATATCTTTAACTGTAGACAATGGCGTTTTCGTTAATGATGACGTTTCTGCTAAGGCTGCGTTTACATTAACCCCCCGATTCAATAAAGAAACATACACATTTTTAACAATTTGCGTAGCATCGGACGATAATTTTTTTTTAAATTCATCTTGCCAAGAACGCCACATTTTTAGCACATTTGGAATAATAAAAATACGATCGAAATTATAGAACTGCACTGCTTAAGAAAATAATGCGAACTAAACTAAAATATTTCGAAATTACTAAACCAGATATAAAATTAATTTTATCTTTTTACCTGTTATTTTATTAGGCCCCGTCCTATTTACGTTTTTTGCAATTTTGCCGGGTTTCGTTACGACAGGGGTTGTTAACAATTTATTACAGCTATTCGGTCAACGATATATCTTGAACCACACTATACTGTCCAGCGATATTTCACTCTAACATTTGTAGTTACACAGTTCTTTAAAACAATACACTTTCAGGAAAAGAAAATCAAAAATTCTTCCCGATATTTTGAAAACAATCGGCAACACTCCGATAGTCAAACTAAACAAGATACCGCAAGCTGAGGGAATCAAAGCCAACGTTTGTGAGTTATTTTTTTTCGTATCTATCACCATAATTTTTCGTTAATCGATCTTCTTCCCAGACGTCAAGTGTGAATATTTCAATCCTGGCGGTTCGGTCAAGGACAGGATCGGTTGCAGGATGGTGGAGGATGCCGAGGCACAAGGTCTCCTTAAACCTGGCTACACAATTATCGAGCCTTCCTCAGGTAACACGGGAATAGGAATAGCTTTGGCGGCAGCAGTAAAAGGTTATCACTGCGTCATCGTGATGTCTGAGAAGATGTCCAACGAAAAAGTATCAACTCTCAAAGCTCTCGGAGCTGAGATCGTCCGAACTCCGGTCAATCTAGATTCAAACGACCCGAACGGTATGTTCGGAGTTACTCACAGACTCCACAAGGAGATCCCGAACTCTGTCATCTTGGATCAGTATTCCAACCCGGGTAATCCTCTGGCGCACTACGACACCACCGCCGAAGAGGTTTTCGACGAATGTGACAAAAAAGTGGACATGCTGGTAATGATAAATATGGATGTTGAAGTCGTGGACTTGGAGATCATTGGAGATTTTTTTCTTAGGTTATGGGTACAGGGACAGGAGGGACGATCACGGGGGTGGGTCGCAAGTTCAAGGAAATATCACCCCAAACGAAGATAGTGGCTGCTGACCCAGTTGGATCGATCCTGGCACTTCCTGATTCCGTGAATAAAACTGACGTTGAGTTCTACGAAGTGGAGGGCATCGGTAAGTAGGATCATCATAAATCCATCAACTTAAATTTATAAGTGTACGTCTAATGTAATCATCAAATATCTGGTAAAAGATTATCTGATAAAAATAGGTACTGGGTGGAGTAAGTGTCACGCTATCAATTTTTTTTCGTTATATATATATATATATATATATATATATATATATATATATATATATATATATATATATATATATATATATATATATATATATATATATATATATATATATATATATAATATATAACAAAATATATCAATAAATAATGTTTTAATTGAATATAGATATAACCGACAAATATAATTTTATAATCGTTTTATTAAAGATAGTACGACGTTGAAAAAAATATTTTGGCAGTTAAATTTAAAGTAATTGTCACACAGTTCGAGTATCCAGTTTTTATAAATTTTGATTTTCCTCGTAATAATCTGCACAAATGACTTCATTAAAAGTTAAAGAAATGATTAAAAATTAACCGGCTGATACAATTAAAAATTAGACATGGCTGTCAGAGAGTTTTCTTCGTTTTCTTAATATTAATATAACTCATCATATGTGAATTAAGTATTTTATCTCTCTTTCTACCCCATTTAGAAACTTATTTTTGCATTAACAGTCCTTGATCAATTTTCATGAAGTATAAGGAGAATTTCTGACAAGTTTGAAGTCTGTATAACTTACAGTTAGAAAGCGGGTTTATTTGTACATTTTATACACCACCACCCCTCTAGGGAGCGGATTTTCATATAACCCGTCTTTAGTTTTGCCAAGTTTCAAACCTATAGGACATATAGTCAAAAATTGAGTGTTTTAATCCATTACACTTCCATATCCCTCCCCTCTCCCCAATTCACCCTTTGGGAATACATTTTCAAAAATTGCATTTTTAGTAGATGTTCATGTATTATAAAGAAAAATCCCTCTCAAGTTTCAAGTCTATAGGACTTATACGAGGGTTGATCCAAAAGTAAGTTTCCCAAAGAGCTGCAGCAGCGTTGGAAGCTGCTAGGCGAAATTCGACAACACCGCTGTGCACGGCAGATCCCCCACTCCCTTTTCCGCCCGCGAGCGCTGCGCTACGCCGCTCAGTCTTGGCTCAGCAGCCGTTCGCGATGGAGCCTCTTATTGTTGATCCCGCCAGGTGCGAAATTCGATCGGTTATTCGGTTTTTGCATGCGACAGGAATTCCACCTGTGGAAATTCATCGAAAGTTGACACAAGTTTACGGCGACAAGTGTATGTCCGTTCAAATGGTCCGACATTGGTGCAGGGAATTTAGTGACGGACGGAAGGAGGTTCACGACGAAGAGCGGAGTGGAAGACCTGCAGTTTCGGAGTCGATTGTCGAGAAGATCGAACGCGAAATGCTTCAAAACCGGAGAATCACCATCCGTGAACTCGTTGATAGGATTCCTGGGAGTTCTTACGGTACAGTGGAAAGAATTTTGACTGAAAAGTTGGGGTATCACAAGTGTTGCGCTCGATGGGTACCGCGCATGCTGACAGCAGAACACAAGGAGAAACGCCTCGATTGTGCTCGACAGTTTCTTCAAAAGTGTCAAGACGATAAGGAAGAATTTTTGGACTCCATCGTGACCGGTGACGAAACGTGGGTTTTTCATTTCACCCCCGAAACCAAAGAAAAGTCTAAACAGTGGCGTCACTCAGGGTCACCAGTCACAAAGAAGTTCAAGCAAACTCCTTCTGCTGGCAAAATCATGGCCACTGTCTTTTGGGATCGCAAGGGGATACTGCTGATCGAGTTCCTGACACCCGGGACAACAATAAACTCGGACAGGTATTGTGAGACACTCACTAAACTCAGGCGTGCTATCCAGAACCGCAGGAGAGGACGCCTGACAACAGGTGTAACGCTGCTTCACGATAACGCCCGACCTCACACTTCCCGCAAAACCCAGGAACTTTTGGAGCAGTTTGGATGGACTGTCATGCCCCACCCACCTTACAGTCCGGACCTCGCGCCCAGCGACTATCACTTGTTCCCCAAGTTAAAAGAACACCTGAGTGGCAAACGCTTCCGGAACGACGAGGAAGTGAAACAAGAGGTGCAGCGCTTTCTTAAGGGTTTGGCGGCGGAGGTGTACGACATGGGCATACAAAAGTTGGAGCACCGTCTACAAAAATGTGTTGATCGAAATGGCGATTATGTCGAAAAATAGAGGAAAGTTTCATCTTTCCGACGATGTAAATTTTAATGAAAATAAACATAGTTGTCTATTTGAAAAAATGAAGGGAAACTTACTTTTGGATCGACCCTCGTAGTTAAAACACGGGATTTTTTGCATTTAACACCCCCGCAACCTCCTTCGGAATTGACTTTCGCAAATCCCTTTCTTAGATAATCTTTCGATGTTAAGTCTAAATCGATGTTTAGACTCTTCAGGGTACCGAAATAGGCTCTCTTGTCAATTGAAGGGGTGGGTGGGGCTCGTCCCCAGTCAAGCACCTAACAAAATGTTCATTTGGGCGGAGGCGCAGGTTGTTGTGTGTTCCACATGAGATTGTGGAACTCAGCGGTTGGGTGTTTGTGACACTCCATTTGGGTTTGTGACACTCCATTGTTTTTTTACTCCATTTGGTTGCCTTTTATTTTCTCGGAACGCTATCCCCAACATTTTTGTTCTACACAACCGTTTTTGTTCGTAATATTTTTTTTGTTTTTATGTTTGTTTTTTGATGTTTTGTGATTTTTTTTTAGTATAGCTGGCGAGACAGCTTTCTAAAGAAATCCCAATAAAATGTGAAGATTGGAGACTTCATTAGCTCGCCACTGTAACACTCTTGTTTCCATGACTTCATTACTTCAGGCTCGTTTCCTAACTTCTTCCGGTGGTGCTACAGTCCGTCAGTGAGCCTTGACCTCCTTCTAGCTTCACCTTCATTCGGATCTATCTCCACCAATCCCTTGTCAGTTTTTGATATGCAGTTATTCTTCAACATCTCTTACATTGTATCTTGCCACTGGGTCTTTGGATACCCCTCTTTTTGTTGTTAATTGTTGTCTAAAATATCCATATCTTTGTATAATTGCTTGAGCTTGACGTTATACTTGAGCCTCCAATTTCCATTATCATTCACAGCACCAAAAAGTGTTATGTGTACCCTTCTTTCAAATTCTGCATGCATCTCTTCTGTTTATTTTGTGAGAGCCCATGTGTTGCAGCCATAAATAACCCCTGACCTGATGAAGGGTTTTACAGATCTTAACTTTGATGTCCTTTGAATAAGTTTAGATTTAAGACACATTGCAAGGCGTCTTTGATTACCTGTCATTATAGGATATCTGATATCTCCGTTGATGTATTTTTTTCGTCTAGTTTTCATCCCAGATAAGTAAATTCCTTCACAACTTTAATGTTGCCATCATAGATTAGTTCACTTTCATTATTAGTTTCACTTCGATTAGTTCACTTTCACCAAGACTAACTATTTTAGCTTTCACCATTATTCCTCCATAGGTATATCTTAATAATCTTATCCAATCCAATCCAATAATCTTATACTATGTTAAACAGGACTAGTGCTATTCCATCTCCCTCTCGCAAACTTTCTCCTACCTCAAATTATATACAATTCTTTCTTTCATCTCTCAATTCATTCTAGGATATGATTTTATACCCACCGTTCTGGATAGATCTGTTGTGGATATCTGGGTCAAGACGTCCGACAGAGAGTCTCTTTTGATGGCCAGGAGATTAATACGCGAAGAAGGTTTACTTTGCGGTATGGAAATTCATTCCGATAGCTTCATATAGTTTCTCCTTTTCATAAAATAGCTTATGTTAGGTACAAGTAGCGGTGCAGCCGTGGTTGCAGCTCTGAACGCAGCGAAAGACCTGAAAGAAGACCAAAACGTCGTCATCTTATTGCCAGATAGTATCAGAAATTATATAACTAAATTCATCACGGATCAATGGATGGAAGCGCGAGGGTTCTTCCCCATTGAGAACACCGAACATCATTGGTAACATGGAGAAGTGGTGTTGTGGAGGGTCTTTGATGTTAATTGGCATTTTTTTGAAGGTGGTGGGACAAGAAGATCTCCGAGCTCTCCCTACAAACCCTTCAGACAGCCACAGCATCAATGACCTGTGATCGAGCCATACATTTGATGAAAAAAATAGGAGTTGATCAGATACCAGTTGTAGATAGCAATGGGTATTTTCCTTATCTATATTCTGGAAGAAACCACTATTCTAGGTTGATTTTTCTAGGGGTATTGTGGGCATGGTGACATTACAACTCCTCCTGACCAGACTGGTCGAAAAGAAGATCCAACCAAGCGACAGTATTGAAAGCATTATCATGAGAATATATCCGAAATTGTACAACACAGTAAACTTGGGAGTTGTGTCCAGAGTCTTGGAGAAGGAACCTTACGTGTTGATACTAGAAAAACAAGGTACATAAAATTCACAGGTGGTTTAAAACGAAAGTTTTGGTGTAAAAAAATCAATTAGCACCTTTTTTTAGACCATCCTGTAACACTACTTGTTTAAATCTTTAAGTTTGCTTTCCAGAAGGTAGTAAAGTGGAGAAACCCATTGCAATTGTGAGTCCTATAGATGTGGTGCAATATATCACCAACAACAAAGCGTGAAGAAGAGCCAAAACAAAAGAATTTTTACATTTTAAAGGTTTTTTTATGGTGTGCGGTGCAAATATCTGGTTGCCTATATGTTTTTTATCTACGATAACATACAGAATCTCTGTTTGCTTTAATTTTATTTGTTATACTTGTTATCGCGTATAATATATTTTTTAAATTAAATATATATTGTGGTTTTTGAGCATATTGTGTTTTTTTAATTCAATATTAATTTTTAATTCAGTTATCTCTTATCATGCCCGGTAAACATATTCGCTTACCTAACCTCTTTTTTTCATTAGTTGATTTATAATTTATATTTCCTATCCTGTATGTCTATTACCAAAACATAATTATTTTTATACCCCAATTACACCATATATTTTACTCCACATTTTTATCTATTTTAAAATAATTATAGTGATTTTTTTAATATATACAAGCTTCTATGTTTAATTGTAAGAAAAATATACATTTATATATTCTTATATAGGCAACCAATGTAACACCTACTGTCTATAATCAAAATATTTGGTTGTCTATATATTTCTGTATCTATATGTAAATCTATATCTATATGTAAATACGTATACTTTATTCAATAATTAACAGTACCTTAACTGATATTTGCATACTTCTATATGCACCTTATCATACATAACAAAAATAAACTATGAATTAAAATTTGTAACAAAAAGATATATCGTTATTGTCTTAAATATCCGGCAACAAAGCCATATATTGCTACATGAATACTCATATATCCTAAAATGGCGAATGATACGAAGAAGCATATTGCTCTGGCAGGCTGTCTAACCACATACACAGCGTATACGAACGAATGGAGAGCTCTGAACACTAAAAATAGGTAAGAGAGCATGTGTACTACCCAATCTGGTACCGGAACCCACAGGTAAACAAGTGAGATAACGAGAAATACAGGAATATTCTCCATATCATTTTGAAAAGCTCTAAAAATAAGAAAAATATAGTCCGCCATGTAATAGTAGTTGCCTATACTAATAATTCAACTTAAAGGTATTAGGGTCAAAGAAATAACTATTACAGATTTTACCTCCTGACTCTTTCTACATCAGGATGAGTGCCAACAGTTGCTCCATTTATTGTTGTGTCTTCCTCACTGATACACACCTAAAAACGGAAGAGATAAGAATTGGATCAATATATAATATTACTTACCTTGTTTTTCATTCTGTGAAATATTGTTAGTAAAATGAGACCCATCATTTTCAATACCAATAACGAAGAAACTATAAGATAAGTTGCAAATTTTGGATTTTCTACACTTAAAATAAGTTTAGGGTCATTTCCGCTCATGTTTGATTTTGATTCGTTACTCTCACCAAGAGAATTCGTAAACAAACTCGTTAAAGGAGAAGTGGATATGGTAAAATAGCATCGAAAAAAAAACAGGTTTTTGCACTTCATAAATGGAATTACATAATTAAGAAAAAAAATCCGGACTTTGTATATCGATGGTATTCGAAAATATATAATTTTTTATGTTTTGATACTCACGGATGACCTCGATCGTGTGCAAGGTTGGGACAAGGAATTTTTAATTAAATATGACTAAAATGATTAAAATTTCAGTGTACAGTAATACTAAAGGAATTTCTGGGTATAAAAACGATGAATTAGCCAAAAAAATCACTCAAAAACACTTTCAAAGGGTGAGTTGACCTGGCTTGGTTTGGTAGCTGTCCTAATATTAACCATTGTTTTTTCTTATAAGAATTGGTATTTGTATGTCAGATTTACATTCTTTATAATTGATGAAAAAATTCAAGGAAATCTCCTTTTTTTTTAAATCCAGAATTATGCAACTAATTTTACACCTGTCAATTATAATGATATTTGGTTGATATATGTCCCGAAAACCAAAGGACCTTGGTGAATTTTTTGCCGATAAAAATTCAATTTCTTGTCAAATAAACCATATAAATATATATTATTTACTCATTAATTATCGATAATTTTATAGGTAATATTTGCATGTTTCGAAATTATGCAACTTATTATACATTTCAAAAGAACACGAAAAATGAAAGTGTGTCACTGAAAAATATATTGTAAATCTCTAAAAGATGTGCTTGTACACTTTTTTGGGATCATTAGGAATAACAGATGCGACGAAGAAAATAGATTGACAAACAAAGCAATAGGATCAGTGAATGGTAAACTTAGATTAAAAACTATATCATGGAACATGAATAAATTAATATACATTACGGTAATAAGATCAACAATGCTATATGGATATTAGTGATGAATAAATACTTTGAAAACAAAATTGCAATATGAGGGAGGGAAATACTGAAAAAAATGCATGGAATGAAAAACTTTGTCAACTCTATAATGAAGGGGCAATAACAGTGATAAGGTCCAAGCGATTTCAATGGCTGGTATATCTCGAACGAATTGGTTACAGAATATCGGTTATAAAATCGCTTTGAAATTACGAAAAAGGAAAAGACAATGAACGGGGGGGGGGGGGGGGGCATACAAAGGAACAAACATCGGGGCATACAAAGGAACAAACATCGGGGCATACAAAGGAACAAAAATATTTCATGTTAATGTATCTCTATATTTTTGTCTGCAACTGTATATTAAATACAAATATTATTTTCGTTCTTATTATGTAATAATGACACATAGTATATTATTGTTGTAGTATCTTACCTAGGCATGTGCACTAAAATCTGGAAAGTTTTTCTACGAGGGTGACTTTGTTAATTTTGCCGCTAAATTCATTACTAATAAATTTATGTTAATTGGCCTTTATAAACGTGCAAATACTTGGAAAAAAGGAAAACTCACGTTTTAAATGTTGTGCTTTTTACCATAACTTATCATACCAAAAATAAACACATGAATACTCATATACATAATTATAAAAAAACTTATCCCAAAACAAATCCCTCTAGCTGGTTGGGGTAAAACATATACAGCGTATATCACCGAATGAGCAATTCTTACTATTAAAAACAAATAGTAGAGCAAATGTATCAGCCAGTTTGGTGCAGGAACCCATAGATAAACCAAACTAATGAAGAGGAAGGCAGGAATGTTTTCCAAATCATTTTGAAATGCTCTAAAACCACAATAATTAAAAAATAAGCTTTATCTGGACTTTATCTCACCGTCTAACTCTTTCCACTTCCGGATGACTACCTACTATTGAGTTAGTTGTTTTAGCATCTTCTTCGTTAAGTACAACCTTGAATTTCAATATTTAACTGCAGGGAGATTTTTTCGTGCGTACTTACCTTGTGCTTCAGCCTCTTCATTATGGTGAGTATTGTTAACCACCACATTTTCAAAATAAGAAGAGAACATACCACCATGTAAGTAACAAATTTTGGGTTGTGAAGGGAGAGAACTGATTCTATATTGTGTCCATCTTTGGTGGTGTTAACCATCGTGCTATTAGCCATGATATCACTTCTTCAACAAGCAACACAGGAATAATTCAGCCTCAGATATACTGACGTGTTCAATACGTATATAAAAAAATTAAACTGACGCAAATCCTTCGATTTTTTTCCCTTCCAGTCCAGATAAAAGAATCAATATATTCTGCAGTAAAAGTTATTTTTTATATTATGTAAACATTATTGTTGATTTCTCTTCATAAAGGTAAGTGCTTAATTGAATTATAAGTGATGAAAACCTCTTTTGTATAACCATTGCACGGAATCAATCAATAAAAAGACATATATTATTCAACATCTATCATTATCTACTATAATTTTCCGAATCCCTTTCTTATTGTTGCTTAAAATTAAATCAATAAAATATCTGGGTCAATTAATTTAAATTATTTATTAAATTCTTATAAGTATCGATAATAATAAGATATAACAAAATATACATAGATCTCTCTATTTTTGTTTCACTATCTAAAACCACCATAGAACATCTCTTTAGTTAACTGTTCTGCATTAAGAGAACCTTCTATGCTTTCACAATTTTTATTAAACACTGAATATGCACTTACTTCATTCTTTTTTTTAGGGCCTGTTCTTGTATTCAAGTACATACACACTAACAAGGAAACTATAAAATATATTGTCCCAAATTGTAGTTTTATAAATATTACATACACATTAACCCATAAAATACCCCACAGAGCATAATAAACATAATCATATACAGTAAAGGACTTCTCATCCACATTCAATAGTTCAATGCGTGAATCAATCTCTGAATTTGAGTCAGATAAACTAGCTACTTCATTACTGGAACGTTCGGACAAAAGTGGCTTATCTATATCCTAAAAAAAGATTTTAGCCATGCATTTTTCCTTGAGAACAAAGCAAAAAACACCTTACAATGTTCGTATTTTCAGGCTTTTCTTCTTTTTTAGGAATTAACTTTGAAAGCATACTTTTTAGTTGAGCCTTGTAATTGTTTAAACGGGCCTCTCGCTCTTTTCTAGTCCTATATTGTGCTAATCGTTTTTCTGCTTCAGTTACGGTCATAATTTTATTTAAAAATGTATTGTTTTTGTTTTTATACAAAGTTAGGTTATGGATGTACGTCAACGTCAGCACAAATTATATATATATATATATATATATATATATATATATATATATATATATATATATATATATATATATATATATATATATATATATATATATATATATATATATATATATATATATATATATATATATATATATATATATATATATATATATATATATATATATATATATATATATATATATATATATATATCTGTGTGTATATATGTATATATACTCCTATGTATTTTCTTATATTAATGGACTTTAACAATTTTTGGAATATCATTCTTAAATAGGAAAATTACTATTCCCTACTGGTTATTGGCCAAGACAGATAATAGAAGAAGATTGACAGTTAGTCATTATCAAAGTTTGGTTAGTTAAGTTACTGATTGCATCTTTATTAGGGAATCATAGTTTCTTTGATTTTTAAAGTGTTAATGTAAATCGCAGTGAAAAGTTATTTCGTAATGGCAACGGAGATATTAAAATCCTTTAGCCATCTTCAAAATGAACTGGAAGAAGCCAAGAGCAGTTTAAAAGGTGTCGACGAAAATATAAAACGGTTAATAGGCAGGGATCCCAGTGAACTACCACCGAGACCTGGTGTAAAAAGACCTCTAAACGACAAAACTCCGCATTCTGTGTTGAAACAACCGCGTAGGGGCGCCGAAAATGATGATATTTTGGGAAAACGTCGAAATCCCAACTCTGTTTTTAAACGATTATCAGAGAAAGTGTATGAAGAGCCAGTAAAGCCCCAGTCTAGGGGACTCATCAGTAAAGTAATTGCAGCTCCTAAGGAAATTCCCAGCAGACAAGACGCTTTAGACAAACAAGGACAAGATGAAAAATTTAAAGCAAGGAATCGGAGAATGTTTGGTGCTCTCTTAGGAACCTTACAAAAATTTCAACAAGAAGAAGCCAAGTTAAAGAAAAAAGAAGATAAGCGAAGTCAAATTGAAAAGAAGATTGAAGAACATGAATTGCAGGAAAAAGAGGAAATCAAGAAGGAAAGGCAGGAGTTGTTTTTAAATAGGAGAAAGAAACAACAGGAGATCAAGATGATTGAGCTTAAAATGCTCAGGATGAAAGAGTACACGTTGTGGGAAAATTCACAGAGACCCAGAACACATTTTATTGTAACTAAAGCGAAACCCCCCATTCATTATCTGCCCAGGAGAATGAACGACAAATCTAAGGAACTTGTAGAGAGGTCTAAGAAAGAAGTTGAAGGTAAGCAAAATAGCATAGTTATTACAGTTTATTTTCAGTTTGTTGTCTTTTCAGAGCAAATAGAGAAAAAGCGACAGGCGGTATTTGAAGAATTGACTCACATAGAGGACCGCATGAAGAAAAACTTTGAGGGAAAAAATCACAGTCGAGAATCCAAAGAGGAGTCGAACAACACGAGGCATGACCGTCACAATAGTGATAATGAGTCCGATGAAGATGGAGACATCAAGGAACAGAAACATGAAAGCAGCACAGAGACCGGAAATGAAAATGCCGAGGACTTGAAACTGAAAGACTCAGAAGAAAACCACGAAGGAAAAGAGGATAATTCAAATTATGGTGTGAGTGCTAGTGAGAAACGTGATGGTGACGGAGATCAAGAGATGTGTGAATCTGGTGATGATAAGGTTCAGAACGGTAACAGTGATGGAGAACAAGAAAATATTGATCATTCTGAGAATTCACATGGTGAGGAAGTGTCTGTAAATAGAGAACAAAATGAATCTGAAAATATGTCAGTGGAACAGGAGACAAAATCAGAGGATGTTGAAAATGAAGAAAGTCAGGAGGCTAGGGACTTAAATCACATTGAACATGACAGTATTTGATTGGGAAAGAAGTCTGTGTATAGTTTTTAGATGTTTATTTTACCCATTGACATTTCCAGAATAATTTTTTTTTATTACATCAAAAGTGTTGTGCTAATTTTTCATAATGCTTAAGTTAAGAATGGAAGGACATTACAGCTGTACTGTTGACATCCACTTTCAGACTGCACCTGCATAGTTTTTGTATGTATGTTTTCCTAGATGAAAGGTATTTCTAAACACATTGTCCTTGATTCAGTTACTTGATAAAAAAGGGGTTTCTTTTACAATAAACTTATTAGAATCAAGATTTGTTTTATTACCAATGAAAAATATGTACAATTAGATAAATTTTGTGTATACTTCGTAAGATCAATGAAAAATAATGTTTTCAGTTTATTGAATATCAGATCATATGGTCAGGGTGTAGGATGTGAGATCGGGTGATATAAGGTATTCTTTAGACCTATGGATCTGGAGGTTTTTTGGGTTGCCTATATTACGACTCATCCGAATCTCTTATCGGAGTTATTTAATGATATTCGACGCGGTTCGCCCTTAGGCCTTTCTATAAGACTTGAAAACAGTAATCTCTCGTCAACAGCGGGGGTTCTGTTATGAATAGAGGCCCGCGGTTGAGGGATTTTCTGGGTTTACACTTGAAAACAAAAATATTAAATTGTACTTGATATGTACTTGTACTTGAGACCATTGATTTAATGAAGAAACGGACAATGAGAAATGCAGGAAAGTCCTGTTGGCAGAGTCGAGTACACTGAGCTTTGGAAAACTATAAGAAAACGTATCAGAGAGGAGACGCGTCGATTCAACATGCAGCTAGTGCAAAAAACCCTGGAAGAAAACAAAGGAATTAAGAAGGCTAAACAGAAGTTCAGAAACAAAAGAACGCAAATATATGCCTTAAGGCGTAAGGATGGCACAGTATGCAGAGCGCGTACGCGAATATTAGAGGTTGTCAGAAAATTTTATTCCCAGTTATATGAAGATCAGAACCAATCAAAGACAACAATACCCACGGAAGAACAAATGCCAGATATCCTAGTGGAGGAAGTAACAAATGCTATAGAATAGATGAAAAACGGCAAGGCTCCAGGAAAGGACAGTGTAACTGTCGAAATGCTAAAAGCTGGTAGTCGGACGTTACATAAAACACTGGCAAAATTATACTCAAAATGCCTCAAAGAACAAAAAGTACCTGACTTATGGAAAAATGCAGAAGTGATCCTTATACATAAAAAGGGACCACAGGAAGACTTAAAGAACTACCGTCCAATAAGCCTCCTATCAGTAATGTACAAAGTTTTCACTGAGATAATTTCTAAAAGAATATTAAAACAACTGAATGACGCACAACCAAGAGAACAAGCAGGATTCAGAAGTGGATTCAGTACAATGGATTACATCCAGGTTGTACAGCAGGCCATAGAAAGGCACAACGAATACACCATGCCACTGTGCTTGGCTTTTATCGACTACGAAAAAGCATTTGATTCCATCTCAAAGCATGCGATAATGGATGCACTGCTTAGCCAAGGGGTAGAGAGAGCCTATGTAAACCTATTAGAATCGATATATGATGGAGCTACAGCCACAATTCACCTTGATGATCTTGAAGTGGGAATTAATGCAGAACAAGGTGTATGGCAGGGTGACGCAATATCGCCTATTCTTTTCTAGGCTTTGCTTGAAGAAGTATTACGTAAACTGAATTGGGAACAGGATGGTGTAAAGATCAATGGTGCAAACTTAAACCATCTTAGATTTGTAGATGATGTCGTTCTCCTTTCACAAGACCCAGAGGAGCTGCAAAGACGCATACAAGAACTGCAAAGGGCTAGCGAACCATTTTGTTAAAATAAACTTGAAAAAGAGTCAGGTTATGTCCAATAACTTCGCTCAAGACAGAAGAATTTCAGTTTTAGGAAGGGATTTGGAGATTGTGGACAGCTTTATATATCTTGGGCAGAGGATTTCAGTAGAGGGGAATACCGCCCGGGAGGTGGAACAGCGTGTTAAATGTGGCTGGCAGGCTCAACATTGTGTTTAAGAGTAGACTCCCACTTTGCCTGAAAAGAAAAGTCTTCGATCAGTGCGTTCTACCCGTTATGACATACGGAAGTGAAACCTGGACACTCACATCCCAATCAATTCAAAAACTTCGGGTAGCACAGAGGGGAATGGAAAGATGTATGCTTGGTATTATAAGATGAGGCCGAAAGTCCTGCGCATGGATCAGGGAACAAACGAAAGTCTGTGACAGCATCGGAATAGTAAAGAGATTGAAATGCAGATGGGCAGGCCATATAGCGAGGCGATGGGATGACAGATGGACCAAGGCATTCCTGGAGTGGGTACCGCTTGATCGCAAACGTGATATCGTTAACTATATTGGACCAGAGTGGCAGAGGAAAGCCCAGGACCGTGAAAGTTGGAAACATTCTGAAGAGAGAGAGTGGCAATAAAAAAACTGCATGTATAAGCCATCCAACGTGAAGTCGGCGAAAGTATGGGTTGTTTGATTGTGGTTGGGGTCTCCCTAGTCTTGATGAGAGATGTATGTATGAATTTTATGTTATAAATATGTAGATACACATTAATTTTGGCATGAAGGTAAATCATTTTCGAAAATAATGTAAAATTGTTGGCTATTTCATTTTTTTTTGTGAGCTCCTTTTGGATCTCCCTATAAGGTTGTAGTAGCTCATTCAAACCATTTGAAAACTTTAGGCTCCTTTCTAGTGAAGGGTCTTCATCATAGATCAAATCTTGCAACTTTTGTGTGGTTAATAAAATTTCTTGTAAACGGATGTAGGAGTGATCTTAGTAACCGTTGCCTCGTCCGGGATCTCATCGTCTGTATTGCCTTCGACATCCGATATATTTTCCATAATTTCAAGCAGTTCTGATTCGGATAGTTCATTGTCGTGAGAAGCTATAACTTCTTCAACGTCACTTGGTTGCAATTCGTTGAAACCATCGTCATGAATTTGGTGTAAGACCACAACCTCTGGCCATACCTTTCTCCAATAGGTATTCAATGTTGATAATTCCTTTGATAAACGTTTTGCAAAGGACGATATTAAAAGTTTTCCAACTCTTAGTAATAGTGAGAACAGGATTTTGTTCCGTGCTATTCAATACAAAAGTATAATTGATAAAGTATCAGTGATATAATGTTAGGAGGTAGAAAGCAAACTGTATCAGCAAACTTTAGGGATTCAGAATGGTCGGGAGCATTATCAATAAGTAAAGCTTTGAATGGCAACGATTTCGAGGCCAAATATTGCCTGGGTACAAAAGAGTTCAGAAACCACTCTGCAAATAATGTTACAGTCACCCAAACTTTTTGATTTGCTCTTCAAAAGACCGGCAGATCATTTTTGTTTTCATTTTTTAGAGCACGTGGGTTTTATCATGGGACTTTATCATGTGGTTACCTGAAGCATAACAGCAAAAGAGAAGAGTAGTCCTATCCTTTGCAGCTTTAAATTCTGGTGCGGATCTTTCGGTTTGAGACACAACTGTTGTCTCTTCCAAAATAAACTTTTCTCATCGGTATTAAATACCCGACCTGGTTGATAACCCTTGCTTTCAATCGTTTGAATTCAGTCGCCTCGTGATCTGCATTAGCCGGTTCCCCAGTAATCTTTTTCGCAAAATTATCAAACAAACCCTTACCGGCTTGGAAACTTAGAGTTTTCTCATCTGACTTTAGATTCTCGAAAAGTCGCCTTGCTTTTTCTTTAATAATTCGGCTGCTAAGAGGCACTCTTCTTTTTGTTTGACCTTCGATCCAAACGCCTATATCGTTAGAGGTCCCCAGAAACACCTAACTTTATTGCTGGTACTAGTACCCTACAAATCACTGGCCCGAATGGATTGCTCACTCTTTTTTATTGTTCTTACTGTAGATTCATTTACTTTAAACTTTTTCCACCTGCAGCAAGACAGTCTAACAATTGAATTTTTGTATCAAGAGTTTCATGGAACATTTCGGTTCCATTTAACACAATCTTGATTTTAAAATTAGGACATGTACATATAACTATGTAATTAAACTCACGAAAATTACAAGATTCTCCCTAATCACCAACTTTGTTTGGATAATGATACATACAAACTATGTAAATGCGTAACCAAAGGTCATGCATAACCAAAGGCGTCATGGGAAAAAGGCAAGCAAGGAAAAAACAGATTTGTGCTCAGAAAAGTGCTGAGAATTTAAAACAGAAATAATATGAGGGAAACCTTGAATATACATAAGTGAATGCAAAAAACAAGGTGAATATTAGAATATTAGGGAGAAATGGCGAAAAACTAAATCTTTTAAGATTTGCGGACGATATTCTAATTGAAAATAGATTTGAAATCAACGTGTCGAAAACCTAAGTTGTGTTAAATCTGGTACTTGATGGGAATGTTTGTGTGGATAGGGCAACATGGGACACGATTGTTGATTTTAGGAAGCGAGTGGCGTATATGATGGCATCTATAGCGGAATACTCGAATCAGAGATTTTTCTTCTAACACCTAAAACCAACGGGCGTTTGCTTTTCTGTGGCTGAAGACGTTCGAAGTGGCCAGGAGGCGGGACGTATCTGTTTCTAGGCCTCGATCCTTGAAATTGATGCACTAGTTGCCTCCCTTTAGTTCTGTTGATCGTTCGACCTGGTCAAATGTAACCCGATGAAAAAACTCATGGATATTTTTTTATTATCAATAAAAACAACAATTCTAATTATGGAAATAATATATTTGATTTAAAACAAAAAGAATCACAGTCGCAGATGATCAAAAGGATCCCTTCACATCCAAGATCTCGTCGGGATATGAATAAAATCCTTTTGATCCATTTCTTTCACATGGCTTAACTTTTAGCTGCTGTTAAAACCTTTCTAGACAGTCTCATAAGACCTGAAACAGGATCTCTTCCAAAATACTTTACTTGTAGCTCTTGCCCGATGTCTAAACCCAAAGCTGACGGATGTGCTACCTGGAAAAACAAAATGTTTTGGCTATAGTTTACCCAGAAGGATTTTCGAAAATCTGGCTTACTTTTCTTTGATCCAGCTGGGAATTGTGAAGCAGTGCTGGAGGCATCCCTGGATACAACGTCACCATAACCCCAATGTCTCTTATCTAAAATAGAAACAGTACCTAGTTTTGATTGCATAAAAAAACAAACCAATAAAATATACAGCTAATGACAAAAATTAATTTTCTTATACAAGGTGTTTGGGGCATCGTTTGCGAAATTAAAATGGCCGATAGGAGGGGTCTTTTACTAGCTCCTCAGCCTCCATAAAACATTATTGGATCCACAGATTTTTTAATGTTATTTATTTATTTTTTTATTTGAAAAATTCCAACAGTCCGTGTACCTAATGAAAGACACAGGTGATGCAATTCTACTGGGTATGAGGGAGATAACAGTTTTTACTTGTTTTGCGCGTGTTGTTTACATAAAAACAAGTTCTTATCCTGCATATCGAATATTAGCCTAATACGTCCCAATACACAAGGTTAGCTAATTAGTGAAGTTAGTAAAACGTTTTTATGGTATGAATGCATACCATTAGAAAGAGGATAAACCAGAAATTTGTTTAAAGAATTTGAAGAACATGATACCTTTTAGTATTCTTTTTTGTGCAATTTATAGTTGAGCTTTAAAGTTATTTTTACTTCCAAAAACTTTGCAAGTGCATAAAAAACTAGATGTCGCTGGCATGTAATTTTGATTTTCGTAGAACCATACAAAATTACATTTTAAAATAAAAAACTTATTTGGAGAATATACCAATATTTTTTTTTTAATTCAAGTTTCAATTGCTGACTTTTGGAATGTTTTAAAAAAAGATTTAAAAACAAACATAAAAAACATGTGGGCCCAATAATGCTTTATGGAGGCTGAAGGGATAGCAAAAGATACCTCCTATCGGCCATTTTAATTTGGTAAACGATGCACCAAACACCCTGTATTATTTAATGCAAGAATCTGGTATAAAAGTGTTTCAACGAAAGTTTCAAATTTTAAATTGCCCGCTATTTTTCTTCCATCAAACTATTTGAAGTTTATACCTGACATATGTTATTAGTTTGCACCCGTGTCAAATTTTTTCTTGGAAGGCAACGGTTGAAATTGAAAAGTGTTTTTAACAAAAGTTGCACGTTGAACGTTGTTTTTCTGTCAAACTATTTGAAGTTTATATTTGGAATCAGTTGGAATTATATTTTTGTATGTGATATTATAAAATCTAATGGGCGGCCATTGCAAGGAAACCTGCAGGATTTTAATTGGGCGCCATTTCTGTTCTGTCAAACAATTTGAAATTTATATTTGACTTAATGCCATCTATACTCTTGGAGAATTCATGTGCAACCTAACTGAAACTTTCAAAGACGTTGAAAACGTCACAATGAACTAAATGTTTCTAATAGAAACCAAATAACTTAAGAAGTTCTTCTTATGCTGGATCAATTTATGTGCAACGAGACAATTTTAATAATTAGAATTCGTATTTGCACTAACCTCAACGATGGTCGCTTTATAGACACCTCCAAATTCCAGTTCTGGTGTTCTTTCAGTAGTGAGAATCTTCTGGATTATTTCCGTGGCTTCGTCCATGGCATTCTGGTTAGGAGCAAAAATCTGGAAGGTTGTCTCCTCAACTTGAGAAACCTAAATGAGACAAATAAATGTGTAAATATTCCTAGAACGAACGAAGATGATTTTAGACCACCTGTACACCAGTTTCAGCAAACAGCTTCTTCAAATTGACTCCACCCACGCCTAACAGCTTCGCTCTCTTATGGGGCTCCACATCCAGTTTCTCTACTATTGGCCAGTTGTCTTTTTTCACCATGCGAGGTTTTGCGATGCAATCGCTCATAATTTGCAGTATTTTTCCCTTAGCTTCAGTGGCTTTTTGTAAAGATTCCATGACGATTTTCAGGGGAAGTCCAGGAATCTTGATGTCAGCTTGCAGTGCAGTAATACCCTTCTTGGTACCAGCAACTGAAATAATTCTACAATTGAACGTTATAACACCTATGGTGTAAGAATTTTTACACTACGACCAAACGTACAAGATATGAATATCAAAATTATCTGTGAGGGTCATCAGATGGTCTCACATTGAAAAAAATTCTCTTAGATCAGAATATGAGAATTGGTAACGTTTCAGATGAAAGAAAAGGATTTCGTTAACCATGTTAGCATCATCATGAGATGATTTAATCTTGATCTCCTGATGATGCTAACATGGTTAGCGAAACATGCACCGAGCAGTTCAAAAAAAGTTATTTGGTGTTTAGTGGTAAATCTCTTCAAGTTTAGTAGTCCTTTTCTTTCAATTCCTCTATTGGCACTTTTGGTATGAAAGGACTTGAAAAGATTACAGGGGGCTTATTTGGAATAAATTAAATACATTTCGTTTTAAACAACCAGTACAATACTAACTTTTAAAGTCCATGTCGCCCATGTAGTCTTCAATTCCCAAAATATCCGTCAGTACTCTGTAATCTGTGATGTTGGCGAGTTTGTCGTCGTAGCGGGTGAGTAAACCAATCGCAACACCGGCCACGGGAGTGCTTATAGGTACTCCCGCATCCATAAGAGCTAAACTCCCACCACATACTGTAGCCATGGAGCTGGAGCCTGTAAAAAATCATTAGGGAATTCCAGATAGAAAAAACCCAAGCAAGTTTGTTGTACCATTAGACTCGAGAACTTCCGATGTCAGTCTGACGGTGAAGGGAAAGCCGTCAGGGATGACCGGTTTCAAGCCCTTCTCGGCTAAAGCACCATGTCCCATCTCCCTTCTGCCTAAGGGACCCATACGGCCCGTTTCTTTGGTAGCAAACGGGGGAAATTCATAGTGCAGAAAGAAATTCTTTTCTTTGATACCCCTGGAAAGAAACTTTTATAAATGTCGACGCTACAAATGGTGATACTCGTTACGTTATTCCAGGAGTCTTAAATAATTCCCTTTCTTCAATATTTGTCTGAATAGTAACTTTTTGAAGTAACAATTAAGATTTTAAAAATTATTTCTTGTGAGAAATCATGTTCCTCTCTCCCTTCTCAGAGATTGATAGGGGACGACGCAAATAGAAGCGATACAAAAAGCTTATGACAAACAGGAGACAAGAAAATTTTACTAGAACATCGAGGCAGTAAAGAGAGAGACTTGAATTAATTTCAAAGAAAAGAACTCAGAAGAATGTTTGATGCTGTGAAATGATAATGGAAATTGAAGGTTCAGGTATAACTTTGAACTCGAGGAATTATTTAAATATTGCAGGCTGTGTGAGAACAAAATTCCATGGAGAATCATGGAAGGCCAAAAGAACTACTGCATATCAAAAACTAGCACGAGAGTGCTGGAGACAGATCTGGTTGGAGGCGAAGGTTCACTGATATTATCGGAACAAGAAAAAGACAACACAACAACAATTAACCAACTAGCCTGCAAAAACTAGTTGATGTTCCTAAGGAACAATAAAGAGGAATGAAATAAATAGTGTTTCAACATGAGTTGTACAATTTGAATTGCGCGCCATTGTCAAATCCATCTGTCAAACTATTTCAAGTTTACATTTGACAGTTGTCATCTATAAATTCGGGACATTTACTATTCAACATTACGTGGTCACAGAATACATACTGTCCATCTGTCAAACTATTTGAAGTTTACATTTGACAGTTGTCATCTATAAATTCGGGACATTTACTATTCAACACTACGTGGTCACAGAATACATACTTTTTTTTATACAAACTATGTAAAAAGAATAGCGATATGAAATTCATATGAACTTACCCAGTCACGGCACTCAACGGATCCAACTTTAAAGCACTCTCCTGTGAATCCAACGTTACCGTACAGAAAACTTGTGTCTGACCACGTTGAAAAGTCGCAGATCCATGCAAAGGTTTATACAAGTCCACCTGACAAGATATGTCCCTCAATTGATCCAGATGCCTCCCGTCGCATCTTTCGTCTGTTTCAAACACCAAGTCCCGAAAAATTTGTTTCACTACTTTGTTATACCCATCACTGACACCACCCAGATCAGTATCAGGAAACGATTCGCTTATTTTAGCAAGAACACTCCCACGCACTTCACTTAAAGCCACATCTCTGGCGATTTTATCCAAAGAATAATTCTGCAAAATTTCCCTAATCCTCATGCTACTTAGTGTCCCCAAAGCTTCAGTTATTTCTTCACTAAGCTCTTTTGCTGGTTCTAAAATCCTTTTTGGCTTTCCCACTTGCTTTTGTAGGTTTTCTATGCTTGAGATAATGTGTTGAGCTTCTTTGGTTCCTCCTTTGATTGCCTTTTGTAGTTCTTGCAGGAGAATATTGTCAGCATTGGCTTCTAGCATTACCACCATGTTTTTTTTTGTAGCAGATACAACTAAATTTAATATTGACGCTTGTTGTTCCTTTCGGGTAGGGTTTATTATCACTTCTTCATTTATCAACCCCACTCTTACAGCTCCTACAGGTCCATTCCAGGGAATATCACTTAAAGCTAAGGCGGCTGAGGCAGCATTAATTGATACAATATCTGGATTATTGACTCCATCAACTGCCAACATATTACAAACTACCTAAATGAGAAATTTAAAAAAAAATAACTAAATCAAAATTTTACTTATCACCTGAGTATCAAAATAGTAATTTGATGGGAATAAAGGTCTTAAAGTTCTGTCTATTAATCTGGAAGTTAAAATTTCCCTTTCAGTAGGACCCAATTCTCGTCTCAAGAAGTTTGTAGGAATGCGCCCTGCTGCAGCTGATTTTTGGCGATAATCTACCACTAGAGGAAGAAAATTACTGGGGCTCGGTTTGGTTTTTGAAACAACCGTTACCATAACAGAAGTATCTCCCAAAGTGCCGACAGCACATCCATCGGCCAATCTGGCATACTGGCCGGTGGATAAAGTCAATTTCCGTCTAAAACATTAAGGTTTTCGTTAATTTTCAAACCCTAATTAACCTATAAATCGGTATCCACATTTACCCATTTGGAAAATCCACTAAGACTTCTACGGCTTTTGTACTATGGTTCCGTAAATGATTGCTGTCAAGTTTTGTGAGAAGAAACAACTTCCTTAAACGACGGTTTAGTCTAAACAACATTTTTTCTTTTAAAATTAAATACTTAACCTAAAATGTGTTTATCTTCTTTTGGGATAATTGTCACGGTGCATATCAAAGAATGTGTTTTAACATCACTCCAAAACATAAAAGAAGAAGATATTTTGGATATAATTCTGAATTATATATTATAATAAAGAGAAAATAGTCTCTGATATATACACTATTAATATATTCTATTCTATATGTTCTATTTTTATTTAATATTTGTAATAAAAATCATTTAACAATCTAAATTATGTTTTTTTAGCACTGATGAAAGAAGCAGCATATGTGAATGAATAAATGCATGTTTATTTCTTTGATGTGTCCCGTGAACTGTTTTTAATTTGGGTATATCCTATTTACCAATAAAGATATTAAGTTCGGCTCTGCTTCGAGTCTCTAATCTTAAACCACTTTATAAATTTTTCCTTTTGTGTCGACTCTTTTGTCATTTAATATTATTCCATCATTATTGGTTGTCTATCTTAAATTTTACTAAAAATTTAAAACAACAAAGATTTTAGTCTCAGATCGATATGGCTGTTGAATGTAGGCATTTAATTAAAGCGTGTACAGAGAATTAGTCAACATAACAAAACAAAAAAACTATTAATCAGGATATTTTAATTTTATTAACATATTTTAAATAGAGGGATAACATTTTCTGATATACACGTTTTACAATATAATAAATTACTATTTTTAAAAGTACTAATCCAAGGATGATCACTACAATCACATCTAACAATAAATATTCATAGAGAGGCATATCCACTGCTGGACTTTTTAAATGTTCAGTGCCGTTATGCCTGATAACGTACTCTGTCCAAAAAACAGCTTTATCCAAACTGCTCATGGGTTGATCTTCTGCTATAGCTTTCAGTTGTTGTATCTTCATCGAATATCTGTAAGAAAATAGGGCTGTACAGGTTAAAAAATAAACAATTTCGTGAATATATACTTTTTGTTCTCTGCCACTTCAATGATGGAATTTTTTAAAGATTCTTTGGTCATGGTTGATGGTTCTAAACCAAGGGCTATTCCTAGTTTTTTGATGATTTTAACATTTCGATGTTGCTCCGAGATAAATGGTAAACCCACCATCGGTTTCCCTCGCAATATCGCTTCTTCGGAAGACTGAAGACCTCCTTGAAACACGAAGACTTTAATGTTGGGATGAGCTGAAAAAATTAACAAATAAATTGATTGTTTTTGGTCCAAACCTAAAAAGATTTACCACTAAACACAAATATTTTTTTTAATTTCTCGTCGCGCGTTTCGCGAATCATGTTAGCATCATCAGAGGATGATTCTATTTGATTTTAAAAATAAACTTTGTTCTATTTATATGACAATCGTGCCTAGCGTGTACAAATCATGATCCTTGAGTTTAATTTGCAACTGAATCATCAGCTGTACTTCTAGAGCCTTTTGAAACTTCGTCATAGAGTTTTCGGAAATCATCAGCTGTCCTTGAAAATTAAAGTGGTAATTATACTGAGCATGTGATTGTAAGACATCGGTTAATCCCGCTCTGACATATAGCCTACAGCCATACAGCCAACCTACAAACGTCATGTGTCAAAATTTCATGACATTGTGTCTACTAGTTTCCGAGTTGTGGTTTAAGTGACGCTACTTTTGTTATTTTCAAAACAATGAAAAAAAAATTCGTGTGTTGATTAAGCATTGTTTTTTTATGAAGAAAAATACCGTTGAAGGAAAATAATGGCTTGATAAACATTACCCGGACTCAGGAACATTACCCGGCTATACAGGAAAATCAACCATAATTGATTGGCATGCTGAATTCAAACGTGACCGATGATGCTGAACGCTTTGGACATCCAGATGAGATGGTTACACCAGGCAGCATCAAAAAAATTATTTCGCAAAACCGTAAAGTTGTAAGAGATGATGGAAATCAAATAGTAGCATAAAAGATGAAATAAGGAACTTCTCAGTGGGGTAAACTGTTTGTCTATTGAGGTTTTCTTAAGAAGAGCGCGTCTACGTTGGGCCTGGCATTTGGCCAGACTAGATGACCATCGTTTAGAAAAGTGTATATTATATGGTGATCTGGCCACAGTCGAACAGTAGAGAAGAGAGACACAAATTTTAATATAAATTTTTCAATTTAGGGTGGCGTTAGAAACTGAGGTCATTTGGCAGCCCATAAAGAGTATATCATAGACAAGAACTAATAAAAATTGAATATAGTAAATATTGTATAGATCACAAAGTGTATATATAGATCAAACGTTAATAAGCAGTAGACAATAAATAAAGAAACTGCTGCAAATCTTCAGGTGTAATGGATAGAATAGAGCTCAAAATGTACATTAAGAGTAGAGGAATAGTAGAGGAGTTTAAAGATAATAGAGATGGGCTATATGAAAAGAAAGTAGGAAGAGGAACGGAAGAATTCAAAAAGAAAACTGGAGTAATGAGGGGACAAATTAGACGGAAGGGTCCTAGAAAGTCCATATCTTTGCGCAAGAGTAGATAGGACACTCTAGCGAGACATGACGAACAAAAAGAGGAGCACCACATAAGGTACATACTGACACCGGGTCAGAGGGGTAGAGGTAAAGACAACAGATCGTGATGAATCGGACCAACTCTAATGGCCATGGTTTCTAAGGGAGAGGTAAGGGTAACTGAAGAGATGTCAGTGGATGAATGAGAAAGTATAGCTACACGTCCAGCAGCTCGATTGGCTTCTAACCGATAATTCCTACTGATGGAGTAGTCTTTTAGAGAGTTGTTGAGGGTTTAAGATCAGTTTCTTGGAGAAGAATTAGAGTAGGGTGACAATGCCCAATAAGGAGTTTAAGCTCTTCCACACAATTTAGCAGATCGTTAATGTTCCATTGAATGATGGAATTGAAGAGAAAGAGAGTATAGGATGTAGTAGGGCGGGAAAGAGACATTTGGATTGAGATTTAGCTCTAGAGTGAGTGAAAGAAGATTTAGACCAGAGATTGGAGGTTAAGTCTGTGTCCATGTCAATCTCTCGTGTGCCCACTGGAAGGAGGATTAGACGATTTGGTAGATTTAGATAAAGAGGAAAGGAAATAAGGTCTCGAAGAGGAGACCGCCTGAGAAGTTTAGAGAAGAAGGGTTAGAGGAAGTTTGGTTCAAATGTTTGGTAGGTGGAGAGTTGGAAGAGGAAGAGGGGAAAGGATTGTGAGACAGATGGGAGGAGGGATAAGAGCACTAGAATGAGATGGTTAAGAGAAGGGGTAAGGAAAAGAGATTTTTCAAGAGATAGGGATGGCTCCGAGAAGCAGTGGAAGATAACGGTGGTAATCGGGGGACACACATTTCGTTACAAAGAAAGATAGAACCCAATGGAGAGATAGAATCCAACTCGTGCAGCAGTATCAAAGGCCGAGGCTTAGAAATAGGTCCATCCCCCCTTCTGGCCAGTTCGAATGTCGGGATTGTGTTTTGATTTCCCGTAGTTTCATCTAGAACAGACCTCCGCAACCACAGAAAATTACACGCACGCTAATTGTGAATGCATTTCTCCTTATAAATAGGGCATAGTTTAGTTTTAAAATTAGATTGAACCATTTCCTAATGATGCTAACATAGTTAGCGAAACGCGAGTCGAAAATTTTGAAAAAGTGACTTGCTGTTTAGTGGTTTGTTAATCTCTTTCAATGTATTGCATCATACTTAAAGTTCCAATAAAAGAACATACTCCTGTAGGGTTATGGTGTAAAGAAAGCAAGACTAACCTAATATATCTTGTTGAGGGAACCATTTCCTTGTAACAACATTCTTTCCAAGCCTGGGTATATGTTCTGCTTCCCACTTCCACAAAACTGTATAGGGAAGCTCTGACAGAGCCTCAATGATGGTTCTTTGCAATGGGACTGGTAAAGCGGCACTTTTAACGTTAGAGCCCAAGCTGAAATAGATTGCACCATAAGTGGATTCATCCAGTAGTTGTTGCAAATCCTAACAAAAGTCAGAAGGGTTACTCGGATGTTATATAGATATTCTCAAGAAGACTTACTAATGGAAGAGGTCGTGGATCTCGAACGTGAATAAATGGTATGGGAATGGTCTGTGGAGTTAACGGTCTGTTTGGGTTGAAGATGGGATTTACACTAACCAGAAGGATACTTAAGTGACTATATTCTCTCAGCGATGGCATGTTGGAGCCAAAATGTTTCCTGATGATGTTATTCGCTACATGCCCACTAATCAATCCATCCAACATCTTAAACAAGAGGGTATTGAACGTGTAATCGACTTTACTCCATATTGATGGGCGATCAGAATAGTCCATGACAAAGTCCGTATACATCGCTGGGTGTATGGGATTTCCTAGAGCGGCGTGGGTACTCATGGAGGTTTCTACACTTAAAATCCCCACCATGGGAGCGTTAAATCTTTTTCCGAACGCGTACAGCAGCGGTTGGGCGTCTTCGATAATTACCAGGTCGAAATGCTCGTTCGGATTGTCAAGTAACTTTCTTACTTCTTTGTTCTTCATCAGCTCCTCAAACAACTGGATGCTGTACTGGTAAAGAGTTCCCACGAAGTGCATGTACCTGGAGACTTGAACTTTTGTGAGCATCGGCACTGGTTTGTAAAGATAACTAATGTCAATTTCGGTGAGATTTGTTAAAGTAGGATCATTGAGAGGGTTGGGTGTGATAACAACCACCTCATGTCCCCGTTTGGCGAGTTCTTTGTATAGCGGTGAGTAAACCACGTGATGACTGTAAGACGGAAAGTCGAAAACACCCAAAATGCGCGCTCCTGAAGTGAAATTGGCCAGAGCCAGCAGGAAAACGACAAAGAACATCATCTTGGATGAATTTACGAGAACAACTAAACTGATTTCGAAGTTAGGGACATTTTTAACCCTTCCATTTTTCGTTACAAAACTTTTTTAATTTACGACTATTTGCGGATTCTTAATTCTTCAAGTACAATAGTCATCGGAGCTGATTCCGAGATATGTTTTAATATACATAACAAGATAGTGATCACGTGATTGTTATAGTTTTCGTTATCATGGCATTTGTTTATGGTAAACCTCCAAATAACATCAGGAGAAGTAACAATTCATCCGTGGTCAAGGTTGGCGAACGAAAACAATGCGTTTTCATTTCTGTTGATAGGAAGCCTATTTAACATTTTCGCAGAAAAACCCAAAACGATTGTAAATCTTTGTCGTGACGGCGATATTGAAATGCGTCACATCTTATTCCGTTGTATTTAACTTGTTAAAATTCATGGTAACGGCGTTATAGTTGTTTACACACGCTGTTTAGTTAATGTTTATCAAAACAGATGATTAATGTCATTATTCTAAGATATTTTATTGCAATTTTGTGCTTAAATCTACAGAAAATCATTTGGCATCAGATAGTATAAAAATAATGAAGATAATTCTAACCTCGGATGATCCAGCATCGTAAAATTATATCAGAACATTCATTGAAAATACTCATTCATTGAAAATTCATTGAAAAAATAAAGGTTAGATACAGATCTCTGGTAGGTAATAAAAGTTTTCCAATAAGAGTGTTGAAACTTGGAAACGTAATGACGGCAACACTGTTTGAAACGTAAATGTCACTCGTAGGCTGTTGGATTCAGTATATTGAGACAATTCACCAGGGAAAAATATACGATTCAACACCTCGTAGAAATGGCGGTTGAAAGGTAAGTCCCAATTTGGGGAAAAATAATCTTTTCCTACGAAGCGCACTTGTAAACAAACAGCAACTGCATCTCGTCAAGCAATTAATATATTCGAAGAAAACTGGCAACGAACTAGTAATGTTAACTGACTTAGGGACATGTAAAAAAATTCTTATATAAACATAATAAAATCATTAGAAAATGACTTTAAAACAATTTGGTCAATTGTAAAAAATACACAAGGAACATATCAGCGAAATAACAAACTGAAAATTGAAGGAGGTCCTAAAAAAATAGCAGATGATTTTAATTCATATTTTGTAAATGCAGCATCTGCGCAACTCAATATTAACTGTTTAAATTTATTTAATTAAATAAACAGTTTAAATTAATGGGGTAAGGCAATTAAAATAAAACAAGGTAATTAAATTAACAAACTAATAAAAAATATAGTTATTGTTAAAATATGAATTGTAAAAAATATAGAAATATAAGTTGTTCAGACCGGGTTAGGTTCGGGGGTTTCAGATATACATCAGCGCATTTAGAAGTTTTTTTTAAATACTCGTAAAAAAACTTTTTGTGACAAAGAGCCAAATAAATTATAATTTAAAGTTGGCACAAAGTCGATATGTAATGGAACATTGTTTTGGCATCCTGAAGTAAAAATTCCCCCATCTTTACATCGCATTAAACAATGAGTAGTTTACTGTCGATGGCTTGGCATCAAATGACGATGCTGTATTTCTACAAGAGAACCCCGACGAAAATTAGAATTTTGAAGATGATATGAATGATAGGATAATGAGTATAGTCAAATCAAAATCAAACTAATCATTAGTATATGTATATATATATATATATATATATATATATATATATATATATATATATATATATATATATATATATATATATATATATATATATATATATATATATTAGGTGTATATAGAACCGGTTGGATGACGCAAAGCGTTCTGACTCATTTTCGAGTGTCTCTTCTGATCCTCCACACCTCTCTCATCCTTTCTCCGTGGATTCTCTTTCTCTCCTCCGTCCACCTTTTCCCCAATCTCCTCGAAACTTCGCTCTCTGATGCAACGTTCTACATATGTATTTTGTTTCTGTACGCTCCTCTATCCTCAGTCTTTGTCGGGCCCATCTGTGCCTTTTCCGGATCAGCTCTAACTTGTGTGATCCATGGTACTGTTGAC
Source organism: Cosmopolites sordidus (assembly GCA_031761425.1). Lineage (NCBI taxonomy): Eukaryota > Metazoa > Arthropoda > Insecta > Coleoptera > Curculionidae > Cosmopolites > Cosmopolites sordidus. The sequence goes on from JARFXV010000308.1 coordinate 1,235,707, forward strand.
TTGACTCCTTGTATGTATGCAAGAATTCTGTTGGTGAGTCTTGTCGGTGGGAGTCTACTGATATGTCCATAGAATTTCAACCTTCTTTTTCTGATGTCCGCCGCTACGTTGGACATTCTCTCTGTGGTCTTTCGAGAATGTAGTCTGTATCCTTCCTCTGTCAGTTTTGGGCCGAGAATTTTCCTCATAATTTTGCTTCTTCTTTTGGTATGTTTTCTATGCCGCTTTTTGTGTAAAGTGCAAGTGTTTCGCTTGCATATAGTACCTCTGGTTTGATTACTGTGTTGTAGTGTCTTATTTTTGCGGATGCGGATATGCATTTCTTATTGTATATATTGTGTGTCTTGCCGTATGCCCTCTTCATCTTCTGTAATCGAGTCTTCTTTGCTATCTTCTCTTCTCCTGTGGGTTCGAGGATCTCGCCCAGGTATTTGAAGTGAGTAACCCTATTTATCTTGCCATATTTGGTGTTCAAATTTTGGTCATCTAATTTTGAGCAGAAGAATTCGGTTTTTTTTGATAGGAGATTTGTAGACCGACTTTCTCCGCACATTCCTTGAGGACTTCTATCTGTTTGGTTGCCCTTTTTTCATTATCTGCGAAGGCTAGGCATGATATTTCTATGTTGTTTTTGGGTCGTCAGCGTCGTATTGGTTTCCAGTGTTTTTGATTTTTCAGTTCTTATATATATATATATATATATATATATATATATATATATATATATATATATATATATATATATATATATATATATATATATATACTAATAATACTACTAATGCCCTCCACAGTGGCATAATGTCTTCGTTGTGTCTTTTTATAATCTGCTATCTAAGCTGGATCTGATCCATTGTATTGAATCCACTTCTGAATCCTACCTGCTCTTTTGGTTGTGCGTCATTAAGTTTTCGTAATATTCTTTAAGATATTTTATTTATTTATTTATTTTATTTTTATTTTTCAACGGGCAAAGCCCAATTATAAGATTGTTAAACCTTTTATTAAAATAAATTCTAATTAATATAAAGATGATTAATATAAAGATAACAGTATACTACCTAATTTTACATAATTACCCCCCCCTCAACCATCACTCAAAAACTAACACACACCTGACTCAGGAATGAATTATAAGATCCAAAGAAATCTATATTGGGATGTTCATTGGCTAGTCTGGTAGCTCTTGAGATAAAGTTGTTTTGGCCATAGTTAGTTCGATGGACAGGATAGTGGAAACTGTAAGTGGCTCTTGTAGTTCTCAGTGGAACATGAATATTAATTTTTTCAAGGAGTTCAGGGGCCAATACCCTTTCATGAATGATCCTATAAAGTGTTATAAGATCCCTTCTCCTGTGACGAACAGTGATGGGGACCATATTAAGCAGGTTGAGTATTTCAGAATCCTGATAATTATCCAGTATGTTTAGCTTGTAGGCCACTTGCTTTAGAAACTTGTGCTCAACAGATTTAAGAGCATCAATATATATCCCATAAAAGGGGGACCAGGCAGAAGATGCATACTCTATATGTGGACGTACAAGGGAACAGTAAAGGGTTTTTAAAGATTGAATGTCATTGAAGTCTTGGGTACATCTTTTAATGAAACCAAGCATTTGGAAGGCCTTGTTGACAACATTTTCCAAGTGAACTGAGAACTGCAATTCTCTCTCCAGGCTGACACCAAGGTCCTTGATAATGGATACTTTGTCTAGGATATGATGGTTAATATGATAGTTAAATTCTATGTTGGATATACCACGAAAAAAGGTTATTGCCTTGCATTTAGATGGATTTAGTGTCATTCCGTTTCTGTGACACCAGTCAAACAGAGAGTTCAGATCATATTGAAGTTTGTCTCAGTCTTCCTGGGATCTAACACTGCAACTAAGCTTCAGGTCGTCAGCAAACAGTAAATAAAGGCATGAAGTGAAACACTCTCCGATGTTATTCATGAATATAATAAAAAGAAGTGGCCCAAGGTGTGAGCCCTGAGGTACTCCAGATGTAGCCAGAAACACTCTGGAGAGAAAACTGCCTATTCTGACAAGCAATCTGCGATTGGTATCTTGGTGAAAATTTGTCGTATCATTATATTATATTTCATATTACGATCATGAAGAGAGTCAGTTTTATGTCAAATTTACGTACATATGATTACATACATATGTGACGTCAATTTAAGGCCATGTGTTCACTGAGATACGTTTATAGATAAGTGAGATATGTTTTGTTCCTGTATGTTCCCTCTATTAAAGAAATTACTTCGTAAATGTCGTTTGGAGTCGATAAAAAGCATTCAAGAGAATTTGCTGGGCATTTTAAGGGAAATATCAAAAGTCGAGTAAAAAAATTGTTTCAAAGAATGGAAAAAACTTTATAATATATGTAGTGTAATGCGGTGGGAGGGTTTTACTGTGAAAGAGAAAAAATACATTTCGATGAATAAATAAATACATTGTGTAGTATTAAAAAGGTCACCTTACTTTTTGACCATATTATCATATTATTCGCAGAAAATTCAAGGACTGAGAATTCTGTATTATCTTTTAACCGAAAAAAAACCCAATAAATCTAGCAAAATAATCTTCATTAGACAATTTTATAAAATAATTTTTTCGCAGATATTACGTACGTATATATGATATAAGATTACGACTTCTGAAAAAAATATTTATTTACACAAGGATCTTACATGACTGATTGTTGAATGAGTACATTCATTTCTATTTGAAGATGAGATAAGAGTCAACTTTTCGAAAGTAAAAAACTCGAAACGTAAAATAAATGTTTGTATAGATGAAATCCAAGTTGTTACAGTCTGTATTTTAGTTTGTTTCATTAGAACATGTTTCTCCTCATCGTCCTTTTATGTTTGCATGACATTGTCAAACCAAGAGTCGATAGAATCAAATTAAAATATTTAAACAAACCAATTTTCTTTATTTAATGTCATCCTCAACATCAGCCCGTATCCATCCACTACAGGATGAAAGCCTCTTCAGCATGCTTCGCGGTCCAGACCTTTCCACTGCCATCTGGATCTAATATACTTGATGATGTCATCAGTCTATCGTGTTTTACTATTGTGTTTTAGGTCTTTTTCATAGACGTTTACGATCAAGGATCCACTCCAGGATTGCCTTAGTCCATTTGTCGTCCTATTGCCTCGCTATATGACCAGCCCATTTTTATTCAAATGCTCTTACTACTCTATGTACAAGGTTTTCTGTTCCATCTTGTGATGCCAAGCATATATCTTTCCATTCCCCTCAGTGCTACCCGAAGTTTTTGTATTGATTGCCACGTGATGTGAATGTCCACGTTTCACTGCCTTATGTCATAACAGGCAAGATTTATTAATCAAAGAATTTTTTTTCAGGCAAAGTGGGAGCTTGCTTTTAAACACTATGTTGAGCCTGCCAAATGCTCGTTAGCCACATTTAACACGCCGTTCCACATCCTTGGCGGTATCCCCCTCCATTAAAATCATCTCCACAAAATATATAAAGTGGTCCACAACATATAAATCCCTCCCAAACACTGAAATTCTTCTGTCGTCAGCAAATTTATTCAACCTAAACTCTTTTTCGGAAGATTACGGAATACTTCTTCAAGGCAGGCTGAGAAAAGATAGGCGATATAGCGTCACCCTGCTTCGATTAATTCCTGATACATTAATTCCAACTTCAATGCAATCGTCAAATGCTTTTTCGTTATCGGTAGAGGCTAAGTACAATAGCATTCGTTGTGCCTTTCTATGGCCTGCTATTCAACCTGGGCAATTTTACTTCGGAATCCTGCTTGCTCTCTTGGTTGTGCGTCATTCAGTTTTCTGAATATTCTTTTAGAAATTATCCTGGTGAAATTTTTGTACATTACCGATAAGAGGTTTATTGGACGGTAGTTCTTTAGATATCCTTGTGCTTCGTTTTTATGTAAAAGATTCACTTCTGTATTTTTCCATCAGTCGAGTACTTTTTGTTATTCGAGGCATATTGAGTATAATTTTGCCAGTGTTTTATGTAACTTCCGACCACCAGCCACCATTTCAACAGTTAAACTATCCCTTCTTGGGGTTTTCATTAATTTTATAACCTTTGTCACTTACTCCAATAGGATGTCTGCCATTTCTTCTTTTGTGCGTTTTTGGTCTTTGATTGGTTCTGATCTTCATATTACTGTGAATAAAATTTTCTGATAACCTTTAATATTTCCGTACGCTCCCTGCACAGTGTGCCGTCCTCAAGCATTAAAGCATAAATTAGCGTCCTTTTCTTTAGCTTCTGTTTAGCCTTATTAATTCGTTTGTTTTCTTCCAGATTTTTTTGCACTAACTGCATATTAAGTCGGCTCGTCTCCTCTCTAACACATTTTTTATAGTTTTGCATACTTGCTTAGCGTACTTGACCCTGCCAAAAGAACTCCCTGCATTCCTCATTGCCCGTCGTTTTTTCAATAAATCAATGATCTTACTGGAGATTTTGCTATTTGAAATATATTTCTTCTGCTGCTATTGAAGCAGCCGTTTCAAATACATTGTTGATGGTTTCTTCATATTAATCTGTTATTTCCATCTCCACCGAGTCTACAAAGCGGTTCGACAAAGCAATCTCAAAATTGCTATTCCTCTCCAGTAGTTTCCCAGAATCCACTTTGACCTTACCATTCTTTCGCGCTCTCTTCGACAATTTATCCTAATCTTTGCTCGTCCAATTCGGTGGCTACAATATTACGGTGGCATAATATTGTTTTATCGTTTAACAGACGTTGTGAGTCCAACTGAACTTTTCCACGTCAATTTCCTGCTGATTTTTTTCTTATAGAACCAATTCATAATAGAAAGTTCTTTTCCTTTAGCAAAATGATTCAATCTTTTACCTCTATTGTCCCGTTGCATTTTCACCAATTCTTGCTTTTCCACTTTTAGCATTAAAGTCACCCATCAGGATTGTGTACCTACACTTCTTGTCTAGAAGCTGGGCCAAATCATCATAGAATTCCTCAGTTTCCTCATCCCTATAGCTTATAATTGTTACATAAGCTTGGACGATTTGGAGCTTAAACTTTTTATTCAGCTGAATGACGCATTGGGCTAGTTGGTCAGATATATTTTAACATTTTACTACACTGTCCTTCAGCTTTCGATTGATGAGGAATATCTCAAGTGTAGAATATGTGACCAGTGGAATCCAGTTGGTTTAGTCCTTTGCCCTTTCTTTGTGTTTCACATAGCCCAGTGTATGTTGCCAATTTTTGCAACAGGGCACCTGTTTCCATTGTCTGTATATCGAAAGTCGTTTTACACTACGTCACGATACTGTTTTACTAAGAACTATATCAGATTCATGAGAATTAACATTTTTACCAAAACCGAAACCACTGTCTATAAACTCAGACACTACCGCTAGTCCTGCTGCTTCAGATGTACCCATAATTTTTCTGCCTAAAGACCAACATTTGGACTTACCAAACGTTTCAAGATTATGGAAATTATAGAATGGGGAAGACATGCTTCTTTATATAATTTTGAACAACTCTGTATCTGTTGTGATACTTTTTCGTTATTTGTATTGGAATTTAAGGTATGAATTAATAATAACCAAAAAAAGTTAGGATAAAACAAAGATGGAAATGAGGAGTAATCGAAGAAGATGATGACAACATTAAAGTTGTTCATTAATTTACTTATCCGGTAAACAAATTACACGAAACAACATCATAGGAGAAATCATATTATGAAGGGTACCAAAATAACTCACCCTGCAGTCTGTTCTCTAGTATCATACATTTACAATTACAATTTTTTTAATAACCCGTGAAAGTGTAAAGTTCTTTATGTTTCAAAACATAAAAGTTCTTTATTGAAATAGAAATACACACAGATAAATCTCATTAATTTAGACTCCAAAATATGCTGTACAAAATAGGAAGGGATAGGAACATCTATATAACATTGTAAGAACATATATGGTATACCTATTTTTAACTTTATACAATTAATATAAATGATATAAATTAATTTACTTTTCACACACAACATATCAGAACATAATCTTTAGTCTGGCACCACAAATGTTATTGAAGTGATCTCCAAGTCATCATCCACTATATCCTTCTTGCATTTTTTAGCTGGTATGACATCACAATCAACACTGTTTGCTGCTCTGCTGTTCAACAAGTCTTTGTGAACACCATTAGCTTGATTATGAAGTGTGTGTTGACTATGTGATGGTACTAAATTTGTGATTAATGATGGGACATGATGAAAATTTGTCCTTGCACGTCCCACATTTGCTGGCAACACTGTTTGACTAAGACCTGGACCAGATGTACACAAATTAACACTTTTACCAGAACCACTGTCCTCAGAGTCAGACACCAACACTATTCCTGCTGCTTCAGATGTATCCATTATTTCTATGCTTGAACATCCACCTGAAACTTCAGGAGAACGGTATGTTTCTTTGGATGATTGTTCGGCAACTTTGTTCAAGTCTTGAAACAGTTCTCTCCATATATGATATTTAGAGGTAAAACTTAAATTTGGATGGGTGATTTTGATTAATTTTTGCTTTATGTTGTCTTTGTTTGGACATTCTAAAAAAAGGAAAAGAAATATCAAACATTTTTATACCTCTTCACCAATAAATAAGCTACTTACCAACATCTCTATAGTAAATCTCAACAACATCAGTGATTTCTTGCCTGTAATTACACACTATATTCCAAATAATACCAAATTTAATATGAACCAGCTCATTGTCGTAAACCACAATAATACCACCATCTTTGTTTTTTGTAATACTAACTTTGTCACATTTTTTCAGAATGAGATCACAAATCAAACGTCGCGCCTCAATGAACCTGGAGAACAGGACAATGGCTCCAAACATCAAGTTCAGATTTCTTCTCCTTTTCAAGTAATTGCAACAATATTCCAACTCTTTCTTAGTGTCGTGGCTTTGGGGTTCTATGTCAAGTTTTAAAACTTCCATCTTATTGTCCTACTTAAACAAATACATTTGAGAAACAGTCAACGCTACATGAAGTAAAACAACTTACATATTGAAATGCTAATAGCTTAACAACATACTCCAAGTTGTAGGTCATAAAATGAAACATGTAGGAAAGACTTTGTTTCTCGCCAAAAACCGACTTCGTGTGGCTTTGTTGATATCGAGAAACGTCGAAGTTTACAAATCTTATTTCTTTTTTATTTTCACCCAGGTGTAAGTCGAATTTCTGCAATGTTTCCAACGCCAATTCTTGCAGTTTTTCTTCGTTAGAACCTTCATTCTCAGTCTCTGCGGACGACACCAAGTCGATAACGTTTTTATTCATAATAAGTTTAATTATACATTATTTAAAAAGTATATAGGAAAAAACACCAAAATAGGACACCTATTTAACTCTGTCAAAAACAGCTGATTGATCTCTCTAGCACATTCAATTTTAAAAAGCCTGTGAAATTAACACAAAACTAAAATAACATGCTTATATCAAATTAAATAAAAAATAAGACATGAGCATATAAAAATTAAATAAAACAGATTCAATTTGGTAGATCAAATGTACCAAGTGTCATAAAATCCTAACCTCAAATACTCAGAGTCGTGAAATGTCAGAGGTGATAAACACGAAATAAATTTCAAAAATGGACTCGCAAACGAATCCCTACAGGAAAATGATTGCACTGTCGGTGTCCAGTATTTTAAAGGAAGTAGGATGGGATTCGGTGGAGCGAGAAAGTTTAGGGACCCTTACAGAAATGATGCAAGCCTGTATTGTATTCATTATATGAATACAATCCTAGATTAATTTTTTGTTTTATGTTTTCAGTTATAAGCGAGATAGGCCTGTTGAGTAGAAACTACTGCGAGCTTTCTGGCCGGTGTGATCCTTTAATTGCAGATATTATTTTGGCATTTGTCGAAATGGGTATGCATTATTTAAGTTATTTGATATATTCAGTCTATTAATTGGTTTGTGTTTTTAAGGTTTTGATTTCAGTTTGCTTGAAAGTTATATTAAGACGGGAAAACATACAGTGTTGCCTGTATTACAGTCACAACATCCACAAAAACAGCTTAATATGCTGTCAGCTGGTTCAAAACAGCCCTTGCCCAATCATGTACCGCAGCACTTTCCTCAATTTCCTGATCCTCATGCCTATGTTCGGACTCCTGTAAGTTGTTTTTTGTTTTTTAAGTATTAGAGAGCATCAAACATATTATTTTCTTGATAGACGCACAAACAACCCATTATAGACTATGAGTCTGTGAGGGAGAAAGCTGCTGGGCAAAAGAAAGACATTGAAAAAGCCCTGACAAAGTTTTTGGCCAAAACTAGCCCTACACATAATCTTTTTGACACAGAAGAAGGAAATATATTTCCTTGTATGTACTTTTAAGTGCAAAATTATTTTTTTTTTAATGTTTAGTGGATGTTTTCTTTTAGTAATAGCTGTAAAACCTACTCATCCACCATATCTCAGTGCTTTATTACCACAAGATCAAATATTTGACCCAGAAGACTTGGATTCTGACCCTAAATCTCTCATAATTCAGCAACAAAAAGAGCACAAAGAGGCTCAAAGTGCAAAGGAAGAACATCAAGATGAACCCATGGATGAAAGTGAACAGAACCTGAATGATTCTATAAAAACAGAGGATGGTACCCAAAACAACAGTTTTATCGATAATCCATATTTGGCAGCCACGAAAATGCCTTCTAAAGATCATATAGATGTTTGCTGATAATTTGTTTCTTTATCTGAATATTTTCTCATGTAAATTAAGGTATTTTTTACTTTGTAATATTTATTAAAGAACTTTTTTATAATTTGTGTGATTTAAAACATTATATCTTCTTTAGGTGGTAAAAGTGACATTTATTTCAAATTGACAGCTATCAATGAGAATGTTAGTTTTTTTTTCTTCCTAATTACATTACAATAGATGCAAAAGCCATTCAGTCTCTAGCTCCAGAGCCTTTATTAATCCAGACACCCATGTGACTTATAAATGTAGACAAGTTGATTACACCATTAATTTTTTTTTAACTACAACATACGTTTATTGTTTTTTTTTCAGTTTTTATAAATAATCATTTTTTTTAATTATATATATTTTTTTATAATTATAGACAGTCCAGTTATTATTTTGAACCTAAAGTAAAAAAATATTAAATAACTCGATGGAGGCAGAGGCCACGGAAGAAAAAAAGAAGAGAAGCACATGCAAATATTTTTATGGCAAATGTTAATGCACTGCAAACAACGAAGATTATTAATTTTAAATAATCAAATGTATTTAAGACGTATTAGACGGGAAGCATAAGAACTGATCGAAGTCACGGGAAACATATCTTGATGACAGATCTAGAAGAAATTTTATATAAATCACGTTACATGGGTTACAGAATTATTTGAAGGCTCTGTATACAAAAATATACAACGTATAATATAGATTTTACTTATTACAATAACTTATTTGTTTACTACCTTTTGATGTATATTTTTCACAATCATATTTTTCGCTTAAATAATTTTGAATTATGTTAAAACCTCCAACAAATATGGAAATAAAAAAAATCTAGATGACAAATTCATTGCAAATTGATAAGACTCTAATGAAATTAATTTTTCTTCTTATTGTATAATAAAAATATATACTAGAGCTACAGAATCCATTTAAGTTCTGATAGATAACCCTATAAATTAAAGAAGATTATAACGTACTGTCAAATATGCCAAAGTAATTTTTTTTATAGTTAAAAATATTAGGGATTAGGAAATTTATTTCGTAATACTTAATCGAAAATATGTTTGGAGAAACATATTTTGAACTTAGTCATGCTTCACGCACAGTATAGTTAAAGTATCGTCGCAAATCCTTTACCAAAAAACCAGTTTTCTTTCCTCAGAATTGCACGAATTCAAAGTACGTTTTTATTAAATCAATTTTAAAAAATACGCATAATAAAATTATGTAATTTATATCAATTATGTGCCGTAATTCTCGACATGAATATGTATTTCGAGGACTGATTTAATTTAACCTAGTTTGGAAGGTCGTAGGCAGCAACACACATATCAAAGTTAAATACATTTTGTAATTATGACTTATAAAATCGACTGGATTATACCAACTTTACGAACACCTTCTAGTTTATGGAAATTGGCCAGTACCATTACAATGGTAGCTGTGGGTTTATTTAGCAAAATATTAATACGTAAGTATTGAATATAAATTTTTATGACACAGATTTTTTTATTTTAATTTCCAGGGTTTTTAAATAAGCCTAAAATCCATAACAGGCATATCATAGCAAATCTTCTGGAGAAACGCGATAAATCCAGACCTTTAGTTACCGTATCCAATCATCATTCTTGCTTTGATGATCCAGGAATATGGGGTAAATGTGAACAAATATGTGATGAAATTTAGATAAAAATGACTATGGAATGTACTTTATATGAATGATATTCTCTTATCATCATTGTTAGGGAGTTATAGCATATTTTAATGATCATCTTTTGTTGTAGGAACTCTTAGTTTGAAGCATCTCTTATGTCCATCAAAAATGCGTTGGTCTCTTGCAGCTCATGATATATGTTTTACCTGTTCTCAGCATTCCCATTTCTTTAGTTTGGGTAAATGTGTTCCAGTGATTCGAGGTGCAGGAGTGTATCAAGATGCAGTAGATTTCATGATAGAAAAGTTAGCTAAAGGTGACTGGGTACATATATTTCCAGAAGGTACAACTTGATTCTTTGAATTTTGTTTTCCCTGCATCATTTTTTCTTTTAGGTAAAGTGAACATGACAAAGGAATACATAAGATTAAAGTGGGGTATAGGTAGGATGATCTTTGAGTCACCCATACCGCCTGTTGTGGTGCCCATCTGGCACATAGGCATGGACGACGTGCTTCCAAACCAGCCTCCATATGTTTTGAGGTTATGGAAAAATTTGACTTTTAATTATGGACAGCCTATTGACACCACTGACATGGTGAGTACAATATCCAATATGTGCATATTAATTCAAAATCATAAACTATTTAACACACAAAGCAAAACATTTGAAAGATAAGTTTGTTGATACATTTTGTTTAAAATTGTTATCTATTTTTTTGCAAAAATAAGAAGTTTAGAATGAATAATGAGTCTTTCAAATAGTTATAGGCAAATAGGGTGGATAGTATGTTGGAATATTGTCTTATTCATTAATTTAACATTAAAAAAGCTACTGGTAAAGCACATTATGTTTAAAGTTTATAATAAGCATGCTTCATCAGGACAAATATGTATATTTTGGTTTCAAGCATTCAAAAAATTATAATTTTTTAAATTTAAATTTAAATTTTTTAATAAAATAGCAATGTGGGTAACTAAAGAATAGTTGGTGTAAGAATTATTGAAGAAAATTTTGGGTAAATGCCTGGTGAATTGTTTGGTGGTTGTTTCTAAATGTTTACATGTCATGGAAAGATGCAGAGAGGAGGAAAGTGCCTGTCACACACTAAATCACTTGTCTTCTTGCTTATTAATCAATGTGTTTTGGAGAACCTTGCATATGGACGGCTAAGAGAGAAATCCACAGTAGTAAGACTTTGTTCTGTGTTTGGTGAAAAAAAAAAACTGCTCTGAAGACCCTATGAAAATTATTTTTAAATATATTGAATGATTATTCTCGTTTTTCCATGTTTTCCTTCAACTTCTTCATTGTTTCTTTCTATTTTAATTATTATTAGTATCATTGTCATTATTCTTTCTTTGCTTATTTTCTTGTCCTTTTGCATCATAATCTTTTTTTCCTCCAATTTTTGCTGGCATTATAACATGCCTCTTTTTCCTGGAATATATTGGGGCAATTATATTTTCATGATGTCACTATTGACTCTACATTTTTCTTTTAACGATATTCTTATTGATTTCAGTGCCCTTATTCTCAACAATTGTTTTGATTTAAACTTTTCAGCCCTTGTTTCTGTCAAGTGTGTGAGAATGAATGTTATCTTCTTTCTGTTCTAGAGCCCATCAGTGACCCTTGATTTCCTTCAACCTTCTCCTCCAACAGGATTGATTTTCAGTAGCCCCTTGCCAGTGTTTGAGGTGTAGTAATTCTTTTGTCCTGCAAGTGTTGTTTTGGTTTACCTCTTGTTTGTTTCACCCCTAATAGCACCTCCATGATTCTGATTGTTATTCGGCTTTATGCCATTTTTTCCACGTGTCCCGCTCATTTGAGTCGCTAAACTCTCGTATAGTTGAGATCTTTGTATAATTGTTTGAGTCCCAAGTTATACCTGATATTCCAAAGTCGTTCACAGCACCAAATTCATCTGAGTACTCTTCTTGTGAGTTTCATTAAGCTTTCATTCTCCTCCTTTAATGATGATATTTCTACCAGTGGTTGGGTTGTATTGATAAACTGTGACGTGTTTGTTTCTTCTGATGATATCACGTAATAATGTTGACATCGCTGCTGCTTTATTTCTGTCTTTATGTTAAAGATCCTTTGATACATTAATTTCTGAATGTTTTGTAAATCGTGTTTTTGTGCCACGATGATGACATTAAGGAAAATATTAGTTTTTATCGTTTTCAATATCCTATGGACGTTGGTATAAATTCTGACGGGATTTCTGTATAGGTGAGGTCACTCAAAGCCCAAAATGCCAGTGACGAAGAAGCCAGAAAACACATAACCGACTTTTTACAAGAAAGACTGCAGAACTTAAAGGTCGAGACCGAAGCCCTACACGCCCAACACTTCAAGACCAAGTCTTGATAAAAGAAATCTTATCTAGGTAAGACTCCAGATCAGTATGACTAAATGTGATGACATAATGTAACCGTAATATTAAGAGGGAACTTGGATTTTGTTTATAAACTCTCTTAAATACAGGAAAAAAAGTGGAACGAAGCACAAAAAACAGTATATAGGAGTATATTTTTACATAGTTATTTTTTACTAAATCTTTTCACGATAAGTAATAATAAAACAAACGACATGTAGTATTTTTTAGTCTTATTTTCATTTCTTTAACGCTCAAGTACAAAAAAACTAATTTTAATTTAACAAAATTTACACATTAACAGAAGATATCTAAAATGTAGACCACCATTTTTGCAATAGACGATAAAAGAGCTTATTTTGGATGTTTTTTCAAAAATAGTTTTAACTAAAGTATTCCCAGTGATATTAAAAGACTTTTTAGATTGTTAGGATAGTTTATTTTTATTAATATAAAGGTTTGCCTAATAAGTGTCAGTATTTTAAAATGAGGTACAATGATAACGATAAGTGATAGGTCTACAGTGGATTAGGTCCTGGAAAGACTAAAACTGTTTTTGAATATGTTCGTTATGCTGCCTCTAAAGGTACATATGTTTTGATAGGTTTCGAAAAAATACGGTTATGTCATATTTATTACCTTTTGTTACATCATTGAACAAGGAGAAAGCTTTTTTTTCGTGATTTCTTCCTTCCAAGCCCTTACGCATGATACTCCTGCAGTAATCAGCTATTATGTGTTCATCACATAGACCCTGGTATCTTACATATTTTTTAGGTCCTGATGAAATCGTTCTCCTTATCCCTCATTGTAAAAGCCAAGCTTGTTCGGAAATTGGCCCAAATGTTTGTGGAGGTAGTGAAATTTGATGTTCATGTTGCATCTAAGCTTTCTGAATTTTACCAGCATTTTGTTTCGCGATAATTTCTGGACTTATTATTCCCTAGGCAAAATATTTATACAAACAAAAGTTTTCCAGTCGTTTAAACACGATCGTTTTGAGGATGACATCTTCCAGGTTTTATTTACTAACTTTTTTAACGGAACAAACAACAAAAATAATAAGTTATATGGCTACTGAAAAGAAAATATCAATGTGAGTGGATTAAAAACTTTACGTACTTTTGATAATTTATGTTACAGAGACTGTTGCCTGACACTATACTTGAAAGTCTCGGCGGCACCATTTTTTGTTTTTATTTTTTAGAGCTTTGTAATGCATTATGTTTTGAAAATAATGTAGTTCAAATGTCCCACTTGGTTTCGTCGTGGTACATTTTCAATGGTCGCCTGAATGTTTCGTTTAGAGTTTAGAGTTTAGAGAATTGCTCGGAGATTATTTCTGCAAACTAGATAAAATAAAAGTTACCGGATTGTCATTGTACCCAATTTTAATACTCTGGCACGCTTATTGTGTCTTGTATCTTTTTTGTGAAGTATCTCTATTTTAGAAAAAGAAAACAAAGAACAAAAGTTTAGAGCCAAATTTCATTTTTTTTAAACTTTAATATTACAGACTCTGTTATTATTGGTAGGCTTATATCCTTATCTTCCATATCAGTCTGTTTCTTCCAGATTTCTAGTTCTTTCAGCTTTATATTCTTAGTTACTGTCTTTTTCCACTTTCTCCTTGAGCTACGCCCTTCTTCTTCACCATTTCAGTGCATTTCCATGCTATTTCTCTGACAAGATGTCCCACCAACTTTTATTTGTCATTTTGCCTTCGTATATTCTTCACATTATTTTTCTTTCCCATATTGCTGTCTTATTCAGCGTTCATGTCACGCAGTTGTACAACATTGTCAGTCTAATCAGTTTATTTAACATTTTTTACCTTCCGTGATTGATCCTTGACTGTTCAGTGACTAGCACATCTATTTCTTTTCGCCAGCCTTAGATTTGGTTATGCTTCTTCCTCACATTTATCATTCATCGGAGGTTTATCACCTATTCAGTCTCATTCAATCAGAGATTTATCATCCCAAATATATATATATATATATATATATATATATATATATATATATATATATATATATATATATATATATATATATATATATATATATATATGATTTTCTATCCCAAATCTTCCATATCTGCCTGTCCCTTGTAAGTTTCTTTTAATTTTCTAGCTCTTTCATCCTTATATTCTTCATTACTGTCTCTCTCCACTTTCTCCTTGGTCTCTGCCCTTCCTCCTCACCATTTCAGCTATTCCTCTTACAAAGTGTCCCACCAACTGAAATATTCTCTCCTCTATTAGCAGCATCGTTGATGGCATCTCGGGAAATCTTTCATTTATCATTTTGTCTTCGCATATTTTTCTTTTCCCATATTGCTGTTTATTTAACCTTTTTTTTACCTTCCCTTGGCTGTTTAGTGATCACACAAATCTATTTGCTTTCGCCAGCCTTAGATTTGTTTCTGCTTCCTCATATTTATGACCTTCTAACCCAAACAGGATCTTACATAAGTCAGCTAGTAATATCCACTTTTTTATCGTCGAGATCAGATGAGTGGTGCTGGCAAAGCTAAGATGGGTCTTCTAGTTTTGCAAGTCTATATAATATGAACAATATATATCTGCTCTCTGAAAGCTCTTCTATTCAACTCTTCCTTTCTTTATTCCCCCATTCTGTTCTGAGACACTTTGATCCCATAGTTTTCTTCTTTCTGTGTTACTATAGTCCATCTGTGAGCCTCTTGCCAGTTTTTGATGTATAGTAGTTCTTTTGTCCTGTCACCATGACTTTGGTATACTTCCCTTTCTCCTAGCCCCTATTTGTCATCAATTGTATTCTTGCTACGTGTCCCGCCCTACTGATCCTCTGAATCCTCACATAGTCTACAATATCCAGATCTTTGCACAACTATTTGAGTCTGAAGATACCTGATCTTCCAAATTTCATTTTCATTCACGCTACCAAAAATTCTTCATAGTACTATTCTTTCTAAAATTGCAAGCATCTTGATCCCATAGAACATTTGTTTAATAATGAAGAAGATCTTCTGCTTTGAGGATATCTCTCTTGTATTGTCATGCTTCTATCTTATGATATTTTAAGTCCTAGATATGCATTTGTATTCGTTGGTGTGTAAAATACACTGTTCTATCTTTAGAATGAGGTTTTGCAGAGCTCCTAAGTACAAATTCTGCTTTATTGATGGTCCTCTGCACAAACCATATTTTTATCCATGATATTTTAGTAAATGACCAATATATATTTTAAAGCGTTGACTGCCCATTATTCAAGCCAAAGAACAAAACTGACTTTCGTCATTGAAAGCTACTCTATTCCAAGGGGTCAAGTGATTGTTGCTCGTATTAGACAAAGACCATAGAAGTTGTGATGCTTTTTTATATTTAAGTGAGTTGATAGGAAAAAATCATTACGCATTATCAAGTAATACATGAAAGGCAACCTAAACCCGTTTCTATATATTTTTTTCCGCTGATGTATTTTCCCCCTTGAGATCTTTTTTTAATATCAATGATAGCCATGAATCCTTATCAATAAACGTTTAATAGATATGACAATTGCATAGTTGTTTTTGAGTATTTATACATTTTATCTTTGGTTATAATTTTAGAAGTTGCACTCCATCGCTAATCTCTTACAATTAATCCACCTAAAGTCGCTGTGAAACGATTCAGTCTTATTTCTTTTTTATTTTATCTGTACTACAGTGGGCAAAAAGAATATTTATATAATCGGTTTTTTTTATCAATAAAATTCTACTTGCACCCGCCGTTTTTTTTTCAAAATTCAAGGCTTTATTGTAAAAAGCTGGTTGTACATTTATGATTCAAAGTATTGTCCATCGTTGGCCATTACTTTTTCCTACCTTTCAGGCAGCATTCGAATCCCGCGACGAAAAAAATGGTCATCTTTTGAATCGATTCAATTTCTTCATAAGACCGGAAGTGCTGGTCGGCCAGGCCGTGTGCCATCGATCGAAACAGGTCATAGTCAGAGGGAGGAAGGTCTGGTGAATACGGAGGGTGGGGCAGGACTTCCCATTTGAACGTTTCCAAGTATGTTTTGATCACTTTGGCAACATAGGGCCGAGCATTGTCATGTTGCAAAATAACTTTCGTATCTTTTACTGTACTGCGGCCGTTTGTCTTTCAATTCTCGGTTGAAACGCATTCATTGCGTTCGACAATCATCCCCTGTAATTGTTTCAGGCCGTTTTAACAGCCCATAATACACAACACCGCGCTTCATTAAGCAATGCCTCTAATTCTTCTACTTCAAAAACTTTCGCCCTTTCACCGCTATGTTGGTTTCCGACGTGAAAATCACCGCTTTTGAAGCGTTGAAACTACTGACGACACGTTCTTTCACTCATAGCGGCTTCACCATAAGTATCAGAGAGCATTCGGTGTGCCTCAGCTGCATATTAAAAGAAATAAATTAACGATATATTCTTAAAATTCTTGGAAATTTATGTTCTGAAGATCACATTTCTAAGTGTGCTCCATTTCTGTCCTGGCACTCCTGAAGCCGACCTATAAAATTTACCATAACGCGACGGCAAGTGTCTGCAATTATGGCTTTAATTTCTTGCCGAATATTCTTCATTAGATCCTCCAGAGTGACGGGACGGCTGTGGTACACTTGACCTTTAAGATATTCCCAGAAAAAAAATCACAGGGCGTCAGGTCCGGGCATCGAGAGGGTCACTGAATATCTCCTTTTCGAGAAATCAATTTTCCCAGAAAAGGCGCCCGAACGACGGGCAAAGAGAGATTGGAAGTATGGCAGGTGGCTGCGTTCTGTTGGAACCAAATGTCCTGAGTGTACCCTTCAAATTCTTGAAGAGCAGGAGTGAAAAAAGTTTGAAGCATCGACATAACGCTGACAATTCACGGTTACTGCGCGGTCTTGGTGGTCTTCGAGAAAAAATACGGGCCGATCGTTTCGGATGGCGACATTGCCGCCGAAACTGTGACTTTCGGGTTATGCAGAGGTCTTTCAGGTTTGTTTTTAGGGTTTTTTCCATACCAGTAGCGGCAATTTTGATTATTGACATGGTCATCAAGGTGCAAAGGAGCCTCATCGGAGAATAAGATGTTGTCAACTGCTACGATTACGGCCTGCCCCCCTTCATTTCAATTCATTTACTCTTCCAGTGATGTCACATACTTTCGTTTGTTCTCTAATCCACGTGCAGGGCTTTCTGCTTCGTCGTGTAATGCCAAACATACATCTTCCCATTTCCCCCTGTGTTGTATATTTGTAAATATTTAATTGTCATTTATGCGATTTTTATACGAGAGTTGTATGATACGTACCTGGCCTTGACAAGAAAAAACATTTCTATGTAGAAAGTTTATTTTATTTTTTAATGTTGTTCGACACACACTTAGTCCAATGTTTTTCTGCCTTTTGTATCCCCTCTAAAAAATATGATTGTTCCAACACTTCAAAATAAGTGTTCGTTGACTGTTCGAAAACTGTTCTTTGGTCTCTGGTGTACAGTGATGCATCATTTCGTCATCAGATATAAACTGACGTCAAAAATCATTCCAATTGCATTTTTACATTACTAAACATTCTTTTAAAGTTGACACACGTGTGTGTTTATTACACCGTTCGACACGATTTTTGGGTCTGGCTTCTGCATGTGAACTTTTGTTTTTTCCTACGTTACAAATATCAAAAAAAGTAATTTTTCTGATCAAAGTTTACTTTTGTAGAAACCATAACAATTTTTCGAATTTTCATGAAAAATGACTGAATGATTATTTTTTTTTTTATTATTTCGTATATTAGCAATCAGAATTACAATATTCTATAAGCTAATGTGATGGCTTGAGGGCTAGACTTCCCTATATTGGCGTGATGAGGTGACTCCCCCAGCGACGAGTCCCCATTATCCTTCTATCAGGTCTGTTGGCCAGTTTCTTTTTAGTCTTCTATTATTTGTTGGATTCAAAACAGGCTGTAGTAGGGTGTTAGGATGGCTTTCCAGTTTGTGGTGATATTTTATGCCGCTGCTCTTGATCACGTCCTTAACATAGGGTATCTGGAGATCTTCGTGAAGAGTGTGGTTTGATATGTACCAAGGTGCGTCGGCAATCATTCGTAATATTTTGGACTGACATCTTTGGATAATGGCTAAATTTGATTTACTGGTACATCCCCAAAGTTCTATCCCATAAGTCCAAATTGGCTTAATGATAGCCTTGTATAATAGAATTTTGTTATCTAAAGATAAGTTGGACTTTCTTCCGATAAGCCAGCTCAATTCTTTTACTTTTAGGTCAATTTGTTTTCTTTTTTTGACTATATGGGTTTTCCACGTAAGTTTACTGTCCAAGTGTATACCTAAATATTTTGTATTCGTGAATGTTGGGATTTCTACATTATTAAAATGTAAGCTAGGGCACTGCCTTTTCCTGAGGGTAAAGTTGACTTGCGCTGATTTTGTCTCATTTATTTTAATTTTCCACTTTCGAGTCCAGGTTTGAATTAGGTTCAGGTGGGTTTGTAGTTTGTTTGAGGCTTCGACTGGCTTTATATTTGATGAAAGTATGACTGTGTCATCAGCAAATGTACCAATTGTGGTGTATTTTGTTATTGGGAGATCAGCCGTATAGAGTACGTAGAGCAAGGGGCCGATAACGCTGCTTTGTGGAACTCCCGATCTAATGGTATATTTTTCCGATGTGCTATCGTTTATTTTAACTTTTAATTTCCTTTCAATGAGATAGGATTTTAAGAGATGGTAATATGTTATAGGAAGAGATTTTTTGATTTTGAATAGTAGGCCATCATGCCAAACCTTGTCGAAAGCCTTACTGACATCTAGGAACACTGATGTACAGTATTGTTTGTTTTCTATTGCTCTATTTATTTCATGGGTTATGCGATAAGTCTGTTGCGTAGTTGAATGGTTTTGTCTAAAGCCAAACTGGTGTGCAGGAATCCAGTTTTCTGTATCGGGGTCAGTATTTATTCTGTTGAGTATAAGTCTTTCAAAAAGTTTTGACATAACGGTCAGTAGACTTATAGGTCGGTATGATGAAGCTTCTGTCAGATCTTTTCCGACTTTGAGTATTGGGATTATTAGAGCAATTTTCAGTTGTTTAGGCCAGTAATTGCATTTCAACATAGCATTGAGTATGTAAGTGATTAATACTATCCCTTTTCTTGGAAGTTCCTTTGACTGAATGAATGAATTATTTTTATATTTTGTTGTCTAATTTTATTTTAAATTACGATTAGAAAAGTTTTTGCTGAACATCAGAGTCTTTTTAATTCAAGAATTGTAATAAACAGTAGCATATAAATGTAAAATAACAAAAACTCAAATTCAAAAATGAATATTTTTAATGGTTCTCTTACGTTTGTATTGGCTTTCTCGTATTAAACCCCAAATGTAATCTCCCATCATATTCTCGTTGAACTGCCCTTGGTAACGTCGTTCAAAGTCCATCACATCTTGGTGAAAACGTTCTCCTTGCTCCTCTGAGTAGGCACCCATATTATCTTTAAATTGGTCCAGGTGAGAATGTTGCATATGCAGTTTATGGGACATTTTGGGAAAATTTTCACCATGAGGTATCGGAGAAGGCGTTGAAGAAAGATCAGGATAAATCTTTTCAGCATTTTTACCAGATCGACGCTTACCTGGATTAACGATACAAAAATAACAGTCTTGCACATGATCACTAGATTCCCTCCAAAGTCTTGGCACTGCAAACTTCATGTGTCTTTTTTTCTCCTCGATACCAGGCTAGGTATAACGAAACCAACTAGTATAATTTAAGTTTTATGTATAAAGTTAAGAGATACTAAAATAGAATATTAATATGTCCGACATTTTTTTAAATTTTAAATTTTAGTTTTTTACCTTCTAAAGTATGTTTGCAATTAACACAGGCAAAGTGAGGTATCCCGTTTTTATCTTGATTCCGGATTTTGAGGTTAAAATAGGCTTCATAAGCTTCAAATTTGTTATTAAAGCAAATTTTTTGTTTCTTACTTTAATAAACTCACCGCAAATAAAACAAAATTAATCAACATCCTGTTTACACTGTCTTGACTTGACGTCATTTTCTAACCTAGTAATATACAAGGGCGGTTGTTACAGCTGTGATAGACAAGTAAATACTCACTCCTGTGCCCTTCACAAATAATATTCAATTTGCTATTGGGGTGATCAAAGTGCTGCCATCCGTTGCTCATAAAATCAATTAAAATCTTCAAAACTTACCCATCGACGTAAATCAGACAAAAGCAAACTTTAAAAGCTAAAAATGGCAATTTAAGTGTTTTTTCGATGTCTAGTATCAGAATTCAAGCATTAAAACAGAAACTTAAAAAAAATTGGACTTGGAAAAAGTTGTGAGCAATCGCTACACCCATCTTGTAGAAAGCTTTTTTAATTCCAAATGAGTTGTTAACCTCTTTAAACTTCGTTGAGCTCAAGTATTTTATCACTGCTCGATATTTAATTTTTTCATTGTTGTAAAATCGTAAAAATTCTATTTAAATGGCTGTTGTTGTGAAAGGTTATATTTACGAAAAATGTCACTTTTTAAATACTAGTAGCGCCATCTCTGGCCTGAGCCGAATACTTATCATACAATCCTCGTAGCATGTAAAAACCAAATCAAAAAGTTCCTATGAGTAAAAAAAAAAGTAATCGAAAGCGAAAAAATTCTAAAACAAACCGCAAGGATGGTTGGTACTTTATTTTTTTTAGAAAACGTTAACAGTTATTCTTTCTTACTGTTTAGATATTTTCTTTTGTAAAGTATGTTTAATAGGAAAATTATATAAAATCGAAATTTAAGAAAACTAGTCATAGAGGGAAAATGTATTATTTAATTTGCTATTGTCAGGATTGTAGAGTTAATTTTATACTTGTAGCTGGGTAATTTTCTATATAAGAACTAGATGGATTGACTCATGTAATAATTTCAATCTTCGAGTGTCCGGTTGTGGTAAACTATACATTTTTCTTTGTTGTTGAATAGTGTTTAAGTCCCTCTATTGTTATTATTTTTTTTTAATGACGATATATCAATTTATAGTTTTACAACATTCAATATAGACATTATGTAATTTTTAGTTACTGTATCATTAATGTTTTTTTCCACCTTGTTATAGAAGCAACGATTAAAAAAAAAACATAAAATAAACCTAACTAAATATATTTTTGTTTTTTTTTGCCCAACCCATGGTACACAGGGAGATTTTTCCATAAGGTCATCATCGTCAGAAGGTGAGGCGGCTAATAATTCTTAATTTACGTTTTCCATAAAAAAAAACGTTTAATTTGGGGGGCAAAGGTAAAAAATAATTTATTCAGAGTATGCGCCTTCGCTAGCTACACATTTTTCTAATCTCTCTGCCAATTTGTGGATGCCCTTTCAGAAATACCGGAACACATCGGTTAATAAGCCCCCGGTATGACTTATAGATGGCGTCACGTATGAAAAATCCTTACCAGTGGTCGATTGTGTCAACTTTCAAACGTCATCTGTCAAAATTTCATGACAACCTGTCTACTAGTTTCTGAGTTGTACATTCAGTGACGCCACTTTTGTAATTTTCAAAACAATGGAAAAAAAGAATTTCGTGGGTTGATTAAGTATTGCTTTTTGATTAAGAAAAATACCGTTGAAGCAAAACAATGGCTAGATAAACATTACCCGGACTCTGCTCCGGGAAAATTAACCATAATTGATTTGTATGCTGAATTCAAACGTGGCCGTACAAGAACCGATGATCTTGAACGCTCTGGACGCGCAAATGAGGTAGTTACACCAGACATCAGAAAAAGTCACAAAATTATTAACCATAAAAAAATTATGGTAATGGTAATTGGTAAAGTAAACCAAACTTTGTTTTTTTTTCTTAACACAGTAGCGTAGTAAGCATCACTCTGTATTTTTTTAAACCTAGTTTGAATATTGTAGTATCGTTCACGCCACCCTATACATTTAAATAAAGTTTTTAAAAACAGTACTTCCAAAACATTCGATTTAACTGGGGCAGTCGTACGGAGTTCGGAACGCGTTTCTCTTAAATAGTGCCGATCTTAAACAAAGAAATACGCGGTTTCTTTCAAGAGAGAAAAATTCCCTTTTAATCCAACCTTAATAAATATTTTCGACTTTGAAAACATTTTGGAAGTCAAGAGTTACATAAAAGTACATAAAAGATACATAATATCGTATTTATTATCGATATACCCCTTGTAGAAAATAATGTATTCGACTTATATCAATTTTTACCCTACCTATATTTAAGGGACCATATTGTCAAATTATTATACCTATTTATGACTATGTAATTCTAAACGGAAACCATTTTGGTTACTTTACAACTTCTTAATTATCAAAATAATATAACTAATTAATATCGATATAGATTTTGATATCTACTCAATAGACAAGAACAAATGAATGAAGCTCATATTCCAAGGAACTTATCTAATTGAACTAAATCAATACTGTCAATTAAGAATAAAATATATTATCTTAAAAAATCATTTGAATGCGAGTAAGAGATTCCAAAAAATCCCTTTACCTAATATTGTAATAACAAATACATCCATAAATATAAAACCATCGTACAACAAAGTAAAATTGTTTAACTTGCAAAATATTCATATCGAAAAGCTTAACGATGTTCAATATGAATTAAATATTCAAACTGCTTATCAATCCTATACAGTATAAACGAATAATATATAAAATATAAACGAATCAGTGCGAATAGCTTCCTCATCCACGGTATTCTTCAGATCTGACCCCCAGCGACTATTTCCTGTTCTCAGACCTCAAAAAAATGCTCGCTGGAAAGAAATTTTGTTCCACTGAAGAGATAATTGCCGAAACTGAAGAATATTTTGAAGGCAAAGAAAAATCGTTCTATAAAAAGATTCTATGAAAATTGATTCTATTGCTCAAGGAAAATATATTGATGAATAAAGTCGAAATTTGCAAAAAAAAAGTATGTTATATTTGTCGGACCTGGGACTTATTGACCGATATTGGAGATGTCTGCAGAGTGACCGCAGGCGATAATATACCTGATTCATAAGGAGATAATTTGAAATGTCAAATTTCGTGTCATATCATTGTTTTGTACAACTTATAAAGTTCTAACAAACATAGAAAGGCAGAGAATAGTACAGGATCAGGTATAATTTTGAACTGAATACTCTAGATTATGGGAGAAAAGCCACATACCAAATACAGGAAGGATAGGGTAACAGTAAGGGATATAAACCAAATACACTGTGGCAGGGCAAAAGAACTACTGCACATTAAAAATTGGCTAGGGGCTGCTGGAGATAAATTCGGATAGAGGCGAAGGAGGTCAAGACTCACTAAGAGGCTGTAGCACCACATGAAGAATATATTTGTTTCTTATTGTTATTTATACAAAGACATCTATTAATTATATTTTATTTACAATAACCATTCCAGAGTAATGAATTATTTAACAAACTTAATGTAGGTGGTATAACACTAGTTTCACCCTCAGACCTAAAATTTCTCAATTTCTATAGTGAAACAGATGTTTTTACTCATCCCTTACCTCAAAGAAGAATCCTGCGATATTAGAGCGTCATTTCCTTCAACTTTTAATTGCAGGTGAGTCATATCTTCTCCAGAAACGATTCTGGACGTGGTGGTGTTACTGGGTATGATACAGCTTTGATTGATATAGTTTTGCTCTGTGATTTTCTGTTCTGGTTTTAAATAATCATTAATGTTCTCAACGGTATCAACTTGAGCTTTCAAAGGAATGTTCTGGTTGTTTTGTACCAAGTAATCATCAGAGAGTAACAGATTTTCTGTTAAATTTACACCGGAGACGCTGGAGGAGGCATCCACAAGCAGGTGGTGGTACTTATCACTGTTGTCTCTCTGAGGCGTCAAGTCATAATCAGAATTCAACAATTTAGAATCAGTGAATTGACTGTACGCTCTCCTGGTCAGCTGCAGGATGTTTTCAATAGAATTCTCCACTTCCAATGAATGAAGACTGGTGTCAAACTGCACTCCTTGATCTACGCGATCGTCTTCCACCAGTGGGGCCCCATCCACTCGACTGGTATCGACGGTAAACGTCCGATGACTCATCTGACTCCCGACAGACTTAAGACTGTCGTGATCATCTCCGTGATTTTCATCGAAAATAACAAGTTTCGGGTCAGTTTGGAGCAGGGCTTTCAGAATGTAAACGGGTCCCTTCACCATCACGTAATCCTCGTCGTTTATGTGACCTTGCAAGATCACTTTCACGTTTGGTTCTTCGTAAGGAAAACATTTTAAGTCCCGTTGTGTCGGTGCTAAGATGTTTACTGTTGTTTCATCACTATTTGGAGGGGTGTTCTTGGTGGGGTTTGGACTTTCGGGGAAGAATCCTTTTCCGGGTAAACTGGAGGAACAACTGGACACTACTATTTCCACCTCAGGATCCTTACACAATTTGTCGTTTACATAAATGCAATTTACGTTATTATCATGGACTTTTAGCAAATCATCAGTGCTAGGATGCTCAGTACTAAGAACAGATGCTTTGTCATCTATTTTAGTAGCAACATGATCGATTTGTGTTCTTTGTGATATTTCTTTTTCTGATGCAACATCTTCGAGAGGTGTATCTGCATCCTCTTTTTCTTGATTTCTTTCAAACAAGTTTATATCTTTCGGTGGACTTTCTAAAGTGATCAATTTTTTATAATTTTGTACCTCCAAATCCAAATCATTGCTGATATCTGATAAATAGAGCAAATATTTCTTGAAGTATTCGAAAAAAATAAAAATATTCTTCCACTTACCTTTACAATTTAGTTCTTTAACGAAGGAATCAAAATCGAGGAGAGGTTTGTCAAAATCGCCACAGTTCTTTGATGTCTTTGGGGAACCAACTGTACTGGTGGAAGGGACGGGTTCTGTACACTCAGTTAACCTGCCTAAAGTCCAGATTTTA
Source organism: Cosmopolites sordidus (assembly GCA_031761425.1). NCBI lineage: Eukaryota > Metazoa > Arthropoda > Insecta > Coleoptera > Curculionidae > Cosmopolites > Cosmopolites sordidus. The sequence goes on from JARFXV010000308.1 coordinate 1,261,481, forward strand.
CCCTTATTGCTTTCTAACAACGGCTACTTACTCAAACTGAGCTTTTCTAAGACCTTCAGCAAACTAGGACTGATGGAAATGTTGCTGTCGACACCATTTTCTATCAGAGGTACCATCAGTCCATCTCCTCCCATAAAACTCTCCCCCATAGGGGGTTGCATCTTATGAAGAGATGATGTTCTTATTACTGAACATTCAGCGCAGGTTTTAAAAGCCTCACTGTTCATATAATGACCAGAAGGTGTTGCTAAAGTGTGTTCTACATCAATCTTCTGAGACGTATACTCTGGGCACTTGATGTTTAGTTCTTTGCACAGATTGGAGATGTGAAAATGCATCTTGTCCTTTAAAGAAGACATTATTGTAACAAATTTTTATGTTCAAGTAGAACTTTTACCAGGTCAAGTCTTTGTTTATTGGCCTCAATGTGGAGTCTAAACACTTGTCTTATATCATTGTTTGAGTAAAAATCATTGACAATAATGTCTTCAGTGATTCTCAAAAGAAATAGCAAATACTGATGGTCCTCTGAGCTACAAGAACACTCATAAGTACCATTTAAAGAAATAATTTAACTAACCTGGATTTCAAAAAACTTTTGGCAGAATGCACCGGTGATTTTTCAGGACTGATATCTGATTCCTTCACACAATCATCTATCTGACGCTCCTCCATTAGTTCCATGTAACTTTTATCATCAGAGATCTTTTCTTCTTCGCTTTTTTCATCGATGCTTTCTATTTCGGTGTCGTTACTTTTTGATATCGATATGGGACGTTTTTTATGTCGGAATTTGAAAGCTCTATCGCTTTTTCTCGAAGATCCCACTGATGAGGGTCTTGGTGGTAGCTACAATACTAGAAATTTAATATTGAGACTACACAAGAAACGATAATATTTTTACAGCTTCTCTGGGAGTTACACTGGGGTTACGTCTGGTTGTAGGTCTTGAATGTGGACCTTGGCCCTTTAAAAAAGCCTCACTTCTCGTTTCGCAACTCAGGCAGTCGTGACGCTTTATTTGACCTACTCCTTTTGGAGTGTATAAAGGTGCATTATATATTTTTCTGAAAAAGTACATATAAAGGGTAAGATTTGTTAGCTGATGTTATTTACATACTTTAGTTGTTCATTTGTAGCCCCTTTCAAGCGCTTGTCCCAGTTATTCATCGCCAATGGTGATTTTAACAGGCTCTGTGGAAGAGATGTATCAACAACACTTTTTACTCTCTTTAACATTTTGTAGTGGTTTTTCATATGAAAATACACGTTTATATCATTAAAATAAGTGAGAGTCATTGTAGATTTTGTTGTTTCAGTCAAGATCACAGACAAAATAGTGATAAAAAGTTCAATCACAACAAGAAATATACGTTTGCGCATTGCAACTTTTTTATTTGAAATAAAGAAGAAAAATACTTTAATTTTATAAGATATATGTAATAATACTTACTTTATCTTTGTATGATATAGTGGTTGACGATTATTTTCAATATAACACTTTTATGTTTTAATTTTTAGAAAATTGTAAACTGCGCCAAAATTTAAATTTTTTTTGACATATGTTGTCGTTTCTTCTTTTTTCATTGAGGGGGTTTTCAGTACCTATTTGCTATTATGAAAAGATCAGTATATATATATATATATATATATATATATATATATATATATATATATATATATATATATATATGCATTATGTTAACATTAGATAACGTAATATAAAAATAAGATTTTTTCTTCTCTTCTCCTAACTGGCATTTACTAAATGACAGTGCTTGACAGCTATTCAAATACTATTTTTTAATGAGAATCCTAAAAATTTGATGGAAAATCAGTATATTGCTTTTTATTATGTTAAGGGATAAAAAAAAGTCATATTAATAGTAGATATTAACACAAGATAAAAAGTGTTTATTCCCCTTTTCTTTAAACTGGTACTTACAAAACAGTCGTGCTTGCCAATTATAAAAACAAAATTTTCAACGAGTATTCTAAAAATCGGATGAAAAATAATACTCAAGATGATTTAATAATGTTGAAATTACAAGTATTTAAAAAAGTTCAGTAAATAAAACGATGGTGTACTATATATATTTTTTTAATTATATTAAGGAAATTACTAACAATTAAATGCTGATGATTTGGAAATCATCTTCACCTATATAAAATTGGAATGAAGGCACAATATAAAATATTATAAAGAAAAAATATAATTATAAAATTTACATCATAAATAAATACAAATTAGGGCTTCTCTGGTCACTTATATTAAGTTTTTTACCTTAGTGGGTATTTTCAAACTGACCTCAACCTGACATCACTAGTTTAACAAATTCCTCGTAATTTACATTGCCTTGAGAGTCTTCTTGGCCTTGTAGAAGTTCCCCAACCTAAAATAATGATTTTTAGTTGACAAATTTAGCTCCAAATGGGCTATAACTGCAAACCTCATCATCGGTCAGTTTTTCTCCTAAGGTAGTTAATAAATGGCGTAGTTCCGCGGCACTGATAAAACCATTCCCATCTTTATCAAAATGACGTAAACCCTCAATAAAATCCTCTGCTGTATCAGCTGTTCTGGTTTTTGAAATTTGCTACAAGATTATGTATGTCTTAATAATTGTTATGAATATAAAAAAAATCATGTAATTACCTGATAAATTGGCAAGAATACTTCAAAAGACACTCTTTCGTCAGGTTTATACTGGTGGGTATATTTTTTTACATCGGATTCTGTAGGATTTTGACCAAGAGCCCTAAGAGCATCTCCAATTTGGGCAACATGAATCTTCCCATCCCCTCTGTTATCAAAAAGGTGAAAGGCCTCTTGGAATTCTACAAAAAAAAAACAATAATTTCCATTATACAATCTAACAAAATAGAAAAAAGACACCTTCCACTGTAGTCAGACTTAGCTTAGAGATAGGTTCATACAAATACATCTTTGCTTGGATTTTTCTGAGAATTAACTTTTACTACTGACTTATATCTTATAAGAACACATCTGTTTCGATCGTATGAAGTGTTTTTTACTGTTGAGAAATCATTCCATATTTGGTATAAGCAGGCAAAAGCAATGATTCACCAATAAAGGGAATTTTGATTTACTTCATTCAAACCATCTTGTTTGTGTATAGCATTAAATTTCATTGTTTCTTTCATGTATTTCAGAAATATTCTAGTTCGATTTTATATTTCAGTGTAATAAAAGTAAATTATTTAACATTAGGATAAAAACACTTAACAATTCTGATAAACAAAGTCGTTATTATGAGGTGTGGTATCAAGATTGTTGGAACGAATCAGCAAGGTGGGGCGATATAGCCTAGATTTTTTTACTTACCGGCCATCTGGTCTTCGGTGTAGTTTGCCTGCAAATTAAAAACACATCATTCAATTATTCTTCGATTTTTCTAAATATAATGCAAGGAAATTTGTAATGTATTAACGACTTTACTTACCATCTTCTACAGAGGACTATAACAAACTGTACAGCTGTCAAATCAAAAAATTTAACGGAAGGCAAGATACGTTTAGCGTACGTCAATGAAAATTACGTCAAGTCCCAGGAATGCGACCCGGGAAATTTGAAATTCCTACAATCTTTATTACCGTTCATAACGAGTTCGTTAATGACCGTTATAGATTGAAATTGTGTCCGGGTGACGTTATAAGGCCTAAAAGGTCGAAAAATGTTGAGAAAAAAACGAGGAGAACGTATATTAAAGTTTTTTTTTACTGAACACCGACCTTTAACCTTTCTCTGTTGGACAATATAAAAGAGGTGTTTTGAAGAATGTATGTGTTTTACCTTCGTGTTTTTTTTGTTTGTATTTAAAACGATTTGGCCTACCTCACCCATCGTTTAAGACAAGGATAAAGGACGTGTTAAGATAAAAGAGATCCATAATTTCATTTAAATATGGCTGTTGGCTTTTATTATTATTACTTTATTATTTTTGGCTTATTGAGGTTTAAAATAAAGATAATCGATGCTATTAACTATGTATAATGATGATCACTGGTGCCTTGTTTAACATATAAAATATATTTTTATTTTTTTGTAATATATTCTAATGTAGATATAATTTTACAATAAAAATAAGGTATTAATGAGAATGACTTAGTTAAAATCGGTCAGGGATTACTGAAATTGTCAGTGCCAAATACTTTTTAAAATATTTTATTGCACATCTTAGATTTTTCCTTGATGTAATGGCGAATGTTTTAATGTTTCCAGGAGAAACATTAAAATTTATATTAAATATCTTGCTAGGAAACTATTGTGATTAAACTATTAACTATCAATACAACATATAAATGAAATAATGTTGATTCTTCTTCTTTTTTTCAAGTGGCATTTATATGACAGTTATATTTGAAAACTATCAAAAGAAATAATTTTGTTTACATTTATTGTATGGTAAACGCTCGCTTTGTAATATTCAAACTAAAATATTATAAAAATGTATTTAAATTAAACGATGGTGGGTCTATTTTTTTTTATTATCATGTTAAGGAAATTACTAATAATTAAATTTTGACAATTTGAAAATATAAGAAAATTACTAAGAATGAAATTTTGACAATTTGAAAATAATGTTCACGCATATACAATATAAAATATTATACAAAAAAATATAATAATTAAAAAAAACATCATAAATAGGAGCAAATTAGATATTTTCTGACTATTTATATTAAAAATTCAAGATTAAAAAAATATATTTTATAGTTGTCATACTACTGTCATGTTATAAACGTCAGAATGGAAAAAAGAAGACACAATATTATTTAAAACATTATCTCTTCATAGACACGAATAACAGTATTTCCAGAACATAATGCGTTTCATTTGTTTTCCAAGATAAAATACAAATTACCGGATTATCACTTGTGGTTATTATTATGCCTCATTTAAACTTCTGACGTTTTTATTGAACAACTTTTTTATATGTCTAAAGATCGTTGTGAAGTGTCATTTGATTTCGTTCTTGGTTTGGAATAGTGAGCAAACGTATTCAAAAAAAAAATGTTCGTGTAGAAAATTGCGTACGTGTTCATCTGAAAGGTTTATCATTTCGACAATGTGTCTAATCTTTACTCTGCCATTGCGATCGCACCGCCATCTATCGCAAAAGTATCTCATATACAGCGCCTTAATTTTATTTTTTAACTCTGGCTAGTGATTTATTTAAACGTCGGAACTTTTACATTCTTTGTGTTGAATTATTTAAAGTCGGAATCATTTGCCACCAAAAAAAACTAAAATTTTCCTAAATCTGTCATCGAGATTTGTTCGCCATATGTTTTCAATTTATTGATGTTCTTCTTTAATATTTCTATTGCTGTCTATGCTTCTTGAGCAACAACAAATATTTTAAAAGCACCTCTTGAACACAGTTCATTATTTAAAGGAAATAATTTTTGTTTTTGCATTTCATCAACAATGTTTTCTATAAAAATCTGACGTGCCCTTCTCTTCTTCGTTTTTTTTCCATGGCATCTGTTCCGATGGGATTATTTTAACATTCTTTTGTTTTTTAGGCTCCAATTGATGTAGGACTGATCAAATGTCATGTTTATTTTAGCTATTAGTGCAAAACGGTGTATATAATTTATAGAAGATTATTTATACAAACTAACTGAGAAACAAATTAAGGTATGTTAAGAATTAAACGTTGTTTAAGAATTAAAATGTATCGTGGTATTAAAATGTATCGTTGACAATCAAGATAGGCTTATATCTTGTTTTTAAATCATATCTTCTATGCATGCCTGTTTTTGAAAAAAAGTATTACGTAGATATGGAGCAACCGAATTAACAGCTATGTTATTTTAATAAGGAGCTGTATAGTTGGTTTATAACCTAAAGAAACAGTGCTGTAGTTATTCATCGGTGGAGAGATAGTTTTCAGGAAGGTAGGCGATACCCATAGTGGATCAAGAAGAAAAACACGTAGCAAATTTTCATTCGTGCGATATCTAAAGCCTGTAGAACAAGCTGGGTTATGGTAGGTTATAGTGTTGGAATTCTTTCTCACCCTCCTATGAATGTACAAGAGCTTTGTGATGTCCCAGCCATGAATTCCCTTTTCCCCCCAGGAATCTTTAGTTGACTTTTTAACAGGCAAGATTTTCTACGTTTTTTTTCCGTAATAAACTATATGTAAGGCCCAGGACAAAAAGACACGACATGTTATTTCTTAGTATTTGGTAATGACATTGTCCTTCAACTATATACAAGGTCTGTCATTCACTCACATTTTTAATGTACCTTTCTATATACACAAAAAACACTTTGTATTAAACGAAAGTGATATGAACTTGTTGGGTGGGTTTGTAACAAATATATATAAAAAAAACTGTCACGGAATATTTTAAATAGGCAAAAAAAAGTCTCGCACAGAACTCATAAGTTATCAGGTAAAAGTATCTTGATTAAAAGTTATGTATGTATTAATAAATAACAAGCGTTATGTGATATAGTTCCTTTTAGTAGACTTGTACAGCATCAAGGCTATGCGTCTTACACGGGATAAGAAAAATTTATTATATACGAATTTGTCATTATTATTAGAGTGTATATTTAAAAGGTATATTTAAAGTTTTCCTCGCCGTACGACACGCTATCTTGTTGTTAAGATGCATATTATCCAGTTGGGGCTATAAAACATTTTCTTAATATCTTGCGGTAGCGCCATGTGTGTGTGTGCGCGTGTGAGTATTTTGTTTGTATTTTTCGTATGTATTTTTGTTATAAAACGGTTTTTAATCATAATGAATAAGACGCCTGTCTGTATATAAAGTTGCCTATTGTTTTGAAACGACTAATTCTCTCTCATATTCAAAAGTTTTCCATAAAGTCAGCCGATAAACTAAAGCTAAAAAAGTAAAGATGCCAACGCCCCTAACAAGGTGGAGAACAGTAAGCCGGGCGTGAGATATATATTTTATCTAAGTCACGGTCCCACAACCTTGATATTTCAAGAAGGAATGCGACAGTCGAAGAGTTTTCGCGGCGGTCAGAAAACCGGCAATAAATCTGGATGTCGGTCGAACGTTGCGATCGCATCTAGTAGCTTGGTGACAATGTGTGTACACAAATCGATAGGGACGGCCATGGATGACAGGAAATCGCCGTGGAAGTGAAACAAGCGCAGGCCTTGATTGGTTTTGATATACAGTAGGCAAAAAAAGTATTTACTTTTAGGGATAGGGATAGGGAAATTAACCAAATTTTTAGAAAACCAAATTTTTATTAACTTAAAGGATTAGTGTGGCCTATTGTAATTACTGATCTTGTCAATTATTTAGCTTTTCAGTCGGGTTTCAGCTTAGCAAGTGACTTTAATTTGTGTGTTGGAAATGACTCTGAAGTAAAAAGAGATTCCTGTGGGAGTATGGGGCAAATGGGGCATTTTACCGTGCCTGAAAGAGTTATAGAGAAATTGGAAGACAACTTAATTTATTATTTTCTACAAGTTGGTGTATTGTAAAAAAAAAATCACAGGATCAGTTTGAAATCAAACCCGGAATTGTCAGAGACTTCTTTGAAAAAACCTATTCAGAGCTACTGTAAAGGAGCCCTTCCTCAATCAAATTCGACGAGTTCGCACAAAAATACAAAGACGAATCTCTAGATTTTTTGGAAGAAAATTATTTTTTCCGACGAGAGCAAATTTGAAGTTTTCAAGTCAGTCAATATTTTAACATTATGACGGAGATTGTTAGTCTTTCAACTACACACCTCATATAATAATGAAAAAATAACCAGGTATTGTGTCATACCAACAGTTTTGATTGAAGATAAAGCGGTATGTTTGTATGTGGCGGTATAGCCTTGAAGGGCACCAGATAAAACATCAGATTGTGCAATGTGTATATTTAACAATAATTTTTGAGGTAGTCTTTAAAATAAAATTTAAAACGCAAATTTCAGTACTAAAAATGCTCAAAATAAAAATCTTTCTATTCCGAATCCCAGTACCCGAAAATAATACCCAGTAATAATACTCAATTTTTCATTCATTTGAAATTACAATTCTAAAGGGTCTTTCAAATAGTGCATTTTTTTAATTCTTGAATAAAACACAGAATTTGAACAAGAAAATGATGCAATTTACAAAGTGTGTTCGCCAAATTTTCGGAATTCACGAAATTTGGATTTGTCACCTTTGAAAACATACCCCGAATTTGAATCTGATATCTTCAACCGATTTTTAAATTAATGTCAATTTTTCGAAAATTGAGTTTCACTTTCAACACTCTGTATCTTTTTAATAACTAACTTTTGCCATATATATATATATATATATATATATATATATATATATATATATATATATATATATATATATATATATATATATATATATATATATATTACAAGATTCTATCTCAATGTCTACTAGACAGAGCACAGGGACAGTTAGAACCTAGAATTGGTGAATATCAAGCAGGTTTTCGACCGGGCAGATCCTGCCCTGAACAGATTCTGAATCTAAAGTTGATCCCAAGATATCAAAAACTATACAATAAAAATCTCGTCTGTACATTTGTGGATTTCAAAAAAGCATATGATTCTATTCTATATATATGACCGCGAATCTTTATTCCGAATCTTGAAAAAACAAGGACTAGATCTGAAAACGCTGGCATTTATTAAAGCAACATTCACTAACACAAGATCAAAAGTTAAATTCATGGGTAACATCTCAGAGCCCTTCGAAATTAAAACTGGAGTGAGACAAGGGAATGGACTCTCGCCACTCTTATTTAACTGTATTCTAGAAAAAGTAATACTGGAGTGGCGTGAAAAAAAGCCGTCCCTGAATATTGACCAGCCCATTAAACTGGGGAGAACCAACATCAAAATTGATTGTCTGGCGTTTGCTGATGATCTAGCAATTTTAGCTCAAGATGTATTAATGGCACAGAAACAGATTAAAGTCCCAAATGAAACAGCAGAAAAGGTAGGACTCCAAATTTCCTTTGAAAAGACACAATACATGACCTGCAACAGACTAAGAACAACATTTCTAAAAACAAAATATCGTAACATGAGACGAGTCTCTCAATTCAAATATTTGGGTTAAATAATCATGGAAAACGGGTTGGAAAAAGCGGCCAATAAGGGTAGATGTCAAAAAATGGAAACAGCATTGAGATTTATACAAAATATTTACAACAAAAATTTCTTAAAACAAAATATTCTTAGAATAAGACAAGGAATAACCTCTTTAATTTTTGCTGCATATTTACCTAATACCCTGTATATATATATATATATATATATATATATATATATATATATATATATATATATATATATATATATATATATATATATATATATATATATATATATATATATATATATGTATGTATATATATATTAATCATCATCTTCATCATCATTAACCCAGTATTCATCCACTGCAGCATCAACGCCTCTCCAGCATTCTTCCAACTTTCACGGTCCTGGGCTTTCCTCTGCCACTCGGGTCCAATATACTTAACGGTGTCATCATTTCATCGTGCTTTCGGTCTTCTTCGCGAACATTAGCGATCAAGCGGTATCCATTCCAGGATTGCCTTGGTCCATCTGTCGTCCTATCGCTTCGCTATATGGCCTGCCCATCTCTATTTCAATTGATTTACTCTTCCAATGATGTCACAGACTTTCGTTTGTTCCCTGATCCATGCGCAGGTCTTTCTGTCTTGTCTTGTAATGCCAAGCATACATCTTTCCATTCCCCTCTGTGCTACCCGAAGTTTTTGAATCAATTGTGATGTGAATATCCAGGTTTCACTTCTGTATGTCATATCAGGTAGAACGCACTGATCGAAGACTTTTCTTTTCAGACAAAGTGGGAGTCTGCTCTTAAACACTATGTTGATCCTGCTAAATGCCTGCGGCCATATTTAACACGCCGGTTCACCACCCAGGCGGTAGTCCCCTCCTTTGAAATCCTCTGCCCAAGATATATAAAGCTGTCCACAATCTCCAAATCCCTTCCTAAAACTGAAATTCTTCTGTCCCGAGCGCAGTCATTGAATATAACCTGACTCTTTTTCAGGTTTATTTTCAAGCCAAATGGTTCGCCAGCCCTTTGCAGCTCTTGTATGCTTTTGCAGCTCCTCCGGGTCTTGTGAAAGGAGAACGATATCATCTGCAAATCTAAGATGGTTTAAGTTTGCACCAGTGATCTTTACACCATCCTGTTCCCAATCCAGTTTACGGAATACTTCTTCAAGGCCAGCCGAGAAAAGAATAGGCGATATTACGTCACCGTGCCATTAATTCCCACTTCAAGATCCTCAAGGTGAATTGTGGCTGTAGCTTCATCATATATCGATCCTAATAGGTTTACGTATGCTTTATCTACACCGTGGCTAAGCAGTGCATCCATTATCGCATGCTTTGAGATGGCGTCAAATGTTTTTTCGTAATCGGTAAAAGCCAAGCACAGTGGCATGGTGTATTCGTTGTGCCTTTCTATGGCCTGCTGTACAACCTGGATGTGATTCATTGTACTGAATCTACTTCTGAATCCTGCTTGTTCTCTTGGTTGTGCGTCATTCAGTTTTTTAAATATTCTTTTAGAAATTATCTTAGTGAAAACTTTGTACGTTACTGATAGGGGGCTTATTAGACGGTAGTTCTTTAAATCTTCCTGTGCTTCTTTTTTATGTAAAAGGATCACTTCTGCATTTTTTCATAAATCAGGTACTTTTTGTTCTTTGAGGCATTTTGAGTATAATTTTGCCAGTGTTTTATGTAATGCCCGAACACTAGCCTTTAGCATTTCGACAGTTACACTGTCCTTTCCTGGAGCCTTGCCATTTCTTATCGATTCTATTATATATATATATATATATATATATATATATATATATATATATATATATATATATATATATATATAGATATATGTATATATATAAATATATACAATAATTAACTTTGATGTAAAATCGACCATAACATTCTCCTGATTTGGTGTCTAGGGACTTTCACATCGAGAGGCGCGGTATCTAACGGTGATTTAACTGTGCTTTAATTAAAAGTTAAATAATCTCGGACGCTAGTTGACGACCTCTAAGTGTCAATAAAGTGACCTTGAAATTAGACAGAATTTTCAGGTCGACAAAAAAATTGCGTGATTCAAAGTCTGCTGATATTTATCAATCGCGACATATTCTATTTTATTAAACAAATTAACTTAAAACATTTGCACCACTAATGAATGTCTTCAATTTTTTAATATGCTTATCAGTCAGATTATTATGAAAAAACCGATATAGATATACGAAACAAGATCTGGTAAATCAGTCATGTGAGTGAGAATTTTGCTTTTCTCGATATACACTTTCCAATTTAAAAAAATCTGAAGGCAAAATAAACGAAGTTAAATTTAAGGCTCACACACATTGATCAATAAGTCTCTGGCCCTCTCTGGCAAATAAAACACATTTTTTTTCGCAAATTTCGATTTTATTCATCAATATATTCTCCTCGAAGAGCAATACAATCATTCCAACGTTTTTTTAACGTTTCTACGCCTTTTTTATGGAAGGATTTGTTTTTGCCTTCAAAATATCTCAGCATTTATCTATTCATTGGAGCGAAATTTTTTTCAGCGGGTATTGTCTGAAAACAGGAAATAATCGCTAGTGGCCACATCTGGAGAATACGGTGAATGCGGAAGTTATTCGAAGTGCAATTCATGCAGTTTAGCCATCGTTGCCAACGATTCAATCGTAACAATAATTCAAACATACCAATAACACTACGTAATATTGGCTATTGATGGTTTTACCTTTCTCGAGATAATCGACATCAATATTTCATGTGCATCTCTAAATACAGAGGTCATAACCTAATTAATAAAAAAATCTGAAGGCATAATTGTTGAAGTTTAAGAAGAGAGAAATTTAAGGCACATATATGTATTCTGCGTAAAAAATACACAGTTTTGAGTGATGTACCCTTGCAAGTCCGATACACACTGATTTCCTGATATGCGCTTTCCAATTTGTAAAAAATCTGAGTGCAAATTACTGAAATTAGAGTACACATCTATATATTCTACTCGAATTCAAAGCAGTAGAAGAGTACTGGGCTATATGAGCTACTCAAATAAAAGAAGTTAAACTCGAAAAAGAAAATTAGATTATGTAATTCCATATGCATTTTCGAATTTAAAAATAAATGCTGTGGGTAAAATTAACCAAGTTATATGTATAACTTAACAAACGGGTATTCTGTATAAGAAACACTTCATTTTGTGTAACGATAAGATAAAAGAATGAAAGGATTTTTTGTTTGTTTGAATAAACATATATAATATAGAAATAGATATACATATCTCCCTAATATTCACTGGGATGGCTTAACTAGAATTGCTCTAACTGGGCGGCTAGTTGGGTACATGAGTTTGAGAAGCATGGTGGTGGATTTCAAGCATTGCAGTTTTAACTACCTGGAAATAAAAGTAACCCTGAACACTCCGAATCCATCAAACTATTCTCTGTTTACTGTCTGTTAATTTAAATTTATCAGATCGATACAAATCACATTTTAATACTAGACTGTTCATACTCGTAACGAGAGATACTTATTATAACTTCAGTTATAATGCATGATAGCAATCAACATGTATTCACATAGCGACTCTCTACATAACTCAAACCATGATACTATTATCGGCCAATAATCAAATATCAAACTGGGTACCGTTCCTGACACTGAGGGGCAAACACGCAACAGTACCAGCTTCGGGTATGAACGGGGTATCAAGGGAAAACCGCACGAGATACCCACCCAAAGAGCTAAACAAAACATAATGGATATCCAAAAACAAAACATAATGGATATCCAACCACATCCTCCGGTGTAACCTCTAGTACTGAGTTGTGCAATGGGTACAAAGGGCAAACTCGCGATGTACCCGCTCCAGATACTAGAAAAGCAAAACACCATTTACCTACTTAATAGTATTGAAGGGAAAACCGCGTGACAATACCATGGAGATCTTTCAATATTTATTAAATTACAGATCATATATTTTCAACAATGATCTCTCAATACTTATTAAATTACAGATCATACATTTTCAACAATGATAATTTTATCTATCAATAATAAAATTATCATTCTGGATACTGTTCCTGACACTGAGGGGCAAACACGCAACAGTACCAGCTTCGGGTATGAACGGGGTATCAAGGGAAAACCGCACGAGATACCCACCCAAAGAGCTAAACAAAACATAATGGATATCCAACCACACCCTCCGGTGTAACCTCTAGTACTGAGTTGTGCAATGGGTACAAAGGGCAAACTCGCGATGTACCCGCTCCAGATACTAGAAAAGCAAAACACCATTTACCTACTTAATAGTATTGAAGGGAAAACCGCGTGACAATACCATGGAGATCTTTCAATATTTATTAAATTACAGATCATATATTTTCAACAATGATCTCTCAATATTTATTAAATTACAGATCATATATTTTCAACAATGATAATGTTATCAATTAACAATAAAATTATCATTCTGGGTACTGTTCCTGACACTGAGGGGAGAACGCGCAAAAGTGCCAGCTTCGGGTATGAACGGGGTATCAAGGGAGAGCGCGCGAGATACCTACCCAAACTTGCGACGTACCCGCTCCAGATACTAGAAAAGCAAAACACCATTTACCTACTTCATAGTATTGAAGGAAAACCACGCGACAATACCATGCATCTCTCTCTCAATTAAATTATAAGTCATATCAATGTGGTGATGCCACTACTCAAACAATGTTTGGCTATTCACTTAAATATAAATCATTTAATATTGATCAAAACATTAATCAAGATACATTGGTTTAAATACTATTTAAGATGAACAGAGACAGATTTAATTCACTGGTACTTTAATATTTGATAATGACGAGAACAGTAAAAGAAATAAAAGTAATCTTTAAATACTTATAAAACTACTGAAATACTGGAAGTCAAAGTGTTCAGTGAAAAGCTCACTTACATAGTAATCATTAATATTAGTGAAAACATCAAATAGAAATAATAGAGCTTTAGATACATCTCAAAACTAATTTACATCGATAGAAACCAAAATGTTCAGTGACAAACTTAAACTAATCAAAGTTAATAGATCACAAAGTGTTCAGTGATACACTCACCCCTGGAATTATTCGGGAACGACACAATACTCGTTCACAGTATAAATGAAAATGTTGGTTTCAAATACTGAAGATGAAGCCATATCTAAAGATGCCCCACCATTATCAAACATCTGGCGGTTAACTACCCTTTGTTATCGAAGTTTTTAGATAGAATAAGCGAGCTTATATTGAGTATAAACACAACACAATCCATTGTCAATTTTAGCGAAAAATGGAATGTAGTCGGCATCTGGTCCAATGTGATAAAAACCATCTTTACCAAGAAAAAGGCGATAAAACTATCGTTTTGCCTGAGATGGGACAAGAGACCGAAACACGTAAATTAAACAAACATATTTCTTACATTTTTATGCTAACAGACCTTCTAAACAAACGACAGACCTATCCTTTTATTTGAGATGATACCGATGTCATAAATAAATACTAAACAAAAATATTTCTTAGATTTGTTATATTCTAGTATCCCGACAGTTCTCGATATGCATTTTCCAACTAAAAAAAAATTGAGGTCAAAACTGATGAAGTTCAAGATATTTAGTGTACTGATATGTATTCAACGTAAAAAAATACTTCATTTAATTCATTCAACACTATTTCGATATCGATTTATTCTCGGAAGTATTATAATTTCCAAATTCGAACTAAAAAAAAAATGAAAGAACTTATTTTTCCAAACGAACATTTATATAGTCATCATAAAATATTTCAAACCTACGTTCATTTTTTTTTGTAAACATTTAATTACAAACAATGTGGAATGTTTGATCGGTTTTCGACTTATAAGAAAATACAAAAAAACCAAAGGCCGAGCAGCTGATATTGAACGATAAAAAACTAAAATAAACGTTTCAAATGTCAGGAAGCTCGATAAAAGGCAAACAGGGCGTGATGCGAGCCATCAATCTTGATTTCTATGGTGTTAATTCGTTTTCAACGTCAATTCCGAACGCATTAATAACGCTCTCGATTACAGACGTTTCTATTACTTTTTATGTACTAATTTTAGGCCTTTTAGGGCGTGATCTTGGTCCTTTGTTCTGTAATTGGATTGCAGATGTGTCTGTTACTGTTGTATGTTATATTGTCAGGGGGCTTGTCAGGAAGCTGGAATTTAAGAAGCTGTGTCTTAAATGTCTCTAATTTAACCAGTTTTGAGGTTAGAATTTTTATATATTGGAAAATACATATCGAGGAGGGAGTTTGCCGAACTTGCATAGGTATTGTTCGTCGCTCAAACTGTGGGGTCTGTCGGGATACCAGAATGTAGCCAGAATGTTGTATTTTTTTAAACAGAACACATATCTTGTAACGATACGAGAACAAAGGTTTTATGAATAAACATATATAATATAGAAATAGATATACATATCTCCCTGATATTAACTGGGATGGCTTAACTAGAATTGCTCTAACTGGGTGGCTAGTTGGGTACATGAGTTTGACGAGCATGGTGGTGGCCTCCAAGCATTGCAGCTTTAACTACCTGGAAATAAAAGTAACCCTGAACACTCCGAATCCATCAAACTATTCTCTGTTTTCTGCCTGTTACTTTAAATTTATCAGATCGATACAAATCACATTTTAATACTAGACTGTTCACACTCTTAACGAGAGATACTTATTATAACCTCAGTTATAATGCATGATAGCAATCAACATGTATTCAAATAGAGATGTTCTACATAACTTCTACAATGATGATATTATCGGCCAATAATTAAATATCAAACTGGGTACTGTTCCTGACACTGAGGGGAGAACGCGCAATAGTGCCAGCTTCGGGAATGAACGGGGTATCAAGGGAGAGCGCGCGAGATACCCACCCAAAGAGCTAACCAAAACATTATGGATATCCAACCACACCCTACGGTGTAACCTCTGGTACTGAGTTGTGCAATGGAGTTTGGATATTCACTTAAATAGAATCAATAGAAGACAAAGTGTTCAGTGAAAAATTCACTTATATAGTAATCTTTTAATATTAATGAAAACATTAAATATAAATAATAGAGCTTTAGATACATTTCAAAACTAATATAAATTGATGGAATGTGTAGTGATGCACAGCTAATAAAAGTTAATAGATAACAGTGTTCAGTGATACACTCACCCTCGGAATTATTCGGGAACGACACTACACTTTACTTGTTCACAGTATAAATGAAAACGTTGGTTTCAAATACTGAAAATGAAGCCATCTCTAAAGATGCTCCACCGTTATCAAATATCTGGCGGTTAACTACCCTTAAGCGTTATCGAAGCTTTTAGATAGAATAAGCGAAACTTGAAGAGATCCACCACCAAACACCAAAACACTTTCCTGAACAGATTAAATCATCTCCTGATGATGCTAACATGGTTAGCGAAACGTGTGACGAGCAAAAAAGTGTTCTGGTGCTCAGTGGCAAATCTCCTCAAGTTTAGGGTTTCACACCACAGGTTCCAACAGAAGAATTGAGAATAAGCGAACTTATATTGAGTATAAACCCAACACAACCCAGTGTCAACTTTAGTGAAAAATGAAATGTAGTCGGCATCTGGTCCAATGTGATAAAAACCATCTTTACCAAAGAAAAAGGCGATAAGACTATCGTTTTGCCTGAGATCGGAGAAGAGACCGGAAGATGTAAATTAAGCAAACATATTTCTTACATTTGTATGCTAAAAGACCTTCTAAACACACGACATGCCTAGCGTTTTATTTGAGATGAAAGCGATGTCTTAAAAATATATACTAAACAAAAATATTTCTTACAACCTGCACTTTAAATGTTTCTAATTTGATTATCTTTGTCGTTAGAAATTGGAAAATGCATATCGGGAGGTGAGTTTATCGTACTTGCAATAGCCCAATAATATACCAATGTATGTTGTCAAGCTCGATTAACAGTTCTTGTGGTTGGGCGTTCATTTATATTACGTGTATATTAAGCGTAACAATGATTGTGATACGTAATAGTGTCTGTGATTCTTAGGACCCTCTGTCTTGGGGTAGGTCCTTTCGCTACTGTAGGTAGTTGCCCTTCGGGCAACCTCCGGGCAACCTCCGGGAAATGCGGGTCGTGATTGATGTTGTACTGCCATGTTGAAATGCCTTGTTGACGGCATGGGTCGTAATCTGCTACGTTGGTTCAGTGCGGGTTGGCAGATTTTGGATCATGTTAGTCTGCGACCTCTGTCTTGATCTGACCGCCGTGGGTGACCCTCCCAAGAGCATGCGCTCCAGACGGCATAGTTCAAAGCTTACTACTCAAACCTCTACCCAAACCCTACTCAAACCTCTTTACCACGCCAGGGTCTGATTCACAAAGGGGTCCATTTTTTTTATATTATTCTATAATCATGGCCACATCGGCATATTTTTTAGATCCAGTTAGTGTATTTGTTTTCTTGTGTGGGAATTATGTGTATTAATACAACAAAGCTTCGATTACATCAACTTTCAAGTAACATACTAGATCTTCAAACCGTGAAATATAAGATTACATTGCGCACAAAAGTAAATAAATACAAGAACATTTTACAGGGTGTTCACTTTAAGAAAGTTTAATCTTTACTGTGTGAAATAAAATTGATATTTATGTCTTTGGTGCTATAAGAAGCTTTTGTTAGTTAGGAAATAAGATTAGATATTTACTTACCTCGATTCTTCACTGCTCTAAATATTGCACGAGCGCGAGGAAATGATGCTAGGTGACGGGGTACCGCCCTGTAGTGGTACCCGAGCACTGAGCGTCGAGGTTGGCGGCCTGCACTGGTCCCTTTTCGTGGAGGAACCAACGGCGGAGAACCAGAGCTGGTTCCGATTTTTTTACAATGAATTTCGCCTAAGTTCAGGGCTATCGGTATAACTTGTCGTTGGTACTAGCTGGGCGTGGTACCCACTATAAATAATCAGGTGAATTTTGGCTGGCCAGTCACTTGCATTCAAACAGCAACACAAAAAACAACATGTTCGTAAAACTGGTAAGTTGATAATTGAGAACGATTACTGGTGATAACGGTAGTGAACGACGACTTTCTCACCGCGCCCTGTATACGAACAAATTAATTTTGGATACGACCGAGTAAATTTTGCGATCCTTTTTCTTATGTGGTTATCTAAATTGCCTTCAAGAGGTCGTATATTAATAATCCGGTTGATCCTGACTAGCCTTTTACAAAATTTGCATAATAAATCCGTAACACGACATTAATTGTTTAATTTCTGTGCAACATATGCAAAGCTGAAGTGGTACATTTAATTCCGTGACTAATAGATTATTTTTTTAAATTTATATTTTCGATATAATTTTTTTCTAACTGCTCTTTTTCTATATAAACATTCACAAGTTTACAGGGTGTGAGGGAAAGTATTTTCATAAATTTTACCAACAATTTTTTACATTATTTTAAATAAAAAGCTCCCTTAAAAACAAAAGGAAAAATTACTCATTATTGTTGTTTTATAATTGAGAAGCACATTAATTATTTTGCGAAATTAACTGTTCAAAATGTCCATTATCTCGTTCCTCAGGAAAGAAGCTTCGTCGGTTGATAAAATATAGAACAAAAAATTCGAATTCCTTTGGTTCTGGGCAATAAACAATGCTTAATATTTTTGCCTGTATTAAAAACTAGCGGGTAAGAGTGCTTGTTGGGTGAACACTTCTGGTAGAATCATCTTTAACAGGATGTAAAACTGTCCTTCGATTTCAGGATCGATTTCTCGCTACTGCCTCAATTCCTAACATCTTGGAACCTTATGCAAAGGTTTTTGAGATACTTGTACATATGTTTGTCGAACTGGTAGCGGCCTTTCAGGGTGTCGTTGCTCGTAAATACATCTAGCCTCTTCGGAATTCTTCGAAAAGAATCTTCAGTTAAAATGTTAATTCTTATTATAGCTTTTCGATTGGGAACCTTTAAGTTTTTGAGTTTTGTTTCAAAAAACTTTTTTTTTAATGATGTGAAGAATCGTTGGATAAATTTACGAAGGTACTTTTCCTTACAGGCAGTGCACAAGAGAATAACGCTATATAAAGGCCAAAATCGATGTGACGTCGAAATAGAAAATGTACTAGTATGGAAAACTGCATTTTTGATTTTGTTTTCAGGCCGTATTCTCTTGCGCTTTGGGTTTGGCCCTCGCCCAATACCAACAACCCTACAATGGACCTTTGGCTGGTGGCCAACCTGCTTCTCTCTACCCTGCAGGTGTCAACCCACAGTCTTGCCCTAACTACCCCGATTGTACCAACCCTCTGGTGGCTGTTAGTCAGAATGCCGCCCCCCAATACGCTCAATCTGCTCCCCAATACCCACAACCAAGTCAATATCCACAAGTAAGTTTGTTGTAGTCATATTAGGCATCGAATCGTTTTTGCAGTGATGTTTTTTTTCAGTATCAACCTCAAGCTCCAGTAACTCCAGCTCCTGTATCTCAGTACAACCCTGTTTACCCTCAACAGTACGCTCCTGCTTCTCGCAGCCAGTACTCGTCTGATGTCCAACAAAGATTGGATCGTGGTGAATACATTGGTGATGGTGACTATCACGGTGAAGGACTCGCCGAAGCTCTTGCTCCTGGTTATGCCAGTCAAGCTCCAGCTGCTCCTCAATACGCTCCAGCTCCTCAAGCCTACCAACCTGCTCATGCTCCAGCTCAAGCTTACTCCCAACCAGCTGCCCCAGCTTATCACTCCGCACCAGCTGGACCACAACCCGCTCAAATTCCCGCTGGAGTCAACGCTCAAGCCTGCCCCAACTATCCATTCTGTCACTAAGATGTGACGTTCGTGCCAGAAGCTTACAGGAAGACTGCCCAGCTGACAAACATGTTGTTATCCAAAGCGATTCTAGTGAAGATTTTTATTTGTATAATATCTTTGTAAATGTGCGCTCTAATGTAATTTTTTTAGTTGTGTGAAACTAAGTTTTAGTTAATTTTATGCAAGAAAAAAAATACATATATTTATATCTTAGTTTTAGGGTTTTATTTCGGGTAGTGGATACGACACAGTTAACAGGCGCGCCTCATACCAAACGATATAAGAGTTTTATCCCACTTGATTGCCTAGTGAAGTTTACCTTATTACAAGTATATTTTGATTATGAGTTTTTCGCCACGATCTAAACTGAAAAAAATATCAAAAATATCTGTTCTTATATTAATAAAGAATCACTGGGTAAAAACAAAAACAAGAAGGAAGAAACATTTCTTAGTGATTCTTTTTCTGTAATAAATTTGCCTAACGAACAAAAATTTAAAAAATACAAAAATTTTCTAAAATAAATACGAACTTTTGAACGTTAACGTTTCGGGAGGTCTTCCCCTCCCGTTATCAAAACGAATCTAAAAAATAATTTATATTAATTTCTGTATAATACTGTAACGATAGTAAATGATACTTACATTGACAATCATAGTTTTTAATGACAGTGACATGCTGTCAAAAAATATATAGGTGTCTTAATATATTCTTTAGAATCGGGAACCGTATTGAATTTAAATCTACCGAGGGCATAGCAATACAGTTATCTTTATTTAAATTAATTATAGCGGTTTCTTTTAATCTTCTGTATTTTGTTACCGATTCTTTTAATACCGTTTTTGAATTATTCTAATTGATTTTATGTCCCGATTCCCATGAGTGTTGGCCAATTGTAGATTTATTAAAATCACCATTTCTAAGAAGGTTTTTTATGTTCTTTTATTCTAACATCTCAAGTTCTAAATGTCTCACCTATATAAAACTTGCCATATTCGCAGGAAATTTTAGAAACCATATTTTTGGTATTCTGTTGTGTGTTGTTTGATTCGGTCTTTGTCAATATAGATCTAATCAGTGGCGTCACTATACCATCTGAGGCCCATGGCAAATTCATTGGGCCCTCCCAGTAAAAATTGGCACGTAATTTAATTTTAATAAATGACTTAAGTTATTACACAACAGTATTACTAATATTGTGTGCATTTAAGTTAAATATCTAATAAATTTTATTTTCAAAAGCATAGGTACTACATAATTTTAATGAAATAAAAATTTAATATTAACAAGATATTTATTAATAGAAATCTTTTCTCCGAGATTTCTGTTTTGCAAAAATACCAATAACATCATCAAAGTTTATACATCGGACCATAGAATTTTCAATAGACAGAATAGACAAGTTAAGTAGCCTGCCGAAAACTGAGAATTTCCCTGGCAAATGATTCATATAAGTCTTTTTTATATATATGATCAACAAATTCTAGAGCATTTTTTAATACTAAACTTGAAGATATTTACCATTAAACACCAAATCACTTTTTTTGAACTGCTCGACGCACGTTTCGCTAACTATGTTAGCATCATCAGGAGATGATTTAATCTAATTCTAAAACTAAACTAAGTACTATTTATATGAAAAACCCTACCCAATGAAGCGTGTAAAAATAATGAACCGTGAAGTTTACTATGCCTTACATTAATAATTGAAAAAGTTGACTGAACGGGATAGGTCCTTTATCTCGGTTCATGATTTTCTTACATTTTTCTATTTGAATGCTTTCATATGCATCCAAAGCCCTATTATTATTAACACTTTTAATTAGTTTTAAATTACTAATATCTATACTGTGGTCGTGTTCGATTGCATGTTGGGCAACACAAGATTTTTTCACTTTTCCCATATCTAATGTGTGCAATATGTTCTTTATATCTTGTCAATATGGATCTTTTCGTTTGTTGAGATTAAATCATCTCCTGATGATGCTAACATGGTTAGCGAAACGTGCGTCGAGCAGTTCAAAAAAGTGTTTTGGTGTTTACTGGTAAATCTCTTCAAGTTTAGTGTTTCACACCGAAGGTTCCAATAGAAGAATTGATCTTTTTTTAATAGTTCAGTGTCATTTGAATTTTACAAAGTGGCAGGTTGCAAAACACTGAAATTGGAAACAATTTCATTCATTGGAAGGAAACGAGATTTTATTTGTTTAATATTGATATCCAATACTCTATAGAATATGTTCACTTTGAACAAACTTTCCGGATCTTGGAGACGCTCATTTTCGCAAAGTTCGTCAAAATGGCGTTTCATCTTCCTGTGATGAGTTTTAGAAAATTCAGAGTTGATGGGCCATTTTTCTGCTACACTATTTGCTTCCTTTTTTAAATTTTCAAATTCATGTCCATACCTTTCCAATTCTTCCAGACAAATTTTGAAACGTTTTAAGGCGTTAGAAGGATTGGTTGTAGAATTTTGAATTGGAAAACCTATAACATAATAAAATTGTAGTTCTCGATCTTCTTCTTGAGTTAAATATCTTCATTTCTTTTATCTGATTTGCAATTTAACATAATTGTTTTCGTTAGCTATTTTTGGACTTCAACAACAAACCGAACTTTTAAAGCAAAATTAGTTTCATAACGTTCTGCCCATCTAGTAAGGTTCAATGTTTATAATGTTATCGAAGTTGAAGACTCCCTTTCTTTGTCAGATATAAATCTTGATAAGATATTCCATCTTTTGATACTCTGCCCAAAAAAATTATAAATTTGTTGAACTGTTTCAAAAAAATGTTGCTTATCAATAACCTCTCTTACTGTATCATTAAGTACCAGATTTAAGTTATGAGCAGCACAGTGAACATTATGAGTTTTTTTTCATTGTGTTAGCACCATCATATCTTTGTTCTCGACACTGATTTAGAGGTATATATTTGTCATTTATGGATTTAATTGGACATTGCTAAGGCAATTTGGTTCTTAACTGCATGAAATCCTAAAAATGACTCTTTAATGACAAGCACCTTTGGGATTTCATTTTCGTCTTTCTCGATCATACAATAACGGTAAAGTTCACACATTTGATATGTTTTTGAAATATCTTGATTCCTATCGAATATGATAGAGTAAAATGATGGTGCATTTATTTCACTTTTGAGTGCATTTTCTATTTTTAGAACCAGAACAGAAACGAGCTCATTTTGTACTTTTAGACTTAAGTATTTTATCTGGCCCTTTTGTTTACTTAACACTTCTTGTAAAATTGCATCGTATTTTGCTAATCACTCAACAATACTCACAAAGTTTCCTCGGGAACTTGGATCATTGCTATCTGCCTTTTCTCAGTGACAACGAAATGCTAAATTACACGTTGAAAGTGTCAGAGTAACATCACCGAGTTTAGAGGGTGCTTGGCGTCAAAAAAGGTTTTTTTTTCTTGATCATGAACTCTTGCTCTTCATCTAGTGTTCCATGTAGCCACCCATTGTTGATACGTAAGACAAGAATCTAGGTGAATTTTCGATGTCTCGTGTCTTTCTATAGCTTCTACAATATGTTTCCAGTCGTCATAGCCTTGCATCCAAACATTTTGTATTTTTTTAGATGCCCGATTTGCGAATAACCAACATGGTACACAATACGCTTTCTGATATATTAAGGAATAGGATAGTCATGTACGTCCAAGTTCCATGCCAGACTTGGAAACAATATAGTAATGTTTTTCTAGGAAAAATCTGCTGTTACTGTCTTTTAAGAAAGGACCCTTAGGTTTACAATGTCCGTTTTCGCTCACGAACAGTTTCCCTTGATCATTTAGTTCTTTAAAATTACCCTTATCAGTAATAGATGGCAAATATGCAATATTGTTCACACTAAAATATAATTCATTTTCATTTTTGCATGTAGCTTATTGAGGTTGTTCTGGATCTGGATATACACTGGTGTCGGGTGCTGCATCTGATATGCTGTTACTTTTAGTTACGTCCAATTCTTCACTTTCACAGCACTGCTCACTCGCTTTTTCATTAATAAAGTCATCATTCTCAAAGTACTGACTAATTTTAGGTAAATTTTTATTTTTCTTCTTCAGACTCTCTCTTTCTCTTTCGTTTTTCGCTCCCACCGAGATATTTTCTAGAACTAGACATGTTGATATCTAACTTTCTATTTGTAGATTCAATAAAACAAAAACTACAAAAAATCAAAGATAGAAATGACCAATTTTCATAACAATTAAACAAAGAATGCGTAGTAGAGCCCTCTGTACTTAATAAATAGAAATATGGGATTCCCTTAACATCGTGCGTCGCCAGTCCAGCACCAGCACTACGAAAAAAGTACTTTCTTGGTTAACAAAATGCCGGAATTGCCCGAACATCACTAGCTCACCGGCGCCACTAAAGTACCGCGACAAAAAATGAAACCACCAGTGGATGCGTTCTAAAACGCGCCTCTCGGCCTCTCGAACCGGGGGCCCGTAGTCGGGTTGACGGCCCCTGGCATTTTGCCAGCCCTGCCACGCTATAGTTACGCCACTGGATCTAAGAGTATTTTTTGTTTTAAATGTCGTTCTTATGTTGTATTTATTTCCTACTCTTTTAACTGTGTCAGAAATACCGCGGATGTAAGGAATTGTGAGGGTAATTGTTTGAGAGTTATTATTATTATTAGTAAGTTGTTTGTTTTGTCTGATATCAAAACTTTTAAAAGATTTATCTATGAAATTTACTAGTAAGTAAATTACTATAAACTTTGGTTTGTAATTTTAATGTTGGAAAATTTTACCCGAAAGTGGATTTAAAATGTTTAATGAAAATGGAATCTATATTACTATTTTTTATTTATTTAAAAGGTAAAATGTTAATGCCACAGCCGCATATCAATCCGAATATAAATACCTTTTAAAAGTAAGAAAACAAGGAAAAATTACTAAACGTTGCCTTCGCCTAAAAATAATTATTAATATTGTTAAACAATCTCCCATTAAATTGATTATATTATGTATATATTTTGTAATTTTGTAAACTTGGAACATATCACTTATAATCCCGTATAAATTACCATTCCATATTAACGGTTTCTATATTCGCGGCATATTTATGGAACGTATCCCCCGCGAATAAGAGACTTTGACTGTACTATTTGCCCTCGTAGATGATGTGAATGTTATACCTAGAACTAAAAGAGTCATGATACAGACATTCCTTGCATTTGAAGAGGCTGCAAGACAGATGGGGCTGAAAATAATATTCAAAAGACCTGCATCATCTAGAATCTAATCGTTGACACACACACACACACAATATTTAATCCGCAAGTGATTTTGTGTACCCAGGCTTCCAAGTTAGAACCAATAATTATACTGATGGAGAACTACAGAGAAGAATATATCTAGCAAACAAGACCTAGTTCGGACCACTCAAGCATGTTTAAAATCATACGGTTGGTCAAAAACCAACAAATAAATAAAACACAAGATTCCTTATGCTTTGGAAATCTGGATAGTGACATAAAATTATGAAAAAAAGATGGATAGGCCATGTTGGAAGATCGATTGACAGTAACAAAACAAAGTACAGTAGCAAAGTAACTAAGCAGATAATTGATGCAAAAGATTCAAAGATCCAAAGATTGCAAAAGATCCAAAGAAAGATCTAGTACGGACCAAGTAGTATGGAACGTGAATAGATTTAAACTAATGCGATATTCTACGAGAGATCAAAACCCTTTAAGGGTTGTAAAGACACAGATGATGACGATGACGATGACGATGATGATTTCTGGTAGTAATTTTTATCTTCATGAATATGTAATGCAGTGAAAAACACGTTTCATACAGTGCTGCTGTTGGTATAGATCAATTCAAACAGACTAGCTCCATGTTTAAAATATCCCTTCTTTCTTTTCTCTTCTCCAAATAACTTTTGATTTATAAAGTATAACAAGTATTCGTGATCGTCTGTATGCCATGAGAAAGATCCAGCCGGCAGGAAAATGGCTACCACATCAGCTTAAAGGCAGACAAATGGAAAAGTGAAAGTATGTGCCAAGTTTTTCTTTCTCAACATGACTAGAGACGAAAAATGAATATATTTCGATAACTCAAAACGCAGAAAATCATGCCTTGACCCAGGATAACCATCAACATTGACCCCAAGACCGAATCGCTTTAACAAGATGACAATGCTGTGGATTTGATGGGATCAGAAGGGTGCTGTGTACTATGATCTTCTGAAACCAGGTGAAACACACGCCGAAGCGACATTTCTGCACTTGGCTGGGAACTCTTGCCCCGTCCGCCGTACTCACCAGACTTGGCCCCTTCCAAGAAAAAAAAATGGTTTGATTACTGGACCACTTCAAAAGATATACGGTTTAACTGGGAGGGCATCCACAAATTGATAGAGAGATGGAAAAAAATGTATACTTATATACTTTGAATAAACCCTTTTTTACCCTTTTTCCAAATTAAACTTCTAACTTTCCAAATTTAACCGATTAGTTTTGGGCTGTTTTTGGAGAAAGTTTCGATGGGGTACTTGTTCCATACATCGCATAATCGCGAGAAAACGATGCTAACTCATGGGTACCGCCCTGTAGTGGTATTCGAGTAATCAGTGTCGAGGTTGGTGGTGTGTACTGGTTCCTTTTCGTGAAGGAACCAAAGGCGGGGTACAATAAATAGTTCCGATTTTTTTTACAAAGAATTTCGTCTAAGTTCAGGGTTACCCGTAAAACTTGTCGCGGGTACTGTCTGGGCGTGGTACCTACTATAAATAATCAGGTGAATTTTGACTGGTCAGTCATTTGCATTCAAAAAGCAACACAAAAAACAACATGTTCGTAAAACTGGTAAGTTGGTGTCGGAGAACGACTCTCGGGGAAAACGGTGATTAACTAACAGAGGAAGATTTTTTTTTGTAACGCCCTGTATATGTGCAAAATACACTTTGGTTGTGGTGAAGTAATATTGGCGAAAATTTTAACATTTTTCTCTCGTGATTATGAAAAATCAAACATTAACAATTTGATTGCAATTACCACATTTATATTAAAAAATAGTAACATATTGTGGTTTTTGAACATTATTTATAAAGTAAAAGTGTTACAGTTAATACAGGGGTTAATGTAAAAGTATATTTTCATATTCTCTAAAGTTTTTCGAAAATAATTCTTTGAACAGGGAGTATTTTGGACAGTTACGAAGTGGATAAATGAAATAATGAGACTGTTGGCTTTTCCTATGAAGGAAAAGTAGACTGATATCTGAAGCGTCTTCAGTACGAGCTTGAACTCTCTAAAGTCACTTGATTAAGTGTATATTCTTTTCGTGAATCCGATTTTTCAAGTGTATTCTGAAAACTTTTCCAAACAGACCTATGGACGCAGTATTTTGTCAAGGATACACAAAAGAGGGGGCAGTAACAATTTGATTGATCCGAATAGCGTTTTACAACATTTATATTAAATAATAGTAACATATTGTGGTTTTTGAACATTATTTATAAAGTAAAAGTGTTACAGTAAATCCAGGGGTTGACGTAAAAGTATATTTTCAAATTCTCTAGAGTTTTTCGAAAATAATTTTTTGAACAAGGCGTATTTTGGACAGTTACGAAGTGTATAAATGAAATAATGAGACTGTTGGCTTTTCCTATGAAGGAAAAGTAGACTGATATCTGAAGCGTCTTCAGTGAACTCTCTAAAGTCACTTGGTTAAGTGTATATTCTTTTCGTGAATCCGATTTTTTAAGTGTATTCTGAAAACTTTTCCAAACAGACCTATGGACGCAGTATTTTGTCAAGGATACACAAAAGAGGGAGCAGTAACAATTTGATTGATCCGAATAGCGTTTTACAACATTTATATTAAATAATAGTAACATATTGTGGTTTTTGAACATTATTTATAAAGAAAAAGTGTTACAGTGAATACAGGGATTGATGTAAAAGTATATTTTCAAATTCTCTAAAGTTTTTCGAAAATAATTTTTTGAACCAGGAGTATTTTGGACAGTTACGAAGTGTATAAATGAAATAATGAGACTGTTGGCTTTTCCTATGAAGGAAAAGTAGACTGATATGTGAAGCGTCTTCAGTACGAGCTTGAACTCTCTAAAGTCACTTGGTTAAGTGTACATTCTTTTCGTGAATCCGACTTTTCAAGTGTATTCCGAAAAGTTTTCCAAACAGACCTATGAACGTAGTATTTTGTCAAGGATACACAAAAGAGGAAGCAGTAACAATTTGATTGATTCGAATAGCGTTTTACAACATTTATATTAAATAATAGTAACATATTGTGGTTTTTGAACATTATTTATAAAGAAAAAGTGTTACAGTGAATACAGGGATTGATGTAAAAGTATATTTTCAAATTCTCTAAAGTTTTTCGAAAATAATTTTTTGAACAAGGAGTATTTTGGACAGGTACTAAGTGGATAAATGAAATAATGAGACTGTTAGCTTTTCCTATGAAGGAAAAGTAGACTGATATCTAAAGCGCCTTCAGTACGAGCTTGAACTCTCTAAAGTAACTTGGTTAAGTGTATATTCTTTTCGTGAATCCGATTTTTCAAGTTTATTATGAAAACTTTTCCAGACAGACCTATGGACAGGACTATGGAAAAGAGGAAACAGTAACAATTAGATTGATCTGAATAGCGTTTTACAAAATTTGTATTAAATAATAGTAACATGTTGTGGTTTTTAAACATTATTTAAAAAATAGAAGTTTTTGTGTGTACCCTAGTGCAGTCAAGGGTACCCAATAAAGAAAACAAATACATAAATACACAAAATGGAAGACATGATCCACAAAAAGGAAACAAAAACCACAGGAATTGCAGTAACGAGCATATTTAACAGACTTTATGAAAACATTCTATAAAACAAGATCGAAACCGGATATAAAGACCTCGACGTGTTAGAACAAGCTGCTTTAGAGCTGGCAGATCCACCCTACATTATATTTACTGGGTGATACAAGTTATTGAAAAGAAAACCGTCGGAAATCAAGAAATAGATCTATTATATATCGATGCGCAACAAGTATACGACAGTGTATTCCTTAAGAGACTTTGGTCAACACTAGAATAGACAAATATTACAGCAGCTCAAAGATTATATAACAATAACACAACACAGATTTAAGGTTTTACACCAACAAGTGATTGATACAGGGATGTTAAGATTTATTTAGAAATGCAATGGCATGTGGATCTCTCTGAACAATGACATCACGTTATATACACTATGCTTTACAGATTAACATTACGAGGTTTTAGGTTATGTGTCAGAAAAACTAGTGGGAGAGTATACAAAATGGAACCTGGGAATAAACCCTAATAAAACAGAATGTATGTGTCTTGGAGGATCATCACAGGATATAACACCGGAAGATGGGAGTGAAATTAAAAAATGTAAAGAACACAAATAACTTAGAGTGAGATTATGACAAGATGGGACTTGATAAGGTAATAAAAGACTGAAAGGCTATAGCTATATAAACGGAATACTGTGGGACCAACCAATATCTAAAAACAAGAAACATTTAACATCAACACCATCATGAAGAGTATTCCTACATACGGCAGCAAAGTATAGCAAATAAAGCAAACTACAGAGAAAATGCTTCTATGAAATGGGTTTCTGAAGACGGTCAGCAGGAATATTTAAAAGGGAGAAGGAAAAAGGAAAGGCCGAGGAGTAGCAGGTACAATAGTATCTTTTGTAAGGTTTTGTAAGGTGTCGTTATCTTTTGTGATTTTATATTGCAGTTTCAGTTTTAAGTGGTTATTCTGCAGTCAAATTTCTATCAAAAAAATATGGTTCAATAACAATGTCATTTAAAATACAACACCAAACGTCCCCCTCAGTAGAATATTGCCTCTTACATTGCCATCATTGCCATCATTGCCACATTGCCATTGCCTCACTCAATGTGGGTTATCTTGAGCCCATAATCTAATATTTTGTGATGATACGATACCATCTGCCGTAAATGTGGCTTCGTCTGTGTATAAAATATTTTTTAGAAATGTAGGATCTTGTATGTACATGTCTTGTAATCATAAACACTATTCCATTCTTCTTTCAGTATTACCAACTTCAAGTGTTTGAAGAAGTATTAGTTTAAAAGGTTACCTGTTATTTTTCGTCAAGCATAACCAGAAAGTGCTTCTCGGGATATTTAAACTACTAATAATTTAAACAACTAATCGAGTTGCTCGAAATTCACGAGAATGATGTTGATTAGGAAGTTTATTAACAATTCCGTTTCAATCAAAATATTGGTTTATGCAAGAAACTGTAATATGATTAATGCTCCGTTCTGGATGTTTTCAGTTAAATTCTTTTGCTGCTTTACGCTGAGTGTCATCACAGAAAAGTCTGAACCTCGAAAGGTGAAACATATATGATCCAGTTGAAGGGATAGGTGGGGAGTACTTTTTGTTTCCGTCGTTTGACAAAAGATGGCCCCACAAGAAGGTTATGTTGAAATTGTCAGCGGTAAAAACGTAAGATCGTAGATCTGCCCATCTGATAACAACATAATCTGAAAGTATTAATGACCCCGTATCGGCATAACATCATTTTTTTGTGCGAAAATGTCAAGTTTTGTAGCCAGGGGGCATCGATTGCTTGTAGAAGCATATGTTAATACTGCTTTAAGTGAGAGAAGTTGTTGTGAGTGGTTTCAAAACTTTAAAAACGGTGAGTTTGACGTGAAAGACAAAGAACGCAGTGGAAGGTCGAAAGTGTACGAAGACACGGAATTGAAAGTATTATTGGAGGAAGATTCATCCCAAACACAAAAAGAATTTGCACTTACATTAGAAGTGAGAAAGGGTTTTTGAATCGTATAGTCACTGGTGATGAAAATGAAGCCACTACAATAACCCAAAGAAGAGAAAATCATGGGGACCACCTGACAATGCTTCATCGACAGCCAAACCAAATATTCATGGAACAAAACTCATGCTGTGTATTTGGCGGGATTAGCTTGATGTCGGGTATTATGAGTTGCACAAACCGAGCGAAATCAATACTGGAGCTCTCTACCGAACAAATTTAATGACATTGAGCTGAGTACTGAGGAAAAACGCGCCCAATATTACTCCAGATACGACAAAATTATTCTCTTACATGATAATGGTCGTACGCATGTAGCGGCACCGGTCAGAACCTATTTGGAAACACTTAATTGGACAGTCTTACCCCACCTGTCGTATTCACCAGACATTGCCCCTTCCGATTATCACTTGTTCCAATCAATGGCACTTGGTCGGTCTGAGCAGAGCTTTACATCATATGAAGGTACCAGAAATTGAGTCGATTCGTGGATACTCTCAAAAGAAGAAGAGTTCTTCCGACGTGGTATCAGAATGCTGCCAGAAAGATGGGCTAGTGATGGACAATATTCTGAATAAAACGTAATGTACTGTTCTTACACAATAAATTCCTAATTTTTGATAGAAAACGACGGAAACTTATTTGTACTCCTATATATATAAAAAAATAAAATTTAAATAATAATTTTCAACTTTCTAAATATCCCTTGTATTTTTGTTCATTCAATAAGTAGGCGTATAAGAACACAAACATCTGAAATACCATTTCGTTGTATAAGGTTAATAATAATGAACTAGATATGAGGTTAAATGCACGAAAGCATATTTACTTTTAAGTTGGTCATTGTTAAGAACAAGATTTTATAATTAAGGCGAATATAAATAATAAAGTCGCCCACGATCGACGCCCAACTTACGTCATATCAGAACGGATGGTGAACTAAATTGTATTTGTTTTATTCTCAGGCTTTATTCTCCTGCGCTTTGGGTTTGGCCCTCGCACAATACCAACAACCCTACAACGGACCTCTCGCTGGTGGTCAACCTGCTTCCCTCTACCCTGCCGGAGTTAACCCACAGTCATGCCCCAACTATCCCGATTGCACCAACCCCCTGGTAGCCATTAGCCAGAACGCTGCTCCCCAATACACTCCATCTACCCCTCAATATCAACAACCAGCTCAATATCCACAAGTAAGTTTGTTTTAGTCATATTAGTCATCGAATAGTTTTTACAGTGATGTTTCTTTTCAGTATCAACCTCAAGCTCCAGTAACTCCAGCCCCTGTATCTCAGTACAACCCTGTTTACCCTCAACAGTACGCTCCAGCTTCTCGCAGCCAGTACTCGTCTGATGTTCAACAAAGATTGGACCGTGGTGAATACATTGGTGATGGTGACTATCACGGTGAAGGTCTCGCCGAAGCTCTTGCTCCTGGTTATGCCAGTCAAGCTCCCGCTGCTCCACAATACGCCCCAGCTCCTCAAGCCTACCAACCTGCTCCTGCCCCAGCTCACGCTTACTCCCAACCAGCTGCCCCAGCTTATCACTCCGCACCAGCTGGACCACAACCCGCCCAAATTCCTGCTGGAGTCAGCGCTCAAGCCTGCCCCAACTATCCATTCTGTCACTAAGAGGAGACATTCGCACCAGAAGCCTAAAGGAAGACTGTCCAGCTGACAAACATGTTGTTATCCAAAGCGATTCTAGTGAATATTTTTTTTGTATATATGCCGTGTAATGTAAATTTTTAGTTGTATAAAACTTTAAAAATATTTTATACAAGAAGAAATACATCTGCGTTTTAATATATCAAATTTTTTTTTTATTCGTACTACATAATATTTATGCTTTTTGAATAAGATTATATGTCTGAATATTTGTGTGTCAATACTTCTCGAGAATTAAGAGTCGTTAGAAAAACTATGGGCTTGACAAGAAAACACAAGACTTCTTAGATTTTTTAAAAATGTTTTCGACATAGTCACGTGGTCATACATACACTAAAATATTTTAAACCAGTTTTAGGATTGTTATCATGTTCGAAGATATACTTAACCTCCAGATTTTTCAGCGCTGGTTGGTAGATTATGCTTTAAAATATCATTATTTTTCGTCGTCTTTCGGATATTGATGTGCGTCGTTTAGAGCGTCAAATATCCGAAAATGAAGCGATGCTATTTTTTAAAGATTTGTAATTTCATCGAAAAATTTTCAAAGAGGGTACCATAGAAAGTAAGCCACAAGATGAAGAAAATTACGGAGAATCGAATGGCGAAAAGCGCAGATTGATATCTCGAACGGTTTTCGAGATATTCGCAGAAAACTGGTCGGAGAATGCAATTTTTGCAAAATGTTCGATTTTCTTCGATACCAAAAAAAATGATTTCTCGAAAACTAAAAGAGAAAAATCAAAACGGGGTGCCAGATTATTGATGGGGCTTGGTTTGGAGCGTCAAATATCCGAATCAACGCTCCAGAGGGATGCAAGTAATTGAAATTGTAGGAGATTTCTTAATCTTATGTTAAAGCTATTTCTTCTGCGTTGTTTTTTTCCTTTCGCTGAACCACTGAGGTTATCTTGACTTTGATTTGTTTAGCACAGATCCAGGTTGTTTAACGTTTTTATTATGTTCCTAAAGGAATTGAAATAATTCCTAATCTATCATCTATTTTCCGATACCTCAATCCATTGCAATGTAGGTTACAAAAGTGCACACAATGTCCTTCAGTTTTCCCATTTCAAAACACCCGAACCGGCAAAGAAGCATATGAAGCTATATGCACCACAACAATGTAAATATTTTTTTGACCGATAATTTTTAAGTTTCTTTTTCTCCTTCGTTTTAACTTTAACCATATCACAAACTCTGAATTCAATAATGTTTTTTTTATGTTTATTAAAAACCAAAATACATTACCGAATGAAAAGTTGAATGATTTCAGAATTGTGGGAAAGAAGATGTGTGTGCCAATTCTTTCTTGACCCACTGTATATCAAGTTGATTCCCAATAATATAAGCATCAATTTTTATAATAATCTATCACTGTTTAAGGATAAAATTAATTTACACATGTATTTAATAGTAATATTCAGTATATCCGTTTCCACTTCAAACAGAAACAAGTTTTTCAAGAGAAAATATCCATTCTTTTTCGCTTGAAACATACCACCAAGGTCAGCAACATATACAAAAATATATTAATATCAGTTGTCTCTGTAACGTAATAATATACACTCAGATCTTTATACATTTAAGGTTAAATACAAGACGAAAAACACCCATCTCGATATACACTCTTGCTCAAAATTGTTGGTACTATTTTTATGTTATTAATGAGCTCTGCAAAACTATAAGAAAACGTATCAGAGAGAACACGTGCCAATTCAACATGCAGCTAATGCAAATGCAAAAAATCCTGGAAGAAAACAAAGGAATTAACAAGGCTAAACAAAAGCTGAGAAACAAAAGAACGCAAATATGTGCCTTAAAGGCGTGAGGATTGCACAGTGCGAAGGACTCGTACGCAAATGTTAGAGGTTATCATAAACTTTTATTTCCAGTTATATGAAGATCAGAACCAATCAAAGACAACAATACCCACGGAAGAACAAATGCCAGATATCCTAGTCGAGGAAGTAACAAATGCTATAGTATCGATGAAAAACGGCATGGCTCCAGGAAACGACAGTGTAACAGTCTAAATGCTAAAAGCTGGTGGTCGGACGTTACATCAAAAACTCGCAATATTATACTCGAAATGCATCAAAGAACAAAAAGTACCTCACTTATGGAAAAATGCAGAAGTGATCCTTTTACATAAGAAAGGAGCACATGAAGATTTAAAGAACTACCGTTCAATAAGCCTCCGATCAGTGATGTACAAAGTTTTCACTAAGATAATTTCTAAAAGAATATTAAAAAAACTGAATGACGCACAACCAAGAGAACAAGCAGGATTCAGAAGTAGATTCAGTTCAATGGATCACATCCAGGTTGTACAGCAGGCCATAGAAAGGCACAACGAATACACCATGCCACTGTGCTTGGCTTTTATCCAGTACGAAAAAGCATTTGACTCCATCTCAAAGCATGCGATAATGGATGCATTGATTAGCCAAAGGGTAAATAAAGCATATGTAAACCTATTAGGATTGATATATGATGGAGCTACAGCCACAATTCACCTTGATGATCTTGAAGTGGGAATTAATGTAGAACGATGTGTACATCAGGGTGACGCAATATCGCCTATTCTTTTCTCGGCTGGCGTTGAAGATGTATTCCGTAAACTAGCTTGGGAACAGGATGGTGTAAAGATCAATGGTGGAAACTTAAACCATCTTAGATTTGCAGATGATGTTGTTCTTCTTTCACAAGACCCAGAGGAGCTGCAAAGATGCATAAAAAAGAGTCAGGTATGTTCAATAAATTCGCTCAGGACAGAAGAATTTCAGTTTTAGGAAGGGATTTGGGGATTGATGACAGCTTTATACATCTTGGGCGGAGGATTTCAATGGAGGGGAATACCGCCCGAGAGGTGGAACGGCGTGTTAAATGTGGCTGGTAGGTATTTGGCAGGCTCAACATAGTGTTTAAGAGAACACTCTCACTTTGACTGAAAAAAAAAGTCTTCGATCAGTGCGTTCTACCCGTTATGACATACGGAAGTGAAACCTGGACACTCACATCGCAATCAATTCAAAAACTTCGGGTAGCAACTAGGGGAAAGGAAAGATGTATGCTTGGCATTAAAAGACGAGACAGAAAGTCGTGCGCATATCAGGAAACAAACGAAACTGTGACATCATTGGAAGAGTAAAGCAATTGAAATGAAGATGGGCAGGCCATGTAGCAAGGCGACGGGATGACAGATGGACTAAGGCAATCCATGAGTGGATACCGCTTGATCGCACACGTCCACGTAGAAGACCGAAAGTACGATAGATTGATGAAATCGTTAAGTATATTGGATCCGAGTGGCAGAGGGAAGCCCAGGATCGTGAAAGTTGGAAGCATGCTGAAGAGGCCTTCATCCTGCACTAGATTAACACAGACTGATGATGAATTAATAAATGTACAAGTAATTCCTATAGCTCATTTAGAGAAAGAGTGGTTGCATGTCATCAATCTAGAGAAATCTATTGCCAAACCAATTGCCTGTAAATTCGCTGGCAAGATAACATTTAAGTTTGTCGTTCTGGACAGTGTTGCCGGCCTAACAGAATCTTCTTTGTCGAATCTGTCATTTTCATATTTTGATCTTTTTGGAGTTGTGCCTTCAAACGTTTCTGAATTATTTTTGCCGTATTCTTTGCTGTTTTAGTTATTTTCTGGTTGAGTTTCTGTTTTTGTGAGTTCTGTAGTAAAAAATCTGCGATTATAATTGCAAAAAAAATGCCAAAATCATCAGTCGGTGTAAGCAAGTTGTCTCGTCACTTATCAGTTATTTTGAACAGGAACGAGGTAATGGGGCTCCTTTTTTGTCATTAAACGCCTTGAGGGAGGTATGTATTAATAGCTAAGTAGGTCTCATGGTTAACTGGAGTTTTTTAGCGAGTTTCAGTCGCAGTAAATATTAATATTGGTACAGTTAGTGCAAAGAAAAAGCGTTTATATCCAAAACGAGTAACTAATCGAGATCATCTTGATGAGAGCCCAATTTGCAATCAAATCTATCAAATGTACGAAAGTGAGTAGATTTACATGGTAATATTGTATTTTTATTAAATTTTATTAAACTATTTCAGAACAAACCGTTAATCTTGAAAGTATTCATGGAAAACTAAAGAACATGTAGCTCTTTGATGGATGTAAAACTTCGCTTCATACACTTTTAAAAGAAAATGGTTTCGAATGGAGTAAGGGTAATCCACGTAGGGGTCTGAAGGAACTTCCAGATATTGCCTTTAAACGAATCCAATTTTTGAAGATGTATCACGACATATCAAAGACGAATCTCTGTTTGAGTATATTTATTTGCATTAAACATGAATATTTGAAAATGGGACCTTGAGTCACTCATGGCAAGGTGATAACAAGGGGAGTGTAAAGACTATAAAAGTTGATGGAAAAAGGTGAGTGTTATACCTAATAGTTAGGAGCCATTAAAGTCATGTTGTCATGGATAGTTGTTTTAAGACGTGTCAATAGTAACATATTATTGCAGATATATTGTTCTTCATGCTGGGAACAAGAATGGTTTTATTCCAGAGGCCGAATTAGTCGCCTCTTCTAAAACAAAAGACGATTATCATGGAGAAATGAATCAAGACAACTTTCTCTTTTGGTTTGAAAACCAGTTGTTGAAAATCTTGGACGAGCCACCAGAGATTGTCATGGGTAATGCACCATATCACAGTACACTGATGGATCAATCTTCAACTAGTGCATGGATAAAACCAAAAATTGCAGAATGGTGACGAAGCATAATCTTTCTTTTGAAAACACTGTGTTGAACTGCTACAAATCGTTATTCGGTAAGCAGTAATTAAAGAGATAGGTTTGTTTTTCATAATGTTCTTTTTAGGAACAAGCCTAAAAATAATATGTGGCAGATCATATGGCTGAAGAGTATGGCCACAAATTATTACGTCTTCCTCCTTATTATTGCATATTCAATCCTATTGAATTGATATGGGGGGTGGCCAAAAATTATTATAATCGTCATATAGGTCGAGATGGACGAACGATTAATTACTGGTTGGATATGTGGAAAGAAGTTTTATCAACAGTTATATTACAGATCTGGATGAACAGCATTATACATACAGAAGAAGAGATTCAAAGATGATCGAATCGCGAAAGAGTATTTGATAGAATAGAAGTTAATTCCCTAATAATTTACTTGAACAGCGATTCAGCTTCTGAAAGTTGTTTCAGTGATAGTGAATAATTAAACTTTGTGTGAACTAAATGAAAAGTCGCTATGTCCACAAGCAGAAGTTTCGAAACAGGTTTTTGATTAAAACTTTTATAGAAAAAAAATTGTGTTCTTTTTTCATTTAGTTTTATCGATCATACAAAAACCAAAGTCTAAGTATTTTGGTGTTGATGTGGCAACATTGTAACGTTAGTGTGTCATAGATTTTGTACAACCATTACTTCTCTGATTGAGCTATATATTTAATAGGCTAATTGCTAATTGCTAATTAATAAGCTAATTAATAAGCTATTGAGCTATATTTTTAAATAATAATTTTATTTAAAATAAGGGTGTAGCAGAGAAGCGAACCCTTTACGTATATATATATTTGTTATTTAAGTAATTATATTTAGTTATTATAGTAATTATTGTGTATTTTATAATTATTATACGTTTTTGTCAGTGATTTTTTTAAGATGGATGAATTTATCGAGCAAAACATTTGCATTAAATTTTACTAGAACAAAATTCTTGATTTCCTTTTCCTTCGATATCTGTCAAAATAATGATATTATGGTTTATTTAAGACATTTTCTTGCTTGTTATTATTAATTTTATTATCTAATGTTAATTAAAAACTAATACAAAAAAAAGAAACACAACAAATAAAATCATGCTAATATAATAAATGTGAAAGTATGTTTGTTTGGATGTTTTTCCTTCACTCGCGCTCAGACTACTGGAAAGATTTTAATGAAATTTGGTATAGGATTCGATTATGTCATGGAGTACATACGTAAAATTTGGCCGGAATGTTGCTCATGCATCGTAAATGTTCGATAAGGTGGAGGGTTCATAAAAAATATCTTATAAGGGGGTTGCGGGGATGTAAAATATAAATATACCCCCCTTGCTGAACTTTAAGTATTTCAAGCCTATAAGACTACAGACTTGATGTACTTAGCGGAAATTTGAAATCTTGGATTATATCGTTGTGAATCCCTCGTAATTTTGTCTTCATGGAATTGATAGAAAAAATTGTCAAATAGCAGGTAAAATCAAATATTGCTAAAGTTTAATTTTACCCCAGCGAAATAGGCGAGAAACAATTATTCATCTATATTTTTGTTAGATAGATGTATCGGATAATATTAAACGATATATTTATATATTATTATTATTAGGTGCGTATAAACCTGGTTGGATCACGCAAAGCATTCTGACTCATTTTCGAGTGTTCTTTCTGATCTTCCACACCTCTCCCATCCTTTCTCCGTGGATTCTCTTTCTTTCCTCTGTCCACTTTGCTCCCGATCTCCTCGAAACTTCGCTCTCTAATGTAACGTTCCACATATGTATTTAGTTTCTGTACGTTCTTCTATCCTCAATCTCTGTCGGACCCATTTGTACCTTTCCCAGATCAGCTCTTCTTTGATCCATGGTACTGTTGACTTGACTCCTTGTATGTATGTAAGAATGCTGTTGGTGTGTCTTGTCGGTGAGTATCCTGTATCCTTCCTCCATTTCTTATTGTAGATATTGTGTGTCTTACCGTATACCCTCTTCATCTTCTGTAATCGAGTCTTCTGTGCCATCTTCTCTCCTCCTGTGGGTTAGAGGATCTCGCTCAGGTATTTGAAGTGAGTGACCCTATTTGTTTTACCGTATTTGGTGTTCAAATTTTGGACATCTAATTTTGAGCAGAAGAATTCGGTTTTTTGAAAGGAGATTTGTAGACCGACTTTCTCTACATATTCCTTGAGGACTTCGATCTGTTTGGTTGCTCTTTTTTCATTGCCTGCCAGTATGGCTAGGTCATCTGCGAAGGCCAGGCATGATATTTCTATGTTGTTTTTGGATCGCCCGAGTCGTATTTGTTTCCAGTGTCTTTGATTTTTCAGTTCTTTTTCCCATTCCCTTATGACTTTGTCCAGGACTAGGTTGAAGAGGATTGGGGATTACCCAAGTCGCGGGCAATTGAGGAGATCAGAGAAATAGTGTGCCAGCTCCTGATAATTCTCCTGATTGGTTAGCGCTAATGTCCCATTCCGCTTTCTGAAGCAGAGATTTGGTGGTGTGTATCCACGGATTTCTCTTGCAAAAGTCCTATAAAAGTCTCTCGTATTATAATTGCAAAAATTCTCCTCTATAGAGTCTAGTTGTTCCTAGATGTACTGAAATGCTCGTTTGCATCGCTGCAATTCACTTTCGCATTCCGAGTCCCACCAAGAGTGTTTTGTGTTCTTTTTCAATGATTTGTTTTTTGTGGAATTTTTCCCATGTATCTGCCTGTTCCTTTTCCCATTCCTCTGTTATGTTGGATTCCTTGATCTTTTTTGTGTCGAATTTCTGTAGATGTGCTTTTTTGTGATGAATTCTCCTTGGGATGAACTTGACTTTGATTCGTGTTAGGTAGTGGTCTGAGTCAATGTTTGCACCCCTGCGGACTTGGACATCTTGGATCTCTCTTTGTTGTGGTTATGAGATCGCAACGTGGTCTATCTGGAATTCTCCAATCTGTTGTATAGGCGATCTAAATGTCTTCTGTTTTCGTGGAGATTTTCTTAGGGATGTTGACATGATCTTAAAGTTATTCTGTTGGCATAGTTCGATGAGTCTTGTGTCGTTCTTATTGGTAAATTTGTGAGCGGAGAATTTTCCTACTGTTTTCTGATGGATTTTATCTACCGATTTGTACGTTAAAGTCGCCCAGTAAAATTTTTCATTACCTTCTCTAGTGTTGCCCAGAATTTCTCTGTAGACTTGGGGTTTTTCTTTTTGTCAACGTTTGTGGGGGCATGTACGTTGATCATGGTGTATTTTTTATTGGCGCACTGTATACGCATTGTCATTAGTCTATTGTTTATGGTGTTTATGGGTTAGGCGTGATTTCCTTAATAGAGTTAACTATCCCTTAGTCCCTGGTGACTCGTTTGTCTGTCCTTCTTTTGAATATACGCTAGTTTCTATAGTCTACCGTGTCCTCATCTGTGATGCGTGTTTCTTGTAGGGCAAGCACAAGTATCTTTTGCCTGTCAAATTCTGAAGTTAGGTTGTGACGGTTTCCAGCGGATCAGCGTGTTGATGTTGAAGGTGTATTTTATGTTAAAATTTGACAGAAAGCTTCGACTTATTTTGAGATCGTGAAAGTCCAGGTTCCTCAGAATCCGAACACCCAGTTGCCGTCTGTCGACGGGTGGATTCGTTACCACCTGGGGTATCAATGGTATTACTTGGACGAGTCATGGTTGCTTATAAGCTTACAGGTCCACAGGAAGTTTAGGGATTGTTAATTCCTGAAGCGTGGGAGGGTGCGGCTGTACGCACCCTCTAGGTGAACAGACACCGAACAGGTTGCCGGTGGTTGCCACTGTAGACGCGACCTGGGTTTTTTCTGCCAAAGCCCTGTTAGCCGTCTGTTGCTGAAATAAACGTTCGGGTTCAGCCGTTATCCGCTTCCTGCGACGTGGACGAAGGGTTTGAGCTTTATATATATATATATATATATATATATATATATATATATATATATATATATATATATATATAATATTAACGATTCTTCTAATAAGAGACGAAACTCATGGTCGAGCAATATTGAGGATGATGAGATCGATCATGTAAATTAAATACGCTGATGACCTAAAAGCATCCACATAGAGAATTTATCAGGAACACCGTTGAGTTACACAACTACAGTTTGTGTCCGTGGGGATGAGCGTGAGCTATTGGCCCGTACTATATTGCAGTCACTGGGACTTATTTTGGTTATACTATATTTTATCTATAGTTAATTTCAATCTGTACCATAACGTTTGAGATATAGCCGAGTATGTGATTCTTAAGACTTGTTTATTTTATCGATACCAGGACCGATTGACAGGAATTGTTTTATCCATATTGAGTGTTTTTATCCATATTTATTGCTTTATTTTATATTTATTTTATCAAAAACCGAGTATGTGATTGTCGAATAATGTTTTATTTATTTTCATTTTTATTTTATTTATACCAAAACCGAGTATGATTGTCAAACAATGTTTTATATATTTTGATTGTTTTATTTAATCTATACCAAGAAGGAATATGTGATTGCTAAAGATGATTGTGTTTATATTTATTTATTCCATGGTGTTTAGTGAGTATGCGAACATCAATTGTTATTTTATCTATACAGATAATTGTTTTATCGGCATTATACTATTAACGTAAGAATGTATATATATATATATATATATATATATATATATATATATATATATATATATAGGTATATATATATATATATATATATATATATATATATATATATATATATATATATATATATATATATATATATATATATATATATATATATATATATATATATATATATATATATATATATATATATATATATATATATATATATATATATATATATTTGTATACATAATCGGCGTTTAAATATGTTGACGAGTAGGTTTGTTCTTGTCTACAGTTGTGTGCAAGGAGTCTGAAGAGCTCGACTTAACGTCACAGTCTCACAGCCCCACATCTTGATGAAACCAACAATTTCAAGTGGTTTTTCGCCTTTCAATATATCTTTTCTTTAATTCATATGGAACCCATTTCTCTTCCTTCTGGATCTTTTCCATTGTGTGTACACGTTCGGAAATGGTGGATTGGGCAATGCTTCTGCCAATTGTTTCAACGTCTGGGTTGAGTCTTCATCCAATGATGCTTGCAAATCTGCATCTTCAAACTTTTTCGGGTGTCCTGGACGCTCCCTGTCTTCTATATCAATATCAGCACTTTTAAAGCGTTCAAACCATTGTTCACAAGTTTTTTTTTTTTGGTTAGAGCATGTTTACCATAAGTTTCTACCAATAATTTTCAGCAGCCGTTTTCATCAAACGAAAGAAGGTTATTAAACTTCTCTTACATACTTCTGCATACTTAAAATTATGAAAAACTATGTTTTTTTGCACAGTGACAATAATAATGACCCCAAAAAGTCACAGGCGTTATTAGTGTACACCAATAAATATATTAGTAAGGCCATCTCTTAGCAAAATCGACATTATTGACCGAAACACCTCTTAAATACATGTTTACATTGCGTTTTTTTCTCCTAAATCCTTATGTACTACGAAACTAAAAAGATAAATTTAACTGAGACAGCCGATACTTGATGGAAATTCATTTTAAATAAATAAAGAAAGATTAATAACTAAAAATTTCCACTATATTTAATATAAAATGTAGTGAAATATAGTGAACATTTTTAGATATTAATCTTTATTTATTTAAAAAGGTACATTTCGACAATAAACATCACTGAATTCGATTGTTTAAATAATTTTAAATAACCCGCACAATTCTCATAGTAGATCATTTAACACCACATCAGGTATTTCGTGAAATATTTCCGTTAATGGGCTTCTTTAACGACCTCCGAGTTGATAATAAAATTTCCTAAACTTTGTACGAATTTGTTTGGCGTTAGACCTACTTGCACGAAGAATTGGTGGATCTATTTACACATAAAGTTCGAAATGTTTAACGAAAATTCAAATTTGATGTCAAACGAGTTATGTAAATCCACGGGAGGTCGAACCTGAGTCGGAAACCAAACGTTGTTGCATCAAACGAGAACTGTAATCGAAATGGTGAAAGTCCTTTTTTAGATTATGAATCATTCATATGATCTAGTTTTGGAATTTTATAAATTAACCATCGTTTTTGCACATAATATTTATTTGTTTTTATTGTTATTTAATTTTGGTACTCAGAGTTTGGTATATGCATTGTCGTATGCAACTGTTATCATCAACGACGTTTTTGAAAATGGTTTTTGTTATCCAGATCTGATCGTTAGCGATTTTTCTTGATTTCCTGCACCAATAGTGTATAGAGAAGGGCAGAGGATTATATTAAGGGTAATTATCAAATTATTAATTAATTTCCAAAAATTGTGGTGATATATACCGCTAAGTATCCGTTTTATTCGTATTAACTAATATTCTACCTTCATTAAGTTTATTTACACAAATAGTTTTACAACTTAGTTTTTTTAATCTATTACACACTGAATTATTAAGTTTAGAAGTGTGAATGAATAATGAATAATTAATAAATTTAAACAATTTGTCTTTTTGATTTTTAATGTTCTAGAATTATTGTAAGTACAACTTTATTGGTTTTAAGGTTCAACTTGTTAATTAATCATTCTTTGTAGCCGTTATTTTTTGCCATCTGTTTCATGGTATAGAGCGCTTGATTAAAATTCATGTTGTTTAGTGGAAAACTAACTAACCTATGTATTAGACTATTAGTTTTACTTGCCAAGATTGTTTAGAACTAAAGTGTATAACTGTGTATGTTGTAGTCGCTTTTCAGTAAATATCAAATTGTAATTTATTAGATATTTTCTTTATCGTTATGTCTAGGAAGTTAATTTCATCATTAAGTCCAATCTCCATAGTGAATTAAATATTTTTGTTTATGGAATTAAAATGGTGGGTAAATTCCTTTCCATACCATTCCAAATGCAAAAAACATCGTCCTCGTATCTGACGCGGTTTTCAGGCATTTTTTGATGGCTTCTGTAAAGAATGTG
Source organism: Cosmopolites sordidus (assembly GCA_031761425.1). Taxonomy (NCBI): domain Eukaryota; kingdom Metazoa; phylum Arthropoda; class Insecta; order Coleoptera; family Curculionidae; genus Cosmopolites; species Cosmopolites sordidus. Next base: position 1,305,761 of record JARFXV010000308.1, read on the forward strand.
TCCTTAACTGACTTTTGTTATCAGTCATTTCCAAAACGACCTTGAATAATAGTGTTTCCCATATCTGGATCATTATTCCTTCTAACCTTTCTTTGATTAATATCGCTACTAGTTTATAACAAGTTCATTATTCATTATATTATATTCCATTACAATGATAATTCTTATCAAAGATTTTATCATATTTTTATCATCTTATCAAAGACCAAACCTTTAGATTTTTGACCCTTGTTAAAAGGAACTTTTTTCTTGCAATTGATGCTAAATTTACGAAAGTTATTTTCCGTACCATATACTATTCCATATTTTCCATATATCGGGGAGGAGAGATCATGTCAGGTTAAGCATAGGTGTTAAATTGTTCCTAAACTCATCGGTGGCAAGTAGGAAGTAAAATCGACCGTCAACAAACCTCTGCATTTATCCTCGAAAACCTCGGAAGCTTCGCGATGGCGCCTCACCCATCTTGCTGATCTAATTTTTCTGCCCGTCCGTTGCTAAGTTCACGGTCTTTGATCGAAAACAGACGAGAATCGCGGGTGGAAAGGGTATATATGGGACGATTTTGGTATATACCATCATATTCAGTGCTTTCGGTTCACACATACACACTCTTCCAGCAAAAAAAATGTTGTTTAAGTTGGTAAGTGTGATATATACAGTGAAGTGTCAATTCTTCTTCTTTTTTATTAAGTTGAACTTTTTCTACAGTAGAATTAGTGTTGAGAGTGGATTGTTTTTAAATGGTGAAGTTGTACGACTAAATAACGAAAGTTGTTTTTTAGTTTTAAAGTTGTTAACGTGAAATTTCTCCTAGACAAATCTGTAACTGGTTGTTTAGAAGTTTTAACAAAATATATGAAACAATTAGAGAAAGAAAATTATGATTCAGTTGAAATTATCTTTCATTTAATTTTTCATTTAAAAATTTTGTGTATTGCCATCGATATTTCTCTATTTTTAAGGTTTATTTCATCGTTTTTATGCATAATTTTTCCTTATACGGACTTGTTCTGATTTATCAATTGACTTCATAAGAAGCATCAATTCTTCGTTTTTAATTAATCAGAAATCATAGGATATTTTCTTGTTTTAAGGCCCTGATTCATAGCTAGTTGATCTTGTATGAAATTTTATTCCGATTCAACAAATTTGTTGTTTAATGTGGTAAGTGCTGACAGTGACATATACAGTGAAGTGTCATTGTTTCATCTTTTTCATTATTTTAATAATGAAGTTTTATAATTAAATCTTTGATACTTTTTTCGTTTTAAAACATTGTTTTACATTTAGTTGAACGTTATTTGTTACAATTTGCGCTGGTTTAACAAATTTGCTGTTGAAGAAAATGTAGTGTATACAGTGCGGTGTCAGTTCATCTTCTTTTTTGCTTATTGATGACATTTTTTACCATAAATCTTCTAATAATGAAGTTTTACAATTAAATCATAGGCACTTTTTTTGGTTTTAAAACATTGTTTTGTATTTAGTTGATCTTTATTTGTGACAATTTACGCTGCTTGGACAAGTTTGTAACTAAATCTTAGGTAACTTTTTGATTTTGAAGCACTGTTCCCCATTTAGGTTGATCTAATTTAATAATAATATGCCCTGGTTTAATCAATTTGTTACATGAGATGGAATGACAAGCACAGTGTGTTGTTCTTTATTTATTATTCAGAATGTTTTCTGTTATAAGTCTTTTAATAATGAAGTTTTACAAATAAATCTTAGGTACATTTTTTGTTTTAAAACATTGTTTTACATTTAGTTGATCTTCATTTGTGACAATTTGAACTGGTTCGCCAAATTTGTTATTGAAGGTGATGTGACATCTACAATGAAGTGTCAGTTGTTCGTGACATTTTCTACCATAAATATTTTAGTAATAAAGTTTTACGACTAAACCTTATGTAATTTCTTCGTTTTAAAGCACTGGTCCCCATTTAGTTGATCTAATTTAATAATAATGTGCCCTGGTTAAACATATTTGTTGTTTGAGGTGGCGTGAAAAGTACAGTGAAGTCTTAATTGTTCTTTTTTTGGTTATTCAGAATATTTCCTATTATAAATTTTTTAATAATGAAGTCTTAGAACTAAATCTTAGGTAGTTTTTTTCGTTTTAAAACATTGTTTAACATTTAGTTGATCTTGTGTGACGATTTGCGCTGCTTCAACAAATTTGTTGTTGAAGGTCATGGGACGTGCATTAAAGTTCTTCTTTTTTTTTTGCTTATTCATGGCATTTTTTACCATACATCTTCTAATAATAAAGTTTTACGACTGATTCTTAGGTAATTTTTTAGCTTTAAATCACTGCCCCCCATTTAGCTGATTTAATGTGATAATAAGTTGCCCTGGTTCAATAAATTTGTTGTTTGGGGTGGCGTGCCAAGTACAATTAAGTGACAATGGTTCTTCTTTTTTGATTATTCAGAACATTTTCTACTATAAATCTTTTAATAATGAAACCTAATAATGAAAATCTTCTAATAATGAACCTAAATATTTTATGCGTTTGTGTTTTCGAGAAAGCTGATTCACCGTAGGCAATTTTCAACGATTCAGCACAAGATATTTCATTAGCAATACAACATTTTAGGCAAATTTTTTGTTCGATATTTTTTCATACAGAGCCTTTAATAATATTAAGTAATTTATTGATTTCGTGTTAATCATTACCAATTTGTTGTGTTGGTTGTACACATTTAAAAAGGCTCTGTGTTTTAAAAATGGCGGAGCACATTTAACTAAACTAACTAACTTAAGCTTCAATTCTTCTACTGGAACCTTTGGTGTGAAACACTAAACTTGAAGAGATTTACCACTAAACACTTTTTTGAACTTCTCGACGCACGTTTCGCTAACTATGTTAGCATCATCAGGAAATGATTTAATTTAGAGATTAAATAATCTAGACTAGAGACTAAATTGCCGATATTGAATTGTTTGATTTGAATTGATTTGAATTTATAGAAATGATCCCTTCGATATGAATAGTTTGTGTATTTGACTTAGTTTTTTGTTTTGGTCAATATATTTTAATTGGAGCCAACCTAAAGTCAAAAGAGTAAAGGTCAGCGGTGAACTTTCTATTCTTTCGTTACCATCGAGGCGAGTCGATATAACAATCGTGAGATTTACAATATTCGCAGGATTGTTGTTTAGATCAGTTACAGCAGGATTTATAGATTGTTGCGTAAGATTACCCTACTATTAAAATGATCTGCATTCTATTATATTATTGTTTTTTATTATCTTTATTTAAAGATCTGTTGGGTTGTCCGCAAGGTTCGTAGGGATTCTTTTAAGAGAACGAGAAACCCAAAAATTAGCATGTTTATTTCCAAATGGTTTGGTTGCGTGGAAGAACCAAATGTCAAATATCCTTTAGTTTTAACATTTGCCTCTTTATTGGAGCGAAATTTCGTTCCTGGAGAATACAGTGGATGAGGAGCAATTTTTTGTTCATTTGGAGCCTTTTTTGCGATCTTGTTCTTCAAACGCACCAATAACGTTATGTAATATTCGCTATTGATGGTTTTACCTTTCTCGAGATAATCGATGATTAATATCCCATGCGCATCCCAAAATACAGAGGCCATAACCTTGCCTGTGGATGGTTGTGTTTTTGGTCGCTTTGGACGGCTTTCTTCGACTGCTATCCATTCAGCTGACTGCCGATTTGAATCCCGAGTGAATGTATCCATGTTTTATCCATTGTCTCATACTGCATAAAAAAAATTCTTTCTATTTCTCTTTAACAGCTCCAAACATTGTTCAGAATCATCAATTCGTGGTCCGCTGTTAGTAAATGCGGTACCCTTTTCGCTAGCAATTTGTGCATTCCAAATGTTTATGCAAAATGCTTCCTTTGGATATCTTCATATTGTCAGCTATCTCCTGCAGCTTTACTTGTTAATAGTTGTTACTGGTGACATATTTCAGGTCGAAATCTTCGTTCTTGAAGCGGCCAAACCACTTTCGCACTATGGTCTCCCCAATAAAACCTTCTAAGGTAAATAAAAAAATAATCATTCAGAATATAAACGTTGTAAACATCACAGAAGTTTTAAGATGTAAACAAATATTACTAATCCAACATACATTTTTGTTTACAAGCGTTAAAACGAACATACAAACTTTCCGTACAATCAAACACTACCGAAAAAAAAATCAAGCATACGCGGGTTTTTCAAAAAGTATTGAACTTGACGTAGAGTTGTGCTAATAGTAAGTATACAATGATGTAAACTCTGCAAAATGGCAAGCTTAAATTAGTTACTAAACTCGAAGAGATTTACCGTTAGCCACTAAATCAGTTTTTAAACCTCCCAACGCGCGTGTTGCTAACCACATTAGCAAGCACATCATCAGGATGATCTGGAATAAAAAAGTTTAAATCATTAGAGCGATCGATCGATTAAACTTTCGTATTAATAATCTCTTGATGATGCTAATTTAGTTAGCGAAACGCTCGTCGGGTAGTCTCAATGCCATTTGGTTTCAATGGAAAACTTATTATGCACTTTTTAACGCTCTATTGCTCGAATGTTTCAAACTGAGCCGAAATCAACAAGATTTCTCCATTCACGTTGTGTTTTAAAAAAGAATAGTGTGCGTCGTTTTTTCCTGTTTCTGATCATGTGACCTTTGAATAAAAAGAACCAAAAAAACACATCCACTAAAATAATGAACTTTTTCGCGAATAATCAACATTGAATTTATGAGTTCAGTCGTACAGTCCCGAGTTATCACCTTCCTCCTAAATCAATTCTTCTATTGGAACCTTTGGTGTGAAACACTAAACTTGAAGAGATTTACCACTAAACATCAAAACACTTTTTTGAACTGCTCGACGCACGTTTCGCTAAGTTTAGTTCCTCCTAAATGTCAAAAACATATTATTTGGTCTCGATTAGAATGATTTAGAGTAATCATGTCACAGGCGCATTAAACCCCAGACAAGTTTGATTTGTTTCAGACGGTTTCTTGCTGTTTCGTGGTAGGAGTTTTAACTCAGTACCACACTCAACCATCACAACAACTTCCCGCTCAATATCCAGCAGGTATTGATCCACAGTCATGTCCTAACTACCCAGACTGTTCGAATCCCCTCGTTGCTGTCCAGACTGCCGCCAAATCTCAGGAATACCCTGCCCAACCTCAATATCAACCTCAACAATACACTGCTCAACCACAGTATCAACAGCCTCAAGTTTACCAGCCCACATATACTCAAGTTGCTCAACCTGAGCAGTACCAACAACCTGCTGTAGTTGCACCATCTCAGTCTCAGTACTCTCCTGATGTACAGCAACGACTGGATCGTGGAGAATACATTGGTGATGGAGATTATCACGGAGAAGGTTTGGCTGAAGCATTAGCTCCAGGATTTGGAGGTACGAGTTGAGATAGTTTTTGATTAGTTACTTGGCAAATCCATAATGGGTTTTTTTCAGCTCCACAACAGTACTCTGCAGCCCCAGTTCAACAGACATCATCTCCTCAATACTATCAACCACAACCAACAGCCCCATCGTACAGTCCTGCTCCTCAACCTCAACAATACTCGTTCCAATACAACCCAACCGTTCAAAGTCCTCAACCATCACTGTTTTCCCCTGTTGCTTCCCCTCAGTACCCTCAGCCCTCTCCAGTTCAAGAAACCAGAGCATACAGCCCTGTTTCTAATGTTTTGAATGCAGTTCCTTCAGCTCAGGGTCAGTCAGCTCAGATTCCAGCTGGAGTGGATCCAAACGCTTGTCCCAACTATCCATTCTGTCAGTCCTAATAAGTGTGATTTTTTAGAAATATTGTATTTTGTATTTATTTAATTATTTATCTATTGTCCTATTTTTTTCTGTACAGAAAACAGCATGTCTCGAAAATATACGAGTTATAAATATACCGGAAAAGTTTTATTTCAAAATATGGTGGTGAACAAAAATGAGTTTATTTTATTAACATATAAATATCTAAAGTTGGTTTGTGGTGATTTCCTTATTAATATCCTGCAATGATGATGACTGTTCATCTGATACGAACAAGACCTCTGCCATGGCTATCAACCTTGCTAAGCCATTGTTGATAAATTATGGGTTTTGTAGTTGCTCAAATAATCCATAATAAGCTGGCCATTTTGTAATTTTTTGTATTTTTGTAATTTCATAAATAAATTATCAAATAAGCTTATTAAAATCATTTTACAATATACCAATTTTAAATCAAAATATGCCATTCTAAATACCTATGATCATATCAATACAATAAAATATATTAATGTATACAAAATATCAAAACTAATTTCCATTGACGCATAAACTTTATTTCCTAGTATACCACTAACAGAAATAATAAAAAAAATATAACAAGACATTTTAGAACTACTTTCAATTAGTTTGGATCAGAATTATTTTGAATTTAGTAATTCGTTTAATTTTTCGAATTTTAAAGTTGAGTTCGAAGTTGGACGTTGTGTATGTTATATACAGGGTCGCTATTATATATGGAAACGGTCAAACATCGCGAGAACGCTTTGAGATTTCTTAATGAAATTTGTACACAAACAAGGAAATGTTTGTCATTTTTTAGGTATATTTTAATTTTTTTTTCTTGTCGCCTATTTGAAATCCAAGGCTACTTGATTTGTTTGACATGACAATAGTACTTGAACTTGGCATTGTTGGAAAGAGTTTTTTTTCTGTATTTAACGAGGTAAATATTGTATGGCTTTTTTTCAAAATAGATTTATAAAATAGCTTAAAGTTGTTTCGGTCTGTTTTAGGGTAAATATATGTTTCATTTAGTAAGCTATGAAAGGACAATTAGTTACGTCAATTTGTGAATTTCAAATTTCTTTAAATATATATTTAACTGAAGAATGAATTGAAATACAACAATTGTTGGATACGGTGACAGAAAACGCACTTACGGGGAAACACCCACGGGGAAAGTGGGTGAATGGCAAACGGCTAAGGGAAAACTGAAATAGCAGTGCAGGTTTTTGAGGCAGAAATGTTTTTAATGCTTAATCAGTCGGTTCGTTTATCCTACTAACTGCAACTTAATTCAACATTATTATATTATTTGAAACAAAAAAAAATCTCCTAAAAAAACAAAACCCTTGGTGTTCGACATTACCCGACACGTGGCGAGTAATACCGAACAGTGAGTGGGGTAATTACGAGCTAATATAATTAATTTTTTTAACGACAAAAATCACATCGATAGCCCGCTGATGTTGAAGCTTGGTCGGTGCATTTGTGTCCATTGTGCACATAATCCAATCTTCCGTGGGAGGGCTAACGTATTTCTCACTGCAAAAAAATGCAAACAGTATTTTTATTGTTAATCCTATCAGTCTTCTTCTTTTTTCCTTTTTTTTTTGATTAGAATCTTGAAAATCTTCTATAGCTATAAAATTTCTTACAGCTTTTTGATCTTTTTATTACCCCGAAATTATTTTCCCGAAATCCTCTCGTTTTTCTCCTTTTCGAATTTCTTGTTTTGCTTTTGTTCTAGTTCTACTTTCAAAGGTGTACTAATCAAAATGATTGAATGCTTTTTCTTTATAGTCGAATAACTTTATTAGAGTAATTTTCTGGTATTATAGTAGAATTTAGATCATCGGAACATTGTGGCGGAGGAGTGTGTCTATCAGTAAGAATATTAGAATTATGGGACTCAGCAGCAACTACCGGAACAATAGTTTTGGACTTGGAAGCTAAAACTTTAAGAGCTTGTGTTTCAAGAGCAAGTACGTCTGAAGTCGATATCTCCATTGCAACTGGAACATCAAAAATGCGGGCTTGAGTTACAACGGCATGTGCGTCGGAAGTTACAACATTAGGAACTTGCACGCTATTAGAGTTTTCGGTACGTCGGTCCATTAATGTTTCAGTAAGCTGGGAAGTCCGCTTCTTCGAATTCAATAGGACGGAATGGGAAAATTTCTACTGCTCTAAAGCCGTTAGCTGCCTTTTCTAGATTGTTGCATCGGTTGAAAGCCTTTGTGAATAGTTCTACCACTTCATACTGCGTTATTTCTCTTCCAGCTCCCTCAGATATAAAATATTTACATTCTCGGATATAGGAAGTTTTAGAAGCTCTAAAGAATGTGAGATCTAGTGGTTGTAGTTTATGTGAAGTGTGAGGGCGCAGGGTTAGTAAAATAATACCATTCTGGCGGCATAAAGTGTAAGCCTAAAGGCTCACATCGCTCTTGTGATTATCTAAAATTAATAATGTTGGATTACACTGGGGAACAGCAATTTTGTTGACTTGGATCTGTGACTTGTTTTTGACTCATTTTTCATCTCTGAATTCAAAAATATTCACAGTTTTTCTCTATTACGTCAAGTTCTTAAGCTACAGCATACCCCTCATTTTACCTTAAAAGTGTACATACGAAAGGAAATAAGGTGAGATCTGACCAAACAGATTAGAATATTTTATTCATACAGAGGTTAACATATTATTAAAAGTTAAATTGTGTTTATACAAAAAATAAATAAAATATATTATGGTAAAAATTTCTTCTTATAGCTTTTCCTGGAGTGTTCAGTTTGTGGACATTCTCGCTTGATGCTCCAACAGTAGTCAGCCATCATACTGACATCCCATCTACCTTGATACCGCGCTTCCATAACCTTTAGATCTTGGTGGAATCGCTCACTCTGTTCATCACTAACAGCACCAAGATTTTCTGGAAAGTTAGCAAGATGACTATGTAAGACATGTAGTTTTGATGCTCATGTTGCAACCAAGCTTTTTAAAGCTCTCCAAGAGTTGTTGAACAATTTCGATGTAATTCCAGGCTCGTGTATTTCCAAGAAAGTTTTTAACAATATTTTTAAAAGCCAACCAATCCTTCCTTTCAAGTTCGGTCATTGTTTCAGTGAAATTTCCATCTGTAATGAGTTGCCGAATCTGTTGAGCATCAAACACACCAGCCTTTATCTTTTCATATGACAGGCTAGGAAATGCCGAAATGATATACTTAAAGCAGTCTCCTTCAATTGACAAAGCCTTAACAAATTGCTTCATGAGACCTAGTTTTATATGCAAAAGCGGAAATACAATGTTTTTCTGTCGACAAGTGGCTGATTTCAAATGTTTGGATCACCAGGTCTTAGGTCAGATCTTGGCGGCCAGTTCGATTGCACCCAATGTTTCTCACGAGCTCTGCTGTCCCACATGCACAAAAAACGCGTTGCTGGCCAAGAAGGAAACAGACTATTTTAAGGTCAACACAGATGTTGATCGCAGATACGCAGTTCTCATGCATAACTGACCGAACTAGTTTTGGACGACGCAACGTCACTCACGCCCCCACTCCTAGGTCGATGAAGGTTCGACGGTAGGAGATCAGTAGTGACTTCTGTGATTTGCCAAGCTTAGTGGGATGCGCAACAACTGTAGAGAAAAAACTTGACGTGATAGAAAAAAACTAAATATAGTTTTGGAATTAGCATGTCAATTTACGTATAAAACAGCTTAAATATCGAACTCAACATAAATTATTTTTCAAATTGTTCCCCAGTATTATTTTTAGACGGCTTCGCAAACGATATAAAATGGTGAAGCTAGTCGACAAATAGGCTTCCATTGATCCATCCTGATTCAGACACTGATGCAATTATGTTGGAGTTACCGCCCTTTGGTAATTGTTCATTCATTCGCTTTCTTTTAAATATAAAAAATGGGAGAATGTATTGACCAGCTGCACCAAATGCACAAACTACCATAGTAGTAGATCCTTTCTCACCACTAGTCGCCTTTTCTATTTGTTTTTGGCCTTTTGGTGCCAACATTTTTGAATTTCTTTGAACATTTGTGGTTCCTGTTTCGTCTATGTTAAATTTTTTTTCATGTCCAAAATGATATTTATTTTGTATGGATTCCAAATTGTCGTAAAAAATCCCGATTTCCGATTATTCATCGATGTAGCTTCGGGTTTTCTTAAGGAAAATAGTGGGTGCCTTCTCATAAAGCCGTAATACCAGTCTTTCCCTGACATCTCAATTGTCAGACCGTAATAAAGCTTGCTGCATTGTAGGATATGATGCTCAAGCTCCATTTCTTGAGCTTCGGAAAAGATTTTTTTTCCCATTCCTCTATTGTTTTATAACTGTATCTTTTAAGTGGTCAAATATCGTCGTTTTTGGCACCGAATAAACAATCGACGCTTTACCTATACCAAGTTTTTAACATCGGACCTCTTCTACGGCTTTCTCTAGATCTTCTACATAATTGCGAGGCATCTAAAACAAGTGATAATAGTTATAAGTAGATCGGAAATATCTTACTGTTAGTTCACACATACACAGGCATTTTAACAAAAGATTTAATAATGGATTTTGTCAAAACCGATGCAGCAGTTTATCCGTGAAAACAATGTACAATGTATGGGGTAATGCTGAACGTTCGTGATTACCCTGCGCTTTCAAATGTAAAAGTGCTTAAAAAAATGAGGTTAGGTTTATGTACATCGCTACTAAGGAACTTAATATAACCTTTGATATGTAGTTGTGGCGGCTTAGCGCCTACAGCAACTGGCGTTAGCTACCACACCAAGGCACATAGCAGACACCAAGCCAAGCAGAGGCAAACCTTGGTTTTGAGCGGCAATTCTCGGCAGTGGGAAGATGGAGACATAGTGGAAAGTTGTAGTTGTAAATAAAGATGAGTGTCGAGTTCTTCAGTGTTTCCTTTGGACAATAGTGTAGTTATAAGGTGGGATACCAGCACAACACTGGCAAACCCAGCCAAACGAAGCTACCACGCCCACCTTGTAACCTATATAGTTATTTAATTAAAACCAGACAGCACTGATAGTAAATGAGTCAAAAAGTACAAGAAAAACAACAAAAAATGTAAATATTCATACCTTGGACAGGGTGCGCGTCTGCTTCGTTTCGTTTGTCACGCGGCAGTAAAAGTGGCGTAATCTTTAAGATGGTGGCTAACAACATTATGTCATATCTTTCTAAACTACTCTAATCACAGCGTTCGGGATTTCCCCGCGTTCGCCGTTCCCCCATTATCCCCTATGCTGAAGTTTAAATACACGACAAAATGAAGTACATCCGAATAAATACATCACTAAGTCAACAGTTTCAAATTAGAAAGACAAAAAACAAAAACTAATGACGAAAATTCGTTGAATGTTTTAATTAATGTAGTAAACAATGGTAAGGTTTCCGTCCAACAATTAGTTTTAAATCTTAACATGTGTAAACGTTCAGTCCAAAAAAATAATAAAACATATTTTTATTCTTACAAAATACAATTATTGCAAGAATTAAGCGAAGATGATTTTGATCGAAAACTTGAGTTTTCACAAATTATAATGGAAAAATATATAATGCTAGCGAATCGCGTCAAACTTTAATATTAAAGCGGAAATTTTGACAAAAATAAATTTTTGATGAATTTCCACCAAGTGGAAGACAAAACTACCCAAAATAACGTTGTTGATAATCACCCTTTATTATAGATATCCCGTAGGTTTCTTAGTTACATTATAATCAAGGTCGATTTATTAAATATTCCCCTTGTTTAGAAAAAGTCCAGTCTGGGCAAAGCTGCGGAAAAAAAACGAATTCTTGTATGGGGCGCGGCTTACCTTGATTATTTCATTCAGTTTTAACGCATAGTTGCATGATATATGACCTTATTGGGCATTTTTATTTACTCCTCCATCATCGAGGTGATTTTTTCCCAGGAAATTAGTTAGAAAATAGATATTCCAATCTTCAGAAACTAATATGCGTTATAGTTTTGTCTGGGCAATATTTTTTTCCGTCAAAATATGTTATTTAATATACTGGGGAGCAGAAAAAGTGCAACATCCAGTATACATGTTTTTGTTGGCTATTGCAGAATATGTTGATAAGAAATCAGTTTAAAAAAATGTGGTTTGTATCGTGTTTAACGTGCTAGGAGGACAGAGTGAAAAGTACTTGAAAATTTTTCGATAGATGGCGGTGTAATTGCATTTCTGAAAAGGTTTTATTACCTTACTGCATGTTACATTTTTATTGGTGTATCTGTTCGCTGGCCTACCTATAGTAACTTTCCATTTCATTTCAAGCTGACATGATATTTAGTTTAGTTTTAATAGTCTTCGAAAGTTCGATATTTTTGCTGTCATGGAAAAAATGAATTTTGTGCTGCACCTAAATAAATGAATGTTAATAATATTTGGTTTATTGCTTATAAGTGCTTATACGTATTGATTCATAAGTCCACAGACCAAGTTGATGCACTAACTATAAGCTATGGGGATAAAGAAATTAAATAATTTTATGGTGATATATTAACGTAGGTCAACAAATTTAAACTTTTTTGAGGTAATTTTGATGAAAATCAAATATTTGGTATATATGAAGTGTTTTGTAGACAAATAACAGAATTGAAAAAAGTAACTGGCCTTTATAGAAGTGGTGAGCGGGACAATAGAGGCGACAGATTGGTTGATTTTGCTGAAAGACAAAAACTGTATACTACTGAAAAAAATCAGTAGAAAATGAACATGGAAAAGTCCATCTGGTCTCACAAGTGAAATTGACTACATCATGACCAATGATAAAACAATATTTTGCAACTGTTCTTAATCGTTCTAATGTTAAACGTGATCATAGAATGGTACAGATAAAGGTTAGGAAGAATTGTCGAAGAGAACGGGTGAAAACGGGGTCGAAGAGGTACAAACTGGATTCTGGAAAGTTGATTTGCTTAGTTGTGTTGCAAGATCCGAATGAGATAGAAATAATATGTGAGTATGAAGAAATCTTCCTTAACCATCTTCAAAAGCATCAGCAGAAAACAGCGGACAATAATAAAAAAAGCTGTCTTTTTAACAGGATCCAGTACGTCGATCTTTGCAAAAACTATAAGAAAAAGTATTTGAAAAGAAACGCGCCGGTCCAACGTGCAATAAACATTGGAAGAAAACAGGGGAATAAACAAAGCTAAATATAAGTTGAGAAACAAACAGACGCAATTGTTTGCCTTAATGCGTGAGGATGGCACACCATGCAGGACGCGTACGGAAATATTAGGGGTTATCACAAGATTTTATTGAAAGTTATATGAAGATCAGAACCAGTCAAGACAGTAATGCCGGAAGGATACGGAAGAACAAATGCCAGATATCCTGGTGGATGAAGTGACAAGTGCTATCGGATCGATGATGAAAAGGTTAACGGTTGAAATGCTGAGAGCTGATGGTCAAGCTTTGCATAAAGAACTGGAAAAAATTGTACTCAAGATGCCTCAAAAATGAGATGCTGAAGTGATTCTTCTTCATAAGAAAGGCGGACAGGAAGATCTAAAAACTACTGACTAATAAGCCTCATATCAGTAATGTAGAACGTTAACATCAATATAATAACTAAAATGATATTAAGAACCTTGAATGGCGCACAACCTAGAGAGAAGGCGGAATTCAGAAGTGAATTTAGTACAACGGATTACATCCAGGTTATCCAACAGGCCATAGAAATACGCAATTAATTCACCATGCCACTGTACTTAGCCTTTATTGGCTATAAAAAGGCACTTGGCTCAATTCCAAAACAAGTTATAATAGTAACATCGCTACAGCGATAGTTCACATGGATGACTTTGAAGTTAAAATCAATATAGAACGGGCGAACGTGCTCCGATATTTGCAAGGTATCATCAAATCTCCCCCATTACAACAGCGAAATTGGTCAACTTGCGCTACTGATGATGCCGCATCCACTCTATTCTCCAAACTTGGAATCCCCAAATATGATTTAAATGGTTGTCTGGAACGGGCAGGAAAGGAAGTCGTATTTTTTAGAGGGCATAAAAAAGTTGGAAAATCTCTGAGCGAGTGCATCGCGCCAAAAAACAACTCCGTCGAAAAATTAATCGATTTTTGATACAAAAAACATTGGACTTAAAATCTATTTGATTTTTCACTTCATCCTCATAAGTAACATTATTCTAGAATTCTAGGACAAATATTTAGTTTCTTTTTAGGTCACCCTTGTATATATATGCTTTTGAACACATTTCTTTACCAACTATTTACATATTGTTACAATTTTTTGTTATTAAATACGTTGAAAGTTAACCATGAAATATATTACGTAAATTAAACATATTTTAGAATTGTCATTGCTCGAAAGGGTTTACATAACAAAGTTTAATCTATATCTTTACCATATCATTTCATTTCAAGTTATTTTCGAGAATATAATAAACAATCTATGCACAAAAAGAATACATTTGTATATTTTACATTGAAATTGTTATTTGTATATAATACATTTGTTATAAAAAATAAAATAGTTACCAGTTCCATACCGGTGATTGTCAATTGTCAGTATTGTCAAATTGTTGTCATTTAAACGTCCTGGCGATCGACACAAATGCAAGATTTTAGTGTGAGTGGAAAATCAATTCCAACGTTTTAAGAATTCGTTCTATGATATCTGTAGTACTCGTTTTAACTCTGATAACGCAGGTCGATATGATTTTGGTAACATTGATGACAATTCTCTTTTTGCGTTTTCTTTAGGTAGTTATTAAACGCTTTTTCACAGAAATGACCTAGCACGTCCCATTTTCAAGCATCCGCTTCTCCTTCATATCATGGGCTTATTAACATTATTTGTACTTGACCTTAGATTGAACAATGTAGGAATTTCCACAAAATCGTAGAGGGGATTTTTCCATAGTATTCTAAGAACTTTTAAGGGTACTTTTATTGTTTTCTATAATTTAGTTTGTTTCTGTTTCGTTTACAAGTGTTTCAGTCGATTTTATACAGGGTGACACAGAATAACAGGAATTTTTGAAATGCGTAGTGACAGCCCTGCGGGACAATGACCTTGAGCAAGTAAACACTTTGCCATTTTAGTAACCATGGATCAGTGGAACGGACAACAGCGTGCGTTAGGGGGAGTTCTGACGTTTTTACAACTTAGAACGTCATGGTGCCATTCCATGAAAACACGTGATAACAAGTTCGATTAATAACTTTGAAGAGATTGGATCTGCCTTTAAGAAGAAACCAACAGAAGAAGTGCTCGTACTCCACAGAACATTGATGTTGTACGCGAGTCTGTTTTACGGAGCTCATGGCGTTCAGTTTGTAAGCAAGCAGGTGCGGTTAAAATATTCCGGGACAGTATTCGCAGAATTCTTTATTTATATTTGAAATTTCATCCAGACAAGCTGCAGATACTGCAACCACTGAAATAAAACGATTACCAGTTGCGATTAGAATTCTGTCAACAAATATAACATACATAAACAATGACGATGAATTTCTAAGCAAGTTGTGGATGTCAGATGAGGCCCATTTTTATCTAGAAGGTTAAGTGACTAATCAGAACTACCGTTACTAGACAGACACAAATCCTAATGAAGTTCATGAGCGATTTTTACATACTAGTAAGGTGACAGTATGGTGTGCTGTTTCATTTCTCCTACCTCAAATTCTATACAATTCTTTCTTTCATCTCTCAATTTATTCTAGGATTTTATACCCACCGTTCTGGATAGATCTGTTGTGGATATCTGAGTCAAAACGTCCGACAAAGAGTCTCGTTTGATGGTCAGGAGATTAATATGCAAAGAATATTTACTTTGCGGTTGGGAAATTCATCCTGATGGCTTCATACATTTTCATAAAATAGCTTATGTTAGGTACAAGTAGCAGTGCAGCCGTGGTTGCAGCTTTGAACGCAGCGAAAGACCTGAAAGGAATTGAAACATTTTATACACGTTCAAGGTTTCAACAGAATGGAGCAACAACATACACTGCACGGCAATCAATGAAAGCTGTGCAAGAATTGTTCCGTAACCGTGTGATCTCAGGATTCGGTAACATTCACTGGCCCCCTAGAGCACCATATTTGTCCGTTTGATTTTTTCTTGTGGGGGTATTTCAAGAGTAAAGTGTACATGTCCCGACCAAGAACTTTGGATGAGTTAAAACAAAGAATTCAGGATGATATTCATAGTATCCCAGCTGATATGTTGCAGCGGTTAATAAGGAATCTCAACAGCAGATTTCAAGAAGGCACTCGTACCGGAGGAAATTCCATTAATGTTTCTTAAATGGCAATTTTTAAGATTTCAATTACTATGAATAAAATGAAAGATAAATGAATGAAAAAAAGAAAAATAAAATTCTTCCATCACTCTGGCTTTTATTGGATTGTTAAAAAGTAGCATTGTTATTAGATTGTTAAAAAAACACCACTTGTGACTCAACATTTTGAACAGCTACCAGTGAACCCAATTTAATAACTTAGAATTAATGAAATGATTTGAAACGAGACCTGGGATTGTCAAAGCAAATATCGGAACTTTTTTGTTCCAGACTTTAACAGTTATCAAACCTGTTAGATAAAAATGCGTGCATTATAAAGTATTTCACTTTACCGAAAACAGAATGTAACATTTTCAAGTTTTAATAAACTGGAAGGATCGATATGTATCTGTTGTGATATTGATGGTTTTATGAATGACCTTAATATGGAACATGCACTTTCCAAGTGGCGTATTTTCATAGATTCGTCGAAATCCAGCCTAAAAACAGTCTTACTTCGTAAGAGAAACAAAAACCCATTTATTCCTTTAACCCATTCAGTGACAATGAACCAATCTTATGACAACTTAGCAACCATACTAAATCGCGTTAAATATAAACAGTATCACCGTAATATTTGCGGGGATTTAAAAGTGATAGGTATATTGCTAGTACTTCAATAGAGTTTTACAAAGTAGTTAAGCAACTTTTCGCATAATTTCCCATAACTTTAATATGCATCGGATTTAATTGATTCTTACTCTGTTAGGTTGGTAATTTATTCTTCTCCAAAACGCCTAGCGGTATAAAAACGATCCGAGGATAAGTTTAAAAGTTGTAATGTAACAAACTAAAAGTAAAAACGTGCTACACTAGTGGGGCTAGTTGAGCAGGGATATGGGGCTAGTTGAGCAATGCCATGATCTGAATACAAAATAATTGTAATCAACAAGCAAATATTTATTTATTATGATTATTACATATTCATATTGTTATTATATCTCTGGAAAAATAAGATTAAAATCAAACAAAATTAAATCGTTTCAATCTTTGGATTATTATTACACTTTTTATATTTCAAATGATATATTTAAGAATAATTATAACGTAAATAAATATTAAATTAAAGTAATAACTAATTATGAGATCAAGAATATTGCTGGACGATAAATAATACCAAATTATTTATCATCTTTGTCTCTATCACAACTAATACAAACATATCTCTTTAAGTCATCCTGTTAATATTAAATTGTTTGGCTGCAGGATTTACAATAATTTTTTTCCTCCTGTACAGCTCTTGCTGTATAACTCAATTGTTGACTAGCAGCTAAACGTTTTCAGGTCTTTCTTTTATATGTACGCATCCTAAAATGTAATAATAACCATTAATAGAATTACGAATATAAGTAATTTTAATTAGTAAACTTTGGGTAGAATCATCACATGCATAAATTAATTGATGTTTATAAATTTATTAAAGAACATTTTGATGTTCTACAATGAACATCTAGTAGGGTTAGTTGAACAAGCATTGAAGCAAGCGCGTTGCTCAACTTGCCCCAGTTGATGCAACAAAATAAAAATTAGGTTATAAAAAAATCATTAGAGTTAAATATTTAATGAAAGACTGTTTCGTTTATATTTCCATTTTATTATTAATATTTGACGCGTTTCGCTAACACTGTAGCTTCATCAGAACTGGCTAAAATAGATATAAATACAAACAGTTTCTACAATAAAAATATACATTTTTTAAGAAATCCACACAGATGTTAGTTGTCTGTAAGAATTCAGTAAAGGGGATTTGTTCAGGTCTATTTGGTCATTTAGAGAAGTTTTTGCACTGGATTATCGTTTCAATATTGTCCATGAATATTTCCGCGAGTAAAGTACTTAATGGACTGCTCATTATCAAACCCTCTTTACTATTGTAAAAGGTAAACTTGAAGAGGTTTACCACTAAACATCAAATCACTTTTTTTAAAACTGCTCGACGCACGTTTCGCTAAACATTAGCATAAACATTAGCATCATCAGGAGATGATTAGATTAAATCATCACCTGATGATGCTAACATGGTTAGCGAAACGTACGTCGAACAGTTAAAAAAAAGTGATTTGGTGTTTAGTGGTAAATCTCTTCAAGTTTAGTGTTTCACACCAAAGGTTCCAATAGAAGAATTGATTGTAAAAGGTGTTGTTAAATAAAAAGTAGTTTTGGGAAGTAGTTTTGTTTATAACTGGGTTGACATTATTTTTAATAAATATTGTTTCTAATTATTGATTGATTTGTCCGTTACGTTGTGATAGTTTAGTTTTTAAAAAGGAATTAAACAATGTTTGACTTTGTTATCTATCACTTTTATAAATTTAAATTAAATTAAATTTGTGTGACTATAGTTTCGTAAAACGATTTTACATTCTCAAACGCTACTTTAAAACTTTTTTTTAAATATTTTTTCTAAAAGTAAAGTAAAGTGTTTGGGTTAGAGGCGCATCAGCAACTAGGCTATTTAGCGACTGGACCTACAGCTTAACGTGGGTTCCGAACCACGGTCATCAGCTTCCGACAAACCCAGGCCAGCACCCCCCTCGGGCTATAAACCCTTGGTTATGTGCCTACCCATAAGTCTATCAGGAAACCTACCGACTGGCGAGTGACCAACGCAGAACACTTCTCAGAAGGCATCCGGCCTTACCCAGCCTTTAACTGGCGTGACTGAGGGGTAATTCGTAGTCGGATTTTACACTCTTGCCTAGAAACAATCACAAACATTTAGGAAAGATAAACGGACAGAAGAAAGAAAAATAACCATCCGAGCGCTGGAATCGAACCAGCTACCGCTCCAGCGCGGATTCGGCAAAGCAGACGCTCATACCGCCGCACCAACGCGATCGGCTAATATTTTTTCTACTAATGTTATTGTGTCTTGAGACGGAACCACACACTTTTGTTGTAGTTTGATTAGTTTTCGATATATTTCGGTTTCACAACTTGGCCCCAGGATCAACTAGCCCTGCTCTACCCTATGGCTGTTTTTTTGTATTTATGGGACAGTAGAGCAACAAAAGAACATTGCAGTAAGAAATACTGGCGTCAGAATTTTTTTTTAATCTGGTACTTCAAACATAAAATGAACCCCCCTTATTAACCCAAAAAAAGGTGCTTCTTCCACCTCTCCATATTAAGCTTAGACTAACGAAAAACTTTGTCAAAGCCATGGACCAAGGAGGTAATGGTTTCAAGCACCTAAAAGAAATGTTTTCTCAATTAAGTGACGCAAAACTAAAAGAAAGCATATTTATTTGATCTCAAATAAGGAAGCTTCTAGGTGATTTCCATTTTCAAGAAAAATCAAATGAAAAGGAACCGGCAGCTTGGAAGTGTTTTGTAAGTGTATCGAAAGAATTTTTGGGCAACAAGAAAGATGAAAAAATTATAAAAACCTCATAGATCAATTCTTGAAAGCGTATCAAATACCAGCGTGTCTTTAAAAATACATTTTCTACACTCCCGTTTGGATTTTTTATACCGGAACCAGGAGAGAGGTTTCATCAGGAATTCAGGACGATAGAAGCAAGATACCAGGGAAGCCGGTACCCATCTATGTTGAGCGACTAATGTTGGTTTTAAAAAAGAGATGATACTACAGAACACAAGTAGAAAAAGTGAAAGTTTTTGTGGCTGTATTTTTATTTACATAATACTAAGTACAGTCTTTACATATATTTAACACCTGTTAGGACCGGTTCTACAATGCAAGTATATACCTGGTATAAGCTATACTTGGAATAAAGTTTGAAACCCCCTTCCTACAATCGCCGAACAAAGCTATTCTCGGTAGAAATCGACAGATATAAGTTATCCGCTTGAATTTGGCCGGATATACTTCGAATATAGTTATTTGTGTTTTCTATTGGCCAGCTTCAGTTGTCACTATTAATAACATAACCTGTCCTTTCTTTATATTTGACAGTTTTATGATTTTTTAATTATAAGAGTAAAATAAATAATTGATATAAATCCCATGAATATAAACATTTTTGATTCTGATGAAAGTGATTTTGAAGACGTAGTTTAAATTCGAGGGCCAAAATTATTTAAACATCGGTATGAAAAAACATAAATATATTATGTTTAATTAATTATTATTACATAATATCATTAATTTCAGAAATGATACAGATAATTTAAATTGTATATATAATAACATTATTAAATAATAAATGTTCATAATTTTTTATTTTTGCATCTAATCTGCCACATAACAAATTTAAAACAATTAGGTTATAATAAAAAACAAAAATTTAAAGGTGAAAGAATTGTTAATTATGTCAAAGTCAAACATGTCATTTAAAGATTTTTTTAAAAAATTATCATATATTATTTAAAAAAAATTAAAAATTTATTGTTTATTTAAATATTGGCATGTTTTTAAAAGGAAGTTTGTGTTTTTTATAAAAGTTATAGGTATTGTAGAATTATTCTGAGGATGGTTCTTTGTTTGAACCGAAACGTTAATAAAAAAATTAAAAATTAAAAATTCATTACTGACCGAAAAACCCAATAAATAAAAAAAAAAAAATAATAATAAACGGTCAAAAAAATATATGTAATAAAATAAATATATTATATAGTTTATTATTTAGTTTATACGGTAATTTAATCATTAATAATTAATTTTTAAGGTAAAATGCATTTTTTAGGCCCGATTACTTCGTGGAGTTTGTCGACCTGCAGTTTTTTTTTTTTCGTTTACAAAAACGAAATTGTGCAATATTTCTGAGTTTTATTGAAGATGAAATTAAATCTTCAGCAGATCGTAATCGTGCTATAAAACCTGCAACAAAATTGTTTTTGACATTACGTCACTTGCAGTTGGAGATTTCGCAGGAGTACGTAAAATATCTGCTAGTACGATTGTTACCAAGGTAACTTTAGCGATTGCATCATTATGTAGAAGGTACATCAAGTTTCCAGAAACAGAAGCAGATCGCAACAAGCTAAAGGAAGAGTTCTATTCTATTGCAAGGTTTCCTCCTGTTATCGGTACTATCGACTGCACTCATGTCTGTATTATTTCACCAGGTGGAAATGAAGCAGAAAGGTGCCGTAACAGGAAGGACTATTTTTCATGGAATGTTTAAACAATATGTGATGCACGCCTACGTATAATGGATATTGTTGCACGGTGGCCTGGATCAACTCATGATCAAACCCTCTACTACAACTACTTTGTATTTTAGATGTAATTTTGTCTCCTTATGCCTGTTTAGCTATGCAGCTATTTTGTTCGCTTAGAACAAATAAACATTTATCTATAAGAACGGTAAATTGGAAAATTGCTGAAATAAATTTAGTTACCTAATTATGTTGTTGATAAACGTCAAAATAAAAGAAAAACGGAAGTACATTTTTTAGCCTCATGATAATACATCAATTTCTAAAATAAATAAAACCCTTTAATGCCAACTATTTATTCCTTATCTAATTATAGTATATAGCTAATTATGTAATATTCACATCTATTAATAAATCATAATTATAAACAAAGAATGTCTGTGTGGTTGGCCATATACAATATTTTCATTTCCAACTGATGTTTTTTCTTCCAAACATTTTTCTTTCCTTTCTGATTCCTCGAGAAGTGCCATTTGAAAATCAATGATCTCAATCTTTTTTCTGGCCAACTCTTCGTACACTTTCCCACTGCGTCCTTGCTGCAACTTGGATGAAACTGATTTGTTTTGATCTATGTAGGTATTGAACCTATCTTAGTGTAGGTGCTGCAGTGTTTAGACATTCCGGTCAAGCAACCAACAAAAGTGTTCATTCAGGCGGAGACACAGCTACTGCTGTCTAACACTAAAAGAAAATCTAACACTATATATATATATATATATATATATATATATATATATATATATATATATATATATATATATATACGCCATCCGACGGGAGGTCGGCGAAAACATGGGTTGTTGGCTATGGATAGGGTCTCTCTATTTTTGATGGTATGGTATATGTCGGCGCCTTGAAGAGTCTGAACCTCGAGAGACGAAACGTATGTCATCCAGTTGAAGGGTTAGATGGGGCTCCTTCCCGGTCAAGTAACCAACAAAATTATTCATTCAGGCGGAGACGCAGATTGTTGTGAGTTCCACACGAGACACTCATCTACTGCTGTCTCATTAGACGCTTAGACGCAGTCCAAAAAAATCTAACACTACATATGTTATTTCTTGAATGATGTTTACCTATATAATTTGAGATTTGCAACAGTTTGCTCCTAGGCTGTCTCAACTGGTGTGGATTCCATGAACTTCAGTTACAATTTGCCTATAATTATTGATTACTTTTATTTTATTACCAATATTTTTCATTTGAGTATACATACAAATTCTATATTGGCACTAGAAGATTCATTTGTAACTCCAACTGTCTTATATTTTCTTCTACAAAAGCCTCAGTGATGGGGCTTGCAGTGTCTTTTGCAACTGACAAATCTGAAACTGAAAATATATACACGAGACAAAAAAACTGAACGAATAAAAACATATAAAATAGCCCATACCAACATCAGAATAATACAATGCCCTTGCCCCAACACCAATCAAAGCCAGCACCCTAATTCCAAGATCATCTAACTTTATTTCTCTCGTTGAGCCCCCACCTGTTTTGTACATATATTGTTTATGTTCCGCATGATCCTTCTTTATTGATTTTTTTTAACAAATCTCATTTCCTACGCAACATTTTGGCAGTTCTTCCTGTACCACAAACTGCAATGAACCTTTCTTCAGTCATTCTCCATTCTATCTTTGGTATTATTGGAAATAGTGTCTGTTTTCTTGCACTCTGGAATATAATAATGCGAGGATCACCGGCACTGTTAGTACGTAAAACAACTTTATACGTACGACAATTTCTTTACTTGCCTTAACCAAATCGACTCACAGAACAATTTCGTCAATCGTGAAATTATTGTACGGCTTTTTTTTCCATTTTAATAAGATGCTGTTTTTCCTATGTACCTAATTTTACTCTTTTATTGGGGTTAATTTTTTTACAATATTTTAAATAGTAAGGAATTTCGGAGATCTATCTGATCATTTAATAAATGTCTACACGGTTTATACAATTTTAATTGCTTCTAAATTAATTCTTCTATTGGAACCTTTGGTGTGATTCACTAAACTTGAAGGGATTTACCACTAAACACCAAAACACTTTTTTTGAACTGCTCGATGCACGTTTCGCTAACCATGTTAGCATCATCAGGAGATGATTTAATCTAATTCTAAAACTAAGCTATGTTCTATTTATATGAAAACCATACCTAATGAAGCGTGTACAGAAAACAAACAACTTGGTTAACAAAGGAATTTGAAAATCTACCAAACCCAAACTACCTTCCTGTTCTGTGATAAATTCAACCAAATTCATAGAAAAAGTCAAAAATACACATCTACAGGAAGATGAGGTTTTGGTTTCCTTTGACGTTTCATCGTTGTTTCCGAGGGTCCCGATTCCACATACCTTGAAATACCTAAGGGAGTTACTCGAGTTAAACAGTTTTAATAACAAAATTGTTTCTGAGTACATCTCTTTAACAAGATTATGTATGAAGCAAAATTGTTTTCAGCTTAATAACAGGTTTTATGAGCAACAAGAAGGAACGGCAATGGGCAATCCTCTGTCACCGTTCTTAGCCAACTTATTTATGAGTAAATTTGAAACCGAGGCAAAAGATGAATTCAGTTACTTTCCGAAGGTATGGTTAAGATATGTGGATGATTTTATTAAGAACTTAAATAGTAAATCCAAAAATATAATATTCACGCATGAACTCGAAAACAACGATAGTTTACCATTTCTGGATGTGTTAGTCAGTAGAAATAATAAAAATAGGTTAGATTTTGATATTTTCAGAAAAACCACCACCACTTCGAGAAACATTCCTAACGATTCAAATCATAGCTTTCAAAATAATATGGCTAGTTTAAATTTTATGGTAAATAAATTAATTAATTTTCCTTTAAATAAAGATAATTATAACAAAGAGTTAAAATTCATTAGTAAAGTAAAGTTTTGTGGTTAGAGGCGCATCAGCAACTGAAAAGGCTATTTAGCGACTGGACCTACAGCTTAACGTGGGTTCCGAACCACGGTCATCAGCTACTGAAAACCCCGGTCAGCACCCCCCTCGGGCTATCAACCCTTGGTTTGTGCTTAACCGAAAGTATCTCGAGAAGCCTACCGACTGGCGAGTGACCAACGTAGAACACCTCTCAGAAGGCATCCGGCCTTACCCAGCCACGAACTGGCGTGACTGAGGGGTGATTCCTTGTCAGATTTTACACTCTTACCTAGAAACATTCACAAGAATTTTTTGTTTTTAGAAAAACTTTTTTGCCTAGAACGGGAATCGAATCCGCTCCACATTAACTGCCGTATCGTAAGGTTGACGCCTTAGACACCACAGCTAATGTGGCTCAAAAAATTAATTAGGGAGGTATCTGAAGTGAATGGTTATAATAAGAACATTATAGATAAACTAATTAGAAAACATAAGCTCAGAAAATTATTGAAAGAATCTTCGACTTTTCAAAAGGATCAGAACACAAAAAAATTCATGGTGATACCATTTGATGCCCAGTTGACAAGAGAACTAGACAAAATTTTGAAAAAAGTGGACATTAAGGTTGTGTACAAACCATATAATAAATTAAGAGAAGTTCTGGGTAATCCAAAGGATAAAGTAGAGCAGCATGAAAAGTCGGGCATTTACGAAATTAGTTGTCAAGACAGTGATCGAAGGTATATTGGGCAAACAAAAAGATCCATATTGACGAGATATAAAGAACATATTGCCCACATTAGATATGGGAGAAATGAAAAATCTTGTGTTGCCCAACATGCAAATCGAACATGACCACAGTATAGATATTAGTAATTTAAGACTAATTAAAAGTGTTAATAATAATAGGGCTCTGGATGCATATGAAAGCATCCAAATAGAAAAATGTAAGAAAATCATGAACCGAGATACCGATTCCTTTCAGTCAACTTTTTCAATTATTAATACAAGGCTTAGTACACGTCACGTTTCATGATTTTTACACGCTTCGTTAGGTATGGTTTTTATATAAATAGAACATAGTTTAGTTTTAGAATTAGATTAAATCATCTCCTGATGATGCTAACATGATTAGCGAAACGTGCGTCGAGCAGTTCAAAAAAGTGTTTTGATGTTTAGTGGTAAATCTCTTCAAGTTTAGTGCTTCTAAATTGTTTAATTTTTTGCTTTTTGGCGCTGTACTGTAAATCGTTTTACGAAACTACAGTCACGCAAATTTAAAAATAAAAGTGATATATAACAATGTATAAATTTGTTTTATTCGATTTAAAAAATGAACTATCACAAACTAACGGACAAATCAATAATATTTTTATAATTTCCAAACCGTTCATGTTAGGTTAAGCTTATAAAATGAAAAATAAAAATAAAATTTCCCACAGCTTCAACTGTCAACGATGGCCCAATCCCACCTACTATTTTGACGTTTTAGAACTACTACAGCCTTATGTTAGCTATAACTAAAGGCGTTGTAGGCAACAGGCCAACATCAGATATCCTGAGAATAATACCTGGTATTACCTATTCCGAGTATAACTGTTCATCGTTTATACTTGGTATATACTTGCATTGTAGAACCGGTCCTTACATGTTTATATTAAATAAATATTAGGTTGTAAAAATATGACCGACCCCCTGTAACAAACAAACTGTACGTGTTACAGTAATTAAGCTTATCATTTTCGGATTTAGGACTACAAAGTACTTCATATACACTTATTCTCATCAATGTTACCTAAAAAAAGGTTAAATTTATTGACCTGTGTACTTATTTAATCTATTATGTAATACCATTATTATTTATAAGATTTTGGCAAAAGTCCAAAATACATTTTCGCTAAAACGTAGCATTTTTATTGCGAACACATTTCAACAGGCTGTTTTTAACGATTTCATCCATTCAAGTCCACGTTTAAGTGGTTTTCGACGCCACGGTGTATATTAACAAATTAAATATGAATCAGTTTAATCTTAAGATGAGCAAAAACACAGAATGTTTTGACACAACTATCCCCTGTTTCAAAAAACGTATTTTATACAACTGTTTTCATACTAGGTCGTCTCTCCCCTCTCGCGCTGTCTTATCAAAGCTGCAAACTCACGTGGGAACAGGAATGTCACCATTTCTGTACTATTTCCCCTGTATAGGGTGTGGTATCAATATAAATATGTCATTTCCACTAGGTGCTACACTTGTTGTAGCAGATAAACACGCTCAACATGCTTTCAAAGCTGGTAAGTACTGAGCCCACTTGCTCCACATTATTTCATCATATAAGTTTTTTTTTTCGAAACCCGGAACCGAGAATGAAGTGACCAAAAATGGTATCGCGTAGATCTTCAGATATTTAGTGATTTTTTTTTGTTGTGCTGGTGGTGCTATAGTGAAGCAGTTTTTGAAAGTGATTTATTACATACAATCTCGAAAATTAATCCATATATATGAGGGTAGAGTGAAAAGTTAGATGTATTTTCATTGAAATATTGTAACGTATCTCTTTTTAGCTAGAAAAAGAATGAGTTATTTTACCAAAATTATTTCTTTTTACTCAGAATGCATCTCTTCAGCATCAATACCCCGCTGATCACATTGAACCAACGCTAGCATAGATTTTTTGTCGTATTCCGGAATCTCCTCAATGGTTCTCGTCACGGCTTCTCAGACTTGTATAATACTGTTATTAAAGGTTCCTTTAATGGCCAGTTTGACTTTCGCGAACAGGAAATAGTCACATGGAGATAAATCAGGCGAATACAGACGATGTTGAAGCACACAAATTGGTTTTTTTGCCAAAAATTTACAGCGACAGTCCTGTGAGGAACAAATCGACCACAGACTCTCCGTTTAATTAAATTCTTTGTCAAAATTTCATAAGTTATGCTGTTGGTCATATTTAATTTCTTCGCAATCCATTTCAAAGTCGAATTCGTATCGTAGGCGATCATTTCACGCACTTTTTCTCCCAACTCATCGCGATTTTTCTCTGAGTCGTTTTGCCAAGCATCATGACAGTCTTAGAATCGCTTATACTACTCGAAAACACGTGTAAGGGTCATGCAACTATCGCCATAAATTTTTTTCAGCAATTCAAATGTTTCTGTAAATGTTATGCCAAGCTTAAAACAAAATTTCAGATTAGGTCTTTGTTCCATCGCGGTTTTGTGATGGGTTTGGCAAAAGGTACTCTCACTTTAAGCGTTATAAGTTTATAATCCGTTGACCAATTCTAATGATTGTGGTCTCGTTTTATCGAGGAGATAAACAGCTTTCAGATTACATATTGTTTCAAGTTTTCGCTCTAGTAGTCAACTTTTGTATTCCTTCCATAAAGTACGACTTGTCGAGCTCTCTAAAATAATCCTTCTTTCAATAATAATCTTATTATTTAAGGTGAATTTCTTTCCGTCCGGCCATATTTTCATGTGTAGCATCAACTTGTAGTTGACATTAACTAATTTCGCTGTTATGTTGCAACGGCAGATGAATGGACGCGTTTACTGTGTATTGAACACTTTTTTCAAGTTTTTCTTCTTCAAATAGGGAGATTTTTTATCAATTGTTTGTGAAATTTGACCAGTAATGTAACATAATACTCCCCTGCGTTTCTCTTTCCTTATTGGAAATACTCGTTAAAGATAATACTTTTCGAATCTCAGAAAATATTAGGTTATATGATAAAAACTTCCATAAAATTATCTTCGGTTTTATGCTGTCGTGTAGAGTAAAGATTTTACTGAACAGTAAAAATTGAAACAGCATAAATATTCGATGAAACAAAGTCTGGACTGTATGGTGGATGTTGTTACAGATTTCGACCAAGCTTTTTTT
Organism: Cosmopolites sordidus; assembly: GCA_031761425.1. Classification (NCBI taxonomy): domain Eukaryota; kingdom Metazoa; phylum Arthropoda; class Insecta; order Coleoptera; family Curculionidae; genus Cosmopolites; species Cosmopolites sordidus. The sequence continues at coordinate 1,333,814 of JARFXV010000308.1, forward strand.
GTGAGTGATGGGGTATTTTCGGAATAGAAATGAATATTTCAATGATATATGATAAACATATTTCCTGAAGCTTACAAGATATAAAAATAATTTTCTTAAGCAATCATGCTTTTTAAAGTGCTCGTGGTTAACAAGCTCCGGCTATATTCTTGAAACAACTTTAATTTCTTAAATGGTAATTATTTCAAGACATGTTAGAAATGATATAACCTATAATTATTTCAGTTAAATATATTAATATTTAATGTTCAAATTTGGGAAAATATTTAATGAAGCCTATAAGAATGGAACAGCAAACTGTGGAATAAGTTCTATATTAGATATTTGATGGTTTATGCGTTTTGCCACTAATGCTAATGTTGCTTTTTATCCTGAAGCCTTAGATAGCAGAACATGTTGGTTAATATAATTTAACAATGGTGATTTCAATTTTTTCGACGACATGAAAGCTGGAAGAACCTTTGTTATTCATAAGGATATGTTTATGGGTTCAAATTGAAGCTGATCATAAACAAACTCTGAAGAAATTAGCCCCAAAGCTTTAAACTTTATGGCCTACAATATAACGCTATTTAAAACAATTGAACAAAGTAAATTTTATTCAGTTGCTTCCAGGTCAAATGTGAGAACGTACCTGAACCTAGACAAGAAAACCGGGACACTCGAGGATCCGACCATTTGATCTGCTTAGAGAGCAAATACTTGAAACTGTCACCATATATATACAGTATGTCGCATTTAAGATGAAGACAGCCCCACATTTTCGCTATTTGAAGAAATACAAATTTGAATTTTTGCACAGTCAGACAGATTGATCGGTGACGTTTTTTAAGATACTCAACTGAAATCTGAACTTTAAACTAAGCCTACTACGAATTCATAAACAGGGTCAATTTTCGATATTTTGCTTCGCGTTAAATATATCGAAAAAAGTTATTAGAAAAAGTTTTTAATTTTGTCATTATTATTTTGGTCTATACACAAAATTATTACAACAGAATCGTAAAAGAATCGACAAATGTATTCGAATAGACGGAGGATTAGTTGAGAGGTATCACATTTGATAGTTAATTATTTGTTTGGTAAGAATTAACACTGTTCAAATGATAAAACACTCTATTAAATAAAAAACCAACATTAATATCTAAATTTCCACTATATTTAAAACTTGTACGTATGACCGTCATACGTACAAGTTTCAAATATAATGGAAATTTAGATATTAATCTTGGTTTTTTATTTCAAATGAATTTCCATCAAGTATCGGCTACCTCAGTTAAATATAAACACTCTATTGCTTCAAATAAGTTGTTGTGGAAAATAATTTTATTATCATTCACTTGAAATGACTTTTCGAATTTTTTCTGTCTCTTTCAGTTTCAAGTTCAGTATGGAGCTTAGTATTTTATAAATATATATTTATTTATTCATGTATGTATCATCTATTGATCATGTATTTATCATCATTTATCCAAAAAAAAACAGGCGAAAATTTGCATGGAGGTACTTCTAGTACGAATAACTTTTGTTGGATTGGCTCATTTTGAAAGACCCATACGGTCGACTGCTGTTTACTTTTGGGGTTATACGCATAGATCCAACATTTGTCATTTATGTAGAAGTGATAGATGGCTTTTGACGAATCACGATTGTATTTTTTTAGCATTTCTTTGCACTAATCGAAACGAGACTATTTTTAAGCGAGTGTCAAACTATGCGGAATCCAACGCGCACAAATCTTTTTGAATAGATATAAGAATATATATATATATATATATATATATATATATATATATATATATATATATATATATATATATATATATATATATATATATATATATATATATATCCACTACATAACAAAGGAGATAGAACGGATGTAAACAACTACAGAGTTGTTCATCCCATCTCTCTTCCCCCAGTTTGTTAACAGATTCTATCTCAATGTCTACTAGACAGAGCACAGGGACAGTTAGAACCTAAAATTGGTGAATGGCAATCAGGTTTTCGCCCGGGCAGATCCTGCCCTGAACAGATCCGGAATCTAAAGTTGATCCTTAGATATCAATAATTGTAAAATAAAAATCTCGTCTGTACATTTGTGGATTTCAAAAAAACATATGATTCTATTGACCGCGAATCTTTATTTCAAATCTTGAAAGAACAACAGCTAGATCTGAAAGCGCTGGCAATTATTAAAGCCACACTAAGTAGCACAAGGTCAAAAGTTAAATTCATGGGTGACATCTCAGAGCCTTTCGAAATTAAAACTGGAGTGAGAAAGGGGATGGACTCTCGCCACTCTTATTTAATTGTGTTCTAGAAAAAGTAATACAGCAGTGGCGTGAAAAAAAGTCGGCCCTGAATATTGACCATCCCAGTAAAATGGGGAGAACCAACATCAAAATTGATTGTCTGGCGTTTGCTGATGACCTAGCAATTTTGGTTCAAGATATATTAACGGCACAAAAACAGATTGAAATCCTAAAAGAAACAGCAGAAAAGGTAGGACTCCAAATTTCCTTTGAAAAGACACAATACACGACCTGCAACGGACTAAGAACACCATTTCTAAAGACAAAATATTCGCACATTCCAATTCGCACGGTCTTGAGCTTTCCTCTAGCATTCGGGTCCAATATACTTGATGATGTCATCCGTCCATCGTGTTTTCAGCCTTCTTCCCGGGCGTTTATGTTCAAGCGGTATCCATTCCAGAATTGCTTTGGTCCATCTGTCGTCGCATCGTTTCGCTATATGACCTGCCCATTTCCATTTCAATTCTTTCGCCCTTCCAATGATGTCACATTCGTTTGTTCTCTGATCCATATGCAGATCTTTCTGTCTCGTTTTGTAATGCCAAGCATAAACCTTTCCATTCGCTTCTGTGCAACCCGAAGCTTTTTAACTGATTGTAATGTGAGTATCCATGTTTCACTTCCATATGTCAAAACAGGCAGCACGCATTCAGTAAAAACCTTTCTCTTCAGACAAAGTGGGAGCCTGCACTTAAATGTTATATTGAGCCGCCCAAATGTCTGCCAGCCACACTTAACCCGCCGTTCCATCTCCCGGGTCACCCTCCATTAAAACCCTTTACCCAAGATTTATGTAGTGGTCCACAACCTCTAAATCACTTCCTAAAATAGAAATTCATCTGTTGACAGCAAATTTGTTAAACATGACCTGACTCTTTTTTTAAGTTTATTTTGGAGAACCAAATGGTTCTCCCGCCCTTTGCAGCTCTCGTATGTGTTCTTGTAGCTCATCTGGGTCTTGTGAAAGGAGAACGATATCATCCGCGAATCTAAGATGGCTTAGATATGCAGCATTGATTTTTATTCTCTGCTGTTCCCAATCCAGATTACGAAATACCTCTTCAAGACAGGCTGAGAAAAGAACAGGCTTCTTAATATTCTTTTAGATATTATCTTAATATTCTTTTATATATATATATATATATATATATATATATATATATATATATATATATATATATATATATATATATATATATATATATATATATATATATATATATATTCTGCTTAATTAAGATGTTGAGTTCATTATTTTTTCTACTTTTCCTTTAAATTTATCAGATTTGAATCAAGGGAGAATGCAAATTTCGCAGACGTATGTTACAGCAGCTGTCCATTGGCATTAGTTCATTGTATATCTTACTAGAATGAAAATATTCTCTTTGCTACATATTTTTGATTGATAAAGTATCGTGGAACTCGATAAACCTGCATTTTGGCCTGATTTGACATTGCGATATTTCTGCATATTCCAAAATTTGAAAGTGGTGACAAAAGGAAATAGGTTTTTTTTTCATTCTACTCCAATTGGGTGCTCGTCCCGTTTTTGCGGTCGTCATTATAATAAAGATCAAGACTGGTTAAAACCAAAGACCGTATAAATCGAATTTTTTGGAACGGACAAAGTACTGACGATTAATTTTTTTCCTTATCAATATTCTTCTCTATTCACTAGCTCACTTTACAACTTTTTATAATATGTTTCAACAATATCTTATTTGACATTTTCAAATATAGTCCGCTTCAAGTGAAGAATCCAACTGAGAGAGTCAGTTGGTCTTTCAACCCTTTAGGAAATCACACACGATTTAGTTTTTTTATACCTATAGTATAAATTATCGTTTTTGGGTTCTCGTAATGAATATTTAAATTTGGGAGTGTTACAGTTAGCTTTAGAGTGAAGTAAAACTCTAATAGTGATGATTTTTTCTGATGATATCCTTAGAAGCTTGAAAATACTCAACGGAAAACAGGAGACAAAATTTGGTTAACCGTTTTGGACATACTGTTTTGTTTATTAACAAGCGCAGCTCGTTTGCAATCTGTGAAGTAACGAAACAAGACATGACTTAGGACAGATCCTGTGAGACTCAGTCTTTGCCTGATCGCGTTGTACAGTAACGCGATTAATACTTTTTGATTGCCACTATAAGGGTTGTTTTAACAGTTCTTGATCTGACACAGAGATGACACAAATATGATTTATTGATTATAATATTTGTCAAGCATGATTCGCTACGTGTTGGGAAGTTTCAAATGCGTACCGTTAGTTAGTTGTTTGTGGTGATCGACAATAGTAAATAAACTTATTTCAATTTAAGGTTTATTCAAGCGCGATTTTGCTAAGTTTCGACTTACAGTAGAGAGGAAGAAAAAACAGAGGCAGTCCTATCACCGGAGAGTCTTATGCTTCTCTACTTGGCCAGTTGCAGGGTGTTATTTCGGTTAAACCGTCTATATCTAACCAAATAGAAAGTCCTCTCTTACCGTACACACGACTGGGGTTGTTCTTACAAAACTCCATGACCTACATTTGGACATTCTCCCACGAGCACAATATTCACCGAATTTGATTCTCGGCGATTAATTCATTTTCCCAAACTTGAATAATTGGGTCGCTGGACGACGATTCACTTCAAATGATGAGGTCAAAGCTGACACAAAGGCTTATTATACCAAGTTGGACATATATCATTATACTGAAGGTTTAAACAAAATTACCTGGTCGAGAATTTTACAGGTGTCAATAATTTATTTTCATTAGGTTCATTTTTCTTTACAGGTGTCATTAGCTCTGTGCCTGGCTTCGGCTGCAGCAGTATACAATGGACCACTGGCAGGAGGTCTTCCCGCTTCTCTCTACCCCGCCGGTGTCTCCCCTCAGGCCTGCCCAAACTTCCCCAACTGTGCCAATCCTGCCGTAGCTGCCAACCCCGACGCTCCTGCTAATAACAACTGGGGATCACAACCACAGTGGAACGGCAACCCACAACCTCAATGGACTCAAGCTCCTCAAAACAGTTGGAACAACAACAACTACAATCCTCAAGCTGTTCCACAATGGAGTCCCTACAACCAAAATGCTTTGGATAGAGGAGAATACACAGGGGATGGTGATTATCACGGAGAAGGTTTGGCCGAAGCCCTGGCCCCAGGATACGAAAATTCCGGCGGCTGGAATGGTATGTTATTCCTTCAAAGTAATATTAAGTCAGATTGGTCATTTCTGGTTGTTTTCAGGTAACCAAAATAATCATGCTGCTGCATGGAACCCAGGTCCACCAGCCGGAGTTCAACCTGCTCAAATTCCCGCAGGTGTTAATCCAGGTTCCTGTCCAAACTACCCCTTCTGTCACTAGACGCTGCCATCGTCGTGTTCTAGCATGAGAATCTCCTCCAGCTGATAGCACATCGTGTAAATAATAGTCTGCTTCAATACCGTAATATAAATAATACTTTCGTCTTCGTATTTCTACTTTTTCTTTATATTTTTGTAAAGTAAATAAAAGAACCAGTTTTGATTTTATCGTATTTATTGACCTATATAAAAGAATTGAATTATTGAATACTAAGAATTAAAATATTGAATACTAACAGAGTAAAATCAGGAGAAACGGTTTAGAGCATTAATAATGAACAAGAGATTCTATTAATTGAAAGATGGCACTGTTGTTTACGCAAACTTTCAACGAGATACCTTTTTCTTTGACCAAACTACGAGTAAACATTTTTTTTTAGCTAATTCTTTTATGTACTTATTGACGAACCCTTGTAGTTAACCTGATTGTTTTTATAACGAAAAAAATTAACTCTAGAGGTAAACAAAGAATTGGATTTCCTGTAAAATATGTTTAATCTTGAGGTGTGGTTTAGAAAATGTCTTTTAAATTCAAGGTTGAGGTTTCAAGCAAGTTGAACGCAAGCTTGGGAATCGATCATGGAACAAAGAAAATCTCGTCGAGGGCGTGGTTTCTTTGGTGTGGTGCTTTTTTTGTCGCATAAGTAATGCAAATTTGACATACGAGGTATTTTAATTCGTTTACCGAGAATGATTAAGAAATTACTTAATTTCTGTATGAGGAATCTTTGTGTTAAAAAGTGTGAAAAATAGGAACTAAAATAGGTCTGAAATATGTTTGTTTGTTTGTTTATTTTATTTGAGTCACGTCAACGCTCCAGGCGTTATTTAGTGATTGTTCGCTGTTGCATAGCAGAAGCTTGTCGGGGAGAAAATCACATGAGGAAATTGTGGTGACACATAATTGTATATAGGACGAATAACTACAGGAGAGACTAGAATAATAATTGTTGGAGGGATCATGAGTCACGTCAATGCAATTAAATTTTATGAAAGAATCCAGATTCTTTTAGGAATTCGAGGAGATTTCCCACTGCGTGATGGGAGAATAATTCCTCAATGGAGCGGGATAATCCTAACCTTAAACGCATGGGGGATAGGACAGGGCAAGAGGATAGAATATGGAAAACTGTAAGGGAGGATCCACAGAGAGGGCTGGAAGGAGCCGGGCTCCCATCCATGAGGTATTGATGAGAGAAGAGGCAGTGGCCGATCATAAGCCTATTAAGCTTAATTTGTGATTGTCTGGAAAGAGAAAAATTCTAAAGTCTTTTTTAATTTGCTGTAATTTGTTGGTATCATCTATGAGGTCCCACTCGAGCTGGATGCTTTTAGAGACTTTGTCAGATATTATAGGATAATAATCTCTGAGAGAAGGGACTACGAAAATGGGAGATCCAGAAATTGTGGCGGCTTTTGCTAAATGATCTACTCTTTCGTTTCCCACAATACCCACATGACCAGGGATTCATATTAGAGCAATTTTGTAGGATAAAGAATGTAAGGAGAAAAGGAGATCCCAAATTCTGAGGATTAAGGGGTGAGAAGAATTTGGATTGTTGATTAAATTAAGGGAGTTTAAGCAGTCAGTGCAAATTAGCCATGAAGAGTCTTGTTCAGAGGAGATGCTTTTAAGAGCCTCATGTATTGCAAAAAGCTCGGCTTATAGCATGGAGCTTAGAGGGGGAAGACTGAATTTGCTGGAGAAATAGAGAGAATGGGTGGCAGCACCGACACCAGAGGAATATTTTGAGCCATCAGTGAAGATCAGATTATAGGATGGAAAATCTGTCAGTATGTTATGAAAATGAGCCCTGAAGAAAGCTGGAGGAAGGGAAGCTTTGTCGAATTTAGATAAAGAAAGAATCATGTTATGGGGAGGCATGAGCCAAGGGGGATGGAGGGTTGGGGTGGATGGAAGAGAGGCAGGAAAGGAAAAGGAGAGGGAGGTCTGAAATAAAAATTAATAAAGAGGTATTGCCATTGGTATCATATGGCAAAAGGCAGTACCCTCACCGGAGACTATTACTGCAAAAAGTCAAAAATAATTAACAATATTATACTTGGATAAAAAAAATACAAAACGAAAAAAGAAAGAAAGACATCAGTTCTGAGTCTATCATTTTTATCGTTGTCATTAATTCTATCTTCGATTATGTTGATCCAAGATTCTCGATTATCTTATTTGCGGATGTTATATATTGTATGTATTAAGTTTTTTCCAGGGGTACAGCCGGTTGTCGAATTGGTCCCTGTCGGGGCAGTCGTTTCGCCAATATCTCATTTGGCATCTTTGGTACTTACAATCGCGAGGAGAAAGTCACGAACCTATATCTCTCTTGAAGTGAGCAGATCTTGATGAACTGGAACTGGAACTGGTTGGGAGGCAGAGGGCTTGCGAATGTCAAGGATCTTTATCTCAACCAGGAGAATAGGATGAGAGAGCGCTTCATTAGTTTATATAGCACACTAATGAAACTGGTTGTTAAGAAAGACCAGCGTTTCACCCCACTGAATCTAAATAGACAAAATCGTGTTGATAGTAGAACATCACTGAAGGATATCGTTCAAGAATGGAAACAACAGACATTACATGGGAGATATCCTAAATCACTTGAGGACGATTCTATTGATAAACATTTGTCTCTAAAGTGGCTTACCGATGGATAATAGTCCATCTAGAAACAGAAAACTTCGCGACAGCTATTCAAGATAAGGCAGTAAGGACAAAACATTATGAAAGACATATTCTACACATGGATGTTGTCGACAAGTGCAGGAAGTGCGGTGGTGTAGGAGAAACAATTGAACACCTTGTTGGAGGGTGTCCAGTCCTTGCCCCTAATGCTTACCTAGGCAGACATAATCAGCTGGCGAAAATTATACACCAGCAAATCGCTTTAAAGCACTCGCTATTTGATAAGATGCCTCCACCATATTACAAGTACACGCCTTCCCCCGTACTTGAGTCAGCCGATACCATTCTTTACTGGGATAGACCAATTACAACAGATCGGAGACGGTTGACTATAATAGGCCGGATATTGTTCTAAGTAACAAAAAGCAGAGGAGAGCTTTCATAATTGACATTGCGAAACCACTCTCTCATAACATCAGAAAAACTGAAATGGAAAAGGTCACGAAGTACGAAAATCTTGCAATTGATCTGAAAAATTAATGGAAACTCCAGAAAGTGGAGGTGTTGCCTTTTGTTATATCCGCCGAAGGCCTAGTAAGCAAAACATTTTCCAAAAATCTGGAAATTCTTGGTGTTTCAAAATCGATTACCACAGTAGGACAACGAGCAGTTCTCTTACAAACTTGCCACATTATTCGTAAGGTACTAAGCTGAATGGGAGGAGCTGAACTGCTTTCTCATTCTGGCATTGTAAACCCGACCAGCCTAGGCTGAGGTGATTGATGAATCATGTTTGTGATAATAATAATAATTGAGAGGAGTTGAATTGCTTTCTCATTTTGGCATTGTAATATAGACCAGCTTAGGCTGAGATGCTGAGTTCAGTACGAGGATAATAATAATAATAATAATATGTCCATAATAATACTCCATCTGCATGGAGTTTGGCCTTGATAAGTGTGCAATTGTCCATGTCCGCAAGGGGCAGGTATTGGAACATACAGAAAACATGCAATTAAATGGAGATATTGTGATTCGTAGTCTCAATAGTGGAGAAAATTATAAGTATCTTGGTATGATGCAGTTGTTAGGAATATCTCATATAACAGCTAGGGAAATGATTATGAATAGAGTCATAACTAGAGTTGAAAGAATATGTAAATCCTTGATCAGCGCCAGAAATAAAATATTGGCAATCAACACCTGGGCTTTGCCTGTGGCTGCTTATACGTTTGGTGTAATAAAGTGGTCTGACACCTCTCTGAAAGCATTTGATCAGAAAATAAGAACCAAATTATCAAAACATCGTATGCATCACCCAAGAAGTTCCATCGAGCGGCTGTATTTGTCTCGACATATGGGAGGAAGAGACTTACAGAACGTAGAAGTAATGTGCCGTCAACAGGAGGATCGGCTAAGATCCTATTTTCTCAGCCAAAATAGTAATCTTCATAGAGCTGCCTGTACACTGGATAGTAATTATAGTCCCCTCCGTCTAGCACAAGCAACCAATGAGGCAAGCCATATAACTTCCCAGGGACGTATTTCAGTTTGGAAAGGAAAGGAGCTCCATGGTCGCTTTGCAGCTCTCCTCGATTCTGAACGCATTAATAAAAAATACTCTACAGAATGGCTCCGAACATCGGGACTTTATGGAGAGACAGAAGGTTTCCTATGTGCTATCCAAGATCAGGTCATAAGTACCAGGGCATATAAAAAACATATATTAGGACAAAATATCGATCCAAAATGTCGCTTATGTAAACAAGATTTAGAATCAATACAGCATATAAGCGGTGGGTGTCCTGCGTTGGTTCAAACAGACTATATGCAGAGGCATAACAACATTGCTAAGGTGATACATCAAGCATTATTGAAAAAATATGGTCTGTTGGACGTAGAGATACCTTATTATAAGTGGAAACCAGAACAGGTGTATATATGATGTATAGAGAACAGATGTATATAAGTGATCCTTGCTGATCGGACGGTGGAGGCTAATCGGCCCGATATTATTATAATCGACACAAAGGCTCGCAAAGGACTTATTATCGATGTGGCGGTACCGTTGGACCACAATTTGACCAAGACCATTGCCGAGAAAAAACGAAAATATCAACCGTTAGCTGTAGAACTAACAGACATGTACAAACTCAGAGATGTCGACCTTATACCAGTAGTAATATCTACAAATGGGCTGACAACAAACGACTGGAAAATCGCCAAAGACAAGCTTGAATTACATGATAGACATATGGCAGTCATGCAGAAGGCTGCTTTACTGGGTACAGCAAATATAGTCAGAAAATTCTTAAGCTTGCATTGAGCCTCGGCTGAACCCTCTTGTTGAGTGCAAACATTGTAGTCTTGGGTTACAAACTCCGGCTACCGTGGATATGAATAAAATATAAGATGAACATAATAATAATAATAATAATAATCAAATGCTAAACCATACAGCACTCAAACATGAGTTCCAAGATAAATATAAGAAAATAATAAAAAAGCTTCTGAATACAAAACTCTCAGGGGGGAATATATGTAAGGCAATCAACGCATGTTGATCGCAATTATACAGCACTAAAATTGAGCCGTATAAACTACACTATCGAAACAGGGACAATACAAAACAACATAATTTTCTGGGAACATAAATCAATTCATGGTAGATATGTAGAATTATTAAATGACAATAATATTGATAAGAAAGCTTCTCTGCTCTGGTTAGACGAGAATCAACTATATCCGGAAACTGAAGGTTTTGTTATTGCTATCCAGGATAAAGTCATCAAAACCAACAATTACAAGAAATATATCCTTAAAGAAAACACTGAAGATGCATGTCGAAAGTGTGGAATAATAGGGGAGACTGTTGAGCACATAATTGATGGATGTCCTACTTTAGCAGAAAACGCATATTTAGGAAGGCATAATCAACTTGATAAGATAATTCACCAAAAACTGGCACTCAATCATTGTCTTTTACCAACATCTAATCCGCCGTATTATAAATAAAGTTCTCAAGCAGTGCTGGGGTCTGATGATGTGCTGCTCTACTGAGATAGACCGATAATAACTGACAGAGCTGTCTACTACAATAGATCAGACATAGTCTTAATACATTAAACCGCCGCTTTTGGTATGGAAATTGATATTTCCATACCACTGTCTCACAATATACATAAAACGGAAGTGGAAAAAGTTTCTAAGTTCTTCAAAAGTTTGACAAATTGCAGAGTAAATAAAAATGTCATAAAAGTGGGACTATGGGCTATATTGTTGCAAACCTGCCACATAGTTCGAAAATGTTTGTCTTAATGTCCACGGAATACTGGGTTATAATGAAATTAAAATTATACTTCTCTATTTTGAAATATTTTGATTTCAAAATAGAGAAGAGTCATAAATTCCACGTAAAAAAGGTACCCTTGGGCAATATCGCTATCTCATGCGAGATATTCATGTTCGCATATTCCATTGCACATCTTGAGGATGATTGAAAAATCTGCAATTCACAAAGTCTGCCTTGAATGCTGTGTACAAATTATTACATCTCAATGACAACTGTCATTGTTCATCTCTTCTATTAAACGTAGGTGGAAACAAGTTTTTCCATAATTTAAGAGATATGCTCTGCGTTTATGCACAAGTAAATTACAATAGTAACGCTGGAATTAGAAGGTGTGAAGAGCTCTATTTGATAAACTAGGTACCCCAAAACGCATAACAGCAGACAGAAGAACAGATTGAGTTTTTGGCGGAGCGGTCTGACGAACTACACTTAATTGCAACAGGAATTCTACGTGGTACTACAAGTTGAACGTATGATGCGTACCCATAAAAATGAGAAATATTGGACATATTGGACATATTGGAAATATTGGACATCGCTGATGATTTTAACGTTACCGTCAATAAATCAACTGACTGTGATCCATGGGTTTTAATGTTTGGTGAAAATCGACGTTTGAGGACCACTGATGAGCTGTTGACTGACTTCACATCTCCGAAATAAACGTTTATAGAAAATCACTGAACAAGCAATAAATAATTTCAATAAATAGCGACTATGCCGTACGCTGTTGGCGATAAAGTGGACATATTAAATAGTCAATTAGCGTATGGAGGGAAATTAAAACCAAAATTTCAAGGCCCCTTTGAAATAAGACACTGGTTACCAAATGAAAGGTATGCACTCAGGGGATTAGGCAATTATGGCAGAAATACAGTAGCTGCGTAGGAGCAGTTACGCACATGACTTGATGAATAAACAAAATATTTTCGGCAATTGGGCCCTAAACTTCTATTTAGGTAGGATCCCTAATAACAATTGTGGGCAATAAGGTCCCTAAACTTCTTTTTAGGCAAGGTCCCAAAAAACAATTTTGGGCTATTAGGTCCCTAAACTTCTGTTTAGGCAGGGTCCCCATAGATCAGACATAGTCTTAATACATTAAACCGCCGCACTGTCTCACAATATACATAAAACGGAAGTGGAAAAAGTTTCTAAGTTCTCCAAAAGTTTACAAAGTGCGGACTGAATAGTAATGTCATAAAAGTGGGACAATGGGCTATGTTGTTGCAAACCTGCCACATAGTTCGAAAATATTTGTCTTAATGTCTATGGAATACTGGGTTATAATGAAATGTATCCTCAGGTTCCGAGCCAAACTCTAACGTCGCGAGGGAGGACTCGGTTTATGGTTTCAATCTTTTTAAGCTGAGAGAGTGACACCAAGTCAATGAGAATAACAATAATAATAAGAAGAAGAAGAAGGAGGAGAAGGAGAAAGAGGAGAAGGAGGAGGGGAGGGGGAAGGAGGGGATGAGGGGAGGAGGAGGAGAAGAAGAAAAATGATAGTTAATAAGACGCAGCTATAATCTTATTTGCAGTATACATATATTCGAAATAACTGTTTACAATAATATAACATCAATATTCTGAATTACAATTACAATTACAATAATGATATGTATCATATGATATGTATTAATTTTCAAAACGACATTTCGCTCGTAAAATATCAGCTGTCGGAGGAAAGCGTTTGTTCAATTATGTTTTATATTTTTTTAAATATATATATGTATAACCTATTCGCAATAGCGCCTTTCTCGGTTTAGAAAAATACGCTTCTTACTTCGAAAAAAGGAAGAAGATTTAAGTAGTTGTAGTGGTAGTCTTGTTAACTTCTACGTTTATCTCTATCCGTTTTCTACAGCAACGTATTCTGCCCCAGATTCATTGTTTTGTACCATTTCGTGTGTATCATGCTTCTTCATCATCACAGCAGCATTCCTGTTCGTGTATCCAACAGTCCGGTCCATTTCCAGACCGTACAGGAGGTATTCCCGCTCTGTATCGCCATGCCCTGCGATTGTTTGTGTCTCTTAAGATGTCTTTAACACCTAGTACTAAACCTAGGCCAAGTCATCCGGTTCTAACCTCTAAATTTAAAACTTTAAAAGTATTTTTGTTACATCTAATTTGCCTCAGCCATTAAATGGTTCATTATACACTTAAGTAAATAGTTTTCGGGGTGGTAGGGGGAAAGAAAAAGTGAAGGAACGGTGGGGATAGAACTGAATCGATTCTGATCGGTTCAGGATGTGAAGGGGGAAGTTATTGGTAGAGTTTGATTTGGAGGGGAGGTGTGAGCGTTGACAGGGAGTGTTAGATGGGTTTTAATGCATCATGGGACGTTTATAGGCGGTCAAACCGGTGATTCTTTTTTCGCCAGCGGTGTGTTCCACTGCGTCCTTGATTTGGTCGGTGGCCACTGGACCTATGCACACCAAGGGATCTTTGAAATATGAACAAACCTAAAAAAAAATACATAATATGAGTTAGACAATAAAATAATTCCAAATATACTGTTGTAATATAATAAATATATCAATTATATAAATATATACAGGGCTTCCCATAAGTTATCCGCCATAGAGAAACTGGTGATAGTAGAGATCAAAATAAGATGATTTAGTCAATAAATGTGTTGGAAAATGTTAGTTATTAAAAAGATACAGTGTACGGTGTGTACACTGTATCTTTTTAATAACTAACTGTTGCACTGTACAAAGTACAGTGCAATAGTGTGTTGAAACTGAAATTAAATTTTCGAAAAATTGAGATAATTTAAAAACGGTTGAAGATATCAGATTTAAAGTCAGGGTAGTTGGGTTTTCAAAGGTAAAAAATGCTTATTTGCTACTGGTTTGAGCCTAGTTTCTAGAGGCCGTTTGCTACCTACTTCGTGAGGATTAACTCGCTCATATCTTTTTTTTTCTATAAAGCTGGAAATATTTTGATTTCAAAATAGAGAAGAGTCCACGTAAAATAGGTACCCTTGGGCAATATCGCTATCTCATGCGAGATATTCATGTTCGCATATTCCATTGCACATCTTGATGAAAAATCTGCAATTCACAAAATCTGCCTTGAATGTTGTGTACAAATTATTACATCTCATTGACAACTGTCATTGTTCATCTCTTCTATTAAACGTAGATGGAAACAAGTTTTTCTATAATGTAAGAGATATGCTCTGCGTTTATGTACAAGTAAATTTCAATAGTAACGCTGTAGTTAGAAGTTGTGAAGAGCTCTATTTGATAAACTAGGTACCCCAAAACGCATAACAGCAGACAGAGGAACAGATTGAGTTTTTGGCGGAGCGATCTGACGAACTACACTTAATTGCAACAGGAGTTCAACGTAGTAATGAACAAGTTGAACGTATGATGCGCACCCATAAAAATGAGATATATTGGACATATTGGACATATTGGAAATATTGGACATCGATGATGATTTTAACGTTACCGTCAATAAATCAACTGGCTATGATCCATGGGTTTTAATGTTTGGCGAAAATCGACGTTTGAGGACCACTGGTGAGCTGTTGACTGACTTCACACCTCCCGATGAGGGAGAATACATAATTGACACGGGTAAATAAACGTTTATAGAAAATCACTGAGCAAGCAATAAATAATTTCAATAAAAAGCGACTGTGCCGTACGCTGTTGGCGATAAAGTGGTCATATTAAATAGTCAATTAGCGTATGGAGGGAAATTATAACCAAAATTTCAAGGCCCCTTTGAAATATGATACTGGTTACCAAATGAAAGGTATGCACTCTGGGGATAAGGCAATTATGGCAGAAATACAGTAGCTGCGTAGGAGCAGTTACGCCCATGACTTTGGTTACGCCCATGACAATTGGGCCCTAAACTTCTGTTTAGGTAGGATCCCTAATAACAATTGTGGGCAATAAGGTCCCTAAATTTCTTTTTAGGCAAGGTCCCCAAAAACAATTTTGGGCTATTAGGTCACTAAACTTGTGTTGAGGCAGGGTCCCCAAAAATAAATTTTCGGCAATTAGGCCCTAAACTTCTGCTTGGGTAGGATCCCTAATAACAATTGTGGGCAATAAGGTCCCTAAGTTTCTTTTGAGGCAAGGTCCCCAAAAACAATTTTGGCCTATTAGGTCCCTAAACTTCTGTTGAGGTAGGGTCCCCAATAAGTTCTGTTTAGGTAAGATCCCTAATAACAATTGTGGGCAATTAGGTCTCTAAACTTCTTTTAGGCAAGGTCCCCAAAAACAATTTTGGGCTATTAGGTCCCTAAACTTCTGTTGAGGTAGGGTCCCCAAAAAGTTCTGTTTAGGTAAGATCCCTAATAACAATTGTGGGCAATTAGGTCTCTAAACTTCTTTTAGGCAAGGTCCCCAAAACAATTTTGGGCTATTAGGTCCCTAAAGTTCTATATAGGTAGAATCCCTAATAACAATTGTGGACAATTGTTATTAGGTCCCTAAACGTCTTTTAGGCAAGGTCCCCAAGAAAAAATTGGGCTATTACGTCCCTAAATTTCTGTTTAGACAAGATCCTATACTCTGATTTTTTATGTTTTCCCTTAATTTGTTTTTCCAGTTAGCTTATAGAAAGTGCGAGGACTTTCGTACTAAAATCAGGAGTGTTAGGTCATCTGGTTCCTCTGCCACTATCTCACCCAATTGGTGAGACTAGTATTATTTTGTCGAGGTGTCACAATTATACTACAATGAATCAGTTGTCAGTATCAGTTGTCAATATCAGTTAGTTGTATGATAAACGGTATTTCGGGCAGATTAGTGTATTATTCGTAAAATATTAACAAAAAATCTAACCCAAAGCTAACACACACTGGGGTTGTTGAGCTAACGATGATGATGATGAGACAAATATTTTTAATCTTAATTTTTGATCATAGGAGTGAATTTAATTATTTTTTAATTACATTTTTGTTAAAAATATAATTGGTTGTTCGAGTAAAAACAAAGCTAACCAAATCTAACGCCATCTTTAATTTTTGTCGGAAAACCTCCGCACTGCGGTGCTAAGTTCACGCCTCCTCTAAAATCCTGACCTTATCCAACGTTTCCCTCACCCTTTTGTCCCCCATCATCTTATTTTATATTTATATATTCGTCAGCCAGTTGTAGTCGCATTACCCTACCATTCTGGCACGGTAATCTGCCTCTCAGCGTTGGGCGACGGCGGAAAATGAATTTTCCGCCTGCCAGAGCTGCCCTTCGAATTAGATTTTATTTCTCTGTCGAGGATTTGCATGAAATATGACGTTTTTATTACGGTTTAGATAAACCCCGGTCCGTTGTTATTTTGTCTACTTTCGTATGGTGTTTCCTTACTCACTTAAAGTCATAATGCAATGTTTACGTTTCCCAATCAGAAATTTTCAGGCGATAAATTTGGGAATGTTCTAGAGTAACTTCATCACGGTGATGATAATACTCGGTAACTATGCGTGGCATATCCTGAATTAGATATCGATGTTTTTTTGTGACAGGAAGTCCTAGACACTATGTACAAACGTACTGCAAGTTCTTTTGAGCTTGATTAATAGTATCTCCTACGTGTTTTATAGGCTGTAAAAAAGTGTGTGCCAAAATGGTGCCTAAAATTCTCAAGTTTAAACAACAACGATCTCGCAAAAATGTTTGTACCGACACTTTCAATACCATTGAAAATGACCCAAACTTATTGGAAAGGATAATAACCTGTGACGAATAGTGGTTTTTTACTTATGATCCTGAAACGAAGCGCCAATCTATGTACTGGAAGAGCCTAGATTTACCGAGAGTCAAAAAAGCTCGGATGAGTAAATCAAAATTCAAAGCATGATTTTTTTTCGATATTCTTGGGATTGTATACCTTCACTGGGTTTCTGAAGGTTAAACCATTAATCAACATTACTACCTTTACGTTCTTGCTGAACTCCGTAAAAGAATAAAGAAAAAACGACCCGAATTGTGGAAGGACAAGTCATGGTGTAATCTGCATTCAAAGGAACAAGATTTGAGTCCGTCGAAGCTGTGAAAGATAAAGCGGCACGCGTTCTGAAGGAGCAAGACTTCCAGCACTGTTTCGAATTATGGAAGATTTGCATGGAGCATTGTAGGGATAGAGAGGGGTGTATGTTGAAGGTGATAATAAGTAGATATGTATAAAATCAAAATAAAATGTTTTATAGCGTCAGTCCCGTTATTTAATTGTCACATTTTGTACTGTCAGGATTATTTCAATATTTTGCGTGTGTTTCGTATCTTTTGTAAATAAGTTCCACGCTCATATGGATGTTTTATTTAAACTAGGGTTATCAATCTATTTCATCAAAATGTATTTCCATCTCATCGTCTCATCGAAGTTAAAGTAACTTAGGTGACGATAAGTGCTTTAGAAATAAGTTGTAATATTTAATTCTTTGTCATAAAAGTTTATTTATAGAGGGTGTCGCAATAGTCCGATATTGATTGATATCTTGATAATGGCTGGAGATAGAAAAAAAGTTCAAGTGTAAGAGTTGTACAACGAAATGGACTGCATAATTTAAAATTAATTTTATTTATACAGGGTGTCTCACAAAACCGTGGCGGGGTATAGTTTTGTTTTTTCATATCGAGCACCCTATATGTTCATTCATTTTTGTATTCTGCTATTGATTCCAGTCCATAAAGCCAATGATTTTATCGACATCCACCATTTTGTAAAAAATATCGAAGTTGGAGGCACTATTTTGCAGTGTCATATTTCATTTATTTTTTGATGTTATTATCTATGTTATGAAACTATGACTGATAAGATATGTGAATATTCAATTATAACTAAAGCACGCAGATGATAGAAACAAACGAATCAAACGGTCAATTATTTGCACTTTGTGAACTGTCAAACTGTGTAGTACGGTGTTTATTAGAACAAAAATGAATTTTGAATGTTTCTGAGATGCCTTGTATAAATAAAATTAATTATTAATAAATTATTAATACATTATGCAACATATTTAGTTGTACAACTTTCATACTTAAACTTTTTCTCTATCTCCAGGTATTATCAATATATCAAGCCATAACCTACTATTGGTACACCCTGTATATATATATATATATATATATATATATATATATATATATATATATATATATATATATATATATATATATATATATATATATTGTTTTTTATTATTATAAAAATTAAATTTCAGTTAAATTTTTCGCGACTCCTTTTTCACCAATCCGGGCCTCCCAGTTTGGAAATCGCTGGATCACGTGATGGACTTCATTTAAACTTGATCTTATGCTTACTAAGGAATGACCTAGGCATATAGAACTTTATACCACGATTTCTAGAGAGATAGCTAAACTAAACAACATTGTAGAGAGAGTCGAAAATCACCTGTCACAGGCTACCTTTATCTTTACTAGCGGTGTATTAGTTATTCCAAAAAGCGTATGAAAGCTTTGTAGTTAAAAGATTTTTCAATTTTTCAAAATTTGACCAAAGTTTAGAAAAATCTCCGGCCAACTGGTGTAAGAATATAGTCTTACTTCCACACTAGAACAAATTTACTCAGTACAAAAATAACAAATAAACTTTCACTTACTTTTCTGGGAGCTTGTCGATGACGTCTCTGTAACTGACAGCACAGCCCTCTAGATATGTCGCACTCGCTTGACATGTGACACGGTTCGGAATATTGTTTATCTTGATGTACCGGGGGCCTAAACATCATTATAACACATTAGATAACGTTGAAAAAGTTCAGTTTTTTTAAAGTCTTACCGGCAAATGCGTGCGTTTGGTCCGGAATCAGATTCAGCGCAAACCAGACCGGATTCACAGTCAGAATCTCTTCGGCAAAGCTCGCCCACTCTTCGGCCATAGGCGAACACGCACGAACCTACAACTGCAGTATATAAAAACATTTATATTAGATTTTGTTCATAGGGATTAGCGAATTTTTCTTTTATTTTCCAAAAACGGTTGGAATAGTTTCTTGTAAAGTACTGAATATTATTATTATTATTAGTTTGGATTATGTTGTCTTCTATTTGATGGAAATTCATTATAAAAGGATCGAAATTCATTACAATTGGGACATTTACAGAGTTGCAGCTGCAGATGGTTTAGTTTTTTCATTTCCTTTGTACATACATTATATTGAAATCACTGTTAAAAATCGTGGTGAGAAGTTTAAACAATGTTATTTTTTGTTTAGTACTAAATAGTACTTTAGTATTTAATACTTTAGTAATAAATGTCTTAGATTAATGTTTGAAATCGAAGGTTTTAATAAATCCATTAATGTAAGAAGAGGCGTTGAAGAATTAAAAGCTGACAAAGGGCTGCTGGAGATCAATTCGATTGGAGGCAGAGTTTGAAGGAGGTTAATGCTTATTGACGGGTGGTGACTACTTAAGTGGAAAATTCCTTTAGAAATTTCAAAAAATCGTTTTTTCATCTTTCGAAAATATATTATATTGAGAGTATACTGGCAAGAGGAAAAATAAAAATATTAAATATTTACGGAGTTCGTATATAGCAAGCCAGGTACAGCTTAACCAACATCTTGGCTTATGAGATGCGCAAACGAAAGAGAGATTGGGTCACTGTCTAAAAGAGACAGAAAACGGAGAGTTCCGTGAATGTACATTACTTAACCGGTGTTAACACGACGAATGAGTTCTGAGGCGCTAGGCCATTAGGCTACTGCGCATCCAAACCTTAGAGGCTGAGCTGTAAATATCGGTAGGTAAAAACCCTGGCTATTCAATTACAATATGATCTTATCTATTACCGAGGTGTTTTGGAAATTAACTGGTCATTGGTGATTATTATTAGACAATTTCTTAAAGATATTTTTATTTCCAATATTTCTAGTAGGTATTTTTTACTTTTCTTTTCTGAATATAATAATTCAACATTATTTATTTCAATAAAATGATTATTGTTGATACGATTTGTAGACATCCCAGTGCTTTTTATATAATTTAAAGAAAGTTTTGGGGCGAGTACAAGTGATAGTGCAAGTGTATTTGTGTGTATAGTGCAAGTATAATTATTGGCACCTATGTCAAAATTTTTGCCGAAACCACCGATGAGGCGCCAGTATTGAGACAGTGGAGACCGGAGAGGTCTTTCCGAGACAAAAGCAGCTCGTACAGCCGAAAACGGCAGCAGGTTAAAGAAAACCAGTTTTTCGAAGAGGCTGAAGGTCTATTATATGCACTTGGGATCGCTGATAATAAACTGATAGGTCGGTAATTACGTATGTTTACATATTATTCCTGTTTTAAAGTATTTTTAGAACAATCTAAAAATCAATACTAAGAAAGTTACATCTAAATATACTTTAAAGTCAAAATCGACGTTTACGTTTTCTATTTTACACTGTACTTTTTATCTCGATTATTATTCAATTTCATCGTCATCTAAAGCCCGACGCAACAGAAAATCGAAAAATCTCTGAGGAAAATAAACTTTTCAATTGGATTTCTTGTTTTCCTTTCAATTTTTGTAATATTTATTCGGCGTAAAGCTCGCTGCGATAAATAAAATTCTATTAATATTTGATGGGATTATGTTTCAAATAAAAAATTAGTTTTATTGCATAAAGAGTTTTAAAATGGGTTTATACAGGTGGAACGTAGACTTAAACTGAATAATTTTGAATAAAATACAACGGAAGGAAAGATACTGAAAAGGGCAGACGATTGGGAAAAGGTTTATGTTGTATATCGATAGGACTATTTCTACTTAGAAATTAATTGATTGAGAGCACTTCTCATACCTTTGGAAATGTGAGAGTATCGAGAAGGCCCTTTTTGTTTTGTGATATTTTTTCAAATTCATTACATGTTATAAGATATTTTATCTTGTTTAGGTCAGGAGTCTCAATTTTCTGTTATACTTTTTTGGAATTTACAATAGAGGGTTGTCAAATTATTATTCCCAGTAAGTATTGTTTTTAAATTGTACGTTTAAATGACCAAAAAGACCAAAAAGTTTTTATCCAAAGTTCGTAGACTTTTTCCAGGTTTATTTGTAACTTAAAGTTTCTATGTTTTGTAATACTCATATATAAATCATTAGTTAAATTAAGTCTATTTATAATAAAAGGTATTATTATTTAAACCTCTTAAATATTATGATTAATTAGCCTTTAATTTCCTCCTTGCTATTTTTGTATCATATTCAAGTTGGATTGTAAATTTCTTGATGCTAATGTAGGAGCTTTGAGGGGTGCGAGTAGGGCAGTGCCATCAGCAAATGCAGCAATCACTGTGAGTTCTGTGGTGGAGAAGCCCGTGGTCAACAATACAGGTCAGAATAAAATGGCCAATGATCAGAATATAAAGTGCCTTGAAAATATAAAGAAAAGTGTCGCGCTTTTTATTATTTTAATTACCGATAATGATATCAAAATAAGTTGGTTGAAGAAAACATCCAGCGTTCAACAAAAAGCCACACAGAAACAAATAAATAAAAACGACTTTTCTAAATCTTATCAATATGGTGCGTTGCACATTATAATTTTCTTATGCAGAATATTTTAAACAGGGTTAATATATACAAATAAGTTTCTCTAAAATTTTGCTTGCGTAATTTTAACTTGTATAAGTAAAATAACAACACTAAAGGGGAGAAAAGTTAGCACGCGGAAGATGGGGGTCGTAGAAACAGGAAGCAAGGAATATACAGATAATTGGAAAAGGGCTTTGGGTCGGTTTGTAAATTGATTGAATTGTTCCTATTTAGGAAGGAATTTTCTTAAAGTTGAGCCATGGCGCTTTAGACAAAGAAGCACTAAAGGAACTTTAAAGATATCGTGATGTTTCGTGCTATTAAATAGATTAAACAAAAATTAGTAATAAAATATAAAACTATTCCTAAATACATTTTAATTGCGTAATTAGTAGCGAAATAGGAATCATAAAGAGTTTTGAATTTCGTCTTTTCGTGTTTTTTTTAATCTTTTAAATTAATCCCGTGGAGAAGAGAGTGTTGTAAAAGAAATGCTGCCAGATCTTATAGAATTATGTTTATGAAAATTACTTTTAACGTTTTAAGGAGAGAACTCCTTTTTTTTGTAAATTTACAGAATAGTTTTCATTTATAGTTTTTAAAGAATGTTTTTCACTTCCATTCTTTCTTATTTTCCTTGCATTTTTTTCGGTTTCATTCTTTGTTCACGACATTTTTAGAGTGCCTCTGTCAATAATTTGTTGCGTCAGTCCCTTTATTTCTTTTTCTCTTTTAGCATTTTATTTAGTAATCTAATTGTTGTTATGTTTGTTTTCCAATTCTTTTATAGTCTGTATACCTGTCTTATTTTGATTTCAAGATGTCATTATTCGTTCTATTGTCTTAATTAGTTTATTTAGATTATTCTTTCTAACATCTCTTTCTAATTGATCTATCCTTTTTTTGGCCTGGCTTAACATGAGTACTTGCTCGGTCAGGTGTTTATTGCATTATCAATTTATCATATTCAGCAGTTGTTCTCTCTGTGCTACCTAAAGCTTTTGAATTGCGATTATCCAGGTTTCACTTCCGTATGTCATAATGGGCAAGGAGCACTGATCAAAAACTTTTCTTTTCAGATATAGTGGGAGTTTGGTCTTAAACACTACATTGAGCCCGCCGTTCCACTTCCCGGGCAGTATCATCCTCCAATGAAATCCTTTGCTCAATATATATGTAGTAATCCACAACCTCTAAATTACTTTCTAAAATAGAATTTTTTCTGTTGACAGCAAATTTGTTGACTCTTTTTTAGCTTAATTTCCAAGCCCAATGGTTCTCCCGCTCTTTGCAGCTCTTGTATGTATTTTTGTAGCTCATCTGATGGGAGATGAGAACGATATCATCTGCGAATCTAAGATGGCTTAAGTATGCATCATTCATTTTTATTCCCTCCTATTTCCAATCTAGATTACGGAATTTCTCTTCAAGGCAGGTTGAGAAAAGAACAGGCGATATTCAGTCGCCCTGCCGTACACCTCGTTCTACTTTGATTTTAACTTCAAGGTTATCTATGTGAACTGTAGCTGTAGCTTCATCATATATGGATCTCAGTAGGTTCACATAGGCATTGTCTATCCCTTGGTTAAGCAATGCATTCATTATGGCTTGTTTTGATATTGAGTCAAACGCCTTTTCATAATCAATAAATGCCAAGCAGTGGCATGGTGTTTTCATTAAGTCCACTTCTGAATCCTGCAGCTCTCTTGGTGGGGCGTCATTCATCCTTCTTAATATTCTTTCAGATATTATATTTGTGAAAACTTTGTACATTACTGATAGGAGGCTTATTGGGCGGTAGTTTTTTAAATCTTTCTGTGCTTCTTTGCGCGTTGTATTTTTTGATCTTTGGAGTATTTTGTGTACAATTCTTCCAGTACTTTATGTAAAGCTTGATCATCAACTTTCCGCATTTAAACCGTTACACTGCCTTTTCATCATCGATCCGATAGCATTTATGTAAAGTTCGACCACCAGCTTTTAACATTTCAACCGTTACATTGTCCTTTTCTGGAGCCTTTCCATTCTTCATGGCTTCCATGGCATTTGTCACTTCATATAACTTTGAATAAAATTTTCAGATAACTTCTAACATTTCCGTACGCTTCTTACACACTGTGCCATCCTCACGCATTAAGGCAAATATTTGTGTCCTTTTATTTCTCAGCTTGTGTTTAGCTTTGTTTATTCCTTATGTGAGTAGACCATATAGCGAGACGATGCGACGACAGATAGACCAAAGCAATCCTGGAATGGATACCGCTTGATCGTAAACGTCCAAGAAGGAGACCGAAAACTCGATGGACGAATAACATGATCAAGTATATTGGACCCGAATGGCAGATGAGAGTTCAAAATCGCGCGAGTTTGAAGCATACTGGGGAGGCCTTCATCCTGCACTGGACCGACAATGTTACATTTAATAATTTCACGGATGGTGGATAATACCAATGAGATTTTGGCGAAACGTCCTGACTCTTCACAGACTGGCGGCTGTATATATACTACAGCCACCAGAGGAAAATACATTAGATAGAAACTTTACTTAGAAATTAATTTTACTCAGCTATCTTCAATGTTTAACTGATATACATTTAACTCATTTTAATGCAAAATATTATAAGAAAATATTGTAGGAAAAAGAAAGAAATGTAGAATGCCTACTTAGAAAGAAATTCTTTTAGAGTTGAGGCATGACGCTTCAGATAAAGAAACACGAGTAACTTTATTTAATTTATTTAATTTAAAACCTAACAATTAAATCTAATCTTTTCCTAACTTTTTATATTTAAGAAAATATATTTTATCTTAAGTGAAGGATCAGAAATGAACTTAAGAAACTCTTGTAACAACAAGAGATCTTTTATTTTTTATTCAAATTTTAATTCGAATTTGACTTTTTCGTTATTATTTTTGTCTTTTAAATTAATTCCGCGAAGGGGAGAGTGTTATAAATGAAATGGGAATTAGATGTTGTGGAGATTAATGAATATTAGTTTTAACACTTTAAGAAGGTTTTATATGCGTGCACAGGAGATTTAATCCTCAAGTAGGGGTGAATATTACTTGATATTTTCTTGACATTAATTTAGATTATTCTGGCATCGGAGGAAAATTCAATAGGGGAAAGAAAATGAGGTGTAGAAATTGGTACTAAGGAAAATGCAGAAAATTATTTTTGGTAAATAGCAAGACAGTTTCCATTTATCGAAAAAAAAAATAGTTTGTACAGAAGGTTTTCATTTCCTTTCTTCCTTATTTCCTTTGCATAGTTTTCGGTTCTTTTTTGTTCTATAATATATCCTATTTCTCTATCAATGTATTGTAGCATTCAAACTTAATTTTTTCTTCTCTCTTAGTTTTTTATTTCGTAATGTAATTGTTGGTATTTCTACGAATACAGGCATTTCTTTGTTTGTATGTTTGTTAATCAATTATTTTAATATTCTATTTATTTTGATTTTAAGTTGCCATTGTTCGGTCTATAAATAGTTTCACCTCGATTTCTCTTTTTTCTAGTATACCAGGTATAATTAGGTTTGTCTCTCTAACATTTTTTGCTAATTGATCCACATTTTTTCTTATTATTCTGTTCGATTTTTTTGTTCACGATTTTCTATTTCCGGTTTTTAGATTTTCTATAAGCTTTATTTAAATTTTCCCTTCATATTTTCCAGTCTATTGGCTTGTTAATTTTTGTTTAGTTTTTGCAGCATTTTCTCCATCGTTTCAATATTAGAGATATAAGTTGGCACCAGAGAGTATTTTCCGAGTCAACTCTTAGGGGAAAATACCCTCTCCCCATTGGTGATATAAATATTTGCTATTTTAGTTTGATTTCAACTAAGGTTTGACTTGGCTTAACTTGACTACTCTTTGGGTCAGGTGTTTATTTGATTATCTGTTTATCATTTTCAGCGGTTGTTTTTGCTGCTATGGTCTAATGTCGCTGACTGTTTGACCGAACTATGATAAAATAATAATTTCATAATATATATATATATATATATATATATATATATATATATATATATATATATATATATATATATATATATATATATATATATAATAGATAGATAGAAGATAAAATTTCAAATTATTTATTTAATATAATTATAAATATAAATATTGAACTAAATAATTTATCTTACTGCAACATTAGATTGTTTTATCACTTACGAAAACCCAATGTACTATATATTTTTTATTTAGACTGACATCATTCAGTTAATTCAGATTTTACACGAGGGCATTTAGAAATGACATATCTTCAATAACTTAGGAAAAGTTCCATGTTTTCTTTTCTTAATATTCATTTAGGTACAACCATCAGAGAAAAAGAAGGAATAAATACATACATATATATATATATATATATATATATATATATATATATATATATATATATATATATATATATATATATATATATATATATATATATATATATATAGACTCCCACTTTGCCTGAAAAGAAAAGTATTCGATCAGTGCGTTCTACCCGTTATGACATACGGAAGTGAAACCTGGACACTCACATCGCAATCAATTCAAAAACTTCGGGTGGCACAGAGGGGAATGGAAAGATGTATGCTTGGCATTACAAGACGAGACAGAAAGTCCTGCGCATGGATCAGGGAACAAACAAAAGTCTGTGACATCATTGGAAGAGTAAAACAGTTGAAATGAAGATGGGCAGGCCATATAGCGAGGCGATGGGACGACAGATGGACCAAGGCAATCCTGGAGTGGATACCGCTTGATCGCAAACGTCCGCGAAGAAGACCGAAAGCACGATGGACTGATGAGATCGTTAAATATATTGGACCCGAGTGGCAGAGGAAAGCCCAGGACCGTGAAGGTTGGAAGCATGCTGAAGAGGCCTTCATCCTGCAGTGGATCGATACGGGCTGATGATGATGATGATGATGATGATGATGATATATATATATATATATATATATATATATATATATATATATATATATATATATATATATATATATATAATTGATGAACTAGTAAGGGAACATGGCCATGAAATTTTATGACTTGCCACCCTATCATTGTGATTTTAATGCCATAGAATTAATTTGGGCTAATGCGACGATTTGGGTTACTGTAATAAACATATTGGTAGGGATGGATATAATGATGAAAAAGTACAAAATATATGGAAAGAAGCATTGGAACAGTGTAATGAAGAAGTATGGGAAAAGTCTGTAGTACATACAGAGAAATTAATTGAAGACTGGTTTATCCGAGAACAACACATCGTCAATGTTGAAGTTGAGCCTATAATAATCAACGCAAATGAAAGTTCCTCGTCTGAATCTGATGAAGATATATAGCTATGTAGTTAATGTAATTGATTACTGAACTTATTAATATACCTAATTATTTAGATGTAGGAAAAATTAATATTATTTATGTATTATTGTATTTATTTATGTATTAAGTACCCAGTATTTAACACAATGTTTAAACAGCTGTTTTTGTATGCTTTATATAATTATATGAAATATTTGAAGTGATATTTGTAATAAATGTGTAATGCAATTGTTTAAGGACCTTTATATTCTCATACCTTGGTAACGTTTTCATCATATAAAAATTGGTCTCGACAATAATGTTTATAGAGTAAATAAAATGATTTGGATCAATAACAAATTAATTAATTGACTACCTCCCTAAAATTACGTGAAGTTTGTCTAATTTTAACTTACAAAATTCATCGATCGATCTATAACATAAAACTTTACAATTTCATGACAAACACTCGAAATTTTACGTTAAAATATCGATTTATAACACAACGTCTTATAATTTCATGTTATAAATAATACAAATAAATGTATCGTGAATTTCAATCATAAACATAAATATCAGTCTTTCGAGGCAGTAGCCACGTCCATTATGAAAGTTAGCATTAACCACGTCCATTATGAAAGTTAGCACTAATTTGACTAATAATTTTTGATTTGGTTTGTATGGATAAAAATTGATGACGCATGGGTAATCTTTGGACGGTTCAACTGTATAAGATATTTTGGCTTTTTTAAGTGTACAAGGATCATTTTCCATTCCTCTTATTTTGGTGTCGAACATCGTTGACCATGTGGTTTATTCTGCACGGACGGAAACAAAAATAAATTTAAATAAAACAAAACTAAACTAAAGAAATTAAAACAACAATAAATAAAAAAAACTCATTATTTTGATGTTTTGACCGGTCAAATATTGAGTCGTTTGGTTCGATATGTGGGAGCTCGTCGTTGTCATTGTGAAGAATGATTCTGCATCGCTGGTTGTTTTTTCTTATTCGCCAAACAAAAGTTCTGCCAAACAAACGTTTAACGATACTCTTCTCAGAAATACAGGCGACCATTAGTTTCGAAGTGATTATTGTGCGAACTTCTGTTGGGTTTTTTATACTTACAGTCGAGAGCTGTTTATTTTCGAGCTCATACGTATAGAAACAAGATTCGTCACCTATGTAGATGTTATATACGGCTTTTGACGCACCACTATTGTATTTTTTGAGCATTTCTTTACACCAGCCGATACGACTCTTTTTTTGAGCATACGAAATTAATTACGCACAAATCTTTTTCTTGTCTAAATTGTCATGTAAAATCTTGTGTATGTTTGTCATACTAATACCCAAATATACTCAATACCTCAATCTTACAATATGTCACATGACGATAATGCTTTATAGTTGGCGGATAGTATCGATGTTTCCCGGCACAATAACTGATTTTGAACAATCTTCTTTAAATTCGTCCATGAGCAAACGATGGCCACGATTGAATTCACTAAACCAGGGATATATAGTGGTTTTAGATGCATGAAGTTAGGTCATCGATGCACTGTTGATGAGATAATCTACATAGAAAGTCGAAGAAAATGATCGCACAAAAATTCTCACAAGTGAAATTTTCAAGTCACTAAACAACACAAATAGCGTCCGTATGACAAAACGTTCTGAGTACGTATACAGCCAAAAATGTCAAACTTTACGATGCATTTATGAGATGGCGCTTAGCAACATCATTGTTACGAATTCCGGATACATGAATAGCATACCTCGTATAACTTTAACTTGGTCTGACACAATACTAAATGGAAAGGAAAAAAGTTGTCGAGCCGAAGACAGGGGAGCGTGGAAACAAGAAGCAAGAAAAATACAGATAATTGGGAAAGGTCTTAGCGTCGGTTTCTAAATTGGTTGAATTGTTCTTACTTAGGAAGTAATTTATTTAAAGTTGAGCCACGGGGTTTCAGATACAGAAACACCAGCAATATTGGAGACCTCATTCTGTCAAATAGATTACACAAAAACTAGCAATTAAATATAAGACCATTCGTGAGTTTTGATATTTAAAAAGTATATTTTACGTTAAGTGCGATATTAGTGATGTAATAAGAATAAGAAATTAACAAACCTCTTGCATCAAGAAAAAAATAACTTTTTTTAAATTTAATTTTTAATCCGAATGAGATATTTCGTGTTTCTTTTTATCTTTTAAATTCATTCCGTGGATAGATGGGAGTGTTATAAAGAAAATGCGATATCTGATCTTGTGGAATTGTGTTTAATGAAAATTAGTTTTAATACTTAAGTCGCATTAACGGGGCTTTATATACATGGAAAGGAGATTTAATCTTCAAGTAGGGATTAATTTCACTTGATATTTTCTTGGCATTATTTTGATTATTCTGACATTGGAGGAAAAGATAGCAAGGGAATGAAAAGGAGGCGTAGAAATAGGTATGAAGAAAAAGACAAATAACAAAGGTCGACATGATTTTTGTAACATTGATGAGAACGTTATTTCTGTATTTCATTTAGGTTATTAAAACACTTTTTGCAAAAATAACCTGGCATGTCCAGAGTAAGTGGGATATTTGTGGGGATTTACTTTACAAAGTATTGCTGTGTTTTGTGTCTATGGGATAGTAGGACAACAAGAGAACATTACAGTAAGAAAGATTGCTCTCATAGAACTTATTTTGAATTTGGTACTTTAAATATAAAATATGTCCCCCTTGTTAACCCAAAACAGGTGCTTCTTCCCCCTCTCCATATTAAACTTGGACTAATAAAAAACTTTGTCAAAGTCATGGGTAGGTGGAAGGTGGTTTATAATAGTTTAAGTAGTTAAAAAATATATGTCTCAATTAAGTGATACAAAACAAAAATAAGGCATATTTATCGGACTTCTAATAAAGACGATTCTAGGTGATTTCCGTTTTCAAGGAAAATTAAATGAAAATAAATTGACAGCAGTGTTTTGTAAGTGTACTGTAAAAATTTCTGGTTAAAAAGAAAAATAAAAACTATAAAAACCTCATAGATAAACTCTTGAAAGCCTTCGAAACACTAGGGTTGCATGGTCTTAAAAATAAATTTTATTAACTCCCAATTGGATTTTTTTTCTAAAAATTGTAGTGCAGTAAGCGACGAACAAAGAGAGAGGTTTCAGGACGAAAGGAAGCAAACTACCAAACTATGTTGGGTGACTACGGCCGCTTTTTAAAAAGAGGTGATGTTACAGAACACAAGAGGAAAAGTTAAAGTTTTTGTTTATATCCACAATTGTTTATATTAAATAAATATTAGATCGTAAAAATATGTAGTCTCATGTTTTTCCCCGCCTCCGACCTCCTGTATCAAAAAACTGTACGTGTTACAGTAGTTACCCTATCATTTTTGCATTTAGCATTACAAAATACTTCATATATACCTATTTTCATCAATGTTACCTCGAAAAAGTTTAAATTTGTGCGTAATTACTGTTCCTAGTTAATAAGAAATTAATTTATAGTTTTGCAAGTGTCTTTTAATAAAGAAACACTATTAACTTTAAATATTTGAGGATTCCTTACATAAGAATCAAATTCACTTGACTGGCATTCATTGAATTGAAATAAATTTAACATTTTTTCATTCAAGACACCACAAGAAAAAATAAAGGGAAATTGAAAACAGATACGCCTGTTTTCTAATTGAATATTTGATTTGTGAGACTGTGAAGTAAATTTAACAACAATTTTTGTTGCTACATTTACAACGCCCTTCTTAACACAAAGATACATTAACCATATTTGAGGGTGCCAAGCAAATTACACCAAACTAGTAATTAATTATACAACCCTCCTTGGACTTTAATATTTAATACTATCTGTCTTAAGTTATATATTGTATTTATTAATCTGAAACTAGAAGATAATCTCAGGTAAGTTGCCATTTATAATTTAAGATACGGAAATACTATATTAAATATTCAGTGATTAAACCACGTTTTAAACAATCCTTTCGCATCAGAATAAAGTAGAAATGCATAAAATATATCTCATTTGCCATGAACTTTGTTTTATCTCTCTTCTAATATATGGTGTACTTCCGTACACAGTACTTCCGGAAATTTAACTAAGAATTCTCACATTTTTTTTACAGAAAAAAGTTTCTTATAACAAAGGTCAAAAACCTAAGGGTTCCGGCGAAAATATTGCAAAAAATTACAGTTACAACAATTTCTTTAAATTAAGAATCACGCCATACGCCAGTCAACATATAGTGTGACAACAAAAAAAACAGTTATTACAACATTGCGACAAAAATGATCTTATTGTATATCAGTCCGTGTATTTAGCTTCAATTTAAATAAACAAGCAAATATTAATAGCTAAAATTTCCACAAACAGTTAAACTAACAGTAAAAAAATAATTACGACCTAAACTGTCTAATATGATAGTGGGAAAATCCACTATGGCCAATACTAATGTGGATTAATTATTTTAATAAAATAATTAATAATGTGTTTTTTAATGAGACCTGAATCGTCTCAAAACAATGTAAAGGATAGTTCGTTAAATTAGGGATTTCAATGCGGAATCGCACTGCTTTTATTAATCTGCTGGATCCCGCATCTTCAAAGCACGGATCCGCGGATCCCGCAAATTAAAAATTTGGCGCTAAAACTTACGATCTATCGTAACAAATTTTTGTAACACAGTTAAAGCTGACACGATTTTGAATTTGAACGTTTCAAGAAAGGAAAACGGAGATTTTCACTCACATTTGTCGAATGGGCGTCACAAAAGAATCATCGATACTTAAATATCAACGTCCATCAGAAAGAAAACCATTTTAATCTGGATTTGGTCCATATACATGGCTCGGCTACCGCAGGATATTGCATTAGCTTGGTGAAAGAACGCCTCACGAGTTTTGGTCTAGACAGATATTATCGCAATTACAACGGACGGCGCTAGTGTGATGGTGAAGGTTGGAAGACTTTTGCGTTGTTCCCAGCAGCTTTGTTTTACACACGGCTTACAACTAGTGGTGGTTGATGCACTGTATAAGAAAAGCAATTCTTCAATATCAGAATGCCTAGCAGCAGCATTTACGAAGGTATCTGATAATGATGATAACGATGATATAGACGCCAACGAACAGTGTGTGACTGTAAATATAAATTCACTGCCACTTGAAATGATTCTACAAGATCTCGATCTATTGAAGAAAGTACGGAAAGTGGTCAAGATTTTTAAGCGGTCACCAACTAAAAATGACGTCTTACAAAAATATGTGAAGGAACAAGAAGGCCCTAAAAAAAAATTGGCATTGATATTAGACTGTCGTACTCGCTGGAATAGCTTTTTGAATATGTTAGAACGATTCTACAATTTGAAGAATTGTATTGATAAAGCATTAATCGATATTGAAATTGAATCTGAGATTAAATTCAGCGATAATGAGTGGTTCATAATTAAAGATCCCATTGCTAACTTGCAGCCTTTTAAATTAGGAGTTGAGGCACTTTGTAGGCGTGAGTCAACGCTTATCACTGCGGACACAACAGTTCTATTTATTTTGGATAAATTGCAACAACAAAACACGGTTTTGAGTCACCAGTTGTCACAGTCTCTACATGAACGTATTCAAGAACGCCGCACTGATTTAACAGGAGTTTTGATTTATTTGCAAAATCCGAAAAAGTACGACGAAGAAGCCAAAAATACAGATCGTACTTATACATTCTTCATGCCAAGCTGACGTCTTGGAAAATACACCTATAGCTGGAACATCTGCTACTGATACAGATCCTACTCTAACGCTAAAAGAAGAATTAGAAAAACAGCTTCAACAAGAAAAAAAAATATTTAAGAAAAAGCCAGACAACAAGCAAAAGGACTTTGAGAAAATTTTGAAGAAAGAAATGACGTTGTTTGAGTCCGATGGTATCAGAGGAGATTACCTGATGCTCGCCTATGAATATATCCTGATGATTCAGCCTACTAGCGTAGAAACCGAGAGAGCGTTTTCAGCAACAGGATATATTTGCAGTTCACTCAGAAGCAGGCTCGGAGATGACACAATAAATGCCATTTGCTTCTTAAGAACGTATTTTCAAAAGTTATCACCATAGGTTGATATCATAGTAATTAATAGCATCTAAGAGAAAGTTGTAATTTAATTATTAGTCATTGTATGAATAAGACTGAATTAAAAATATAAAACCGTTGTTAGGAGTAAGGGTAAAATTTAACAAAACTATTAAACTATGCCAAACATTTAGAGATAATAGATTACTAATTACTTATACTTAATTAATACAAAAGAAGTAATTTCTGTTGCTTAATGTAAGAATTGTTTAATAAAAGTTGATTTTTACACAAACATCTGATCCCGGGATTGAGTAATCCCGCATATCAAATCTACTATTCAACTAATTTCCTTTACATCCTGTATATAACAAATTAAAATCAGTAATTGGTGTAGCTTAAGAATCTTTTGTTAGAATGACCTTTAGAATTAAGAGATTCCTCTACAAAAAAGAAGTTAATGTTATTTTTAATTTAGAGTTGTCGCTTTCTTGATTATTTTTATCTTTTAAATTAACCCCGTGACAAGATGATGATTTGAAATGAAATGAGAATTATAATTTGTGGAATTATTATTAACGATAATTACTTTTTAAATTTAGGGAGCTTTAAGGAGGGTTTATTTAAATAAAAAGGAGAGTTAGTCCCTACTACGAGTTAATTTCACTTAGTATTTGATTGATGTAAAACTCTTCTTGATAATAGAACCTCAAACCTCAAAAGTGAAATTTATAGGAGAAATTTCCGAATCCTTCCTGATTAAAACCGGAGTACGCCAAGTGTTCCAGAGAACAAAAGAACCATTAGAACACCAAATTGGCGAGTACGAGGCAGGCTTTCGCCCTGGTCGCTCATGCACTGAACAAATATTTAACTTAAAAACAATACTGAAATACAAAGTTATCAGGAACGTCCCAATCGTCTGTACGTTCGTGGACTTCAAGAAAGCATACGACTGCATCGACCGAAAATCTTTGTTCAACATCCTAGAAGAACAAGGACTCGACCCCAAAACACCACGATTGATCAAGCAGACATTGACTGACACAACCTCTAAAGTGAAATTTATGGGAGAAATTTCCTAACCCTTCCTGATTAAAACTGGAGTACGCCAAGGAGATGGGTAATCCCCACTCCTCTTCAACCTGATCCTGGACAAAGTCATAAGGGAATGGGAAAAATAATTGAAAAATCAAGGACACTGGAAGCCAATACGACTCGGACGATCCAAAAACAATATAGAAATATCATGCCTGGCCTTCGCAAACGACCTAACCATACTCGCAGACAATGACAAAAGGGCAACCAAACAGATAGAAGTCATCAAGGAATGTGCAGAGAAAGTCGGCCTACAAATCTCTTTTCAAAAAACCGAATTCTTCTGCTCAAAATTATATTTCCAAAATTTGAACACCAAATACGGCAAAATAAATAGGGTCACTCACTTCAAATAGCTGGACGAGATCCTCAAACCCACAGGAGGAGAGAAGATAGCATAGAAGACTCGATTACAGAAGATGAAGAGGGCATACGGCAAGATACACGATATCTACAATAAGAAATCCATATCTACACACGCAAAAATACAACACAGTAATCAAACCAGAGGTACTATACGCCAGCGAGACACTTACACTCCACACAAAAAGCGGCATAGAAAACATACTAAAAGAAGAGCTTAAAATTATGAGGAAAATTCTCGGCCCAAAACTGAGAGGCAGGATACAGGCTATATTCTAGAAAAACCACAAAGAGAATGTCCAATCTAGCGGCGGACATAAGAAAAATTCTATGGACATATAAGTAGACTCCTACTGACAAGACTCACCAACAGAATTCTTACGTATATACAAGGAGTCAAGTCAACAGTACCATGGATTGCACAAGTCAGAGCTGATCTAGGAAAGGCACAAATGGACCCGACAGAGATTGAGGATAGAAGAACGTACAGAAACAAAATACATATGTGGAACGTTGCATCAGAGAGCAAAGTTTCGAGGAGATCGGGGACAAGGTGGACGGAGGAGCGAATCCACGGAGAAAGGATGAGAGAGGCGTGGAGGATCAGAAAGAACACTCAAAAATGAGTCAGAATGCTTTGCGTGATTATTACTTTACATTACTTTACTTTACGATTTACATTTCTTCTGAATATATTACATTTTTTGTGTTGTCCCTAGCATCTGAGAACAAAATAAATTGATTATCTGAATTAAATCCAATTCCACATATTTAAACGTTTGTCCTTGTGATTTATTTATCGTTATAGCGAAGGATTGTTAAATAGGAAACTGTAATTTTTTAAATGGAAAGCGCAAATCTATTGGAATCATTCAAATATATGGTATACGCGCCATCTGTCCATCTGCTGGTCCAGTAAGTATTCTGACTTCAAAATATTATTACGAAGATGTGATTTGCAATTGTGCTATTTGGATTATCAGCCCATTTTTTTTCCTTTGCATTTATTACATACCTTATTCATTTTACCTATTTGAACATAATTATAATGGGTAATATTACATAATGGCTATGTAGCGAGGCGATGGACGAAACACGGACCAGGGCGGTCCTCGACTAGATATTGCTTGATCGCAAACGTCCACTGAGAAGACCGAAAACACGATGGTAGTATGTTGGACTCGAATGGCAGAGGAAAGCTCAGGACCGCGAGAGTTAGAAGCATGCTGAAGAAGCCTTTATCCTGCAGTGGATTTATACGGGTCGCAGAAGAGAAGTTCCTTTACTTTTTAATACTTTTCTCCACGGACCCGGTTCACAACTTTTCGATCATACCTGGTACGTACCTGAGGTTAGACGGGTCACAAACGGTTTCGCACAGTCTAACTGCTGCGACCATTTACCGCAGGATGGCGTGGCTGCATGTGATTGCAGCCTCCATTCGACATGGCCAATTTAAATGGTTATGGCTTTAGTCGTTCCTTCATCCGCTTTTCAGGTGTCCGGCTTGAGCCCAACTGATGACGGCTTAAGGCCAGAACCCTGTCTTGGGAGACGCTTGCTGGCACTTTGGATGACGGATGAAGGAGTGGCAAAGCACGACGTGGAGCACGGGTGAACTTCCTAAGCTTTTTAATACTTTTCTCCACGGGCCCGGTTTACAATTTTTCGATCATATATATATATATATATATATATATATATATATATATATATATATATATATATATATATATATATATATATATCATCATCATCATCATCATCATCATCAGCCCGTATCGATCCACTGCAGGATGAAGGCCTCTTCAGCATGCTTCCAACCTTCACGGTCCTGGGCTTTCCTCTGCCACTCGGGTCCAATATACTTAACGATGTCATCAGTCCATCGTGCTTTCGGTCTTCTTCGCGGACGTTTGCGATCAAGCGGTATCCACTCCAGGATTGCCTTGGTCCATCTGTCGTCCCATCGCCTCGCTATATGGCCTGCCCATCTCCATTTCAACTGTTTTACTCTTCCAATGATGTCACAGACTTTTGTTTGTTCCCTGATCCATGCGCAGGACTTTCTGTCTCGTCTTGTAATGCCAAGCATACATCTTTCCATTCCCCTCTGTGCCACCCGAAGTTTTTGAATTGATTGCGATGTGAGTGTCCAGGTTTCACTTCCGTATG
The DNA here is from genome assembly GCA_031761425.1 of Cosmopolites sordidus. Classification (NCBI taxonomy): domain Eukaryota; kingdom Metazoa; phylum Arthropoda; class Insecta; order Coleoptera; family Curculionidae; genus Cosmopolites; species Cosmopolites sordidus. The sequence continues at coordinate 1,371,038 of JARFXV010000308.1, forward strand.
TCATAACGGGTAGAACGCACTGATCGAATACTTTTCTTTTCAGGCAAAGTGGGAGTCTGCTCTTAAACACTATGTTGAGCCTACCAAATGCCTGCCAGCCGCAATTAACACGCCGTTCCACCTCCCGGGCGGTATTCCCCTCCATGGAAATCCTCTGCCCAAGATATACAAAGCTGTCCACAATCTCTAAATCCCTTCCTAAAACTGAAATTCTTCTGTCCTGAGCGAAGTTATTGAACATAACCTGACTCTTTTTCAGGTTTATTTTCAAGCCAAATGGTTCGCCAGCCCTTTGCAGTTCTTGTATGCGTCTTTGCAGCCCCTCTGGGTCTTGTGAAATGAGAATAATATCATCTGCAAATCTAAGATGGTTTAAGTTTGCACCATTGATCTTTACCCCATCCTGTTCCCAATCCAGTTTACGGAATACTTCTTCAAGGCCAGCCGAGAAAAGAATAGGCGATATTGCGTCACCCTGCCGTACACCTCGTTCTATATTAATTCCCACTTCAAGATCATCAAGGTGAATTGTGGCGTGAATATGAATGGTGGGTGAATATATATATATATATATATATATATATATATATATATATATATATATATATATATATATATATATATATATATATATATATATATATATATATATATATATTGATTAGTACGAACTACATAAATGTAAATCCACAAATTGGGTGCATAAAACTACAAAATATAAACGTCAGACGATATCAGTACCAGTAAAATATTTTACCGCTGCTGTGTAAATGTGCTTCTGCGCCTGTATAACTGCTTCGCTTGTCTATACAGGCGCGACGTGACGTGTTCTTCCCCACTACACACACGCATTCCCTGCCATTCGGTAAAACTGCGCGCGCAACTGGGCCCGAGCCATGCCAAATTGCATTTGTACCAAAAGTTTTCACTTATTTTTTAATAAAAAGTAAAAGTATATACCTATGTTAATCTTGAATAATGTAACTTTTTAACCGAAAAAGAATTTTGGGATTCATCTAGTTTCTAATTTCTATTTTTCTGTGCTTCTGCGCCTGTATAACCGCTTCGCTTGTCTATACAGGCGCGACGTGACGTGTTCTTCCCCACTACACACACGCATTCCCTGCCATTCGGTAAAACTGCGCGCGCAACTGGGCCCGAGCCATGCCAAATTGCATTTGTACCAAAAGTTTTCACTTATTTTTTAATAAAAAGTAAAAGTATATACCTATGTTAATCTTGAATAATGTAACTTTTTAACCGAAAAAGAATTTTGGAATTCATCTAGTTTCTAATTTCTATTTTTCTGTACGGGAAACTGTGATAATGATATTTGTTGATACTAACCTCCATCTACATCAATACATACTGATCCAGGGCAACAATGTTCATTCGCAGTGCACCTCTTTCCATAACAGGGCTCCATCTCAACTTCGTTCCCATACTCTTCCAAAAAGTTGTCTTCCCCATCCCTCTGAAAATAATTGAGACATATTTTTTGTCGTTTATTTTCTAAAGACTGTCTAACTTACACTAATACCACCACCATGACCTCCATACCCCATATTGGCAAGCATTTCCGGAGAAAATCTGTTAAATAAACCTCCCCAAGCAGTAGTTTTGTGAGTGACCAGCAGGATGGTCAACAAAGCTGCGAAAATCTTCATGTTTTCAAAGTATGAAGTCAAATCTGAAAAAAAAATTAATTCATTCTAGAATTCGGAACTATCTATCGATAAGTAAGTTTATTTGATGGGGGTTGTTATTTTGATAGTTAAAGCATCGAACATTTTTGTGCAAGTGTTGAAACATTTAAAAATGAATGTTTTTACTTCTTGTTTCCTTTTCTGTCTTAAAAATATAATGTTTCATGTATTTTTTATTTTTATTAAGTTTCAATCATTATATTATCATCCAAATTGAATGGCTTATTTTATCAGAACAACAAAAAGTAGAGACAAACGATAATTGACAGTAATATTGTTATATCGAGGGTGTCCCTTCCAGGTGCTTTGGATAATAATACTGTTATATCCAGGGTATCCTCTATGATGTTGCTTTGCTTTTTGAGATGACATACAGGGTATATACGTTTCAATATGCCAAAAAATTATGCCAAAATTAAGTGCAACTGGTTTTCAAAATATTTTCGATTTTGTGTTTGTTTATTTCACCGATGGTGTTGTATGATGAAGAGTTTTTTCGGATGTAGATCCATTGGTACCGTATCTTTTCAAGTACTGAGAAGTACTTGGGTTTTTACGACGTTTCGTTCGCACTTTAGAAAGAGGTGATCGAATAAAGAACTAATAGAACTCTGTAACAACGCTTTCATAATATCAGTGGTAAGACCTCAAAGAATAAGAAGGTGTGGTGATATTGAAAGGTTACCTCGATCTCCAAGCAAGCTTAGCCTTAGGAAAAAATCTAAGTAAATGTATTGAATCGATATATGATCAAGTTAAAACAACAGTTCTGATTATCTTGAAGTTAGAATTAATATAGAATATGATATAGGGCAAGGTGACGCAATATCACATATCCTTTTCTCAGCCAGCCCTGAAAATTTATTCCGTAATCTGAATTGTATATAGGAAGGTATAAAGATCAATGGTACATACCTAAGCCAGCTTAGGTTCGCAGATGATGTCGTTCTCTTTTTACAAGACCCAGAGGAGTTGCAAAGACGCATACAAGAGCTGCAAAGGGCTGGAGAACTATTTGGCTTAAAAATAAAGATTGTGGCCACTTTATATATCTGGGGCAGAATATTTCTATGGAGCGAGATACCGCCTAGGAGGTGGAGTGGCGTTGAAAAAAGTGTTTAAGAGCAAACTTCTACTTTACCTGAGAAGAAAAACCTTTTGATCAATACGTCCTGTCCGTTATGACATACAGAAGTGAAAGCTGGACAATCACATCGCAATCAGTTCAAAAACTTCGGATAGCACAAAGGAGAATGGAAAAATGTATTATTGACATTACAAGACGGGACAAAAAGCCCTGCATATGATCAGGGAGCAAACGAAAGTGGGTGACATTGTTGGAAGAATAGAATATTTGAAATGAAGATGGGCATGCCATATACCGAGGCAATGGGACGACAAATGGACCAAGGCTATCATCCTCAACCGTCCTCAAAGAAGGCCGAAAGCACGATGGATTTATGAGGTCTTAAGTATATTGGAGCAGAGTAGCAGAGGAAAGCCTAGGACCGTGGAAGTCCAATGGAAAGACCAATGGAATGGATGGACACGGGCTGATGCTGATGATTGCTTCTGCCATGTTTTCCCCTTTAACCAAGCCGGTATCTCGTCCGCCATTCTCTGAATATGACTCCACTATCCTAGTTGTCGCCGTTCTATGTATTCTTCTAAACTTTATATGTTTCTTATTTTTTCATTCTAAGGAATCGCTATTGTTTTACTTTTGGTTTTTTTTTATTTATGGAGAACGTACGTTTCGCATCCAGAGGTAAGTATTGGTTTTACGTGTACGGTTTAATTTAATATAATATTTTTGTATATAATTATATGATGTCGTTCTCCTTTTACAAGATCCAGAGGAGTTGCAAAGACGCATACAAGAGCTGCAAAGGGCTGGAGAACTATTTGGCTTAAAAATAAAGATTGTGACCACTTTATATATCTGTGGCAGAATATTTCTATGGAGCGAGATACCGCCTAGGAGGTGGAGTGGCGTTGAAAAAAGTGTTTAAGAGCAAACTTCTACTTTACCTGAGAAGAAAAGCCTTTGATCAATACGTCCTGTCCGTTATGACATGCAGCAGTGAAAGCTGGACAATCACATCGCAATCAGTTCAAAAACTTCGGATAGCACAAAGGAGAATGGAAAAATGTATTATTGACATTACAAGACGGGACAAAAAGCCCTGCATATGATCAGGGAGCAAACGAAAGTGGGTGACATTGTTGGAAGAATAGAATATTTGAAATGAAGATGGGCATGCCATATACCGAGGCAATGGGACGACAAATGGACCAAGGCTATCATCCTCAACCGTCCTCAAAGAAGGCCGAAAGCACGATGGATTTATGAGGTCTTAAGTATATTGGAGCAGAGTAGCAGAGGAAAGCCTAGGACCGTGGAAGTCCAATGGAAAGACCAATGAAATGGATGGACACGGGCTGATGCTGATGATTGCTTCTGTCATGTTTTCCCCTTTAACCAAGCCGGTATCTCGTCCGCCATTCTCTGCATATGACTCCACTATCCTAGTTGTCGTCGTTCTATGTATTCTTCTAAACTTTATATGTTTCTTATTTTTTCATTCTAAGGAATCGCTATTGTTTTACTTTTGGTTTTTTTTTTATTTATGGAGAACGTACGTTTCGCATCCAGAGGTAAGTATTGGTTTTACGTGTACGGTTTAATTTAATATAATATTTTTGTATATAATTATATGATGTCGTTCTCCTTTTACAAGACCCAGAGGAGTTGCAAAGACGCATACAAGAGCTGCAAAGGGCTGGAGAACTATTTGGCTTAAAAATAAAGATTGTGACCACTTTATATATCTGGGGCAGAATATTTCTATGGAGCGAGATACCGCCTAGGAGGTGGAGTGGCGTTGAAAAAAGTGTTTAAGAGCAAACTTCTACTTTACCTGAGAAGAAAAGCCTTTGATCAATACGTCCTGTCCGTTATGACATGCAGCAGTGAAAGCTGGACAATCACATCGCAATCAGTTCAAAAACTTCGGATAGCACAAAGGAGAATGGAAAAATGTATTATTGACATTACAAGACGGGACCAAAAGCCCTGCATATGATCAGGGAGCAAACGAGAGTGGGTGACATTGTTGGAAGAATAGAATATTTGAAATGAAGATGGGCATGCCATATACCGAGGCAATGGGACGACAAATGGACCAAGGCTATCATCCTCAACCGTCCTCAAAGAAGGCCGAAAGCACGATGGATTTATGAGGTATTAAGTATATTGGAGCAGAGTAGCAGAGGAAAGCCTAGGACCGTGGAAGTCCAATGGAAAGACCAATGGAATGGATGGACACGGGCTGATGCTGATGATTGCTTCTGTCATGTTTTCCCCTTTAACCAAGCCGGTATCTCGTCCGCCATTTTCTGCATATGACTCCACTATCCTAGTTGTCGCCGTTCTATGTATTCTTCTAAACTTTATATGTTTCTTATTTTTTCATTCTAAGGAATCGCTATTGTTTTACTTTTGGTTTTCTTTTATTTATGGAGAACGTACGTTTCGCATCCAGAGGTAAGTATTGGTTTTACGTGTACGGTTTAATTTAATATAATATTTTTGTATATAATTATATGATGTCGTTCTCCTTTTACAAGACCCAGAGGAGTTGCAAAGACGCATACAAGAGCTGCAAAGGGCTGGAGAACTATTTGGCTTAAAAATAAAGATTGTGACCACTTTATATATCTGGGGCAGAATATTTCTATGGAGCGAGATACCGCCTAGGAGGTGGAGTGGCGTTGAAAAAAGTGTTTAAGAGCAAACTTCTACTTTACCTGAGAAGAAAAACCTTTTGATCAATACGTCCTGTCCGTTATGACATACAGAAGTGAAAGCTGGACAATCACATCGCAATCAGTTCAAAAACTTCGGATAGCACAAAGGAGAATGGAAAAATGTATTATTGACATTACAAGACGGGACAAAAAGCCCTGCATATGATCAGGGAGCAAACGAAAGTGGGTGACATTGTTGGAAGAATAGAATATTTGAAATGAAGATGGGCATGCCATATACCGAGGCAATGGGACGACAAATGGACCAAGGCTATCATCCTCAACCGTCCTCAAAGAAGGCCGAAAGCACGATGGATTTATGAGGTCTTAAGTATATTGGAGCAGAGTAGCAGAGGAAAGCCTAGGACCGTGGAAGTCCAATGGAAAGACCAATGGAATGGATGGACACGGGCTGATGCTGATGATTGCTTCTGTCATGTTTTCCCCTTTAACCAAGCCGGTATCTCGTCCGCCATTCTCTGCATATGACTCCACTATCCTAGTTGTCGTCGTTCTATGTATTCTTCTAAACTTTATATGTTTCTTATTTTTTCATTCTAAGGAATCGCTATTGTTTTACTTTTGGTTTTTTTTTATTTATGGAGAACGTACGTTTTGCATCCAGAGATAAGTATTGGTTTTACGTGTACGGTTTAATTTAATATAATATTTTTGTATATAATTATTTTTATTTGCTTTGTTATTTCTTTTTCTTTTTGCTTTAATATAGAACCCCTAATTATTGGAATTTATTAACCGGATTAATTTAGCTCAGTACCCTAAAAAAACCTGATTATACTGAAATACTTATTTCTTACAGTTTTCGAGAGCAGTTTGTTCCAATTATTCTATTTAGACAGTTTGGTGCTGAGACAGAACTTATAATGCCACAAAAAAAAAGAAATTCCTGAAAAAAGTTGGCTACAATATAATTTTCCAAAAATAACAACCGAGAAAAAAAGTTTTAAAATTAAGATAAACCGAAGTTGCGTGAAATTGTTATCAGTGAGAAAAAAATTAACTTCTTTGAAAGCAAAAAAATTATCATCATCGTTAATTTGACCTCGTTTAAATTTAGAAAGTTACATTTCGAATTCTTCGCTTGAGAGCATCGCGAATTGCAAAATCAGACACGCAACTTCAAAGGCAATAAACGGTCTGGATAAAATGTACCGATGTTTATCGAGTCTCGACGTGAAACAGGACATGTAAAACGACGTGTTTACCACGTGAAGAATGTTTCTCGCATTGATCAACTTACGCTGCTGCTATCGATTTCAATGCGGTAAATTTAATCAACAATGAAACTTTAGAATCTTAAATTTTAAACATACTGTTTGAATAAAAATCCACAGCGTACACGGAAAAAAATTATACGAAAAATTATGATAGTCACATCGTAATCCAGGACCAGACATTCAATATATTTACCTTCATAAATATACATTTTAAAATTTATTATTTACGTTACGAATTTTTACGATATAAACATCGTAATTGCAACTATAGATTTCTGTAGTAAATAACGATATTTATTTGTTAACTTTTCTTTTTAATATAATAATTCATTTTCCCTGTGAGTGCAGGTGAATATAAACGTATACTATATGAATGTAAAATAGATAGAATTGTAGCCTTTGTTTCCTCAACCAACACATATACTAAAACGGCGGGTGACTGTCCGCACATGTCCGTGCCTGTGTAGATTGAAAGGCTAGAATGCAGTGAAAACAAGTTTGATAATAACAATTACATTTTATTATTAATAAATTTCATTTAGTGAGATAAATATTTGTAAGTATATTATTATATTTATTTAATGATAAAAACTATTTCATTATTGACATGTACTACAAACACATAACCTGCCATAATAAAACAAAATATTTAGAATAAATAATAGTGGTGGGTTAGTCGCCTGCCTGGCAATCCATAGGTAGCTGATTCTTACTTCCTACCCTACACACACACTTATATACACTCAATTATACACACACACACACACGCCTACACATATCCACACTTAAATGTCTGTGATGGTTTCTAGGCAAGAGTGTAAAATCCGACAACGAATTACCCCTCAGTCACGCCAGTTAAAGGCTGGGTAAGGCCGGACGCCTTCTGAGAAGTGTTCTACGTTATTCACTTTTCAGTCGGTAGGTTTCTTGATAGACTTATGGGTAGGCATATAACCAAGGGTTGATAGCCTGAGGGGTGTGCTGGCTTGGGTTTGTCGGTAGCTGCTAACCGTGGTTCGGAACCCACGTTAAGCTGTAGTCTAGTCGCTAAATAGCCTTAGATGCTGATGCGCCTCTAACCGTAAATCCTTTCCTTTCCTTTTTTTTTCTTTTAAAAATTAAAATAAAGCCCGATTGATGTAATTAAACTCAATAATATTATACATTAAAATTATAATAATTTTAGTATTTTCCGTACTCTGGTGAAAATGAGTTTTGTGCAAGCGACGAAACATCGAAAGTTGACAACCTCGATTTAAATAAAGAAAACAGACCACCTGAAAACAATAATAATAGCCCTGCTTCTCACCTCTCACTTCTCACCTCTGGATCTGGCCAATGAAGAAGAAACACCACTTAAATCCTTAACAGAATTAAAAACTGAATAGGCAGGCAAAACACTACACGGTAGATATAAAGCTAACTTGCCGAAAAGAAGCGTAAATAGAACACACTCAAACGCTTACCTTAAGGCGGGATACTTGTTCCTTGAAACGGAGGGTAATATTTTGGCTATACAGGATCAGGTTGTACCGTCTCTAAACTATCCTCCGTTTGGTTTTTTGTTTTACCCAGTGATTCTTTCTTTAAATAAGAACAGGTATCTTTGATATTTTTTGAGTTTTAGACAGTGGCGAAAAACCCAAATAAAGGAGAAAAAATATATGAGCACGCCACAATCATTCAGACATTACTTAGATTATCGGAAACATATCCTAAAAGAACAAAGTATAGATGACTTATGTCGAAAATGCAAGTCCACAGTAGAGAGCATCCATCACATCACAACGGGATGTCCTATGATGGCACCATGACAATATCTTAAAAGGCATAATGAAATGGGCAAAATTTTCTATCAGAATTAGCATTGCAAACTGGACTTCTCAATAATCAGGTGCAGAATTATAACTATAATCCACAACCAATCTTGGAGAACGCCGGTTTTAGGCTATACTGGGACACAATCCTCATAACCGATCGTAAAATAACGCACAACCGACCAGATATGACGCTATTTAATAAACAAGATAAAACAGCTCTTATCATTGATTTTACAACACCACTACATGAAAACATTGATAAAGCCTATGCCGAAAAAACCGAAATAAGAAGAACTAGCCTTTGAACTAAAAGAAATGTACAAATTAAACAGACAAAAATTTTACCATTCGTCATTACTGTAAATAGATTAGTCCACGAGCAATTTTCCCAACACATCTGACTACAACTGTCAGAAAATATCATTGCGGCAGCTCAAAAAGCAGTTATCTTGGGAACAACGAGAATCGTAAGGTCATTCCTTCAGTCTACTTGCCTATGTCTTGGTTCGAAACCCGACAGTGTCAATTTCAACCCTTAAATGGGTGAAAAAAATAGCCCTGCTTCATCTGCGAGTACTAGTTCTTCGGTACTTTTTAAAATTATTTTTTACAAACCTTTCAAATTGAAAAAAAAAACCTAAAACTCTTTTTCAATTATGAGAAGTGGATACAAATCATTGATGACCTAAACGTGTTAAAAATTCTTTCTATAATACCACTAAACATCAAATCACTTTTTGAAACTTCTCGACGCACGTTTCGCTAGCCATTTTAGCATCATCAGGAGATTATTTAATCTAATTCTAAAACTAAACTATGTTCTATTTATGTGAAACCGTACCTAATGAAGCCTGTAAAAATCATAAACTGTAAAGTTAGCAAAGCGTTAGATTAATAATGGAAAAAGAAAAAAGAAAATAAAAAAAGATTAAATCATCTCCTGATGATGCTAACATGGTTAGCGAAACGTGCGTCGAGAAGTTTCAAAAAGTGATTTGGTGTTTAGTGGTAAATCTCTTTCAGTTTACTATCATTTGTTAGTTTATTATTATAAGTATTTTCTAGATTTAACAAAAAAAATATCACATAAAATTTTCTTTCTTTTAGCAATATGTACTTTTTACTTAGTTCGATAATACAAATTCTACTCTACCAATCATGGTTATTATTCTGTAATTTTATGAAATTTTACTATATCAACTTGTTTACATTATTATAGTAACATCGTAATTTTTGTTGCAGTGAATAAGACTGTGTAATATTTTCAACTAAATAATCTGTTTAATAGAATTTACGATGTAAGCATCTTATAAATTCAATTTTTTTCATTCTTGTCTGGTACTAATCGAAAGAGGCTAAGTCTGGTGAGTACGGCGGATGGGACAAGAATCTCCAGCCAAGTGCAGCCAAGCGATCTCTGACCGCTTTCGTGATGAGGTGTTGTCGTGCTGCAAAATGACTTTTCCATATGTTTTAGCCCACTCTTGTCGCTTTTCGATCAATGCATGGTTTATGTTGATCATTTCTTGACGGTAGCGAACTGCATTAACGGTTTCAGTTCGTTTTAGAACCTCATGATACACGACACCCTTTTAATCCCACCAAATGCATGACTATTGTTTTGTTTCTAAAGCGATTCGGTCTTGCGGTCGACGTTGATGAATATCCTGCGTTTTGGCTTCTCGAAATATATCCCTTCTTCGTTTTCAGACACGATACGATGCAAGAAAGTCTTTCTTCTATGCCGGAAAACCAAAACTTGGTACAACGTTTTTCGCTTTTGCATCTGTCCGCCGCTCAGCTGATGCGGTAACCATTTTCTTGCCAACTGCATCTTTCCCATGGCATGCCGACGATCACAAATTATTGGGACACCCATTTTCCTGCCTTCTGCCTTCTTCCAAATCGTTTAAATATTTACAAATACGTTATATACTTGTTATATATTTGTTGTTGAACTTGCATACCGTCTTCTTCTAACAGTGCTAGCAATGCGGCCTTTTTAAATGTTTTTGGTTGGTCTGGGCGTTTTTTGTCGTTCATGTCGAAATCACCATTTTTAAATCGTCTAAACCAACTCCCACAAGTGTCTTACATTGGAACATTGTCATCGTAAGTTTCCACAAGTATACGACAGCTTTCTTTCTTTTTTTATTTTCGTTTTTCTTTTTCAATTATTAATGCAACGCTTAGCTAACTTTCCGATTTATGATTTTTACAGGCTTCATTAGGTAGGGACCCACATAAATAGGGTATAGTTTAGCGTCAGAATTGTTTTGGGGGTTCACTCATGTGGTTGGTCAAGGTTACGATGGGGCTGCAGCTATGAGTGGGTATTTGCACGGTGCCCAAGCTTATGTTCGCCAAGAATGTCCTCTTGCTCTTTATGTACACTGTAGTGCACACTCTCTCAACCTTGCTATTGCTGATTCATGTTCATTAGCAAATGTCCGAAATTGCATTGGGATTGTGCAGTCTGTTGGTTCCTACTTTCGACATTCTGCTCAACGCACTGCTTTGTTGAAAGAAAAAATTCAAGAGCTGCTACCCGTCGGTAACCAAAAAAGCTTGCTCTCAATGTGTGAAATACGGTGGGTCCACAAACATGAAGCTATTATAAGATTCAGGGAAATTTATTCAGCGATTGTGAATGCTCTCGAAGAACTCCAATTTAATCACAATAAGGAAACATCGCAATAAGCCGCCCAATTGCTAAGTACGCTTCGATCTTCGGATTTTGTGATGTGTTTAGTGATTCTTCAAAAAGTTATGAGCTATACATTATCGCTATCAAAACAATTACAGACAATTGACATCGATCTTATCACGGCATTCAAACATGTAGATGATGTTATTAATGTCTTACAAGTCCTGAGAAACAACACTGACGTCGAATATCTTCATCTCTATGAAGACGCAAAGGTTTTACTGAAAGAAAATGGTGGTATACTGCGAATGCCACGTGTCGTCAGAAGACAATTAAATAGACCGAACATTCCTGCATTGGATGTATGCACGTATTACAACATTAATTTGTTCATTCCATTTCTTGATCATACAATTCAACAATTGGTTGAAAGGTTTACCAAACATCGTAAAGTAGTATCAGCATTATCTGGTGTGCTACCTTCAAATTTTACTGCCAGTTCTGAAATTGAAGAAGCAATTTCCATGTACTCGTCACTGCTTCCCGAAAGCAACATATCAGTGGTTAAAGCAGAACTTGAAGTATGGAAAACAGTGATGACAAGTATCTCGCCTACCCCGAAATCTAGTTTGGAATGCTTAGGTATGTGCGATAAAAACCTTTATCCTAATATTTACACATTACTACAAATCTTGGCTACCATTCCTGTATCCACTGCTACCCCAGAAAGGTTTTTCTCGAGCCTAAGGAGACTGAAAAACTATTTACGAAACACTACAAGTGAAAACAGACTTAATGGTTTGGCTCTCATGAACATTCACTATGGAACAGAAATTTATGCAGATGAAGTAGTGGATACATTTAAAAGAAAAAGCCGAAGATTTCTTCTTTAATGGTTTTAGATTTAGCGCAGAGGAACGAAATTAATTTAACCATTTCATTTAAAGTTAAGAACTTTATAAATATGTTGAAAATTTTCCGATGAATATATAGATATTAAATTTCATGTAAGTATATTTTTGTTGTTTTATTTACTTCAAACTAAACCCCCCCCCAAAACTAAATCCTGGCTACGCCCGTGGATTGAATCATCTCCTTATGATGCTAACATGGTTAGCGAAACGCGCTTTGAGTGGTAAATCTCTTCGAATTCATCTCATAATCCTTTCTTCTATCACTCTTCTTTCACTCTCTTTTCCTAATTAAAACCTTTCTGTATAACTTAACCAACTAAAACTCTTCATTTCTATGCACGAACTAATCGTTTAATAGAGGAAAGTTTTCCCTGGCGATCCTCCAAGCTATAACGTTTTATTTCTACGTCGTGCCACGTCACGATTAACGATCCAAAAACAGTTCATTAAGCTGATAAAAGGTCACTGATAATTAATTACGATCGGGTTCGGTTCAGTGGAGGTTTTTTTATCGGTGAAAATCGTCCGGAAAATTAATTGATGAAGCAAGACTTGGATAACCTACGTCATTGACCTACAAGATATTTTCAAAAATATCTTTAGGCTATATAAAGAGTAAAAAAAGTCTGATAAGAATTTAAATGATATTGATCTGGAACAGATGTAGTTCAACAGGACGGTTCCACATAATATACAGCGAATACAACAATCGAATCGAGAAATGGACCTGTTAAGTGACCACAAATATATGTGATTTAATGTCTTTTGATTTTTTTTTTTGAAGTTTTTGGTCTATGCCAATAAATCAGAAACTATTAATGGCTTGGATGCAACTATTAGCGGATATTTATTTGAAATTGCCTTTAAATATTGGTTGGTTGTTGTTTCATTTCAATTTTAAGTTTGGACACACTAAAGAAAATCACCCTATATAACGACAAGATCATCTGCGAAAGTCAAGCATTGACATCTTCTGTGATAAACAAGACCACTAATAAAATAATACGATTTTAACTCCCTCTTTAATTTCGAATTCTTAAAATGCAGTATTTTTTATTTTAACTCTACGTTACCTTTTCTGTAGTATTATCTTGATCATTTTTATTAATTTACTGTTCGCTTCCAGGTCCCTAAGGGCTTTGTAAAACTTTTTTCCTTTAAAAATACATACATTATCATGTTACACAATGTTCTTGTTGAAATAGCTGTTGCAACAAGCTAAAAAAGTTTAGCGGTTAATAGTTAAATCCCTGATATATCGATCTCAAGTTCCTGCACTAAAATACACGAAGCTGCAGGTGGTGGGGGGACGAGCAATGCAGCTTGAAATAGGTCACTGGGTAAGGGAAGGGGAGAACAGGCAACCTCCCTCAATGGACGCGTAGATCAACAATTGTTTTTCCACTCTAGCTGAGATGTTTTATTTTCAGAAAACGAAGGATTGTTTACCTGTACGATGCAGTAATGTAGAGGATGTTTTCTTACTAAAAAAAATGACTTCAAAATTTCATATAAACCTCTAGATATTAATGGAATATTTTCTTCTCTTTTTTGTATTTGTCTGTTTAAAAATTTTAATTTTAGAACCTTTGGAGCATATTAGAGCAAAGGCCAAGAATAATTGTAGACAATAAAATGGAAGAAGAACAAACCGCCTTCAGAAACGGACACAAAACGACACAACAGACAACATATTTATAAAAATAACATCATAGAAACATGGAAACTGGAGACAAATGTTTATTACCTTGAAATGTTTATTACCTGAAAGCGCCGTTTGATTTGGTTGGCAGATAAATCGTCTGGAAATGTCTAAGAGATCAGGAAAAATCACAAGACTCTAGAATCAATCAAAATGCGAGAGGTCAAACTCAATTAAATGGAGAGACATCTGGGGAATTCCAAATGGCCAAAGGGATCAAACAAGGCGATAGCCTAAACCCTCTATTGTTTGATATAGTGATGTTAATAAAAGTGACAATTTTGGTAAAAAACACAAGGAGCGTCCAAGACAAGCGAAAAAGTTTGAACATGCAGATTTGTCTCAACTCATATGTTGAAGCAATTGGCAGAATCATTGACTGCTGTCAAATCCACCATTTCAGAATGTCTATATGTATTGGGAGACATCCAGAATAAAAGGAAAATTGGTTCTATGGGTATTGAATGAAAGAGACATCGAAAGGCAAAAAACAACTTGTGAAACTTTATTTGCGGGACAGAAAGAAAAAGGTTTTTTGTATTGAGTTGTGACAGCATAATGCATAATGACAGAACTGGTTTGGACATTATGCAGAATGAATAAGAACAGACTAATCTAAAAGATTGTGGAAGTAAGAAGAGTAGGTAGAAGAAGAAGGGGTAGACCTAAAATTATAAGAGCAGAATAATTATTCAACATAAGGGAAAATTTATGATGGAGAAACGAACCATGACAAAAGATCGTGGGGCATGGAAAAAATTGGTGAATACTTAGAAGAAACACAAGAAAACATAATAATACATTTTAATTTCTTGATGCGCATTTCTCTCACCATGTTAGCATCATCAAGAGATTCAATCTTTTTAGAGCTGGTTGCAAAACGCTCGAAACAACTGTCGAAAAATTTCAAACAAGTGTTTTTTGGCAAATCTCTTTAGGTTTAAAAATTAAAATTAATTGGGTTTTAAAAAATTAAAAAAAAATAGGTTCCCTAATAGATGGCTTGGAAAAAGAGTTCCAATTGAATTCCAAATCCAAATGTTTAGAATGGAGTTGAAATTCTTCAAAGAAAAAAAATATCAAGTACTCAATACTGTGGTTGATTTCTTGACTAAAAAATTACATATTCGCCTGATTTTACTCCGTCCGATTACTCCCTAACTAATTCGTTACATCCAAAAATTAAAACAAGTTGAATAAAATTGAAACCAGCAGAAAAAGAAAATGATTTGCATTCGATATCAGGCTGTACAGGTGATTTTCAAAAATAACGACCAGAAACGAGTCAGAAGGACCAGGACTGACTCAAAGGGACTAGATTTTGAATAAAATATAACGAAAAGTACAAATAAATTACGTTTTGTATTTTTATTTCGCATCAGTAACTTTTCCCTGTACAAAGACTTGAATTCTCTGTACAAAGACTTTGAATACAAAATTCAACAAAGAGTTTTAGACGTTCAAAGATCATATTTTATACAAATTATTTCGATTTTTTGTATATATTTTTTATGTAAAACGTTACCGTTTGTAATATCAGAATTCAAAAAAAATCCCCTGGAGCCTTTCACGTATTAATATTTTAAGAGTTTTTTTTTTAAGTGGAAATATTTAAATTATAAAAGAGAAACAGGAAATAAATCTAATGTCTGAATAAAAAATTATTTAATTGTCAATGTAAGTATCATTGATATACACAAAAAATATATTTACTTTCTATCTTTTCAAAATTTATAGAAATTAATATACTTTATTTTTAGATTCGTTTTGAAAATGGGAGGAGAATACTTCCCGAAGCGTTAATGTTAAAAGTATATATAGTTTTTTTAGAACATTTTTATATTTTTAAAATTTTGTTCGTTAGGTATATTTATTGCAAAAAAGAAGCACTGAGAAATTTGTCTCCGTTTGGTTTTTTGTTCTTAGCCAGTGATTCTTTAGTTACATAAGAACAGATATTTGTTTAGTTTTAGATCGTCCCGAAAAACCCAAATAAAAAAAAACGAAATGAATCTCTTTACAGTCGTGACAAGTAACATGCATAAACATTCTTCTAGTATATACTGGGGAGTAACAAAAGTACTTGTGTTTTTGAGGTAGGTATGTATTCAAAAAATTATCCTTGGAGGTTGTTCCTCGAAATTTAGGGTGTTGTACTTACTCTATTCCCCCGAAATAAGTGGTAACCCGGCAAGCTGAGGTGAAGAGGAAGTCCGTTTCGTTAAATTTCAGAAGTGGTCAGATGGGAAAGGGGTTTACGCTTGATTAAAGCTAGACATAACAGTATGTATTATCTCAAGTTGAGCTGAGTAGAAATAGTAGTTTTAAATTTATCGCCCTACCATCAGGAACCCACTCAAAGAGTACTATTCCTTCCAAATTCCATCAAAGACACCGCATGACAAAACATTTCTCGCTTTGGCATCGGAATCCACTGCTTTAAGTCATTAGGATTGTGAAATAAACTCACTTTCCATCGAAAGTAGCAATTCGTTTGATACATCGAAATTCAGTAGTATTCTTGAAAAGTGTTCTACCCATTCCAAACTGACGCGTGGCCACAGTTCATGAAACATGTTTCTACAGCTCTTTGATGACAATAAGTGCAGTATTGTGGGATATTCTTAATATCCCTGAATATCTGAACATATCTGCTCTTAAAACGTCGGTATCGACAAACCGTGGATGATTTAATTTTTGTTTATTTTTAAGACACATGACATTTTTAAACCAGAGCCGTGTGGTGTAGATTGATTGTCGTCAATCGCTTTAAAACATTTGTTTTAATGATCTCTTAACAGCGAAACGGAAATATTGTCTTCGGGACCGAATTTTTCTAGTAAATTCTAAAAATGAGTGACAATCGTTTTGGGCTTTTAAGTTATATTTCAGACTTGGACACAGGAAACTTTGAAAAACTCCAGCAAGCGTACGGAAACAACGTGTTTTGTTTAGGGCACGAGTTTTCAGATGGTTAAAAGCATTTTCAGAAGGCCGAGACTCGTGAGACACACTTCGCAAGAATGTTGAGCGAAAAAAATGAGAGAAAGAAAACAAATATTGTAATTGAAAAGCGGTCGGGATTTATAATGACGTTTACAACAACACTCAGCCGGTGAGCGGGTGCTAGCCGGGGGGGCTGTTAGTCGTGTATGCAAATTATGCCCCCTTAGCGTAGATCAATCGGAGAGTAGAGATGTGTTACGAACGCCGCTGGTCTTGTTACGGAATAGGCCAAGAACCCCCACGAGGAGTTCGCTATAGTTCACTATACTTACTAAAATAGCGGAAATATTGGAGTCAGGCTACGACAAGAGAGGTGAGGAGAAGCGCAGTGGTACGGCCCGCCTAAATTCGTCCAAGGGCCCTGTAGAAAGGTTTTAATGCTGCCCCGGTGTAGTGGATACCCTGATGGGGCGGGGCATGGTGGCCTTCCCCCTTCATGGTGAGTTGGGTGTATCAAGTCCTAAATAGGGTACCTATAAGTACCCCAAAATGGTACCTGCTAATCAAACCAAATACAACACATAACTAAAAGCATTTGGCCTTATGGCTGGATTCTCGAGATCCAAAACTCTAGAAATAATATACGTTAAACTAAATTATTACATCAGGCTTTTCATCACGAAGCTCAACGGGAAAAGTGACATCTCATCTCCACGATGCGCACAACGAAACCCCGATCGTAATCTCCCCACAAAAATAGCCTCGCTCCGGAAATGGGACGAAATATGGTTGAACAGTCTACCTAAGAAAGATCGTAGGAAAAGTTAAATTAATCACATACATTAAATTAGCGGGGACAAAATTTGTTACTTGTGTCTTCCTCTAACATTCTCCTCAATTACATTTTAACGAAAGAGAAAGAAACGGTGCAATATCGAACCTTCATAAGTAATGTCACGCTATACAAATAGGTTAACAACTACAAGATCAACAGGGTCCAACTAATTATTGTGAAATCCATAAGAAATGGAAAATCAATAAAAAAAAGAAAAATTTATCAAATAGAGGAAGTAAATGTGAGGTTAATACGCGTGTGGAACAAATCCAATGGCACAAGTTGGATGTTTAAATTCACCTAAAGGATTTAGGTTTTGTTTTAAGAATTCTCAAAAACACGATTCTAAAAATTGTAATTCGGATGTTTATTTATGCAACAATTGTGTTATTAATAATAATAAAGCTAAAACTAAACTTGCAGCAAAGCATAGCGTCAGAGATCGAAATTGTCTTGTATATCAAACTTTTTTAACTAACTTACAAAGCAGAATTGATTATGGCTAAATTCTATAGGAATTCTATTAGAATATGCTCTTTAAATGTTCGTCCTTTGATGAGTGATTTTGATGGATTTGTTGACATGTTGCGGACTGATTCTGCTGATGTGTTTGGGGTGACTGAGACTTGGCTTGCCGATGATGTTACCTGTGAACTTGTTCACATTGATAATTACTCATTTTTTCGTACGGATCTAGGGTATGAGGGGTTGCATTTTAATATAATATCTTTATTATTTTAAATATAATTTTATTTATTAATTATTTTGGTTTTTCCACTAATGTTCAGCATTTCTTTCAATCATACTTGCATGGTAGGAGTCAATGTACGGAGTTGGAGGGGCACCGTTCTGAATTTCAGCTGATTCAGTCCGGCGTACCGCAGGGGTTTGTCTTGGAACCAGTGTTATTTCTAATATACACGGCTGATCTCCCTTCCTGTATCAATCATTCAGTTATTCAATCCTTTGCTGATGATACCCAACTGGTTCATTCTTTTTCTCCACTTAGACCTGATCTGGCGGCTGCGGCATTGAATGCCGATATTGGTGTCTTTGTGCATATTCCGCCGATCACAACTTATCAATAAATGAAAGTAAATCAAGTGTTGTATTATTTTGTTCCAATAATGTTAGAAATCGCATCAGAAATGTACTAAAGATTAACATCGGTTCTCATGATTTGTAGTTCTCTTCAGAAGCAAAGATATTGGGACTTATAATTGATGAAAGGTTAAGGTTTATCAGCCATGTAAAGAATATGTTATTGAAAGTCTATCTTAAAATCAGAAATCTAATTAACTTTAAATTGAGGAAAAACTTTGCAAAGTGTTAATTTTGCCAATCTTCAGCTATTGTAGTATAGTATATTATCCTTGTTTAGATTGTTTTACTAAGCTATAAGTTACAGATAGCGCAAAATAATCTAGTCAGATTCATTTGTGGAATTAAGAAGTTTGATCATGTCTCACATAAGTACAAAAAATTAGCCTGGCTAAATATTGAATTATTTATGAAATACTACTATCTCGTTTTCCTGCATAAACTAATAATATGTTCTAAGCCGGCATACTTGAGGGACAAATTGGTTTTCCGTGGTGAAATTCACAGTGTGAACATCAAGCGGGTCTCAGTTTTATCAGTTCCTCCGCATAAGACTTCGCTTTTCAGCGCAGTTTTTCTTATTGTAGTCCTAAATTATACAACAGTGTTATTAATAAATTGAAATTTTTGAGTGTCACCTCCTTCGGGCTTCAATTGAAGGGAATATTTTTGCAGCAATGAACACTTTTATGTGCTCGTTTCTTTCGCTTTAGAAATTGTTTCTTTTTTTCTGTAAGAATTGTAACTTGGTTAGGTCGTTGTTTTGTTTGTTTTCCTACTCTAAGACCTTTATAATGTAAAGCGTTCGGGGGTTGAGTGTAAGAGTGGCACTTGCTTCCTTCGCCGCCTTAAGCTATCTATGCAATGCACTTATTCTATGTATTGATGCATTTCCAAATAAAGACGATTATTATTATTATTATTATTATTCTGCTCATCCTTACTGTAGAATCTCAGCTCATGCTGGCCGATATTCCTATGCTAAGATAAAAAAGCAATTCAGCTCCTCTCACCTTAGTATAATACTTTACGAACAATGTGACACGTCTGTAAGAGCACGGCACGCTGTCCCACTATGGCAACCGATCTCGAGATACCGCGGCTCCCGAGGTTCTTTGCAAATCTCTTACTTATCAGGCCTTCGGCGGATATAACGAAGGGCACTACATCTACCTTACTCAGTTTCCAGAGGTTCTTCAAGTCGTATGCCAGATTTTTATACTTTGTGGATTTTTCTATCTCAGTTTTTCTAATGTTGTGAGATAGCGGCACTGCGATGTCAATTATAAAAGCCCTCTTATCCTTTTTGTTGATTAGAACAATATCCGGCCTGTTATAATCAACCGTTCGATCAGTAATGATTGGTCTGTCCCAGTAAAGAATGGTTTCGGATGATTCAAGTACAGGAGAAGGCGAGTACTTATAATATGGAGGAGGTGCGCTTTCTAATAGCGAGTATTTTTTTGCAATTTGTTGATGTATAATTTTTGCCAGCTGATTATGCCGTCCTAAATAAGCATTATAAGCAAGGGCCGGGCAACCGCCAATAAGGTGCTCAATTGTTTCCCCCAAAGTACCGCATTTCCTGCACTTACCGACTACGTCCAAATGCAGTATGTGCTTTTCATAGTTTTTTGTTCTTGTTACCCTATCTTGAATAGATATCGCGAAACCTTCTGTTTCTGGGTACAAGAGTCCATCGGTCAGCCACTTCAGAGACAATTGTTCGTCAATGGTGTCATCTTCGAGTGACTTCCGTGCAATGTTTGTCCTTTCCATTCTCGAACGCAATACGTGAGTGTTGTTCTGCTATCAATACGATTTTGTTTATTTAGGTTCAGTGGGGTGAAACCCCGGTCCTTATTTGCAACCAATTTTATTATCGTACTGTTTGAATCAATGAAGTGTTTTCTCATTCTATTTTCTTGATCGGGACAGAGATTTTTTACGTTTACAAGGCCTCTACCCCCCAACTTTCTTGGGATGTACAGTCTTTTCGTAGATGAGTTTGGATGCAGGATATCGGAACTTTGTTAATGTTCGGCGTGTCAACCTATCAAGTTCATCAAGGTCAGTTTCTGACCATTTAACAATGCCAAAAGAATATGTCAGAGTTGGCGCTGCCCAACCGTTGATCGCTCTAATGAGCTTTGCACTGTTCAGTTTGGTGTTTAAAAGTTTTGTAAGTCTCTTTTGGTATAGAGTGGAAAAGTCCTTCTTTAACTGGTTATGATCAAGTTTATGCTTTTGAGGTATTCCTAAATATTTGTAGGATTCTTCTGGTGCTAGTTGTTGTATGTTACAAAGTGTTGAATGATGACTCTGAACCTTTCCCTTCTGTATACTAATGTTAGAACATCTGTCCAGTCCGAATGACATTCTGATATCTCTACTGAATGTTTCAACTGTTTTTACCAATGAGTTTCATTTTTCTCTAGTTCCTCCATATAATTTAGGGTCATCCATATATAGTAGATGAGAGAGCTTTCTTGGATTCCTCATGTTGTTTATATCCAATATTGCTGTCGTTGAGTAGTGTGGACAAAGGGTTCAATGCTAAACAGAACCAAACTGGAGAAAGGGAATCTCCCTGAAAAATTTCCCTCTCGATATTTGTAGCAGCAATGCATTGTTGGCCGACAAAAAGATTCGTTTTCCACTTCCCCATCAGGCACTTTAAAGAATTAATAATCTGGGGGCTAATTTTATATAAATTCAGAACCTCAACCAGCCAATCATGAGGGACACTATCGAATGCTTTCTTGTAGTCTATATAGCAGATATTTAAGTTGCGTTTTCTTTTTCGCGCTTGCTCAAGAACTACAGCATCGATCGTCAATTGTTCCTTGCAGCCCATACTTGCTCTTATACATCCTTTCTGTTCTTCTTCAAAAATGTTGTTTTTATCACAATGTTGGTAGATTTTTTCATTGAGTAGGGCCGTGAACAATTTATATAACACTGACAGACATGTGATTGGTCTGTAGTTATTGGGTCGCTTAACGTCCCCTTTTTTGAACAGTAGGTATGTATTGCCCTCCATTAGGAAGTCGAGGAAAGTGTCTGGATTTATTAAAACCTCTTTAAATGTATTTGCAAGTACGGGATAGGCGGCTGTAAAGCTTTTAATCCAAAAGTCATGCAATCCATCTGGTCCAGGCGCCTTCCAGTTGTGAGTCTTCCTGACAGCAGTGCAAATGTCAATATCTGTGAAATCGTTAGACTCCATATCTGGGAGAGCATTTGTCTGTTCTTGAATGGTTTTAACCCAAGGAGCC
Source organism: Cosmopolites sordidus (assembly GCA_031761425.1). Taxonomy (NCBI): domain Eukaryota; kingdom Metazoa; phylum Arthropoda; class Insecta; order Coleoptera; family Curculionidae; genus Cosmopolites; species Cosmopolites sordidus. The sequence continues at coordinate 1,393,035 of JARFXV010000308.1, forward strand.
AATTTTTCGTAGCCGTCTGATTTTTTCCAAACTGATCTCCAATAATCAGCAAAGGAAGACATATCCATATTCTTATATTATCTTCTTCATGTTGCTGATATATAACGTTCTGGTGTAATTCATTACCAACTTCTCTCTTGACATTCATTAGTTCTGTTTCGGTGAGATACTTTTTATTTAAAATGATATTTTTACGGTCGGCTAAGTTTTGCTCAGACAGCCGAGTTCCAAGGGACCTCTTCTTATATTCTTGATAGAGTGCATTTCTCCATCCAGGAAGCGGCTTATCTCCGCACTGGTTCACGTAATAGTAGGTACGCATTACCTCAATATTCATTTCGCGTGTCCATCTGATACGTGGAGTGCGTTCAGTTCTAGTGGTAGCCCTCCTTATGGTAGGCGAGCCAGCAAGAACAGGGACATTTCCGTCTTCCATTTCATTATTAATATGCATTCCGCACTGATCTTGTGATGAAGTGCTCGGTGGTGCGAGTCTTTGATTTTCAAATTGTTGCTCGGGTACCTTTTTCGTTGCCATTCTTGTGGTGCCATAGAGTTGAGAACTGCCACTCGCTCCAGATTCACCAACCCCGGACAAATTCTGCCGACGGTTCCGAAGGGCTCTTGTCCGCAAAACCCTACCGCCTTGTATAATACCATTATCTGTTTCAGTCTCCATAAAAAAATTTTTTGGGTTCAAGGGAAAAACGGTCACCCAAGGCAGAGCCCCGATTTACCTTAGGAAAGCTATTTACTACCGGAGGGCGCTAGGTAACCGGAGACATCGTTCGAGACACTTTAACCCTGTGCCATTCAGCTCCTCGGCACGATGGATAAAAGACTATTTTCTAATAGATGTTCATTTATTTTGGATGAAATAATAGAGGTAAGGATCTTATAGAGAGTTGATAGACAAGTTATTGGTCTATAATTTTTTGGATTCAAACTGTCCTGTCCCTTTGATAACATATATGTCATTCCCATAGTCATATATTCAGGTATGTTATGGTGCTCTTTTATTAACTCTTGAAAAAACTTTGCCAGCGTCCCATGACTACTAACAAGATACTTCCACCACATATTTGGATGCCATCGATACCTGGCGCTTTCCAGTTAAGCGTTTTTATTATTATTATTATTATTATTATCACAAACATGATTCATCGATCATCTCAGCCTAGGCTGGTCGGGTTTACAATGCCAGAATGAGAAAGCAGTTCAGTTCCTCCCATTCAGCTTAGTACCTTACGAACAATGTGGCAAGTTTGTAAGAGAACTGCTCGTTGTCCTACTGGGGTAATCGATTTTGAAACACCAAGAATTTCCAGATTTTTGGAAAAGGTTTTGCTTACTAGGCCTTCGGCGGATATAACAAAAGGTATCACCTCCACTTTCTGGAGTTTCCATTGATTTTTCAGATCAATTGCAAGATTTTCGTACTTCGTGACCTTTTCCATTTGAGATTTTCTGATGTTATGAGAGAGTGGTATCGCAATGTCAATTATGAAAGCTCTCCTCTGCTTTTTGTTAATTAGAACAATATCCGGCCTATTATAGCCAACCGTCCGATCTGTTGTAATTGGTCTATCCCAGTAAAGAATTGTATCGGCTGACTCAAGTACGGGGGAAGGCGTGTACTTGTAATATGGTGGAGGCATCTTATTAAATAGCGAGTGCTTTAAAGCGATTTGCTGGTGTATAATTTTCGCCAGCTGATTATGCCTGCCTAGGTAAGCATTAGGGGCAAGGACTGGACACCCTCCAACAAGGTGTTCAGTTGTTTCTCCTACACCACCGCACTTCCTGCACTTGTCGACAACATCCATGTGTAGAATATGTCTTTCATAATTTTTTGTCCTTACTACCTTATCTTGAATAGCTGTCGCGAAGCCTTCTGTTTCTGGATATAATAGTCCATTGGTAAGCCAGTTTAGAGACAAATATTTGTCAATGGAGTCATCCTGAAGTGATTTAGGAAATCTCCCATGTAATGTCTGTTGTTTCCAATCTTGAACGATATCCTTCAGTGCTGTTCTACTATCAACACGATTTTGTTTATTTAGATTTAGTGGGGTGAACTAGTCCTTCTTAACAACCAGTTTCATTAGTGTGCTATGTGAACTAATGAAGCCCTCACTCATCCTATTCTCCTGATTGAGACAAAGATTCTTGACATTCACAAGCCCTCTGCGTCCCAACTTTCTTGGAATATATAGCCTTTTTGTGGACGAATTGGGATATAAACATCGGAACTTTGTCAATGTTATTATTATTATTATTATTATTATTATTATTAAGGGATTTAAGGATACAGTGTTTCTTGCAGGAATAAAATAAAGTAGGATATATATATATATATATATATATATATATATATATATATATATATATATATATATATATATATATATATATATATATGCCAAATGCTAAAGATAATTCCGATGTTATTATTAAAGTAATTATTAATAGCAATTAAGTGGAAGGTTAAATAGCAATTACAGTTGGGAAAATTTTGATTCGACTAAAACGAATAAGCCTGTTTATAACTGAGGGTAGTGCTAAACGTTTAAACTACTAAAATGCTATCTGACTGCTAAAATAGTTTTATTTTACTCATACTTTTAGAACGAAATATACGTAGCCATAAAACAAAAAAAAAAGCACGGAAATCATAAAACACTGGTCCCTTCTACTCATTATCCACCACAGACCGCGCGATTACTCTTACTGTTACTAATGGGGGTCCTCGAGAACATAATCACAGATGTACAAATTGATAAAATTTCTATGTACATCTTCTATTTAAATATTGTATTGATAATTAGTACGATAAGTAGACAGAATTGTGCTTCTCTTTTATTAAGCTGTTTTATTTATAAAAGAAAAACATGGAAAACATTTTTATAAAAAAAATCTTGGTTAACTAGTTAAAAATAGTCCAAACCAAAATATTTGTGGACACTTTAGGAAAGTGCTATGCCGAATTAATATAATAACACTTAATAAAATAAACACAACACAATTTAATCATTATTACATTATAGAACAATAGACCTGCGATTGCAATTACCTAAAAGATCGTTACAAACATAAATAATTCCAAGCCAGGGGGTGTTAAAAAGGTGAACATAGGTTTTTTGAAGGTAACCAGTAAAAAGAAAAAATATACAATTCATTTTATTTAATGTATTTCTATTTTCATAATTGTTTAGGTTAGAAATTACCGTTTATGAGGATAAACTGAAAAAGTCAGATATTTTTTCCGATAGAGGGCTGTGTGATGGCAGAAGTGATTACATTGTGAAAAATAACTGCTTTTTTAGTAACGCTCGATAAATTTCAAGGTGATATAACACTTACATTGGTTTTGACAGTTTTTGAAAGCAGATATATTCTATGTTTTTGCCAGCATACTAACACTACTATCGCGTAAACAAAAAAATGGAGAGTATGATCCTTTATATTTCATGGTTTTTAACAGATTTATTGAGTTTCGATATGATCCAACCAGCACAAATAGCGCTTTATGCTCAGGACGCTAGCTACTGAGGGGTACTACCGAGGATGCTGAAGTTTAGAGAGATTATCCATAATCATAAAAATCTCGGACAAATGTGTACGGATTATCCTGCAAGAATATTTAGGCATAAGAATCCTATCAACATGATGGGTGCCACGTTTATTCACTGGACACTAAAAATGGAATCAAGTAATGTGATTCGTGAGTGTCAATATAAAACATATTTATCTCTACACATTAGAAATGAAGAAATAGTCAAAATAGTTGGTTTTATCCGTGCTCTGAAGAGTCGAAATCGAATAACCACAGTTTTCTAGGAATCCCAAGGCTTTATCTTCATAAAAAATGTGCCCCATTTGGCTAAGAAATAGTGCTGTTTCCTTAGGACAATGCAGGCGTCCATTCGGCCGCCGTTGTAACAGGGAAAATAGATAATTTGCTCTACGAATTGATTTCGCATCCACCCTATTCTCCAGACTTCTCCTTCTTCGATTTCTTTTTCTGTCTAAAAACGAAGAAATGGCTAGCTGTAAAAATTATCATATTAATCGAAGAACATCACCAAATTAGTTCGTGATTGTCGCCTCTAGTTAGCGAAGTTCTTAATCCACCCACTCCTTTCCACAGAAAAATACTACTAATAATTTGGGTTGAGAAAGTGGCAAATGAAGACTTGGCTACGTAGAACATCTCCCGAAACAATACTAATAATAACCATAAAGAAATAATTAGCAAATTAGAAAACCTCTCTCGTCTTATGTGAGGACAATTTTACGAACTGTGGAGAGTGATAATGCAGGGATAGATAGGGGGAGAAGAAGCGTAGGAAGACCAGGAATATCATGGCTGCAACACTTAAACAAATGGTTCAACTATACAATGAAACAGTTATTTAGGGCAGCGGTAAACAAAGTGAAAATCGTCATGATGATCACCAACCTTCGTTTGAAGATGGCATGATAAAAAGAAGAAGTAAATTAAAATTTAAAAAAGGTCTGAATAATCACAGAGCTGCATATAAAAGCATTCAAATAGAAAAATATAAGAAAGCCATGAACCGGGATAAGAAACCTGCTCCGTACAGTCAACTTTCGAATCACTGATGTAATTCTTGAGTTACTTCACGGTTCATCATTTTTACATGCTTCATTAGATACGATTGTCGTATACCTAGAACATAGTTTGATTTTAGAATTATATTGAATCATCTCCTGATGATGCTAATATAGTTAGTGAAACGCGTGACAAAAAATTAAAAATAAATTGATTGTAAAAAAGTACTGTAAAATTTCATATTTCGGTCCAATTTCAGAACAAATAGCTCGCTCTTTGAGGAAACATAATTTGTAAATAGCGTTTAAAACCACCCAGTCAACCGGTAAATTAATTTTTAATGCCAAAGATAAAACATCAGCAAATACAAAATCTGGAGTTTATATGTGTAAATGATTTGGTAATTTGGTAAATCTCTTTAAGTTTACCAGGTCTGTATATATGAAACCGAAATTTGCCCATAGAATGCCCTAGCTGTTAATGTAGTTACCGTTAAACTGCGTCATCGGCGTCTTTTCCTTGATGACATCTGACAAAGATTTTCAATTCACAACAATTCAAGTTTCATACATCATAGTTTGGAATAGCGTTGAACCTGTCGAATTTTGTGCCTGAAAACTACGATTTGCGGATAGCATTGATTTTCTGTTACCATTTGAAGAAAGCTGCTGCAGAATCGCATCGAATGCTTGTCGAAGCTTACGGTGAGCATGCTTTTGGTAAATCACAGTGCCACGCAAGAAACAATTTTGACCATCGAAAAAGTTTGACAGCGAGTTGCAAGCATTGTTCGCCGAGGACAACGCTTAAACCCAACAACAATTCGTGGATCCATTAAATGTAATACGAGAAACCGTCTCTATAACTTTGAAAGCCATGGGAAATACCTAGAAGGTGGAAATGAGAGACAGCCGGAAAACCGAAAAACCACTTGAACGCACTGTTCGCCAGGTACAAAAGAAAGTCATTTTCCCATCGAATTGTGACTGAAAAGTGGATATATATTCAAGATCCTAAGCGTAAAAGATCATGGGTAACTCCAGGCGAACCATCAACATCCACTGCAAGGCCAAATCGCAATGGACGGAAGACAATGCTCTGTGTGATATATTAGGAGCTGCTAAAACCTGGCGAAACGGTTAAATGCTGAACGCTATCGACAACAAATGATCGATTTGAATCAAGCTTTGCCTGGAAAACGACCAGAATATTAAAAAAAACAACACAAACTGATTTTGTTTCATGATAATGCACACACAGCAAAACTGGTCAAGGAAACGATTGAGGCATTTAATTGGGAAATACTTTTGCATGCGGCTTACTCACCAGACTTGGCTCCGTCTGATTATTACTTATTTGCATCGATGGAACAAGGACTTGCTGAATAGCGCTTCACTTTTTCGAGAATGGCTCATTGACTGGATTGCCCCAAAAGAGCAACAGTTTTTTTGGTGTGGCATCCACAAATTGTCAGACAGGTGGGAAAAATGTATAGCTAGCGATGGGTAATAGTTGAAATAAAATATTTTTTATCATTTTTATACAATAAACGTGTATTTTCTATATAAAAATTCCGACTTCATATTTACATACCTGGTAGTTCTTTACTTCGAAGGTTCCAGTGCAAGAATTGAGACTCACAAGGTGTTCAAATAGTGCTTCGAAAACATTATTGCAGTTTTCTATCATGTATTTTTCAGGACTTGAATTTCAGTCACTGTCGGTCGCAATAAAACAATTTGTTTGTTAAAGTTTTCAGTTAATTCTGCAGAAATAATCAAATTCCACTGTATAGTCCTAATTTATCACCACGTGACATTCAAAAATTAAAAATAAATTGCGTGATTGTCGATCTAACACTCTAATGCAATTAAGGCTTTTGATAATTAACTTTATAAAGAAGTTAAAACAAATTACAAGTAGAACTAATTCGTATACTCACCTGTTTCGTCTTTTCTGTCGCAAGACCGCTGGAATACCCTATTGCCCCCACCACAGTCGCCCAACAAAGACTGAAATGTATTAAACCGTAATTCGTAACACTTTCCGAACACGACCGACTGATGTTAGAACCGATCCATACAGCCCGAACCTTATAACGTAGCCCATCGGCCGTTCCCGCCTCCTTTCGTCTCTATTCGCTCTAGCTGGAAAAAGCGTGGGGAGATGGATTTGTCAATGAATGGTGGGGATCGCGTTCCAGTGCCCCGGAGGAGGGTCGAGAGGTGGACTATTTTAAACGAAAAGTGGGGGAAATGAGAGAAACCGAAAAAAACAGTAATTTTTTTAAACCGTCAAAGCAGAAAAATGATCAAAACGAGCGTTTTTTTCCGTGCGAATTGAACGATTGGGTTTTGAAGGATGGGTGTGGTGGAAGGCGATAGCTAACGTTGTCCGTAGGAACGTTATGACGTCATTGGATATTTATGCATTCGGAAGTGTAGATTTGGAGTGCACTTTGAGACGCGGCTGGATTTGAATATATGCTAATTATTCAGTCTACATTACTATATAATTATTAGGGTAGAGCGGGGCTAGTTGAACCTAACTTTAAGAATATGCATAGGATTTAATTAATTCTTACTCTGTTAGGCTCGTAATTTACTCTTCTCGAAAATATCTCGCGGTGTAAAGACGATCCGAGTACAAGTTTAAAAGTTATTGTCGGAAATGCGAGAAGGCTCCAAGTTACTCAACGTAGTAGTAGTAGTAGTGGCTAAACCTTTTGAAGTCTTTCTTTTATATGTACGCTTTCTGAAATATAATAATTAATAATACATTTTTTAATATACGTAATTTTAATTAGTAAACTTTGGGTAGAATTATCACATGCACTAATTAAATGATGGTTATTAATTTATTACAGAAAATTTTGATTTTTTACAATGCACATCTAGTGAGGCTAGTTGAGCAAGCATTGAAGGCACGTTGCTCCACTAGCCCCAGTTGAGGCAACAAAATCACAATTAGTTTATAAAAAAATCATAAGAGTTAAAAATAAATAACCATCTATAATCGAAAGAACAATAATTAAGTAATCTTTAAATACTTACGTGGTACTTAAGTGTTTTTATACGACTATAGTAGAAAATAGGTTGCTTAGTTTTCGAGATATTTCGATTACATAACTTTCCCCTATGATCAACTAGCCCCGCTCTACCCTACGTACTAAACCTTGTTAGTGCCTCTCATATAAAGAGTATCCGAGCAGGTAATTCGAGATTTAAATTTATCGCCCTTTCTCAATGATTAAACATAGACATTTTACCAGGTGACTGTTATTAATTTTTAATGTTTTAAAAAGAGAGCGCTGGGAACAAGGATCGGTTTACAGTCTAATCTCTTATGTCATGTTGTAGCTACAACAGTTCCTTTCAAAACGTCATCGATGTTTAAACGATTTCGACTTAGCGTCATATTTTTTCGCGTGGTAAACATGTAAGTTTCGTGCCAAATAAAAAGCACTTGAGACACGTACTGCTTTTCTTGTTTAATCAAAAGAAAAACCGAGTAAAATCCATAGTATACTTGTGAAAACGTACGGTGACAATGTCCCAACGCAATACGCTTGTGGGCGTTGGTTCAGACGAGTTAAAAATGGTGATTTCGACGCAAAGAACGTCCAGCTCAACCGAAAAAAATTGAAGATGCCATATTGCAAGCGTTGTTGGAAGATGACGATATGAAAACTCAACAGCAAATGGCCGAGAGGTTAAATGTTGGTCGCTAAACCATTTATGATCATCTGCTTGCCACGGTAAAGACCCAGAAGACAGAAAAATGGGTACCACATCAGCTGAACGACAGAAAGATAAAAAAACAATAATCGGTGTGCGAACTTTTGCTTTATCGGCATGAAAGAAAGACTTTTTTACATCGGACCGTGACTGGAGACAAAAAATGGATTTATTTCGAGAATGCAAAATGCAGGAAAACATGGTTTGACCCAGTACAACCATCAACATTGATCAAGCCGTTTAAAAAAAAAAATGATGTGCATTTAGTGCGGCCAGAAAGGTGTCGTGTACCATGAGCTTCGGACACCAGGTGAAACAGTTAATACCGTTCACAACCACCAACAAATGATCAGTTTGAACCATGCATTGATCGAAAAGCGACCATAATGGGCTACAAGACACGGAAAAGTGATTTTGCAGCACGACAGCGCCCCATCATACACACAGTGAAAGCGGCCAGAGACACCATTTCTGTATTTAGATTGGAACTCTTGCCTCATCTGCCGTACTCACCAAACTTGACTCCGCCCGACTACCATTTATTATCATCGATTTCTCACGCAGTTTCCTTGAAACATTTCAACAATTACGCAGATGGTAGATTTCGCATGTGTCATCTAGAAACTCGGTAATTTAAAACCGCATGCCATGGGCCTGGCGGTAATTCAGCTAATTTTACCTTTGATGGAGTTAGAAATAATGCAGAAGTTTGGTTTGGTGTCATATTTTTTCGCGTGGTAAACATGTAAGTTTCGAGCCAAATAAAGAGCACTTGAAAGACGTACTGCTTTTCTTGTTCAATCAAAAGAAAAATGCGAGTGAAAGCAATCGTATACTTGTGGAAACTTACGCTAACAGCGTCCCAACGCAATACGCTTGTGGGCGTTGGTTTAGACGAGTTAAAAATGGTTATTAAATACAGGGTGTTAGGTAAACATGCGGCAAAAATGCAAAAGGTTATTCCTTGTCCTATTCTAAGAATATTTTGTTCTTTGATGATTTTTGAAAAACCCCTTTGTTTCGAAGATACAGGGCGCATAAAATTTGCGACAACCATATTCGATATTTGTTGAAATCATTACAGTAAATAAAAGTAGGGTGTACGTCAATGAGTTTATCAAGTACAAAATTTTTTTTTTTCGATCTCGATCACTTGGAACGGCTGTTTTATCTAGTAAGTGGATTTCATCGGTCGCATTTGTTTACATAGATTGAGTGACGTTCGGCTGTTTGACGTATCTTAAATGGTGAGTGAAGCATAATGTATACAAACGCCGAGATGACTGACATGCATTTCATGTAAGGACTTGCTGATGGCAATGCATTACAAGCTAGGCGATTGTACAGGAAGATCACTAACTGTAAGAACGGTACAATTGGAACAGAATGTGCTGGACATGATAGCAGAAGAGCCTGGTAGTTCTATCTATCTGGATCCCCGAACTTAAACCCCTTGGATTATTTCTTCTGGGGATATCTGAAGTCATTAGTTTACGCTACTCCATTGAAGAATTTGGATGATTTGCGAAATCGGATAATTGCTGGGTGTAACTCAATTAGAAACGACCCTGGTGTGTTTGAAAGAGTTCGGCAGTCAATGACGAGAAGATTGAATGCTTGTATCAAGGCTGGAGGAAGTCATTTCGAACATTTATTGTAGATTGAGCAACTTTATATGTACTTTTTAATAATAAAATGTTATTAATGTCGTAAATATTGTTCACCCTGTATCTTCGAAACAAAGGGGTTTATCAAAAATCATCATACAACAAAATATTCTTAAAATAAGTCAAGGAATAACCCCTTTAATTTTTGCCGCATGTTTACCTAACACCCTGTGTATGAATGGTGACCTTATAGGTTAAATCAGTGAAAATGCTGTTTCTTAAGAAAACGGTGCCGTTATCTAGAGGCCGTAATGTAGCGATGGATGACGTCACTAAAACGATGTCTATGCAAGCCAGATGTCGTGGGTTTCTTAGAGAGGGTTGGTTGTGAACATAACGTCAAATAACGTGCAAATACCATTTGCATGACGGCAATCATAGACAAATTAGTCCTCAGATCATCAAAAGACCGGCAAAAATGACGAAATGTTGATTGATTTTGTAAGAAATAATGAAGCTTTATATAATGTGAAGAGCAAGACTATAAAAAAACTAACTTAAAACAAAATCTGTTCTACAATTTAAATCTGCAGACGACAGCGCACTACAGTTTTAAATGCATCCTTTGTAGAACAATTTTCAAATATCTTACTGTCCTCCAAACGAGAGTTTTTATCTTCCGATGATAGTAATAATGCTATATCTAGATCGTCTATTCTCCACCGCAATACGTTCACTGTCAGTTGTCCGTCTTTTGTTAAGTTGACATCTTTTGTCACCGTTTTTACGGTCGTTTCATTACGTTCGCCGCCTCACGACGTATCCCAGTCGCTAGATGAGCTCACCGCTTTCTTCAGAAACCATAGTTTAAGCAAAATAGTAGAATAGTGAAGAAGAGAATTATTCAAGTGAGGTCCAAATATCGAATGTCAGGAAGTTGACTTTTCTTGGACGATAATGCACCATCTCACACGACCGTCGTTGTTCGTGAATCTTTGGCAAAAAAACAAGTATGCGTGCTTCAACGTCCTCCGTATTCGCCTGATTTATCCCCGCCTGGCTATTTCCTGGTCCCGAAACTCAAACTGGCCATAAAAGGAACGTCATTTTTTCGACATACTGTGTATTTGTTTATCTTTGTTTATTTTTTGTTCGTCGCTATATATCACGAAAAATTGCTTATCTTCAAAAAAATACTCGCTTTTGTTTAGGTCTAATTAAAAGAAATATTTGCTTTGCAAATTAAATTGTATGTTTTTGAGGTTTTTCTTTGTTTCATAATTATTCTTTTTAATTAAAACGTTAATAACATAATTATTTTTTTCTTTTTACTTTAAAATACACTATAACCTGCTCTTACCTATTATTTGAACTGTCATTTCGTCTCTGGCGTGTAAAGGTGCATTCAGGTTGCAAATATTGTAAAAAGATGTTGAAGAAACCCAGCATAATTGGGTTTAAATAAATTTAGACCCGGTAAGCACGGTACCCAACAGGCGGGAATCTTTTTCATGTCGAAAGTACCGTGTAATATGTAGTCAACACAGTGTGTTCGGCAGTGGCGGCACGTGACGGAGGGCGTTGAGTCGCCGCCCCTCCAGGCTTTATCACAGTAAACAATTTTTGAGAGCAAAATACCATATTTTATTTCCATTCAGTTTCTTTTCTCTAATTCATTTTCAACAGTACGAAACGCAAAAAAAAATCTTAAGCGGCACTATTTTCTTCTACGCCCTCCCATTTTAAAAACCCACGAGCTATCACTGGTGTCGAGATGTTTACAATGCTAGTTGTAAATACTATAACGTAATAGGAGTTAATGGGTAACACCCAACGTGTCGTTGAGGGAATAAAGTCTTAAGTATATGGAAACTTTATCTAGAATTTTGACAGGTTACTTCGAACTAAACTTTAAAACATAAATTAAAATCCTGTAATCTGAAATTCCAGGTGACAAAACGTTTTTTTTCTAAAAGGTCTTTTGTATACTATTTTCATATGCACACCAGCCTTCAGTTTAAAAAGGGCATCTTGTTAAATCTACTATATATTCTGGTTAAGCAAAATTGTAACATACTATGAAAATTTATTACAGATTCTACTGTTATATTTTTGTTTTGGTATTACACGGTCTAAAACAAAAATAAAACCAAATAGCATGTGCAAAACTAATCAATACGTCCCTGCTATTTTTATGTTTGTTTTAAATGTCTGTTCCGTTGGGAGAGAAACAAGATTTAAATTTTACTAACTCGAGTGAAAATTCTACCGAATACACGGGTCAACAAATTTAAACTTTTTTGAGATAACATTGATGCAAGTAGGTGTATATGAAGTATTTTGTAGTCTTAAATCTGAAAATGATTATCTAATTATTTTAACACGTACAGTTTTTTTGTTACAGTGGGTCGATGGTGGGGAAAAAAGGAGATGACATATTTTTACAATCTAATATTTATTTAATACTGGCTGACCCGACAGACGTTGTCCAGTCCATGTATAAACAAAATGAAAACGAGAAAAAACTATTTCTGAGTGATCATTGTATCTATTAACGATTGTGGCTATGGATATTCAATTTGAGAAGGAGTACATTAAGAAGTACGCCAATGGGAAATTTTACATGAGAGATGAATTCTATTGGCAGTACACTATCAATTTTGTGTCAAATGCAATCATTTCGAATCAAGTGTTGTATTTCTGGATTTGTGTCACAAAATGTGTGGAATCTGTTCCCGTTCCAGAAACCAATGAGTGGCGAGACCATTAGCGCCAATTTGACTTTGCCACTTGCGCAACACAATCCAGGGGTTCATTTCTGTATTTCAATGCCTTACAATATGGACACACAACACTCATCGATCCAATAGCAACGGATTGGTGTGCAATGCAACCAATTCTCATGTTGTAACGGGATGCAGCTCGATGAGTAGTCAACGCAACATTTGTTTGTCTTCTTGCAGAATTATTTAAATTCAGGATCGTGCATATCATCCTCGTTTACATTTTCTTTTTCATTTTGTGTACGTGTTGAACGTGTTTGTGATAATGGATTCCGTTTAATTTCATTTCGCTCTTCGCGTTGCTTTACAATTTGATTAGATCGAAAATTTGTTTGGTTTGTAGCATTGCAAGTTCTGCGACCTAAATTGCTCCATCTTATTCACGGAATTACAATGCGGTTAAGTTGTGTTAACTGAATTTAATTGTGTCGATTGCGATACAATGTGCGATGCAAATAATCACAATTCAACTGAAAATGGAGAGTTGTACACCGTATTTAGTAGGTAAATCTGTAAATTTGTTTGAGATAAAACGACGAAACTTAATTCATTTCAGAATCACAGACTGATTCAATTGAAAATAAACAACTACATCAGTTTGTCGTCACAATCTAACCGATTAGCGAAATAAATTGGAATAGAAATAAAATATCTACATTTGTTGGACAGAACGCGAAACAACACAAAAGTAAAAACAAATGTAACTTTACTTTAATTTAGGCAGGATGCGTTTTCTTCAAGATCTTTCTTCCAGATCTTCAAGATTTTTTTTTCAATTGAAAACATTCAATTATTTCCTTCCCGGGAGTATAACGAACAAAACAAAAAAAAAGAATGAACCAACTATGCCGTGTCCTATTGTCCTGTTGTCAGTTATGATCGAGACTTTTCTTTGTAATTATCTCGATTTTTTTTTGTAAAAACTGTAAACTGTAAAGACCATAACGAACAAAACAAAGAAAAATACGCATATCCATAATACGAATCGTGAAGTATGGTCTTGAGTTCGTACAAAAATCCCATAGAAAAAAAAACTCGTTCAGTTTTTTTCCGAATTTTCCAATTTCCCAGGACTTTTCCAATTTTTCTGTCCCTAAAAACCTTATTAGAACTATTACGAACATTAAAAAAAAATAGCCAAATCGTGCCAGCCATTCGCAAGTGATGCGTTTACCAACGAACAGCATTAAATTTTTATTAACTAACCCGATAGACGCTGTCCTGTCCAAATTTCAATACATTTAGTCCAGTCAAATTAGACAGAAAAATATGAGTGAAGGTACATAAATTCACATCAATCTGGAAGTGAGTAAAATTGTTCAAAACATAATTAAAAATAACATTTCAAAATTCCCCATCGTTGTGGAGCGTGGAAAAAATTAACTCGAGGTCAAAAAATGGGTTTTTACGATTTTTATCAAAATGGTAAGTTTTATCGTAAAACTACCTTAAACAAAAATTGTAGATCATAAAATTATCTATAAAAAAGATATCAATATTTTTTTCCTAAGAGCCGCCGTTCCTGAGATATAACGATTTAAAAAATTGTAAGCGTCATAATATGCACGTCACGTATATACATCTCTGTAGCTGTAATATAAGTCAAAATATTTTTCTATCGGTGATTGTAACTTACATTTAAAATATAAAATATACATTAGTATAACTATGAGAATATGAGGTAAAATGAAACCCAGTCCCTTAATTTATACACCAGTGTAACCTTGAGACATCTGTCTCTCTGTTCAGTTATGTGCGTGGCTAGGGTCGTATATCTGCTTTATGTCAGAATACCCAATAAATGAAATACCGCTAGTCTTGAGCGCCACTCCGTAGTGGAAACACGTGTTTATTCTAACCTATTTCGGGCTGTTTTGAGTTTTATAATAAAAATGTCAAAATATTGTTTTATTTGTGCTGAAAGTGAAAATGTTACTGTTGAACGTGGTATGAAGACATTAATCAATGCAAGTATCGAACAAGCTGATGAATTTTCAGAATATCTAAAAAATCAGAAATCTGTGACAATACCCGAAAATTGTCGTAAAAATTATTCTCGAAAGTTTTCTATTGCTGCAGCTAATAACAGACAACGTGAAGAATAAGAAGCCAGTACATCTACAATAAGTCCTCCTCGTACTAGATCACGTATAAGTGATCGGGATTGGGTTTGTTTTAAAAAACTATGCTTATTTTGTGGCAAGGAATTGAACGAAGAGTATGATAGAAGAAAATCCTGGGATTTTCGCCGTCAAATTACCCAAGTAAATACACTTCAATTCAAAGATTCAATTCTGGAAGTAGCTCGGAATCGTTGCGATGCTATAGTAGAAGCAGTTATTGCGCGAATTGAATTTGAATATGATTTAGTTGCTGCTGAAGCTAAGTATCATCGTGATTGCTATATTTCTTTCATGAAACCTTCCACTCGGACTAAAGTCGGTCGTCCTAAAGACGAAACTACGAATCTGGCAATAGAGGTAATATTTACTTACATAGAAAATAGCGATGACTGTCAGTTCACTTTAAACGAACTAAGAAATGATTACAAAATTACAACTTTAGATCACAGAACGATTAAGCTGCGACTAAAACTAAAGTATGGTGATAAACTTATTATCACTGAAAAATCAGGAGCATCCACATTTATACGCTTAAGAGACAATCATCATGATATTTTGAATCAAGCCTGGTACGAAAAAAAGAAAATGGATAAAAAAGAAGAACGATTCAGAATCCTAGAAGCAGCTGCAGCTATCATTCGCGAAGATATTTAATCCGTAGTGTTTAATAATTCTAACTGCCCTCCACCAGATCGCATATTTGAAGATTTAAGCAATGACTTCCTAGAGTCGTTGACATATTTTATGGAACGAGTGATTTTAAAGAATAAACGATCAAATTTAGATAATTTAAAATTAATATGCACAAATATTTGTCATAGTATTATGACTGCTGTTCGACCAAGGTCTTTTAAGTCTAAAAAAGATCAAGAAGAAGAAGAAGATTATGTATCGGACGAATAAATTTTTCTACTTTTTTTAAATTTCCATCGCTTTTATCAATTCCAACCCTTGCTAATATCTGTTAATATGCAATAGTTTCCAATTAAACAGAATCACAATAGACCTGTGGAATAGGCCTACTGGGGAAACCACCTTAAAAAAACGCTCTAAGCACACAGTCAGAGGTGGCGTGGAAACGTGTGCATATTATGAGGCTTACAACTTTTTGAATCGTTATATCTCAGGAACGGTGGCTCTTAGGAAAAAAAAAATTGATTCCTTTTTTATAGATAATTAAGTGGTCTACAATTTTTGTCTGAAGTAATTTTACAACAAAACTTACCGTTTTGATGAAAATCGCGAAAAACCCCATTTTTTTGACCTTTGACCTCGAGTCAATTTTTTACCACGTAGATGATTTAATCTCTCCAGTTTAAATCATTTCCCGATGATGCTAACATGGTTAGCGAAACGTGCGTCGAGCAGTTCAAAAAAGTGTTTTGGTGTTTAGTGGTAAATCTCTTCAAGTTTACCACACAAGATATTTAAGCAAAATTATCCACGTAGTCAAATAACAAAGCCCAAATGCCAGCGAAAGGCGACTGATTAACATGGATCTTTCTTTCTTTCTCCAGAACGCACAGTTTTATGTTTTGTTTTTGTTTTATGTTCACGGAGCATAACATTTGTATGCAATTTTAAAAAGGCGGTAATATTAAAACAATTGTATTTAAATATTAATGTTATATTTTTCTATGTAGTTATAATAAATTAAAATAAATAAATAATACTAATTTACATTTATTACAATTTTCCACGAAGACCAATCTGTCTTTGAACACGTTTGTGTCCCTAGAGTTTGTAATATCGTAGTATAGCTACTACCACCGGCACTAAACAATCTCAAACGATTATAGTAAAAAAATTATGGCTTAAAATATTTCAATATTTTCAATTTCCTTGGTGGAATTTTTATTATACAATTACTTTAGATTTGAGAGATAATTCTGGTGAATGTCTTTATAAATAAACAAATATTTTCAATACAAATTTAGCATATTATCAGACTTTAATCATGACCCGAAAAAGGCAAATTTTAAACTAAAAAAAAATATATAAAAAGGTTTTTTCTATATACACAGTGATTAAGAAATAAAAAATTTAGTCTATTGAATGCCAGTTATACTTGTTATCCATGGCTTGTAATAAGTGGTTCTCATGTAAACACCCGGTAGATAGGGAGCAGCACATTTAATACCATGGGAGACAGTACCAGCGAGCTCATATCGACCGTCTGGTCTCTGAAGAACCAGTGGTCCTCCGGAATCACCCTGAAATATATTTGTATGAATAAAAATATAGCTTCATAAAAGGCACCAGAGACGGCGTGGTTTAACTTCTGAATAATTTTGGGGAAAATAAAATATTGTTAAATTATAATTATTATTATGTATGACTAAAACATTGTTTATTGGTTTGTATATTTTGAATTTATTACTACAATAAAAAAAAATTATCTAATAATACAATAACAATTATAACTTAAATTTGATTATACATTTAATTCGATTTCAATCTCACTGTCACTAAGTGGTTCTATATTATTAGTAAATGATACAGTAATCGAATTTATCCAACTTTCTTTTGGAATACTATTACAAGCTTCCTAATTAATGTTGCAGCCCTTGCACTTAGAGTCGGAGAAATGTTTTCTGCTCTAACATTGGATTTTACCTGATGCCACATACGCTCAATTGGATTATAAATACAGTAATACGGGGGAAGGCGTAAAACCGTATGTCCCATATCGACAGCAACGGTATTACATACGGAACCCATCCATCCTCGGAACCAGCATCTAAATTGTAATTCTTTTTCCCTTGTTCGCAGGAGCTTTGGTTTGGCATTTTCTTGATGGTTCTACCCATCCTTTTGCTGGCGTCTTATGTGTATCGAACCATGTTTCATCAAGGTAGATAATGGGATGATTTTCTAATCTGTATTTTTTTATAGAGTTTACGTAGTCAAACCGCTATCGTCGCAATCCAATCCGTCGCAAATTAATGATCCAATATGTAAAACCCATTAGAGATAACATTCTCTGGAGGTTAGTTCTACTGCAAATAATGTTGATTTCATCTTTCCTTAGTCGCTGTGCAATTAATGCAGTATAGGCACAGTTTGCTCTTCACACATAGCATAAATTTTGCTTGTCGCTTTCGTCAACACATTTTCTTTTACCAGAATCAATACAGACTTTTTTGGCTTTAATTGGTTTCATCACAATATCTTTAACTGTAGATAACGGAGTTTTCGTTAATGAAGACGTTTCTGCTGCGTCTGCATTTACATTAAGCTCCCTATTCAATAAAGAAACAATTTGCTTAGCATCGGGTTATGAACGTTTTTTTTTAATTTGCATTAGCGGAGGCACAATGATCATTATCTTGTCAAGAACGCCACATTTTTAGCGAATTATCGAAATTATCGAACAGCACTATTTAAGAATATAATGCGAACTAAATTTAAATATTTCGAAACTACTAAACCAGATATAAAATTAATTTTATCTTTATCTTGTTGTTTCATTAGGCCCTGTTAACGTTTTTTGCAACTTTGGGGGTTTCATTACGACAAGGATTGTTAAGAGTTTATTGCAGATGACACAGCTATTCTAATCAAGGAACAGAATCTTGAACTTGGGGTAACCAAACTTCAAGAAGCTACAAATACCATTGTAAAATGGCTCAATAAATGGAATTTAAAAATCAATACAGAAAAGTGTGCAGCAAAAATTTTTACTTTAAGGAGAATCAATAACCCTCCGATTATTCACATAAATCAACACCCAGTCGCTTGGAAAACAAACGAAGAATGTGTTAAATATCTGGGTGTACACCTGGATACCAGATTAACGTAGAGAATACACATAATTCGCAAACTCAACGAAGGGTATGTCAGACTCTCTCAACTCTACCCGCTTATCAATAGGAGATCCTCATTAAAAACAGAATGTACCTTATTGCTATACAAATCACTAATTCGGTCTTTAATCCTTTATGCATGCGTTATCTGGGGCAACGCATCGCCTACCAATGTACATAAAATGCAGGTTCTTCAAAACAAAATATTACGAATAGCTGTGAATGCCGAATGGTACGTAACTAATCGACAACTGCACCAAGAACTCGGTCTACTTACAGTGTCAGAGTATATTAAAAAACGAACGATCATCTTTCATCAGAGGCTAGAGCAATCTCCCACCACTGAACATTATCTACTAGGACGCAGAAACATACATACAAGACTGAAGAGGAAACTACCTCAAGATATGTATTTAGAATAGATTTGTGATGTTGATGTTAAAACTTTCATTACAACACTGTCTTGTAGAACAATTGTAATTGTTGAGACATTTCCATAAATAAAAAAAAAAGAGTTTATTGCAGCCTAATCGATCAACGATATATCTTGAAACGCACTATACCTTATTAATTTCAAAATATTATATTTTTAATATTGCCATATAACGGCCTATAAAAATATTTTACATAAATCCCATATAGACCGTAAAATTTAATTATTATGGTAATTTTGATGGTCGATTATATGATACCCATGTCAAAACCAAAAGGTTAATAACAACATTTTAATAGGGGTCGTATAATGCCTGGTATAATGGCAAATGTTTTTTCGGATATACGGATATAAATACAAATTTTCAAGTTAAATAAAAGGTGGGGGGTGAGTATCGTACAATCATTTTGTTTTCCGGCCGATTTTTGTTTCAGTTTGAGTTTGTCTGTTGTGTAGTTTAGACATACAAGCTGTATTTATCCATAATGCAACTTAGCCAACCGTTCTTCATAAGTAAATTTGAAACTGAATCGAAAGATAATGATGATGATGATGATGATGGTGATGATGATGTTGATGATGCTAACATGGTGGTGAGGTAAATCTCTTCGAGTTTGTTTGGTGTTTAATGGTAAATCAGTTCGAGTTTAGTTGTTCAAACGTTGTTGCTTTGGTGTCTTAAACGTTGCGTTTCGAACGACATTGCGACTACAACAGATTTTTGAGGTTATATTTTTAGTAGGCTCGTATATTATACCTCATTTTGAAGCTAAAAAATGGTGCGTTAAAATAGCTATATGGCAGGGGTATGCCGTTAAGGAAACTCTGCGATAATTAATTTGTGAACTGAATGGCCGAACTGAATGTGAAGCACGCCGTTGAGGAGAGAGTTATTTTTGGGCTATTGTTATATTAGTTATAAAACCGTTGATTAGTATAATATTTATAGTAAGTTTAGTTAATGTGTTGTTTAAAAAAGATGCATTTAAGTTTACCTCACAGGAGTCTTTTTCACCAGTTGTGTAACCAGCGCATAGGAAAGATTCCAGTATCACTTTGGAATGTCCTGCTGTTCTGTACATGTCTTGACAGATGTTGTTTTCCATTATAGGAACCTAAGATTATCATTTCCACATGTTAGATGCTGTATGTATCAGTGGATTATTATGGTAATCAGCCTTACTTGTACTTCCTGTAACACTGAAGGAACAGCTCCTCCATATCTTAACCTGCCCCATCCAGTAACAGTTGCCATTCTTCCAGTGAAATCTTGATTGTCTCGAGGTAAACAGATAGGAACTGCAAGTTAACAACAAGGAAAATCAAATGTTACCGAATGAATATCGAGTATGTATTCAAATCAGGTGGATATGGAAGACATCATTCTTGTTTTTGTGCATAAATAAAGAAATAATCAATTATGTGGAACACCGATGAATTTTTCTTGCTTTTTAAATATTTGTAATTTAATTAAATATAATTTTGCTTCATTTCTTTTAAAAATAATGGGACAAAGCCTTACACCAATCCAATATACGAAACTGACTATTTCTTTTACTTCAAATGACATGGTTGATCTTGAAGAATTCTGATCTGGTTGATAACAACCAAGTAATAGTCCCATGAATTCTCTAAGGTTTTTTTTTTAATAAAGCAGAATGGGTAAATAGAATCTTGATTCGTTTTTCAGTCTCTGATCTTCCAGACTCTTCTATTCCGAACTTTGACATTTTCTAAGTGATTTGATATCTGTCTACTCATGTTTTCAGTCAAGAGTCAACCGTCACCTTTTCAAGTGGACAAATAGTGCAAAATTGACCACCGTCAAACTACCACTACCTAATCACTTAACAATCACAACATTATCAAGACTTACTTATATGAGAGTCAAATTTAACTGAGCTCTCCAACTCCAATAAAGCCAAATCATTTTCAAAAGTGTCGGGGTCATATTTTCTATGTACAATAACTCTTTTTACGTTTTTGCTGACTGGTTTCTTGCTTTCTAGATCTCCCGAAATGTCAAACTCCCCAAACACAGCTATCAGAGAGGCAAAAATAGCTGGTTGACAATGAGCAGCAGTCATCACATATTTATCACTAATCAGTACACCTAAAACAAAGAATTAAGAACTTTATTTAAAGAAAATCATCGATAATCTTTTACCTCCGCATTTATTTTTGGTAAAAAGCCCCAACCAAGTGGATTCCCTTACCAACACTTGCCAAGGAAACTCCCCAAAAGTTGCTCCCTTTCCCCCAACAATTCTTCCAGATCTGATCAGTGGCCTGACTCCACAAACTGCAAGAAATCATTGTTATTAACTAGCGAGGGATCATTGACTCATTCTTACCATCCCTATAACTGGCATCAAAATCAGTAACAGTCTCAATCAGGTTCTCGGTTGTTGTTTGAGTCTTTTTTGTTGTAGCTGGGCGTTTGGTTGTGGATGTTGTTGTTGTTCTTCTTGTTGTTGCTGCTGCAACTGTAGCAGGTCTTTTTGTAGTTGCTGGTCTCTTAGTGGTTGTTTTCACAGAGTTGGGCCTGACAACTGGTTTCTTTGTAGTTGTCCTGAGGGGCCTTTTTGTTGTAACGGCACCAAATGTCCCTGAGGTACTGTTCTTTACGTCAATGACATCTTTCAAGTCATTGAAAGGACCTTGCAAACCGTAAATTATCTGATTCACGAAAGACTCGATTTTTTCTTTCATGGCTTCATCCTCGATAAACCCTGGAGTGGTTATGTCAGCTTCATTAAATCCAGGATACGTAATATTAGGGTTTCTATCAGGGGGGAAGTTGATTAAATCATTTACAGATGTCACCACAACACTATCTAAATCCTCCGACGACACAGGAGCGTACGTTGATGATATTGAGGGTTTTGGGGTAATTATTACAGTGGGGGATGGAGCATTCGGACTACTGACGCTGCTCGTTTGAGGTCTTTCTGTACTGTAGATGTTCTGAGTCACGTGATTATTGATGGTGACGTGATTTACTGGCTTCCTCTGGGGGAGAGCACTCAACTGAATGGGTTTAGGTGTTGTTGTGGAGGGTCTGGAACTAGTTGAGGAGGACACAACATATGTATCATCGCTGTTGTCACTTCCAGATCCCAAAACTATGACGGTAGGAGCTGGGCTGGGGTAAGAAGAGTACTGGCCCAAAGTCTGTGAAGTGACAGTAAATCCAGGACCTGCTATAGCAGAGTTGACTGTTGAAGGCGGCTTGTAAGTGGAGCTGGAACCATAAATATTACCAAGAGTGGATTGTGAAGCAGGGAATGCGCCAGTGGAACTGGCCCATGTGGAGTGCGAGGATGTTGTAGGTCGAAATGTGGAACTATAAACGTAAGAAGTGCTTGGTGGTTTTGATGCTTTGGTGGGTTTTAAACTAGTCGGTTTAAAGGTAGAACTATACACGTAAGAGGTACTGGGAGGTTTAAAGCTGGTAGCTGATAGTTTATTAATCACAGTGGTCTTTATTGGTTTTTTAGTAGGTTTACTGTTTTTCGTCGGCTGTGTTCGCCTCGGCGGTATAGTCGTGCTGAAGACATAAGAAGTCGATGGAGGCTTTCTCGAAGTAGCAGGGGGTTTGTGCGATGACGTAACATACGAGCTGAAATACAATAATTATTTAATATATATCGAATCCTAAAACTATTGTAATCATCGTACAAAGTCATCAAAGGTTCTCCGGTAACAGCAGTTTGATTTATTGTATTCTTGATCTTGGTAAAGATTTCTTCCTCTTCAGTTTTGTTCTGCTTCGTCTCGTGAGTGATGGTAGGCACCAGAACATAATTTCCGTCAGTTGGTTTGGGTGGTTTGGGCCTAAACAAAAATTGTTATTTATTAATAGAAAGCAGATATGAAAATCAGAGATTTAGCAGAGAGAGGAAAATGATCTTGATGCATATTTGATCAGTTGACATTACCATTTAGGGTAATGACCGGTCTTTCAAATTAAGCGGTTTTTTTTTAATTCTTGGATAAAACAAAGATGGCGTTGTGAATTTGCCTAGGATTTTTTTTAGTTTCGTGTACTGCATTTTTTCTGCATTCAGTTAGCTGGGTACACATTTTTTGTAGCTCTTTAATATTGTGAAAATTAGTACTATATCATCTGTATTTCTACTAGGGTAAAATCAAATTATTTGCATTTTAAGGCACTTATTTATTTAATGTTTAAACACTTTATACCTATAGGCTATTCCATGAAATATAGGTTGTTGTTTTCGGTGACCTTAATCCATCTTTGAGCCTGTAACTCTATTCTTACTCGTAGGTACCACGATGAGTCTATGGAGATTAACGCCAGTTTTTATATGTTCTTCAGTAGGTAATCAGTAGGTTCATCAAGAACCAATACATAGTGAAGTATTCCTTTAAAATTCCACTAAACATACACTATAGCCTTTTCGACAAATGTTCTCGTCTTGGTACCAGAACATCTTGTTGCACCAGGCATAATACCCAGCTTTACGTTATTAGGATTGTTGAAATGAATCCTTTTTTATTGCAGGGAACAATCCGTATGATAAATCGAAAATGAATAAGGTTTTTAAGGAGAATTTTATATACTTTAACACGTGTGGCTTGTTGCAGTTACAGTTCATGAGTGATGCTTCTACAGTTCTTTGGAACCATGTCTCGCAAGTGCCGGATAACAGCGGTGTGGTATAGTTCTAATTTTCGTGTCAATCAATATATATATATATATATATATATATATATATATATATATATATATATATATATATATATATATATATATATATATATATATATATATATATTGAACTGTCTTTTAAAATCCGCTGGTCCAGATTCTACAAGAAGTTTGTCGAACCGAACGGATTCCGGACGATTGGAAAGATGCTCTAATCCATCCACTACATAAGAAAGGAGATAGAACGGATGTAAACAACTACAAAGGCATATCTCTTCTCCCAGTTTGTTACAAAATGTCTACTAGACAGTTACATGTCTGCTAGACACCACAAGGACACTTAGAACGTAAACTTGGTAAATATCCAGCAGGTTTTATACCGAGCAGATCCTGCCCGGAACACATTCTGAATCTAAAGTTGATCCTAAGACATCAACAACTATACAATCAAAATCTCGTCTATACATTTGTAGATTTCAAAAAAGCATATGATTCTATTGACCGTGAATCTGTATTCCAAATCTCGAAAGAACAAGGACTAGATTTGAAAACGCTGCCAATTATTGGTCAACACTAACTAATACAAGGTCGAAAGTTAAATTTATGGATGACATCTCAGAGCCTTTCGAAATTAAAACTGGAGTGAGACAAGGTGATGGACTCTCGCCACTCTCATTTAACTGTGTTCTAGAAAAAGTAATACAGGAGTGGCATGTAAAAAAATCAGGCCTGAATATTGACCAGCCCGTTAAACTGGGGAGAACCAACATCAAAATAGATTGTCTGGGATTTGCTGATGATCTAGCAATTTTAACTCAAGATATATTAACGGCAAAGACTGAAATCCTAAAAGAACCAGCAGAAAAGGTAGGACTCCAAATTTCCATTGAAAAGACACAATACATGACCTCCAACGGACTATATATGTAATATATATGTAGTGTCTAGAAAGCCAAGAAAGTGTAGCCAAGAAAATCTAACAATATTAACAAGAATAACAATCTATTCGATATTTGTTGAAATCATTAATGTAAATAAAAGTAGGGTGTACGTCAATGAGTTTATCAAGTACAACAAACTTTTTTTCGATCTCGATCACTTGGAACGGCTCTTTTATCTAGTAAGTGGATTTTATCGGTCGCATTTGTTTACATAGATTGAGTGACGTTTGGCTGTTTGACGTGTCTTAAATAGTGAGCGAAGTCCTCTATCATAATGTATACAAACGTCGAGGTGGCTGACATGCACTTCATGTATGGACTTGCTGATGGCAATGCATTATAAGCTAGACGATTGTACAGTGAACGATTTCCAGTCCGTAATGTCCCTGACTGAAAAATCTTCGAAAACATTCATCGACGTCTTAGTGAAACAGGTAGATTGAAACGAACTGAAGGGTCAGGTAGATATCACTGACTGTAAGAACGGTACAATTGGAACAGAATGTGCTGGACATGATAGCGGAAGAGCCTGGTAGTTCTACGCGAAAAATTGCAAATACTTTGAATGTTAGTCACTGGACAGTTTGGAAAATTCTTAAGGACAATTTGTTGTATCCATACCACATTCAACGCATTCAGGCACTACTACCGGTTGATTTTCCTCCACGTATTGCATTATGTCAATGGATATTGCAAACTTTACTTCGCATCCCTCTATTCCTGGCACAAATTCTTTTCACCGATAAAGCCACTTTCGCAAGAAACGCAATAAGGAATTTTCCTAATAACCATGGGTGGGCAGATGAAAATCCGCATGAGGTATGCGAAGATAGCTTTCAACATCAGTTCTCGTTGAATGTTTGGGTTGGAATTGTAAGTGACTATTTAATTGGACCGGTATTTCTATCACAAAGACTTACTGGCGAGGTTTATCGCAACTTTTGGATGCAACGCTGCCTGAGTTTCTGGAAGATGTACCATTGGCAACAAGGCATGAAATGTGGTTTATCCACGATGGTGCACCACCACATTTCAGTTTGGTTGCTCGTGATTTTTTCACAGCAACATACGGATATCGCTGGATTGGTCGAAGTGGACCACACGCATGGCCTGCTCGATCCCCGGACTTAAACCCCCTGGATTATTTCTTCTGGGGATAACTGAAGTCATTAGTTTACGCTACTCCATTGAAGAATTTGGATGATTTGCGAAATCGGATAATTGCTGGGTGTAACTCAATTAGAAACGACCCTGGTGTGTTTGAAAGAGTTCGGCAGTCAATGACGAGAAGATTGAATGCTTGTATCAAGGCTGGAGGAAGTCATTTCGAACATTTATTGTAGATTGAGCAACTTTATATGTACTTTTTAATAATAAAATGTTGTTAATGTCGTAAATATTGTTCACCCTGTATCTTCGAAACAAAGGGGTTTATCAAAAATCATCATACAACAAAATATTCTTAAAATAAGCCAAGGAATAATCCCTTTAAGTTTTGCCGCATGTTTACCTAACACCCTGTATAAGGAACGCCGTTAACTTTAATCGCTGCTTTTTCATCATTTTCGAAAAAGTGGGGCCTAATGTCACCTCCTGCACGAAACAGTAGCTTTCACAACATGCAACGGCCTCCCTTGAATCATTTGTTTGAGTTTCTTTCCCCAAATAGGCAGTTTTGCCTATTAAACATCGATTGTGGTGAAACAAGGCTACCTATTGTCCGCTGGCTTTATTTCTTGCATGACCTGGATTCTACATAGGTGCAAGTAAAGATCTTCATGCAAAATTGATCCGTTAATAGACCTAGATCTACAGTTATCTTGGAATTGACATTTCCGGCTTTTCAGCCACATTTTTACATAGAGCAGCAATGTTTTTTATGTGAACATACTGGACGAAGACAGAGAGATGTCAGACCATCCAAAACATGTAACGTATATTATTATACGTTATTGTACGTTAAATAATGGATCTAATGTATTAAAAATATAAACGTTCAATGGGAAATATCAGAGGTATAAAGAACCAGATAAAAGACACTGAATGAATGTGTACTTCTAACAAATATGAATAATGTATTAGTTGAAACAGACCTGAACATTGGTTTCTGTATGGTCGGCAGGGGCGTGTATCCAATTGGGGCATTTGAAACGGATACCTGTAGAATAGGTGGTGAATATGTATCGGCATATCTTGTGGTTGTTGGCTCAATATATATTGTCGTTTTCTTATTGTTATTCATAGGTTTCTTAGTTGGACTGAAAGGAACAATAGTATATATCACGATTATAATATGTTGCAAAGATAATTTCTACCTAAAATAGCTTGGCTTAATCTCGTTGTCATCATTGTCTACAACCGTGTCAACACCGTGAGGATGGGTAACTCCCGTGGTGAACCAGTTTGGATTCCCACCTACCTCCACCACAACGTTGTCATCTCCAGTAGGGAGAACGGACTCACCTCCATTTCCTTAACACAAATGTAAAAAAAAAATATTTCTCGTAAAAGTTTAATGGTGATTCACGAACTATTATCTCTAACTTTGTCTTTTGTAGAGTTGTTCTTTATTGAATCATTTTCACATGAGGCAAATTCAACTTTTCGGGATAATCAATTCAGAAGAGAGTTTTCTAAACACGAACCAGCCACTTAAGAACTGAAACTAATCGTGTTCCATGGCAGGAGTTAAAACAAATAAAAATATATTGTGTTTAATGCGTCGAATTAAAATGGCCGGCCGGTCGCGTTGGTGCGGCGGTAAGAGCGCCTTCTTTGCGATAGCTGGTTCGATTCCAGCGCTCGGATGGTTATTTTTCTTTCTTCTGTCCGTTTATCTTTCCTAATTGTTTGTGATTGTTTCTAGGCAAGAGTGTAAAATCCGACTACGAATTACCCCTCAGTCACGCCAGTTAAAGGCTGGGTAAGGCCGGATGCCTTCTGAGAAGTGTTCTACGTTGGTCACTCGCCAGTCGGTAGGTTTCCTGATAGACTTTTGGGTATGCACATAACCAAGGGTTTATAGCCCGAGGGGGGTGCTGGCCTGGGTTTGTCGGGAGCTGATGACCGTGGTTCGGAACCCACGTTAAGCTGTAGGTCCAGTCGCTAAATAGCCTAGTTGCTGATGCGCCTCTAACCCAAACACTTTACTTTAAAATCGCCGATAGGAACCCCGCCTTTTGCTATATCCTCAGCCTCCATCAAGCATTATTGGGCCCACAGGTTTTTTATGTTAATTATTTAATTCTTTATTTGAAAAATTTCAAAACTCAGCATTGAAACTTGAATTAAAAAAAATTATTGGTATAGCCTCCAAATTATTTTTTTATTTTTATGAGTAATGTTGTAGGATTCTATGAAAATCAAAA
Source organism: Cosmopolites sordidus (assembly GCA_031761425.1). NCBI lineage: Eukaryota > Metazoa > Arthropoda > Insecta > Coleoptera > Curculionidae > Cosmopolites > Cosmopolites sordidus. The sequence continues at coordinate 1,421,084 of JARFXV010000308.1, forward strand.
TTAGATGTAAGCGACAACTAATTCGATTCGACAACTAACTAGTTCAATTAATTCGGTTTTGCGATGCAATGTTGCCTAGGATTAAAAACGAGACGAAAGATCACTTTTTCTATGTTAGAGGTAAAAATTCGTAAATACTTCTTCATGTCTTGATAGGTCTTTTACCAGAAAATGGTGGGTTATTCTGGGTCAGTAACGAAGCTGCTATTTGTGAGACACTATTTGACGGTATGTCACCATATCCGAACGTTGTACGACGGGTAGTTGAAGAGATTCTGAGAGTTGAAAGTGTGTTATCAACTGACGAAACTATTGGTAAGGCTTGATCCAGATATTCTCCAACCATTGTTCCTAAAAAAAAAATGTTTGAAAAACGCACAAGATATATTTTAAACATATTTATTTTCACCTTTGGGCAGCTGACAACAAGCTCCAAATAAAAATCCGTCCATACAGGCTCCTACTACTTGCCCTTTCCTGCTGATGCATTCGTCATTAAACATACATATATTGGGTCCATCCGAGGACGCTGATGGTGGTTTTGTCGGCTTGCAATGTTTGGGACTAATTCTGTATCCTCCAAAAAGCTTTCTTCCTTCTGAAATAAAATCATATTTGTTTAATTCCCGTGATCAAAAAGTAAGGTAACTAATATATATATATATATATATATATATATATATATATATATATATATATATATATATATATATATATATATATATATATATTTATAATTATTATTATTATTCACGTATGGGCGCCCATACTAACTTCCCTTCCCCTTCCTTTGCGCCCATACTAACTTCATTCTTTCGCTATGAGCTTTTTTCCCTTCGTCAGACTAAGTTGTTCCAGTCTTCCTACATTTTTCTCCCTGGCCAACCTTCCAAACGTTCACCTTGTGTCTGAAACAGCCTCTATCCTGAATTTCACTTTGTGTAATATTTGCTGATCTTAGGGCCTCTTTAATTACAGCAATCCATTTAATTATTTCTACTTTAGCTCTACTCCTATTTTCATAAAATTCGACTATTTGTCTAGTTAGTCTATTCGGATTCATCCGATTTATGTGTCCGTAAAACTTAAGTCTTCTCTTTCTCATATCGCTATGTATATCTGAGTATAGTTTGATTTCTTGGTTTTCTCGAAGTCGGTATGTTGTGCTATTGATTTGTTTGGGGCCTAAGATTTTTCTTATGATTTTTCTTTGCTTCTTTTCAATGTCCTCGATATCCCTCTTTCTATTCAAAATGAGCGTTTCTGCCCCATATAGATATTCTGGCTTAATAACTGTATTGTAATGTCTCAGTTTTGTCTTTTAGATAGGTATTTTTTTGTTGTAAATATTTTGTATAAGTCTCAATGCCGTTTCCATTTTTTGACATCTACCCTTATTGGCCGCTTTTTCCAACCCATTTTCCATGATTATTTCAACCAAATATTTGAATTGAGAGACTCGTCTGATGTTACCATATTTTGTTTTTAGAAATAATGTTCTTAGTCTGTTGCAGGTCATGCATTGTGTCTTTTCAAAGGAAATTTGGAGTCCTACCTTTTCTGCTGTTTCTTTTAGGATTTCAATCTGTTTCTATGCCGTTAATGCATCTTGAGCTAAAATTGCTAGATCATCAGCAAACGCCAGACAATCAATTTTGATGTTGGTTCTCCCCAGTTTAATGGACTTGTCAATATTCAGGGCCGACTTTTTTTCACGCCACTCCTGTATTACTTTTTCTAGAACACAGTTAAATAAGAGTGGCGAGAGTCCATCCCCTTGTCTCACTCCAGTTTTAATTTCGAAGGGCTCTGAGATCTCACCCATGAATTTAACTTTTGATTTTGTGTTAGTTAATGTTGCTCTAATAATTGCCAGCGTTTTCAGATCTAGACCTTGTTCTTTCAAGATTCGGAATAAAGATTCGCGGTCAATAGAATCATATGCTTTTTTTGAAATCCACAAATGTGCAGACGAGATTTTTATTGTACAGTTTTTGATGTCTTAGAATCAACTTTAGATTTAGGATCTGTTCAGGGCAGGATTTGCCCGGTCGAAAACCTGCTTGATATTCACCAATGTTAGGTTCTAACTGTCCCTATGCTCTGTCTAGTATACATTGAGATAGAATCTTGTAACAAACTGGAAGAAGAGATATCCCTCTATAGTTGTTTACATCCGTTCTATCTCCTTTCTTATGTAGTGGATGGATTAGAGTATCTTGGAATCAGCAGTGATTCCATCTTCACCAGAAGCTTTGTTATTTTTAAGCTTTTGTTATTTTTTGTTCTCTTTTCTTTTCTCAGCCTGCCTGGAAGAAGTGTTCCGTAATCTGGATTGGGAACAGGATGGAATAAGGATTAATGGTGCATACTTAAATCATCTTAGATTCGTAGATGATATCGTTCTTCTTTCACAAGACTCAAAGAAGCTGCAACGACATGTACAAAAGTTGCAAAAGGCTGGGGAACCATTTGGCTTAAAAATAAACTAGAAGAAGAGTCAGGTCATGTTCAATAAATTTGCCGAGGACAAAAGGATTTCTATTTTAGGAATGGATTTGGAAGTTGTGGATCACTATATATATCTTTGGCAGAGGGTTTGAATGGAAGGGGATACCGTCCGGGAGGTGGAACGACGCATTAAATGTGGCTGACAGGCTCAACATAGTATTTAAGAGCAAACTACTGAAAAGAAAATTCTTTGATCAGTGTGTCCTGCCCGTTATGACATACGGAAGTGAGACCTGGACACTCACGTTACAGTCAGTTCAAAAACTTCGAGTAGCACAGAGGGGAATGGAAATATGTATGTTTGACATTACTGTAGGGGATGGAAAGACCTGAACATGGATCGGAGAACAAACAAAAGTGAGTGACATCATTGGAAGAATAAAGCAATTGAAATGGAAGTGGGCAGGCCATGTAGCGAGGCGATGGGACGAAAGATAGACCAGGGCGGTCCTGGACTGGATACCGCTTGACGCAAACGTCGCAAACGTCCACGGAGAAGACCGAAAACACGATGGACTGATGATATTATTAAGTATAGTGGACCCGAATCTGCAGAGCAGAGGTCAGGACCGCGAGAGTTGAAAGTATGCTGAAGAGGCCTTCATCCTGCAGTGGATTGATACGGGTTGATGATGATGATGATTGTTGGGAAAATGAGAAGTTAAACCTGTTTAAGAAAAATATACGTTAAGAACGTACAGACCCTCGTAATATTCATACGCAGTTAACGACAAAAAAAGTAGGATATAGGATCAGTTCTATTAATACATCATTCCAGAAATATTTCTGTTTGATTTTACACTAATGATATAACTTTTAAAGATCCGACAAAAATTATTCTAAAGTAGACTCAAATAATCCTAAGCTCAAATATATTTTCATTTCTTTATCGATGGTGACTTGCAGCTGTGAGTAGTTTAGGCCTTTGGGAAATGAGAAAAATAAATAAAAGTAGAATCTCGTTCGAACTTTCTATGTTTACTTGTGTAGGGTAAACGATAAAATATTAATGGAAAGTGCTCTGACTTGTAGTTGCTTTTCAAGATGTTTCAGGAGGGTCATTAAGTAAATTAAAGATTCTTTAATCTTGATTCGACAATAAATTCGTGATAGACTTTTATGGGATGGAATGAACATGACCTTGAATGGAGCAATTAGAGAACAGTTTAAGCTACCGGATTATTAATCATTTAATCCATAGAATATAAAAAAAATGAAGATGTCGAATTGCAAACATCGTTGGAAGAAGATTTTATTCAAACTCAACAGCAACTGGCAGAGAGGTTAAATGTTGATTGCCGAACCAAAAAATTCTTACTGCGATAGATATCTAAACTGTACTTGAAGAATATGCTACTTCAAAATCATTCTCATTTTATAAAAAGAGAATACAAAATGTCAAATATATGGTGGAAAATTGGAAGAACCGTTGACGTAGCTCTCGGTTAGGCAACAGTGTGGGCTTTTTCTTTAGACGGGAGGAAGGTTATGGTTTTAGTACAAGTTTGAAATCGATAGAGTCACTTGGTAGTCGCAAGGAATTTTTTGCTACTTAAGTGTATGAGAACAGCGTTTTGTCAAGCGTTCAGATTATCGCATGATTATAAGCCGATTCTTGAAAGAAGATGAACCTTCAATGTCAATGATACTTCCATTGACAATTGTTGTATCATTGTAAGTATCATTAACATACACAAAAATATATTTACTTTCTATTTTTTCATAATTTATAGAAATTAATATACTTTATTTTTAGGTTCGTTTTGAAAACGGGAGGAGAATACTTCCCGAAACGTTATCGTTAAAATTTGTATATTTTTATATTTTTAAAATTTTGTTCGTTAGGCAAATTTATTACAAAAAAGAATCACTGAGAAATTTGTCTCCGTTTGGTTTTATGTTTTTACCCAGTGATTCTTTATTTATACAAGAACAGATATCTTTGATATTTTGAGTTTTAGAGCGAGGCGAAAAACCCAAATAAAAAAAAATAAACACGCCACAATCATTCAGACATTAATAACGCTGAATTTTGCAATAAAACTATTTTTTCCGAAGAAGCCCATTTTCTCACTGGTTACAATTACAAAAATAGTTACAGTCCCTTCAGATGATAATGTGGTTTGTATTGTGAGCTAGAGGGGTTATAGGGGCATTTTTTCATGACAATGACGATGATGAAACGGTAAATATTAATGACGAAGGCCAGCCCAATATGTTATGAAACTTTTTATGGCCTCAACTGGATAATATGCACTTTCACAGTGTGTTCTTCTAACAAGATGGCGCCACGTGTCATACGCTGACCTGGCCATGTCGTTTCTTAAAATGGTGATCTTCAGTGGCTTCTGAAATAATGCGATCTAATCTCTATCGGCTTATTCCGGTGGGGCTTTCTCAAGGAAAAATTCTATTCTAACAATTCGTAGACAATTAAAGTCCTGAAGCAAATCAACTGTCATGTCTCTACTTTTTGATAAAATAAGCAACCATGTTATTATTTATAAAATTGTTGGTTTTATTTAGAAAAGACATCCCGAAGTACACATTGGGACACCTTGTACTAGGAGCTTTGTTGTGATGTTGTGTGTTCATTCACCATTTTGTCCTTTGCATTTAACGCCGTCAGATTTTTTTTCTTGATAATCTCATAGATGGCGCAACTAGTATTCTTTCCAATCTTGTATGCACTTTTTTATATTAGTTCTAAGGAAATTATGAAGTTATACACAATCTATATATATTTACGAATATAAATGACTTCTAACTAGTGACAGAATAAAACATTTCTGTTTATAACGAGCATCAACTCTGGTTATATCAGATTCTATCTGAAACTCATTACGCAGCTTTAACTGTTAACCATTCGCTCGATTATCACTTGTTTTTTTTTATATGGGCGCATTCCTGTTCGTCCGACTTTATTTGATTTGGTCGACTTCACGGTCTGCGGGTAACGAGCCTGGCCGGTAAGGAGGCCAGGCCGTTTTTGTATTGATTTTCATTTTGCCGTCATCGCGTGGCCTTTTAAAGGAGGAAAGTCGGTGAGGACGCGGGTTCATTCTTTATTTTCGGCGAGAGATTTCGCTTTCTAGTGACGTGTTCACGTACAAATAAAAAAAAAGAGCCGAAAGTATCTGAAAAAAGTATTGTTAAAAAGTATTGGATAAATAATAAAAAAAATACTCCGGCCACTTTTTACCCGAACAGGATGTTTTAGAAGATGATTTTTAAGTTTTATCATGATTGAAAAGTAAGCCTTTGTTTAATATATACGATACATATAGCTCATTCAGAGAAATAATGGTTGTATGTCATCAAAATCTATGACGCACTTCCGTTACAATATTTCCACATCAACACCAAAATACCCAGACTTTAGATATTGTATGATCGATAACTCTGTAAATGAAAAAGTAACACGAAAAGTTTTAATCAAAAATCTGTTTCGAAACTTCTGATTGTGAACATAACGGATTTTCATTTAGTTCGTACAAAGTTTAATTATTCACTATTACTAGAACAACTTTCAGCATCTGAATAGCTGTTCAAGTAAATTATTAGGGGATTAACTTCTTGTCTATTAAATACTCTTTCGCGATTCCACCATATTTCAATTTCTTCTTCTGTAAGTCTGATGCTGTTCATCCAGATCTGTGGTGTAACTGTTGATAAAGCTTCGTTCCACATATCCAAACAGTTATCAATCGTTCTTCCATCTTGACCTATATGATTGTAATAGTTTTTAACCACCACCCATATTAATTCTATAGGATTGAATATACAATGCTAAAGGGAAAGACGTGACACTTTTTGATCATACTCTTCAGCCATATGATCTGCTACATATTCTTTTTCAGGCTTGTTCCTAAAAAGAACATTATGAAACACACACCTGTCCTTTTTTTAATTACTGCTTACCGAATTTCGATTTGCAGCAGTTCACTTTGCAACATAGTATTCTCAAAAAGAAGATTATCCTTCGTCAGCCATTCTTCAATTTTTGGTTTTGTCCATGCACTAGTTGGAAGTTAATCCATCAGTGTACTATATATATATATATATATATATATATATATATATATATATATATATATATATATATATATATATAATGCAGTAATAATGCAATATAATACAGTGTTTAATGGCAAAAAAGGAACCTCATTATCTCGTTTCTGTTCAAAATAACTGATAAGTGGCGAGACAAGTTGCTTACACCGACTGCTTAACGGTTTTGGCATTTTTTTTGCAATTATAAGCGCAGATTTTTTAGTATAAAACTCACAAAAACAGAAACTAAACCTGAAAATAGCTAGAACAGCATAAAATACAATAAAAATAAATCAGAACGTTTGAAGGCACAACTCAAAAACGAACAGAACATAAAAATGACAGATTCGACGAAGAAAGTTATGTTAGGACGGCAGCAGTGTCCGGAACCACAAACCTAAATGTTATCTTGACAGCGAATTCATAGAATGTGATCTACCGGCTCACCGTATTTTTATTCTATTCTAATAGGATTAGAGGAAGAAGGAAATAGAGTGCTTCGAACTTTAAATGATTTTTTCTTTCTTATGGATTTAAATTGGCATTAGATTTCTCTAGATTGATGACGTGCAACCATTATTTGTGTGTCATTGACATCCGAGTGAGTTGGTTTGTCAAAGAAAGCGTTTAGATTCATATAATAATTATTCGACAATTTTTTTGTTTAAAATCAGACAGATACCGTTCTACACGCCCCATATTGACCAGATATAGCAGCTTGTAACTTTTTCTTGTTCTCTCAGTTGAAGACCCCAGTTTGTAGATGCGGTATTGAGCCCATTCCAGAGAGTTCGTTGGACTTTCGGAAAAACTATTTCTACGACTTGAAAAAACGTTGAAATAGCTGTAGTTATGTGAAAGTGGATTACTTTGAAGAATAGAAAATTAATTTGAATAAATTTATAAATATTTTGTATTCTATTTAAAACACAAAAAATAGGAAACAATTTATTTTTGGTGGAACAAAACAAATGGGATGACAAACTTTCAAACAATTTTAAAAGAAAAAAGAAAGTTAAAAGGAACAGATATATTTATCGATTCACAGTTAACATACAGGCAGTGGCGGCTCGTGGGTTAAAGTGAGAGGGCGTACAAGAAAATAGTGCTGTTGAAGATTTTTTGTTGAATTGATTTTTTTTTGTTTTTTGAATAAAGTTTAATTTCTTTAAACAGCCTTTAAGGTCTTAATTTTGACAAATTTCGGGCCTTGAATAAAAAGTTTCCAATTCGATCTTCAAATCTTCTCTTTCTATAGTAGGAAAACTTTCATGTAGAGTGTGCTGTAAAATTTTCGCGTAGAACTTGCCCTATTTGTACATTATTTTTGAACTTGACTTAAATTCAACACGGGTATGGGACGACCGTTAATTTTTAATTAAACTTTCTCCTCCAAATTTAAATTAGTCATTATTAACTGTTTTAAATCAGACACTTTTATATTTCCAATTAAAAGTTGAATATTTTCATTTAAAAAGTACTATTCAGTGTGTACACACGTAACAAATGCCAAAACAAGAACGAACTACCGATACGCTCGGTCGCAGGGAATCTACGTCCAAATCGCATGTTTTAGAAAGCAGTTAAACCGTCGAATTCTGGCAACCAACAAAACATGTAACACCAACGACGAGAAAAGATGACGTGGAGCACGGTCGCGGAAAGTAGGGTCAGACCAACGTTGTAAAAATTGTGGCGAGAGGATGGAATTTTGATCCACATTATTTGGTGTGTTGGGTCGACAGACGTTCTTCTATCTTTGGAGATTTTAATTTTTAATAATATCTTAAAATAAGTTAAACGAAAGAAACTGAACGGATATAAAATATGGTGTTTTGCTCTGAAAAATTGTTTACTGTGATAAATGCTGGAGGGGCGGGGCCCCAAAGCCTAGCCTCACGAGCTGCCAGTGCATACAAAGGACAATTCATAAATTTATAAGAGATACAGGGAGAAAAGAGGGAAATACGGGCGCCAGAGTAAAAGTACGCTACAAGAAAAGCGACGCCATAATATAAATGTTAAAAAACTAACGGAAAAGGAAAACAGAATTTGAAATAAACAGAATTGGTCAAAGACCAGGCGAGGAAATAAAAACACAGTGGGTAAATAAAGAATAGGAACGGGCAAAACATTAAGAGGAACGATATATTAGGAGAAAAGAAAATCGAAAGAGGACAAGATGCAGATGAAATTGAAGAAAGAAGAAAACAACAACAAACTAACGGGTTTTTCAAATTGACCGGCTTTTTTAATTCTTGAATAAAACACAGAGAGCGTTGTAAATTCGTCTAGGTCTAGCATCATTTCCGAAGGTTAATTATGACATTTATAAAAATGGATTGTATACAATACAACAAAGCGTTAAAATTGTTCAATTAATACATCACTCAATAAGTTCGTAGGATGACTAATTAAACAACAAGTTTTAGGAAAAATTTGACTTTATTCATCTGCACAGTCTCCTTCAAGAGTGATACATGCTTTTTTTATAGAATGATTTATCTCTGGCCTCAAGATCACTTCTTCATTGGAGCCAAATCTCCATCCCTGAAGCTTTCTTTTTAGTTCTGCAAATATATTGTAGTCGCTAAAACCTTACCAGGTGTTTTTGGTCGCTTTGAGCGGCTTTCGCTAGTTGCTATCCACTCAGCTGACTGCTGATTTGACTATGGAGTGTAGTGATGGATCCATTGTTACATACCGCATGAAAAAATCCTTATTTATTATGCTGAAACAGTTCAGGCGTGCTGAATCGTCGACGCGTTGCCATTTTTAATCGACTGTGAGCAAACGCGGTCTCCACTTCGAACAGATCTTTCTCACGGACAAATGTTTATGCAAAATGGTGAATACACTGCCTTCTGATATCTTTAAAGTCTCAGCTATCTCACGTAACTTCAATTTACGATCGGCCTAAACTATTTTGTGGAATGTTTTTATGTTTTCTGAAATAACGGCCGAATTTGGGCGAGCGGAGCGTTCAGCGTCATCAGTATTTGTTTAAAATCAACAAACCATTTCGTGCCATTTGTCTGGATTGAGCGGAGTTCGAATAACACTTATCAAACCATTGCTTTGCTTGAACGGTATTTTAAAAAGCAATGCTTTAAAAAGCAATTCCCATTAAAAATCAATGTTTTATTAACACACGAAACTCAGATATTTTCGTTGTTTTCAAAATTACAAGAGTGACGTCACTTAAATCACTGTAACTTGTAAACTAAACCTCAGATTGTCATGAAATTTAGTTAGTTTAGGTTAGTACTTCCTAAAAACAATATGGATTTGTCAATAGTGGCGTCATCTACATGTCATTCTACCAACTTATTGAGTGATGTGTAATTTTGTAAAAATGGGCGGTTCCGTTTGTTTGCTTAAAATGTTTTTAGAAAATCACGTGATTTGTATCATCACTATCAATCAAATTGTTCAAACATTTCAAGAAACTGGTTCGGTGGAAAATAAAAGATTGATTTGTCCGATAAGTGTAAATAAACAATTGTCGTTTATTTTGTGGTAAAAACGTAAGGGGGTTTAGGATTGCATTAGTTGTATGCCAGAACTGAGCGAGTAGTAAAGAAGTTTATGATTTGAGTTCTAGAAAGTCGTAGTTAAACTTGGTTCAGCAGTGAGGATGCTTGCAAAAACTTAATTAAAGCCTTAAACTTTTTCAGTAGAGTCGCACTCCACAAGAGCATGGGACACAGTTAGAGAGACCCCACATAGAGGGGAAATTCTCGGAGGCACGCCATTCAGCAGATGCTTGTGAGAAACACACCCACACAGTGGCCGATCCTGAGATGCAGCCACTTTTACAAGGTGTGAGCCGTTACATTGGGGATAAGGTGAATTTTTGAAAAACTTAGGTTTGATGGGATAGAACTTGGAAGAGTTTCCAACCACATTCCAAACAAACTGTATCATCTCTCTCACCTGTGAAGCTATATGAGGAAACGCATCCCTGATTGTATAGAGGCATAATCAGGAGATCCTCAATACGTATCTACTCGCTCATTACCCTCGATGCCATTGTGGCTAGGTATCTATAGGAAGGTTATGGAAGATCCATGTGTTCTTGCTTGCTGGAGGAGAGACCTCAAAGCACTGTGAGTCGAAGCAGATCAGCCATGTAGAAGCGGGGCGGCTAAGAATGTAAGAAATAGCTTTTCTTATTGCCATGAGTTCAACTGTCAACACACTGCTATATTGATGCAGTTTGAAAGAAAAACAGGATTCATTGTGTATGAAAGCTGAGTTTACACTCTCATCCGACTTTGAGCCATCAATGTAAATTATATTATCAGGACGAATGCTACGAATTAAGCTGGAAAGTTTGGATCTTGGGAAGGGGGACCAGAAAGGGGATTATTGTACGGAAGGAGAGTTACATTTAGGGAACAAGGTGGAAGGAGCCAGGGGTGATAAAAGAATTGCAATTTATAGTCGGGGTGGTCGTTCATAAGAGTATATTGATTTGAAGCTTAAGAAGGCCGAAGTCAACAAATCTGATGAGAGGAGTTGGTTTTAATAAGCCACAAGTTGACCGTTTCTTTAACAATTTAAAAGATATTTGGGAAAAATATCGTTTTGGCCCATCAGACATCTATAACTGTGATGAGACGGGGGTCAGCGTATCATAAAGTAATGACACTCAAAAGTAATTGCCAAGTTGGCCAGTTAACCTCTGCAGAGGAAGCTCAGAATGTTACAGTTATGTCCTGTATACCATTATTTATTTTTCCGAGGCAGAGAGGTAATTAAAAGTTAATGATTGGTGCGCCATCTGAAAGTGTAGCTGTAGCACAGCCAAACGGATGGATGAAAGCTGAAATCTTCTTGAAGTCGCTTCAACACTTTGTAATGTTTTCAAAACCTACTAAAGAGAAACCAGTGCTTAAAAAAAACAGTGCATAACAATGTTGCTGTGCACAAGTTAGGTGAACGAAACACCCCACACGCCCCACAAACTGCAGCTCTTAGACAGGATTTTTATGAAACATTCAAGGATGCACATTTTGAGGCCTGTGGAGTATGGATGAGGGCTAACTCCGATGCAAGAATAACAGAATATGACATTGCTGCAATGGTGACACAAACTCTCAATCGCGTTGCACGTTTGGATATAGCAATATAGCAATAAGCAATATAGTAATGGACTGAAATTCTGCCTTTGAATCCAAATATTTACACAGATTTGGATTTTTTGCCATCCCCAGTAACCGACGTACCCATGCAGTCAGATGTTGAAGTGAATGTTTGCTATAACACCAATATGGATATACCTCAGGATTTGCCTCAAAAGACTTTCAACGTTAATGAAAAGGAGAATTTTGTCACACAGTCATCAACAAGCAACCATTATCGCGGTAATTCATCAGCTGTCACCAGTCCCAAATGCTGCAGCAGAGTGAGATGTGAGGCGACGACGAAAAGCTGTGGAAAGAGAGGTTTTGACATCCTCTCCCTATAAAAATGCGCTCTCTGAAAATAAGGCAACAAAAGTAAAGCCTGCCATGATTAAAACGCAACATTTTAAAGGCAAGAAAACTAATGACGCGAAAAAAATAAAAATGACAAAAAAACCGACTGCAACATTCAAGACAACAGCGATTCGTCATCAAAATCAATGAACAACAACAACAACAACAAACCGAAAATGTAACAACAAATTTGCCAAGAAAATAACGATGAAGATTCGATATGCCGTCAAGCTTGTATTCAGTGGGCATATGAAGCGTGTGCTTTACGTTGAAGAAGGCTCAGATAGATGGATCTGACTATACGATTAAATTTTTGAAATTTGTTAGAAAACGTTCCTAGTTCTGACCAAAGTTCATTAAGATTAAGTTTAATTTGCTTTATTAGTAATTGATTAGTTTAGCTATGAATTTCTTGTTAAAATATTTTTTAAGTTCAAATAATAAAAGAAACGTCGACTGTCCGATATTAGGGGACCTTTTTTCAAGTTGTTACTTAGTAATTACTACATCTAAAATAATATTTGAGACTGATTACATATCTATGTTGCTTAAGTATATAATGGAGGGTTATTTTTTCATAAACAAACAAATTCAACTATCACAAGTTTTTTGTTATTGTTAAGATTTCCTAAGTGTCCGGTACTCGGGGACTTCCCCCTACAGGATAATAAAAACGAAGTATTATCCAGTTATTTTCTGCATATACATTAAATATTATTAAGGTTCGGGCGGTAACATCTTGATTGATTTTTTAATTATAATAGAAGAACATGTCCTTAAGCAGCAACATCCTTATCTAATTTCATTTTAAATATCCGAACACTGGCTGTTAATTTGACGAACTCATCACCGAGGAAAAGAGAAAGAAATAAAATGAAGAACGGAGAGAGGAGAAAAGGAAATGATCTTGAATTTCAATGGCGTTCGTCATCGACAGTCCGACAACGTTACTGACCTCTTAACCCACAACTTATTGTTATACTACTGCTGGTAATTTAACTTGTTAACGGTACAGACTGGAATCATAATGCTGTAAGACAGATTTTTGGTTATAGACATATGTGTCAATGGATTTCTTTTAAATAACATTATTTTTAGAATTTATACGTTTTATACACCTTGTCCTAGAAACCGAATAAAACCACAGACGTTGTACTTATGGATTCTACTTGACGGAAGTTTAGCATTATACATTTAATTATATTTTTATTTTAAATTGATAACATTAAACATAAAACTTCAATTAAATTTTTCAGGTTTCTATTGAAAACTTCGGTGTGAAACACTAAACTCAAACAGATTTACCACTAAACATCGAATTACTTTTTCTCGACGCACGTTTCGCTAACCATGTTAACATCATGAGGATATGATTTAATCTCCTGATGATGATTCAATCATCGATTTACCACTAAACACCAAATCACTTCTTTTAAAGTTCTCGATGCACGTTTCGCTAACCACGTCAGCATTATTTGATCTCCTGATGATGATTAAATCGTCTCTTGATGCTGATTAGCGAAACGTGCGTTGAGAAGTTTAAAAAAACTGATTTGGTGCTTAGTGGTAAATATCTTTGAGCTTAATAAAACTTCTATATTTTTGTAAAAATTTCCTGTTTATTATATACGGGGTCGCTATTAAACGGTCAAATATCTCGAGAACGCTTTGAGATTTTCTAATAATTTTTTTACATAAACATAAGAAAATGTTTGCCACTTTTTGGGTATATTTTCATTTTTTTTGTCGTCTACTTGAAATCCAAGGCTAACTTGATTTATTTTAAACGGCAACAGTTCTTGAATTTGGCTTTGTTGGGATGAACATTTTTTCTGAATTCAACGCCGTACTTATTATATGTTTTTTTTTCAAAACAAAACGTGTTTCGGTCTGTTTTAGGATAAATATATTTTTCATATAGTAGGCAATGTCTGTTGACGTCACATGCGCTCGGATTTTTTCGGGAACTGCCGGCGCGTCATCGGTGTTAGGTTTAAAAATGTATTTTTAATTTGATAAAACCTCTATATGCTCTTTCCATTTATGACATTTTTTTCTAAACCCAATTGCTATCAGTTTGAATATTATTTGTAAATTTCTTTATTAGGAAAGCTAAACATATTAGAGATTATACAGTAATTATAAATTATTCCTTCTGTATTCTCTTCTAATGAAAGGAAACTAAAAAAAAAATAATTAAATTCCTAGTAAATACTGAAAGAAACACATAACGCGTCAGATGTTACCTGCGAATTAATCTTTTAATTGCGATCCGACGGAATTGAGGTTGATGATCCATTTGAAGCGTTCCGCTGTACGCCTGTTTCTGTCAATAAACCTCCTTACAGCGCAGAACTTTCGCCAGTACCTGAGGTCAACGAGCAAGGTCACGGCGTGCTTAAATTCGCAAGATTTAACGTGGGATTCTGTTTGGCTTTTCACCAAGTTTGGGAAAGTGGAATTTATGCTTTGTAATACAGGGTGTACATAAAAAGTTGAAAGTGAGAATATAAAAATATTCAAAAAACAAATGAACCGGCTGAAGAAATGACCAATTATTGTGTAGAGCGCAGAAAAAAATCTTTTGAATAATATATGCAGTGTGAAATGGGACATATACTTTTCCAATATATCGAGGTTATTGATGCATTAATATTTATCAACATCACAGTTTATGAGGTTTACTGAAAGAGATTTACCCTAAACAGCAAATAACTTACTTTGAATTTCACGACGTGCATTTCCCTAACTAATTTTATTTTCAAAAGTATATAATTTTATTATATACTTATTATATTTTTAGCATTATATAATTTTAATGAAATAACAATTTAATATTTCAAGATATTTATTGATAAAATTCTTTTCTCCGAGTTTTCTGTTCCGCAAAAATAACAATAACATCATCAAAGTTTAAAGATCGGGCCATAGAATTTTCAATAGAAAGAATAGCCAAGTTACGTAGCTTGTCTTGTTCCATAGAGTTTCATAAATAGATTTTTATTGAATTTAGTTTAGAAAATGATCTTTCAGCATTAGCTGTAGTAACAGGAATTGTAACACACAACATTAATGCAGTACATACTTCAGGAAAGCTGCACGACATAAAATGATTTTTTATTATTAATAAATCAGCAAGTTTTCTAATACACGAAGATTTTTCTATTTCGTCTCTGAAGGTGGGCCGAAAACTGAGAATTTCCCTGGCAAATGATTCAGATATGTCTTTTTCATATATATATATATATATATATATATATATATATATATATATATATATATATATATATATATATATATATATATATATATATCAACAACAACAACAAATTCTAGAGCTTTTTTAATAGTTCAGTGTCATTTAAATTTTACAAAGTGGCAGGTTGCAACACACTGAAATTGGAAACAATTTCATTCATTGGAAGGAAACGAGATTTCATCTGTTTAATATTGATATCCAATACTCGTAAAATATGTTCACTTTGAACAAACTTTCCAGATCTTGAAGACGCTCATCTTCGGAAAGTTCGTCAAAATGGCGTTTCACCTTCCTCTGACGACTTTTAGATAATTCAGGGTTGATGATGAATAGTCCTGAAAATTCAGGTCTATTTTTCGGCTACACTATTTGCCTCCTTTTTAAATTTTCAAATTCATGTCTATACCAATTCTTCTAGACAAATTTTCAAACGTTTTAAGGCATTTGAAAAATCGGTGGCGCTAGACTGAAGTGCTTTAGAGGCTGCATCGATAGTTTGTAGAATTTTGCAATGGAAAACCAATAACATAATAAAATTGTTAAAAACTAACTGATTTCGATGTTTTATGGTAAATCTCTTTGAGTTTGGCGTTTGACACTAAAGGTTCCAGTAGAATTGATTTGTTTTTAAGGTCAAGACGTGTTGGATCATTCTGCCAAGCTTCTGGAAGAGTCACAACGAAGTCTACATGTCGTCGACACATCTCCAACCTTGCAGAGAACTGCCAAAGAAGTCAACGCAGCCATACAACGAGCAGTGAGCTGTCTGCCTGGACAAAAAGACGTTGATTCTGCCATCACCAACATTATTGAATGGACTTCTACCATCGATTCTGGACGATTCTCTCTTACTGGTAAGTCATATGGCGAACTACAGCAAGAACTGACCACCGCAGCTGCTAATTTGGATCAAGCTAGTGCTGGGGTTGTTCATTCGGTACACAGCCCAGTACAATTAGCCTCATCTTCTAAGGACTTCTCTTCCGCTTTCCATGGTCTTCTCAAAGTATCCATGGACATGGCGGCACAGACCAGTGAACTTCCAGTACGAGGAGAAATGGTTCATTCACTAAAAAGTGTTTCTACTTCTTCCAGTACCCTGCTTACCACTGCCAAGTCTTTATCAGCTGATCCTAATCTTCCCAATGGAAAAAATCAACTGGCCACAGCTGCAAGGTAAGTTCTTATTCATCACAAGGTCCCACTACTTCAGCTTCCTCCATCTCCCTTGCTTTTCTAGTAGGAACACCAATACCAGTTTTTCTTTCAGTAACCTTCCTCCCAGTACCTCCCTTTTCTTCCAGTATCCTTCTCACTACTGCCAGGTCTTTATCAACTGATCCGAATCTTCCCATTAGAAAAAATCAACTAGTTACAGCTGCAAGGTAAGTTTTCGTTCATATCAAAAGTCCGTCTACATCTACTTTCTCCCTTTTCTAATAGAAGTACCAGTAGCAGTTTTTCCAGTACCCTTCTCCTCACTGCCTCTGTCAGCTGATCCAAATCTTCCCAATAGAAAAAATTAACCAAAAAGAAAAAATACATTATTTATGGGTATTCCTAATATTATTATTCTAATATTTCTTTCAGAGATGTTACAGACAGTATCAACCACTTGGTGAACGTTTGTACGTCAGCCGCTCCCGGTCAAACCGAATGCGATAATGCCATTCGCAAAATTCAAGCCATACGATATTTGCTGGAAAAACCCAGCGCACCAATCAACGATTCTTCCTACTTTGAATCCCTAGATCAAGTGATCGACAAGAGCAAAGTCCTCGGAGAGGCCCTGACTGGCATAATACAAACAGCACGGAATTCGGAGCATGAGAAGTTCATTGAGTACATGAAAAGTCTTAGCGGTACAATCTGTTCCTTGGTGGAGACTTCAGCACACTCGGCTTATCTTGTGAGATATTATTATTTTCACAAGAAGAGTTTTTTGTAATTATTTTTTGCTTTTCCAGGTTGGTGTGTCTGATAGTACTTCAATCGCCGGTCGTCCAGGTCTGGTGGATCAGGCTCAGTTCGCTCGTGCTTCTCAGGCTATCAAAAGAGGTTGTAAGGCCCTTTCCAGCCCTACCAGCCCCCAGAAACAAGCCCTGGAAGCGACTACGATCATTGCCAAGCATACCAGCGCACTGTGCAACTCCTGCCGAACGGCCAGCTCCAAAACCACCAACCCTGTCGCTAAAAGACAGTTCGTGCAAAGCGCCAAAGCTGTCGCCAGCTCTACCTCCGCTCTGGTGAAGGAAATAAAGGCTTTGGATAACGACTATTCGGGAGAAAACAGGAGAAGGTGCGCTGAAGCGACCAGGCCCCTGTTGGAGGCGGTGGAGGACTTGTGCGTCTACGCAAGTTCCAGCGAATTCGTCTCGATCCCAGCCAAGATATCGCCGCAGGCTCTTGAAGCTCAGAAAGCGATCATAGGAGCGGGCAATCGTCTCATCAACAGCTCGTGCTCCGTCATTTCGTATGCCAAGAATTTGATTGTTTTGCCTAAAGATCCTTCGACGTGGCAACAATTTGCTAAGTCGTCCAAGGATGTGTCTGATACCATGAAACAATTGGTTGCTAATATCAGGTGAGTTAATTTATCAGATAAATTATCCACAGGTTGTTTAAAGAAGCTCTCCCTGGTTGTTTAAAGAACAAGTAGGAATGTTTTGAACCGTTTTTTTTAGAATATTTCTTGTTTCTTCTAGGTTACTGTAGCTCCATCTATTTATATTTCGAAGGCAGGATTTATCTTATTATTATTCTTCTTCTTTATGTTGCAATATATATATATATATATATATATATATATATATATATATATATATATATATATATATATATATATATATATATATATATATATATATATGGGGACCCCGTCGGGTCGGGGGCCCGTGGCATTTTGCTAGCCCTGCCTTCCTATAGTTACGCCACTGACGTTCGCATCATCAGGAAATAATTCAGTCTAATTCTGCAACTAAACTACCCGGAAAAAAATAAAATAGATGTACGTAGATCTACGTTCAGTACTAAATTTTGGCGCTGATTGAAGTAGATTTCCGCAGATTTACGAAAATCTGTATATATCTATTGCTATATGAATCATATTGTTGCTGACGCTCTCATGTGTATTTACTTTTTCTCCGTCGGTAAATTTATTTAAACTTCGTCGGTAAAAATTAATTTTTTTGTTTCCGATTATGCGGAGATCTCTGTATATCTTTTGTGATCCGCGTACATCTAGACTGATATTCATACATCTCATTTGATCTCAAAAAATCATTTTATCGACGGAGTTGTACGAAGATCAATGCTGATCAAAGTAGATGTAACGGTGCCTAAAAATACATCTCCGTAGATCTGTGTAGATGTATTTTATTTTTTCCTGGGTATGTTTATATGACAATCATACCTAATGAAGGGTTTACTGAGCGTTACATTAAAAATTGAAAATGGTGAATAAGTTGAACGGGAAAGGTCCTTTATCACGGTTCGTGGTGTCTTTACCTTCTTTCTATTTGAATGCTTTCAAACGCATCCAAAGTCCTATTATTATTTATACTTTCAACAAGTCTTACATTACTAATATAATACTATCATGGCCGAGCATGTTAGCCAACACAAGATTCTTCATTTCTCCCATTTGACTGCCCAATATACCTTCAATCGGAATCTTGACAATTAATTTCGTAAATCCCCGACTTTTCATGTTGGTTTTCTTTATGGTTGGTTGTTGGGAACACAAGATTTTTCCCATATCTAACGTGGCTAATCTGTGTTCTTAAAATCACATTAGTCATTAAGTTCTTGGTCTGACATATAGAAAGCGTCACTCACTTTACACGACAAACCCTACCAGTCCTCGATTGTGTTAACTTTCAAACGTCACGTGTCAAAATTTCATGACAAGCTGTCTACCAGTTTCTGAATTGTTGTGCTTTAGATAACGTAACTTTTGTTATTTTCAAAACAATGGAAAAAAAGAATTTTGTGTGTTGAGTAAGCGTTGCTTTTTGATGTAGAAAAAAACCGATAAAGAAAAACATTGGCTGGATAAACATTCCCAGGAAAATCAACCATAATTGATTGGTGTGTTGAATTTAAAAGTGGTTATATAAGCACCAGAAAAAATCCGAAAAATTCACAAAATTGTAAAGTAAAGTTGCAGAAGATATCATGAAGATATCGAAAGGAAGTGTTTACACCATTTTGCATAAACATTTGGGAACGCGTAAATAGATATCGAAGTGTGTATCACGTTTGATTTGCGTGAACAAAGTATTGATGATCCTGAGCAGGATTTTTTCATATGGTATGTGACAATGAATGAATGTTTTGGATTTATCATTTAAGTTCTTAACAAAATACAAACTGGGTCGAGAAAAATAATATTTCAAAATTGTACTGGTCACATGTCTCTCCAGATTTGAATATCATTGAAAATGTTTGGATGATGCTTTCGAGACGAGTTTATAGTGAATCAAAACACTTTACACATGTAACATATTTTAAAAGTAATATTCAGGCCTCAACTTAGTAAGTGAAGTTGGATTCGACACACAATTAGAAAATAAAACAAATGTATAGTCAAAGTAACATTGGACTGGAATCCGCAAGGTACAAGAGATATTGATTGGAAGGCCCGTACAGACTTGGAGGTTGGAGGAGAACTATCCATGATAAACATGTCCTGGCCGGAAGTCAAGTTTCTGGTGCAGATTAGTACCAGATGATGCGCTTTTATTGAAGTCTTATGCTCCGCGTAGGAGTTGGAGGTATACTGAAGTATGTATATATATATATATATATATATATATATATATATATATATATATATATATATATATATATATATATAGATATATATATATATATATATATATATATATATATATATATATATATATATATATATATATATATATATATATATATATATATATATATATATATTGGACATGCAAAGGAACATTTGGACTCAGAAGTGAAATTATGACCAACGACAAAACAATGTTTTGCAATTGTACAGTCCTTAACAATTTTAATGTTGGAAGTGACCACTGAATGGTACGAGCAAGAGTTAGGATTAACTGTCGAAGAGAGCGCGTAATAATGGTAAGGTCAAAGAAGGCCAAAGGGGATTCTGGGAAATTGCTGGAGAGGGGTAGCGATTTCGAGATTGCATTGTAGAACCGCTTTGCGGTGTTACAGGATTCGGAGGAGATCAAAATATCAGTTCAATATGAAGAAATCACCAACAGTGTGCTTCAAACGGCTGCTGCAATAGCACCAGAAGAAAACTTCAATCTGAAATCTACTTTCTTCAAACAGAAATCTACAGTGAGACCACTGATTTAATAAAGAAACGACGGAAAATGAGAAATGCAGAGAGTCCTTTTGGCAGGGTCGAGTACGCTGAGCTATGCAAAACTAAGAAAACATATCAGAGAGGACATTCGCCGGTTCAACATGCAGCTAGTGCAAAAAACCCTAGAAGAAAACAAAGCAATTACCAAGGCTAAGCAGAAGCTAAGAAGGAAATAGAACTCAAATTTATGCCATGATGCGTGAGTATGGCACAGTGTGCAGGGCGTGTACACACATATTAGGGGTTGCTAAAAAAATTTATTCCTAGTTATATGAAGACCAGAACTAATCAAAGACAGCAATACTCACGGAAGAACAAATGCCAGATATCCTATTGGAAGAAGTAACAAATGCTATAGAATCGATGAAAAACGGCAAGGCTCCAGGAAAGGACAGTGTAACTGTCAAAATGCTAAAAGCTGGTGCTCGAACCTTACATAAAACACAGGCAATTATACTCAAAATGCCTCAAAGAACAAATAGTACCTGACTTATGGAAAATGCAGAAGTGATCCTTTTACATAAAAAGGGAGCACAGGAAGATTTAGAGAACTACCATCCAATAAGTCCAGCAATAATCCAGCAATGTACTAAGATTTCACTTAGATGATATCTAAAAGAATATTGAGAAAACTGAATGACGCACAACCAAGAGAACAAGCAGGATTCAGAAGTGGATTTAGTATAATGGATCACATCCAAGTTGTACAGCATGCCATAGAAAGGCACAACAAATACACTATGCCACTGTGCTTGCGATATGTGTGCTTGTGATATATAATGGAGCTACAGCGACAATTCACCTTAATGATCCTGAAGTGGAAATTAATTTAGAACGAGGCGTAAGGCAGGGTGACGCAGTATCGCTTATTCTTTTCTCGGCTTGCCTTGAAGAAGTATTCCGTAAACTGGATTGGGAACAGGATGGTGTAAATATCAATGGTGTAAACTTAAACCATCTTAGATTTGCAGATAATATCGTTCTCCTTTCACAAGATCCAGAGGAGTTGCAAAGTCGTTTACAAGAGCTACAAAGAGCTGATGAACCATTTGGCTTAAAAAGAAACCTGAAGAACAGTCAGGTTTTGTGTAATAAATTCGCTATGGACAGAAGAATTTCAGATTTAGGAAAGGATTTGGTGATTGTGGGTCACTTTATATATCTCGGGCAGAGGATTTCAATGGATATCGCCCGGGAGGTGAAACGGCGTGTTAAATGTGGCTGGCAGGCATTTGGCAGGCTCAACATGGTGTTTAAGAGCAGACTCCCACTTCGCCTGAAAAGAAAAGTCTTCGATCACTGCGTCCTACCCGTTATGACATAAGGAAGTGAAACCTGGACACTCACATCGCAATCAATTTAAAAACGTCGGGTAATATAAAGGGGAATGGAAAGATGTATGCTTGGCATTGCAAGTCGAGACAGAAAGCCCTGAGCATAGATCAGGAAAAAAACGAAAGTGTGTGACATCATTGGAAGAGTAAAGCAATTGAAATGAAGATGGGCATGCCATATAGCGAGGCGATGGGACGACAGATGGACTAAGGCAATCCTGGAGGTGATACCGCTTGATCACAAACGTCCACGAAGAAGACCGAAAGAACGATGGAGTGATGACATCGTTAAGTAAATGGGACCCGAGTGGCAGAGGAAAACCCAGGATCGTAAAGGTTGGAAGCATACTGAGGACGCCTTCATCCTGTAGTGGATTGACATGGGCTAATGATGGTGATGATCATGATGATGAGGATATATAAATATATACCTATATATATATATATATATATATATATATATATATATATATATATATATATATATATATATATATAACTTACTGCATTTTTTTTAAACTGATCTAATTTACAAAATGGTTTATAATGGGCACCTCGATATTATCATCATGCATGATGTGGGGCTTAGGGCTTATCTTGACGAGACTTTATCGAACAGATAGATTGGATGAAGAGATTGTTGAGAAGTTGATGGTCGAATATCCCTCATGTTCATCTGACCTTGCGCCGCTCGACTTATTTTTATGGAGATACATTAAAGACAAGGTTTGTAAGACAAAACCGGCAACAGTCAATAAATTAAGAGTAGCGATTGAAAAAGAATGCGGGCATATACCAATGGAAATGATTCTCGATGTTTGCGATTCCATTACTTCTCGTTATCAGCAATGCCTGGACCACGACGGTCGGCAATTTGAAAACTGGCGTTAGTCAAAACAAAGGCTGTTGCTTTCTTTTTGAAACCCTATGTGTATTCATTTTTTTGGGACACCTTGTATAACAAACAATAAAACGGTTGCATAATTTATAATCAAAAATAATTTTTTAGTTTTTAAATTTAGCCTTTAATAAATAAGATCACAGCATTGTAAAAGTGTTTTTAATTTTTGGTTCTTAATCCTGGATTCATTGGCCTCTTTCCTAGAAAACTGAGGGTGTGACTAACATTTTGACGCATCTAAATTCTTCATATTTATACTTGTATGTTATTTGGAAAAGTCTTAAAAATAATTGTTCAATCGCGTCTAACATTTTGACCCAGAGTGTATATTCTAACATCCTCTTGCGAGAAAGCAAGCTTCAAAACCATATTTGAACTGAGGAAATCAAATAAAAATCTACTAATTACAAAAATAAATAACAGTACTACGACAGTTCGTGTACAATCAGCTTATGGAAGTGTAACATCACCATAATGTATTATTTAACAGTAAATTGGGCGAATAATCATGCTAATTAAATGAACAGGACAGTATTAAGCCCGCAAATAATCCAAGATAAAATCTGTCAAGTTTAACGAGCTCTTAAATCGCAGCAATTTGTATGAATTTGCTTTTAACCAAAGAAAATGTTCCTCGCAATATTGAAATTGAACAAGAATAGAGTAAAAAATCAAATGGTGCAGTCGCAAAGCCGACTATATATCTGAAAAGTTGCATCCTTCATAAATTTCAGGCTCATATGACATTTAGTTTTCTTTTGGCAGTCTTTAAATTAGATAAGTTCAATATTTTTGCTCTTAATTAATGTGTAAATTAAACACTACTTTTTGCGCGGAAAAACCATCGTGTAAACCTCAAACAAGCAAAAAAGTTGGAGGGAGCTAAGTCTGGAGAATAGAGAGAATGTGGTATAAATTCGTAGCGAAAACTGACCAATTTCGCTGTTGCAAGGACGGACGAGTGGGACGGTGGTTTAGGCCTGTCTCTTCATTTCTGTGACCTGTCTCTTATCTCTGGTTATGATAGCGGTCATGTTTTCTGCGTCTTATAAAATGTTTGGTGTAAATTTTTTTCATAAATAAACGACAACGGTACTCTATAATTATCGAGAATTAATATTACCATCAGAAATATTGGTCGATACTTTAATTTAATAGTAATTTTCAATTTATTATGGTTACACGTCATCCATATTCTCCTGACCTAGTACCATTAGTAGAACCAATTTTTACACTATTAGTTTTAAATTAAACAAAATATTTTTAATTTTCCTTTTCGGAATTTAACCGCATTAAGATCAAGACCGCACCATTAATTTCACTTTTTTTCCTAAACATTCAAAAACAACGCCGTCACATTTCATTATATATAGTCGTTAGTACCAAAAACCGTGATGAGAAACGAGAGAAAAAATTGCGGATGCGTGAAGGAAATAACGATGAAAAAAATTTAATTTGCGTATGGGTAATTACGTGACAGTCGCACGAGAACCGAATGGAGAAGAGGAGAAGAAATTTTGGATTTTCGCTCTGATAATTGTGGTTCTACGCTGATTATCATGCAGAGTAGGATGATTGTGATAACGAATAAGATATGGGCATGGCGAGTAATTAGGTTTGAGAAGAAGGCAGTGCTTGGGAGAAAGTACCATCTGGGTTATAACATCGAAACTTTTTGATTGATATTAATTTACACTACCGGGTGGGGTATTAGGCTACCGTTTTAATTATTTATAATATTTAAAAGGAACAAGATAGAAAAAAAAGAGTTAATTAATTTTCGAAAAATATGCCGATCAAATGTGAGCCTTTATCTTCGCTAAAAACTCAACGAATGTCATTGACCAAGCACCGTACTCGTGTGATATTGCTCCATGTAAATCCTTCCCGTTTCCAAAGCTAAAATTACCACTTCAAGCAAGGTATATGAGTGATTAGGTCAAGTGGTGACATGGTTGTATTGCACTCGATGGGGCCTACTTTGAAAACGACGACATTTTGATATTGATTTGATTTTGAAACGACATTTTGATGAATTAATTTTTTTTTTGGTTTTATTTAACATTTCCGGGTTATTTTTATACAGAATATATATATATATATATATATATATATATATATATATATATATATATATATATATATATATATATATATCATCATCATCAGCCCGTATCGATCCACTGCAGGATGAAGGCCTCTTCAGCATGCTTCCAACCTTCACGGTCCTGGGCTTTCCTCTGCCACTCGGGTCCAATATACTTAACGATGTCATCAATCCATCGTGCTTTCGGTCTTCTTCGCGGACGTTTGCGATCAAGCGGTATCCACTCCAGGATTGCCTTGGTCCATCTGTCGTCCCATCGCCTCGCTATATGGCCTGCCCATCTCCATTTCAACTGTTTTACTCTTCCAATGATGTCACAGACTTTTGTTTGTTCCCTGATCCATGGGCAGGACTTTCTGTCTCGTCTGGTAATGCCAAGCATACATCTTTCCATTCCCCTCTGTGCCACCCGAAGTTTTTGAATTGATTGCGATGTGAGTGTCCAGGTTTCACTTCCGTATGTCATAACGGGTAGAACGCACTGATCGAATACTTTTCTTTTCAGGCAAAGTGGGAGTCTGCTCTTAAACACTATGTTGAGCCTACCAAATGCCTGCCAGCCACATTTAACACGCCGTTCCACCTCCCGGGCGGTATTCCCCTCCATGGAAATCCTCTGCCCAAGATATACAAAGCTGTCCACAATCTCCAAATCCCCTCCTAAAACTGAAATTCTTCTGTCCTGAGCGAAGTTATTGAACATAACCTGACTCTTTTTCAGGTTTATTTTCAATCCAAATGGTTCGCCAGCCCTTTGCAGTTCTTGTATGCGTCTTTGCAGCTCCTCTGGGTCTTGTGAAATGAGAATAATATCATCTGCAAATCTAAGATGGTTTAAGTTTGCACCATTGATCTTTACCCCATCCTGTTCCCAATCCAGTTTACGGAATACTTCTTCAAGGCCAGCCGAGAAAAGAATAGGCGATATTGCGTCACCCTGCCGTACACCTCGTTCAACATCAATTCCCACTTCAAGATCATCAAGGTGAATTGTGGCTGTAGCTCCATCATATATCGATTCTAATAGGTTTACATAGGCTCTCTCTATACCTTGGCTAAGCAGTGCATCCATTATCGCATGCTTTGAGATGGAATCAAATGCTTTTTCGTAGTCGATAAAAGCCAAGCACAGTGGCATGGTGTATTCGTTGTGCCTTTCTATGACCTGCTGTACAACCTGGATGTGATGCATTGTACTGAATCCACTTCTGAATCCTGCTTGTTCTCTTGGTTGTGCGTCATTCAGTTTTTTTAATATTCTTTTAGAAATTATCTTAGTGAAAACTTTGTACATCACTGATAGGAGGCTTATTGGACGGTAGTTCTTTAAATCTTCCTGTGCTCCTTTTTTATGTAAAAGGATCACTTCTGCATTTTTCCATAATATATATATATATATATATATATATATATATATATATATATATATATATATATATATATATATATATATATATATCGAATTGTTCATACATCCATTACATAGATAGATTTATTATTATTCCCAATAATGTAAAGAAAATGTTTTGGAAACCAACGAGACTGAAACAAATAATAAAAATATATTTTTAAATAGGCTTGTTTGCATTGATGATGTATTTTTTAGTCGGAAACGTGTAGTAAATATTAAGTGTGACATGTTGAATTGAGATTAAAACGTAGAATTTACTAACAGAAAATAAAATTTTTTGACCATTTAAAAAAGAAAGCTGATGATGGTTGAGAAAAGCCGAAACGTGGGATCAAAAATCTAGTTACACCACCTTGTAGATGAAAATGTCAAATTTATTTTGAAATATCTCTTCAAATAGAATCAGAAACAAATAAAATCCAAATCGTAAAAATTCGGTTTTTCCCACATATCTTCGGAAATATTCGTAATTTTTTAAATTTGAAAACGTGGCGTTGGAAAGTTTAGTGAGGTGCAAGTTTTTTCTAATTTAATCATCTCCGTATCTCTTATGGTTTCGGAGAAATATATATATATATATATATATATATATATATATATATATATATATATATATATATATATATATATATATATATATATATATATATATATATATATATATATATATAAATATCGTCGAAATATTTTGAAGTGAGTACAGGAATTAAAATATAAAAAAAAGTTCTTATAAACATACCTCAAAAATGGCTTATTGCAGAGGCTCGAGCCCCTTAAAGGGGGAACTTTTTGCAGTTTAAAAATTAGAAATCTTGACTTTCTTGCGTAAATGGTCCAGTTTTACGAAACATCAAAGACAAATATTAACAGTGACAACCGCCTAGTTAATTATTAAGATGCATTTCGATATCCATGTAATCGTACATCGATTTAGAAAAATTGAAATTTCTAGAAAACGGTCTATTCTAACGAGATGAAATAATAGGACCTTTTTTACCTAAAAATCTTTGTTATTCACTAATTTGATTTAAAAAATAAAAAAATATTACAAACAAAAAAGTTATGGCAGCATTTACCTAGGAGACGCCCCTGTATGTGACGCCCTGAGTAAAATATTCAATTATTAACACAAAAAATATTTTTCCATTTCGACTTATTAAAGTATACCGAGTTTCACGACTTTAGCATAAACCGTTTTGAAAATATTGCGAAAATATTCCTTTAAGAGGCTCTAGCCTCTTCTTAGCTCTCCTAGCTCTTCCTCCTTTATCACCGAATTATCGCCGAAAAAATACCATTATATAATGTATCATTACTGTACGAATCCATATATCTTATATTTTTAATAGTAGAATGCCTTGTCATTTACCAGTTGAATATAATATTGGAGACTTATTTGTTTATTTTATTTTATCAGGTTAATATTTCTTGACGATAATAAAAACTTTCGGTGACAAAAAAATAAGAGTGGCTTTTCAATTTTTTGCTGTTCGTTCATTGTTATCGAAAATATCTTTAGTACACATGGTCCATACATCCATACAGTTTTAAATGTTACTATGGATCGTGCAAAGCATTGTACTTCCGAAGAGAGGCGTCTAATATTGCAGTTAGTGAGTCAAAACAAAACTTATACGTTTATTTCTCATCTACTAAAGCGATCTGAATGCGTATTGCTAAAGTTTTAAAGGAGCAAAAATTAATAAAAATATCACCAGAAACCAGAGGTCTCCCAAGAAAAACAAGCAAAAGATTGGATAAATTTATTGTATGAGAGGCGCGGAAAAACACATTTTCCACTTCGTCTGACAATATACGGATAATGGGTCTACAAATCAGTACACGGGTAATTCGTAGACAATTGGTAGAGATGGATTTTCATGGAAGAGGCGCAAGAAAGGTACCACATTAAAGTAAAAAAAAAACAGCATAGATTAAGTTGTGCCAGATTTAACTTAGACGAAAACTACAGCGGTAATTGGAATAATATTTTATTTAGTGATGAAACAAAATAAATCTCTTCGGACCAGATGGAAAACGGTGCGTTAGGCGATATAAGAATAAAGAACTAAATCCGCGAAATACATTAGTAACAGTAAAGCATGGAGGAGGAAATATTAATATGTGGGGTTGCTTTTCCTATAATGGTGTATGTCCACTATATTGGATCAAAGATGCCATGACCAAAGAAACCTACAAGGAAATAGAAAAAATTATGCTTCCTTATGCCGAAATAAATATGCAGCTAAAGTGGATCTACCAGCAGGATAACGATCCGAAACATACCGCGAAAGTAATGAAACGATGGTTTCTCGCAAATAAGATTGAAGTGTTGTCCTCCCGTCGCAATCTCCGGATTTAAATCCAATAGAAATTTTTTTTAACATTTAAAAAAAAGGCATTGCCAATAAAAAAACATCAAACAAAAATATGTTGTGAGAAAAAGTCAAGAAAACTTGGTATTCTATACCGGTTGAAACTTGTCAGAAGTTAATAGACTCTATTTCAAGGAGATGCTCAGCTGTGATTAAACATAAAGAATATTCTACTAAATACTAATATTTTATATTTATTAAGTTTGTTAATAGTATTAGTTTTTACAATTTAAGGCTATAAGATATTATATACTCTTATTTTTTTTAACCACAAAAAAGCACATATTGTTTGATAGTTGTAGTAACTTTTGTAATATTAGAATAATGTTTTGTTTTATCAATATTTTTTGTATCAGGACAAGTTACGCAACATTAATAATATTATAATAATTCTGTAATAAATTCGTTAAACACATTAAAATATATACATACATATATATATATATATATATATGTATATATATATATATATATATATATATATATATATATATATATATATATATATATATATATATATATGTATATATATTATATTAGCTGTAAATATATAAAGGGTAATACAATTTATTTTAACAGATTGTGGAAACTCGTAAAAAAACTCGTAATTTTACCAAAATTCATTTATATAAAGTTACAAAATTTGAAAACATACCTGCTTTTTGATATTCTCGGCCATTGCTTTGTAGTACTCAAAGAGAGAAGTCAATTTAGCAAAAATCATTTATATAAAAGTTCCAGAATAAGAAAAATGTCACCTGTTACAAAAATTGTCATCATTTGTTCGGTTAGCAGAAAATCTTGCACGGCGTACACCTTGCGTCACTACACGCGTCAAAAATTAAATCACGCTGTCCACGAATAACAACGCCACCGTTTTCGATGCGCTGTTGTAGTTCTTCCACAGTATTTATTTCTCCATCGTGATAAACTCACTTTTTTAAATAGTCTCACAGAGAGAAATCGCAGGGCGTTAAATCCGGGAAGCGTGCAGGCTAAGAAATGGGTTCATTTCGCCCTATCCATCTGTTAGGAAATTGATTATTTAAATCTTCGTGAACTTTTCGTCTAAAATGTGGTACAGCTCTATCATGTAGGCACCACATATTCTGTCTAACGTTTAAAGGAACATCTTATAATAATTGTGGCAGATTGTTTTGAAGAAATTCTAAATAAGTTGCATCTGTCAGTTGACCTGGAAGAAAGAAAGGCCCCAATAAGTATGCCATTTACTACGCCAGCCTAAATATTTACTGAAAATCTGTATTAAAAATGGGTTCTTTTCACAGCAAGAGGATTTTTTATTTACTCCATTAAAAATCCAGCAAATCTGACCTCGTTAGTAGCCAAAATAAATGTAGTAAAATTTTCATTTCTGTTGTACTGATGTAAAAGCCACTGACAAAATTCAACTCTTCTAGGATAATCTTCGGGTTGTAACGCTTGTACCCGTCGATGATAATAATAATAATAATAATAATAATAATAATCGTCTCTAATTGGAAATGTATCAATACATAAAATAAGTGCATTGCATAGATAGCTTAAGGCGTAAGGTCTTAGAGTAGGAAAACAAACAAAACAACGACCTAACTAAGTTACAATTCTTACAGAAAAAATTTCTAAAGCGAAAGAAACGATCACAAAAAAGGGTTCATTGCTGCAAAAATGTTCCCTTCAATTGAAACCCGAAGGAGGTGACACTCAAAGATTTCAATTTATTACTAACACTGTTGTATAATTTAGGACTACAATAAGAAAAACCACGCTGGAAAAGCGAAGTCTTATGCCGGGGAACTGATAAAACTGAGACCCACTTGATGTTCACACTGTGAATTTCACCACGGAAAACCAATTTGTCCCTCAAGTATGCCGGCTCAGAACATATTATTAGTTTATGCAGGAAAACGAGATATTAGTATTTCATAAATAATTCAATATTTAGCCTAGCTAATTTTTTATACTTATGTGAGACATGATCAAACTTCCTAATTCCACAAATGAATCTGACTAAATTATTTGGTGCTATCTGTAACTTATGCTTAGTAAAACAATCTAAACAAGGATAATATTAACAGGGAAAACTAAACAAGGAAAATTAACACTTCGCAAAGTTTTTTCCTCAATTTAAAGTTAATTAGACATCGATTAGCATACAATGTTCTGATTTTAAGATAGACTTTCAATAACATTTTCTTTACGTGGCTGATGACCAAACCTTTCATCAATTATAAGTCCCAATATCTTTGCTTCTGAAGAGAACTGCAAATCATGAGAATCGGTGTTAATCTTTAGTACATTTATGATACGATTTCTAACATTATTGGAACAAAATAATACAACACTTGATTTACTTTCATTTATTGATAAGTTGTGATCGGCGGAATATGCACAAAGACTGCGAATATCGGCATTCAATGCCGCAGCCGCCAG
Organism: Cosmopolites sordidus; assembly: GCA_031761425.1. Taxonomy (NCBI): domain Eukaryota; kingdom Metazoa; phylum Arthropoda; class Insecta; order Coleoptera; family Curculionidae; genus Cosmopolites; species Cosmopolites sordidus. Next base: position 1,452,319 of record JARFXV010000308.1, read on the forward strand.
ATCAGGTCTAAGTGGAGAAAAAGAATGAACCAGTTGGGTATCATCAGCAAAGGATTGAATAACTGAATGATTGATACAGGAAGGGAGATCAGTGGTGTATATTAGAAATAACACTGGTCCCAAGACAGACCCCTGCGGTACGCTGGACTGAATCAGCTGAAATTCAGAACGGTGCCCCTCCAACTCCGTACATTGACTCCTACCGTGCAAGTATGATTGAAAGAAATGCTGAACATTAGTGGAAAAACCAAAATAATTCAATTTTGCACACAAAAGTGCATGATTTATCTTATCAAAAGCTTTTGAGTAATCTATAAAAACCAAAGCTACTGCCATTCCTCTGTCCAAACTGTTCATCAAAGTATCAATCAAATTTAACAAAGCTGTGTTTGTACTATGCGAGGCTCGAAACCCTGACTGTCCACCGGGAAGTATTCTAGCGTTATCCAGAAAACTGGTCATTTGACATTTTACAACTCGCTCTAGTATTTTTGACATTATGGGCAATAGGCTTGTTGGTGTTAAGTCTGAGGGGGCAAGTGGGCGAGTAACTTTGGGAATCGGAACAACGAGAGCCTGGCGTATGATGATAGGGATAAAAGTGTTCTTGTCTATAGCCTTCCAAACTTTATTATGACCAATTTCAACTTGACCTGCAACAGACCTAGTGCTCGTTATTGGCTCGTTTTTGACAATTTCTAAAATTTCTTCCTCAATCTCTACCATTTCGAGTGGATGAGGCCTCCTAGCGTTACCTTCTCGTTGTGCCTTTAAGTATCCTGTGTCGTAACGTCTTGTAACTAAATTTACAAACATTCACGGAGCTAGACGGTTTCTTAAAAGAAACCTTTCCACGTACAAACGACATGCTGAGGCGGCATTTTGTTGTCACTCCCCGTAAGTTAATATTATATCCACTAGTTCATTGTTTTCATAAACGTCTGACATTTTGATCGAAGAAAATACCCAAAAATTAAACACGCACTATTAAGATATTATTAGCACTGGTCAAATCGAATATCGCATTCAAAAAAATATCGTACAAGAATACAAAAAACTAGTCATACCAATATCAGCAGTAAACAAATAATTTATGTTTTTACTATGCAGTGGTCGAGAATTTTAAAAAGTCGGGACTATTTCCAAATTTTGAAACACTTAATGACGTCTTTATTTTTCAACTTTTATATAAATGATTTATGTTAAAATTATTTATTTTTACGAGTTCCACAGCCTGTTAAAATAAATGACTCAACTTTGAGAACACCCTGTACAAACGTACCTTGTTGAACCCCATAATTAAAACAATTTCTAAAATACAGGATAATGTTTTATACTTTTATTAATTTGATTTTATCTCCGAATAATACAATAAAAATCTTCTTAAAAAAACTATCCAGTAACTTTTATCGACGCATTCTTAAGCTGGGTCCACACCAATAAAATTTAGCGTGTATGTTGAATTTACCGGAACAATTTGTATTATCTGGTGGACAACAGATGGTTCATGTGCCTACTGTGCGGCGACAATATTTGTGTACGACGTTGTATGTCAGAGCGTCTACAATGCCGCGCAGGTACACCACATACAACACATACAGTCCGCACAACGCAAATTTGTATTGTTATGGACCCAGCTTTAAATCTGTTATTAGTTGCAATTACAAGCTGTAAAGCTGGCTCCACACCAATAAAATTTTGCGTGTGTGTTGAATTTACCGAAACAATTTGTTTGTATTATCTGGTGGACAACAGATGGTTCGTGTGCCTACTGTGCGGCGACAATATTTGTGTACGACGTTGTATGTCAGAGCGTCTACAATGCCGCGCAGGTACACCACATACAACACATACAGTCCGCACAACGCAAATTTGTATTGTTATGGACCCAGCTTTAAATCTGTTATTAGTTGTAATTACAAGCTGTAAAGCTGGCTCCACACCAATAAAATTTTGCGTGTGTGTTGAATTTACCGAAACAATTTGTTTGTATTATCTGGTGGACAACAGATGGTTCGTGTGCCTACTGTGCGGCGACAATATTTGTGTACGACGTTGTATGTAAGAGCGTCTACAATGCCGCGCAAGCACACCATATACAACACATACAGTCCGCACAACGCAAATTTGTATTGATATGGACCCAGCTTTAAATCTGTTATTAGCTGCAGTTACAAGCTGTAAAGCTGGGTCCACACCAATAAAATTTTGCGTGTGTGTAGAATTTACTGGAACAATTTGTTTGAATTATCTGATGGACAATCTGATGGAATTATCTGATGGGTCGTGTGCGTGCTATGCGGCGACAATATATGTGTGTGACTTTGTGTGCCAGAGCGTCTATATTGCCGCACAGGTTCTCCACTTACAACCTATACAATCCGCACAACACAAATTTGTATTAATGTGGACCCAGCTTAAGATTGCTCGTGGCGTTAATATATCCGTAGATGTCAAAAATCGAGTGGTACAAGCTTATAAAAGTAGTGAGAAGTAGTGATGTTCTAATTTCAAATGTTTAATGCTCTCTAAGTCGGTAGTTTCGTGAATTATTAAATATTTTTTCGTCGTGGAATCGTATTGAACGTGACGAAATCGGGAAGACGGAAAAAAACTACTTCACGAACAGGTGATTTCTCTTCACTTCAAAATTGGACTTGGACGATGGAACAGTCAAAGCACCGAACCCGTACCGAAAAAGGCGAAGACATGGTACTATTTTCTGGGATTCGCAAGATATTATTTTCATCGACTATTTCGAAAAAGAAAAGACGATTACAGGATATTGTTAATAAGCGTTTCGGTTAATAATCTAGTCTTTCGCAAAATTTGAGCGTTTATTTCCGTAACAAATTAAATTATGTCAATATTCAAAGTATTAGCCGTCGTTATCTATTAATTTTTCCCATCCTTCTGCCAAATAATAGATTCCGCGCTAAAAGAACTTTTGGTTTTTCGAGACCAACCATTCATCAAGCCAAATTTTCACTACTTTGTGCTGCATCGATCAATATAAGTGATAATTCGAAGGGACTAAGTCGGGTTGATACACCGGGTGGGGTAGGACATCTTATTTAACGTTTCCCAATTTTTTTACACATTTTGCAACATGGGGCCGAATATTGTCATGTCTAAAAATGACTTTATCGTGTCTTTGGGTGTATTGTGGGGGATTTCACCAGTATTCACCAGTATTTGAGCAGTTGCTCGTAATACACAGCTCCCCTAGTATCTCACCAAATACACGGCAAAGTTTTCTTTCCATGTATATTGTCATGTCTAAAAATGACTTTATCGTGTCTTTGGGTGTATTGTGGGGGATTTCACCAGGGATTCACCAGTATTTGAGCAGTTGCTCGTAATACACAGCTCCCCTAGTATCTCACTAAATACACGGCAAAGTTTTCTTTCCATGTATATTGCGTACGGGTTGTGATATTGAAGACTGGCCTGGGTCTACCCATGATTTTTTACGCTTTGGGTTGCCAAAATAGAACCATTTTTCACCACCACCAAGCAAAATTTCACAAGTGATTTTTCGCATTTCAATATCTCTTTACTTCAATTCATGTGGAACATATTTTCCTTCCTTCTGGATCTTTCCCAATGTGTGTAGACGTTCGGAAATGGTAAATTGGGCAACATTCAATGCCTCTGCTAATTGTTTTAATGTATGAAGTGAGTTTTCATCCAATAATGCATGCAAATTTACATCTTCAAACTTTTTCGGCTGTCCTGGACGCTCTTTATGTTTTATATCAAAATCACCTATTTTAAACCCTTTAAACCAGCGTTAACAAGTTTTTTTGGGTTAGTACATGTTTACCATAAGCTTCATTCAATAATCGATAGCTTTCAGAAATTGTTTGCTTTAAATGAAAGGAGTTTATTAAACTTCACAAACGTGTTTTTTTCGTACATAATTCGACCTATTCAAAACTATGAAAAACTATGTTTTTTGCATAATAACAATTAATAAGGAACTGACTTTTGGTGGCGTATGTTCACCCTCCAAAATGCTATAGACGTTATTAGTCTATACCAACAAATGTATTAGTAACGCCATCCCTTAGCAAAATCGACGTTATTGGCTAAATAACCTATAATTTTTGTAAAAAAAAATCTTTATTTGACAATGTATTCGCCCATTCACCCGCCATTGCGATAGTGAAACTGATCAATTTGCTCTACGGATTGATGCTTCATCCACCATATTAACTGGATGTTGTTCTCTCCGACATATTTTTCTTTTCAAACGTGAAGAAACAGGTGGACGGAAAGAAATTCATATCCAAATGAAAAGATCATCACTGAAACGGAGGACTATTTTACAGACTTCGATAAGTCATACTATTTGAAAGGCATAGAAAAGTTGGAAAATTCTGGGAGCGAAGTGTATCGAACTACAAGATCGAAAGAAAACAATATTTCATATAAAAAGTATCGGATTTTTCCCTCTATCCACGTGCGTCTGACATAAAACCACTGGGACATTATAAGATGCAGCACGTTTTAGTTTCGTTCTATTTCATTTGAAAAACACCGGAAAAATCAAATTTTCTTCGTGCACGCAACGTCGTAGAATCTAGATCGCATTCCGACTTTTACGAGTATTTACCCATATGCCTCTTTTCTTTCACTTCGTCCGCAAAAATCGAATTAAAATGTCGACGCTCGTGCACAATGCTGTAGGAAATCGGTCGCTTTGACGATTTAACTCTTCAACTTTCTCTTCAATCGATTATTTTTGCATTGTCAACAATCATTCGCTACGTAAATACGAGACTGGAGACTTTTCACCGATAAAAAAAACGCGTCGTGGCAGAGACTAGTTTCAATTTGTAAAATTTTTTAAATTTCTCCAGGATCCTTGAATATATATATATATATATATATATATATATATATATATATATATATATATATATATATATATATATATATATATATATATATCATCATCATCAATCCGTATCAATCCACTGCAGGATAAAGGCCTCTTCAGCATGTTTTCAACTCTCGCTGTCCTGAGCTCTCCTCTGCCATTCGGATCCAATATACTTAATAATGTCATCAGCCCATCGTGTTTTCGGTCTTCTCCGTGGACGTTTGCGATCAAGCGGTATCCAGTTCAGGAGTGCCCTAGTCCATTTTTTGTCCCAACGCCTCGCTACATGGTCTGCCCACTTCCATTTCAATTGCTTTATTCTTCCAATGATGTCAGTCACTTTCGTTTGTTCTCTGATCCATGTGCAGGTCTTTCTATCCCATCTAGTAATGCCAAACATACATCTTTTCATTCCCTTTTGTGCTACTCCAAGTTTTTGAACTGACTGTGATGTGAGTGTCCAGGTCTCACTGCCGTATGTCATAACGGGCAGGAAACACTGATCAAAGACTTTTCTTTTCAGGTAAAGTGGTAGTTTGCTCTTAAACACTGTGTTGAGCCTGCCAAATGCCTGCCAACCACATTTAACGCGTTGTTCCACCTCCCGGACGGTATCTCCTTCCATTGAAACCCTCTGCCCAGGTTGTTGTGCGTTCCACATGAGATTGTAGAACCTAACGGTCGGGGGTTTATAACTCCTGACTACTGGTGTCTCATTGGATGCAGTTCAAAGAAGTCAAAAAACTCCATATATATATATATATATATATATATATATATATATATATATATATATATATATATATATATATATATATATATATATATATATATATATATATATATATATATATATATATATATATATATATATATATATATATATATATATATATATATATATATGTATATATATGTATATATATATATATATATATATATATATATATATATATATATATATATATATATATATATATATATAGTAACCCACAACTTTCAAATCTGTTCCTAAAATAGAAATCCTTTTGTCTTGTCTTCAGCAAATTTATTGAACATGACCTGACTCTTCTTCTGGTTAATTTTCAAGCCAAATGGTTCCATATATATATATATATATATATATATATATATATATATATATATATATATATATATATATATATATATATATAGTAACCCACAACTTTCAAATCCGTTCCTAAAATAGAAATCCTTTTGTCTTGTCTTCAGCAAATTTATTGAACATGACCTGACTCTTCTTCTGGTTAATTTTCAAGCCAAATGGTTCCCCAGCCCTTTGCAGCTCTTGTACGTCTCAGAGGAGCTGCAAGGAGCAGCTCCTTTGGGTCTTGTGAAAGAAGAACGCTATCATCTGCAAATCTAAGATGATTTAAGTATGCACCATTAATCCTTATTCCATCCTGTTCCCAATCCAGATTACGGAATACTTCTTCCAGACAGGCTGAGAATAGAAGAGGCGATATTGCGTCGCTCTGCCGATTGCCCTGCTCCATATTTATCCCAACCTCAAGATCGTCAAGGTGGACTGTCGCTGTAGCTTCATCATATATCGATCCTAGTAGATTTACATAGGCTTTCTCTACACCTTGATTAAGCAATGCATCCATTATGACTCGCTTTGAGATTGAATCAAATGCTTTTTCATAACCGATAAAAGCCAAGCACAGTGGCATAGAGTATTCGTTGTGTCTTTTTATGACCTGCTGTAGGACCTGGATGTGATCCATTGTACTGAATACGTCTGAACCCTGCTTGCTTTCGAAAAGTATTTTCGAGAAGTATTATTAGGACTTTTTTTAGAGAAAAATTAACAACGGATTTTGAACCAGCACTACCTTAAAGCAAAATATACCGATTTTTATGGTTTTAAATTGCTTTGTGTCCTTGATATTACTTTACGATATTTTTGCAATACTAATTAATAATTTACTTACAGGTCTATCTAAATTGGCATTATAAAACTTAAATTTCTATCAGTCCGCCATTTTCTATCAAGCAGTTATAAATACGTCGTCGGGTATTGTTCACTATTTTTCTTAATTGTTGTTTGGTAATGCTACAGCAAGCCTGCCTAATACAATCCCAAAGATCGTGTCGAGTTTGGTGCCTCGAAACATAAACCTTATTTTTAATTGTACCCCAGAGAAAAAAATCAAGAGGCGTGAGGTCCGGGGATTTCGGTGGTCAATTAATTACAGGACCGTTTCCCTCAATACAACGATTTGGAAAACTATTATTTAACCAGTTTCTTACGTTAATTGCATGGTGAATGGGTGCCTCTTTAAATTGTAAGTGTAAATCAATTTCATCATCAAACTCATTTTGTAAAAATCTAAGAAATCTAGCTACAATCAAATTTCCACAAATACAAAACAAAACATATACATTTACAAAAAAAAACGTTCACTTTAGTAGAATATTTTTTCTTACGTTGTATGTGTAGATTCATCTGTGTATAATTTTTTTTGTAGAAATGTAGGATCTGTTATGTACATGCCTTGTAACCATAAACAGTATTGCATTATTTTTTCAGTGTCACCAACTTCAAATGTTTGCAGAAATTTTGGTTTAAAAGGTTTCCTGTTATTTTTCTTTAGATAGATTCTAAAGATAATCTGGGTAAATTCGCCGGATTGATGACACTGGCCGACCGGATTTGGAAAGCGGGCCGAATACCAAGCGAGTTGTTGTCGTGATAAGAAGTAAACGGTGGTTGATTTGATATTTCTTTCGACACCTCCTTCCTGCATGATATTTCCTCAATCATAATACCAGTCAAGATTGAATGACCTCCTGATGATGCTAACATGGTTAACGAAACGTGCGTCGAGAAATTTGCAAAAGATATTTGGTGTTTAGTGGTATATCTCTTCCAGTTTAGTTTGATAATAAAGTTTTACTTTAGTTTTTTTTTTAGATTTCTTTAAATTTTAAATAGGCTACCTACTTTTGCGCCGATATGTTGAAGAAAAATATTTTTATGCGAAAATTAATCTTATATTAACTAAATTCTGGTGTTAATTAAATCTTATACTAACTAACATTTGAAGATATCTCAAAAATATAGAAAAAATAATCATTTTACTTTTACAGTTAGATAAAGATTCAAAAAATTAATTAGAGGAACCAGACTTGATTCCCAGTGATCTTGTTATAATTCCAAAAAAATGCTTTAAAATAAACATAACTAACTAGAAATACTTTATATAAGACCATCTATTTTGTTATATCGAAGCACGTAAACAATTCTCACGAGAACAAACGAACTATTAAACTTAAACTAGTTTCAAATGGTACTACCTACCTCTGGTACTCGATTTTCCACTTTTTGCATCGACATTCTCCAAAGCGGAACAAACTACAGTACAGGATATGATCCCAATTAACAAACATCCCCAACTTACAGGTACCATCTTCAAAAAAAAACTTCTCTGAAGTTTCTCACTAATATTTTCACCCTCAAGACAGGGTTTTACATGACAGCTTGGGTACTATCTCGAATCCCGGACGAAAATTTAACACGGAACCTGGTTTTTATGTGTTTCTTTACGCGATCGCGTATCAATGGTACCGCACGTAAAATCTGATAGTACCCCTCGCGACAATATCGGTACACGTTGCGCCGGTACCCACCACGAAACTGAATAATATGTTTTGTTAGTGTGTGCGAGTGTGTGAGTGTGAGCTGTTGGTCAGCAGAACAAGTTAAGTGGGTCAGTGGGTTAGACTAGCGGGTCTTCCGTCGGGCCAGTAGTACCTGGTGGGACACCTGTTACACGAGGAGGTACCAGCACCGACGAGGAAACCGAAACTGGAACCGATTACTCCGGGATGGGTTCGCGAGGCCGTACCGATCGATATCGGCGGAAGAATGTTAGTTCTTCGTTGGGTACCACTTCTGCTTTTGATACTGGAAGCGTGCTCTCACTTTGACAAGGCTCTTTTAAGTTGCAATAATGCTGGGAACGCATCGAATTCATATAAATTGTTATATAGAGTGGCGCAAAAGTCATCCCATTAAAACTTTTAAGAAAACCAAAGTACAGATTTAGTTTCAAAGTTGTAAATTATAGGCACCACTTCTGCTTTTGATACTTGAAGCGTGCTCTCGCTTTAACACGGCTTTTTTAAGTTGCAATAATGTTATGAATGCATCGTATTTATTTATATTTTTATATAGAGTGGCGCAAAAGTAGTTGCCCATTTAATATTTAAAAAATAAAGAAAACTAAAGCTCAGACTTAGGTCAAAGTTGTAAATTATAGGCACCACTTCTGCTTTTGATATTTGAAGCGTGCTCTCGCTTTAACACGGCTTTTTTAAGTTGCAATTATGTTAGGAATGCATCGTATTTATTTATATTTTTATATAGAGTGGCGCAAAAGTAGTTGCCCGTTTAAAATTTTAAGAAAATTAAGAAAACTGAAGCTCAGATTTAGGTCAAAGTTGTAAATTATAGGCACCACTTGCAATAATGTTATGAAGGCATCGTATTTGTTTAAATTTTTATATAGAGTGGCGCAAAAATGGTTATTCCGTTTAGAATTTTAATAAAATTAAGAAAACTAAAGTAAAGATTTTGTGATAAAGTTGTAAATTATACGAACCATTTCTGCTTTTGATACTGAAAGCGGGCTCTCTCTTAACACAGCTCTTTTAAGTTGCAATGATGTTAGGAATGCATCGTATTTATTTATATTTTTATATAGAGTGGCGCAAAAGTAGTTGCCCGTTTAAAATTTTTAAAAAATTAAGAAAACTAAAGCTCAGACTTAGGTCAAAGTTGTAAATTATAGGCACCACTTCTGCTTTTGATACTTGAAGCGTGCTCTCGCTTTAACACGGCTTTTTTAAGTTGCAATGATGTTAGGAATGCATCGTATTTATTTATACTTTTATATAGAGTGGCGCAAAAGTAGTTGCCCGTTTAATATTTAAAAAATAAAGAAAACTGAAGCTCAGATTTAGGTCAAAGTTGTAAATTATAGGCACCACTTCTGCTTTTGATATTTGAAGCATGCTCTCGCTTTAACACGGCTTTTTTAAGTTGCAATAATGTTATGAATGCATCGTATTTATTAATATTTTTATATAGAGTGGCGCAAAAGTAGTTGCCCGTTTAAAATTTTAAGAAAATTAAGAAAACTAAAGCTCAGATTTAGGTCAAAGTTGTAAATTATAGGCACTACTTGCAATAATGTTATGAAGGCATCGCATTTGTTTAAATTTTTATATAGAGTGGCGCAAAAATGGTTATTCCGTTTAGAATTTTAATAAAATTAAGAAAACTAAAGTAAAGATTTTGTGATAAAGTTGTAAATTATACGAACCATTTCTGCTTTTGATACTGAAAGCGGGCTCTCTCTTAACACAGCTCTTTTAAGTTGCAATGATGTTAGGAATGCATCGTATTTATTTATATTTTTATATAGAGTGGCGCAAAAGTAGTTGCCCGTTTAAAATTTTTAAAAAATTAAGAAAACTAAAGCTCAGACTTAGGTCAAAGTTGTAAATTATAGGCACCACTTCTGCTTTTGATACTTGAAGCGTGCTCTCGCTTTAACACGGCTTTTTTAAGTTGCAATGATGTTAGGAATGCATCGTATTTATTTATATTTTTATATAGAGTGGCGCAAAAGTAGTTGCCCGTTTAATATTTAAAAAATAAAGAAAACTGAAGCTCAGATTTAGGTCAAAGTTGTAAATTATAGGCACCACTTCTGCTTTTGATATTTGAAGCGTGCTCTCGCTTTAACACGGCTTTTTTAAGTTGCAATAATGTTATGAATGCATCGTATTTATTTATATTTTTATATAGAGTGGCGCAAAAGTAGTTGCCCGTTTAAAATTTTAAGAAAATTAAGAAAACTGAAGCTCAGATTTAGGTGAAAGTTGTAAATTATAGGCACCACTTGCAATAATGTTATGAAGGCATCGCATTTGTTTAAATTTTTATATAGAGTGGCGCAAAAATGGTTATTCCGTTTAGAATTTTAATAAAATTAAGAAAACTAAAGTAAAGATTTTGTGATAAAGTTGTAAATTATACGAACCATTTCTGCTTTTGATACTGAAAGCGGGCTCTCTCTTAACACAGCTCTTTTAAGTTGCAATGATGTTAGGAATGCATCGTATTTATTTATATTTTTATATAGAGTGGCGCAAAAGTAGTTGCCCGTTTAAAATTTTTAAAAAATTAAGAAAAATAAAGCTCAGACTTAGGTCAAAGTTGTAAATTATAGGCACCACTTCTGCTTTTGATACTTGAAGCGTGCTCTCGCTTTAACACGGCTTTTTTAAGTTGCAATGATGTTAGGAATGCATCGTATTTATTTATATTTTTATATAGAGTGGCGCAAAAGTAGTTGCCCGTTTAATATTTAAAAAATAAAGAAAACTGAAGCTCAGATTTAGGTCAAAGTTGTAAATTATAGGCACCACTTCTGCTTTTGATATTTGAAGCGTGCTCTCGCTTTAACACGGCTTTTTTAAGTTGCAATAATGTTATGAATGCATCGTATTTATTTATATTTTTATATAGAGTGGCGCAAAAGTAGTTGCCCGTTTAAAATTTTAAGAAAATTAAGAAAACTAAAGCTCAGATTTAGGTCAAAGTTGTAAATTATAGGCACTACTTGCAATAATGTTATGAAGGCATCGCATTTGTTTAAATTTTTATATAGAGTGGCGCAAAAATGGTTATTCCGTTTAGAATTTTAATAAAATTAAGAAAACTAAAGTAAAGATTTTGTGATAAAGTTGTAAATTATACAAACCATTTCTGCTTTTGATACTGAAAGCGGGCTCTCTCTTTAACACAGCTCTTTTAAGTTGCAATGATGTTAGGAATGCATCGTATTTATTTATATTTTTATATAGAGTGGCGCAAAAGTAGTTGCCCGTTTAAAATTTTTAAAAAATTAAGAAAACTAAAGCTCAGACTTAGGTCAAAGTTGTAAATTATAGGCACCACTTCTGCTTTTGATACTTGAAGAGTGCTCTCGCTTTAACACGGCTTTTTTATGTTGCAATAATGTTAGGAATGCATAGTATTTTTCTATATTTTTATATAGATTGGCGCAAAAGTAGTTGCCCGTTTAAAATTTAAAAAAAATTAAGAAAACTAAAGCTCAGATTTAGTATCAAAGTTGTAAATTATAGGTACCACGTCTGCTTTTGATACTTGAAACGTGCTCTCGCTTTAACACGGCTTTTTTAAGTTGCAATAATGTTATGAATGCATCGTATTTATTTATATTTTTATATAGAGTGGCGCAAAAGTAGTTATCTCAATTATATTTTTTTTAAAATTAAGGAAATTAAAGTATAGATTGAGTATCAAACTTGTAAATTATAGTACTGCTTCTGAAATTTTTAATTAGTTTATTTCGAAAAATTGTGTCTTTTAAGTACTTAGAATTTTCACATTTATCAATTGATAATCTTTTTACAACATCTTTCATCAACTAAGTTAGAGTTTATTAACATATTTGTTCTATTTCTTGCCGAATATTATCATTGAGCTGAAGGATGTGGTTTTTGAAAAGAGCGTTTAAATTATTCAGCTCATTTTTTATCGTTGAGAATGAAAAGAGACAATCCTTTTAGCTGCAATCTACCTCCTTTGTGTATTGTTCAGGGTTAAGTCCTTTAAAACAAAGCACTTTGATGCATTGTACCATCTCTGTGTCAGGCCGAGAAGTTTCCGAAGGAGTATTAATGCTTTGATGTTACTCATAAAAGAATAAATGGGAAAATGTTCGCATAAACTCGCTTTTTGCAGCTGTTTTTTCAGTACATCAAGCGTAAAATGTATTATAACCATATCAAACAGCGATTAATGATTTTTCGTTTTTGTTTTTCACGAACAAAATTTTACAAACACGAGGACGGGACAATTGTCGATTCCGCACACCGTGCGAACCCAAAACCCAAATTTCTCGCGTTCAAAATCGTCTTTTAATTGTCGAACAAACTGAAGAGAACGGTGCTGCTTTCACTTGTCCTAATCAGAAAATTCCCTGCAACTGTGGATCTGCACATCACATATACCAACTGTTGTTTCGTTTTTTTTCTTCCTCTTCTTCTTCATAAAGTTTTTTCTGGTATATACGAGGATCTCTTTAGATAGAGTCATTGAAGAAGGAGGTTTTGATTGAAATAAAATGTTTAGTGTATTTTTTAGTTGTCATCTGTTTTGAAACTATACTAGCTGACATAGAAATTGTAAAATCTAGAAGGAAATTTCCGATTTAAATACTCTTTTTGATGATGGGGGAAATTTTTTTCAGTTTTCTACTCTTCAACATATCGGGGGATGGTTTTACCACAAAAAAATATATTTACTTTCTATCTTTTCATAATTCATAGAAATTAATATGCTTTATTTTTAGGTTGGTTTTGAAAACGGGAGGAGAATACTTCCCGAAACGTTAACGTTAAAATTTTGTATATATTTTTAGAACAATTTTATATTTTTAAAATTTTGTTCGTTAGGCAAATAGTGATTCTTTATTTACATAAGGACAGATATTTTTTGAGTTTTAAATCGTGGCGAAAAACCCAAATAAAGAAAAAAATATGTGAACACGCCACAATCATTCAGTCATAACTTAATTCTTATTTTTTTTAAGATATGGCATTGGAAATATGGGCCCGTTCACAGTACCTTTGAAAACGCAATTAACGTTAAAACGATTTCGAGTTAGTGTCGTATTTTTTTCGTGTGGTAAACATGAGTTTCGAGCCAAACAAAGAGCGTTTGTGACATGAACTACATTTCTTGTTTAATCAAAAGGAAAACGCGAGTGAAAGCCACCATATACTTATGGTGAGAATGCCCCAGCGCAAGATGCTTGTGGGCGTTGGTTTACATGATTCAAAAATGGTGATTTCGACTTGAAAGACAAAGAACACTTCGGTCAACCGAAAAAAATTAAAGATGCCGAATTGTAAGCATTGTTGGAAGGAGATCAAATGCAAACACAACAACAAATGTCAGTGAGGTTAAATATTGGTTGCCTAACCATTTGTGATTGTCTGCACGCTATGGGAAAGATCCAAAAGACAGGAAAATGGGTAGCATATGAGCTAAATTTACTTTCCTGCCATGAAAAATAGACTTTTTGCATCGGATCGTGACTGGACATAAAACATAGATATATTTCGAGAACCTAAAATGCAGAAAATCATGGGTCAATCAAACCAGGACCACCATCAACATCGACCGCAAGGCCGAATGGCTTTGAAAAGAAAACAATGTTCGCTAGCTTAACACTGTTCGCTAGCTTCAACAAACAACTGTTTTTATCGATGTCTTACGTACTTTCCATAAAACTTCTCAACAATTACAATCGAAAAATGGCTTAGTGACTGGACCACGGCAAAAGATGTATGGTTTTTCTGGGGAGGGTATTCACAAATTGCCAAAGACATGGGAAAAATATGGAACTAAAGATGGCTCATAATTCTTCCAAATTAAACGTGTCTCTTTTAAAGAAAGAATTAAAAATTATTAACAGCCACACCTCGTATTTCTCGTATCTAAATTTTATCGATAAACTATTCGATGAATCCAATATTTATTTTTAGACTAATAGTTTTCAGATCCCGGCAATTCGTCGTGTAAACAAAAAGCTTTTACACATCATTAAGAAATCAAAATCCTCATCGATATCTTCTGCCGGTGTGAAAATAACTTTTCTTGGGGGCTAGAAGATAACCAGGTCAAAAAACCAGTTAACATTTTAATAAAAATTGCTTTTTATCGGTGAATGGCAGATCTGTTTATATAAATTAATTTTTTTCCCGCATAAATTTGTCTGTTGTTTTTAACAAAAATGTGCTTTCTTTTAGAACGTTCTCAGAAATTGTAACTTAGATAAAGTTAATGTTCAACTGAGATGTTCAGCGAGAGATTACAAGAGAAAGTATTTCTTGTGGGACCTTTTTTTAGGTTTACTTTTCTTTGCATTGTTGTCAATTTCTTGTTCTTTTTCTCTTTAACGACAATGTTTTCACTCAAGCGATAAAGCTGCTTTGCAGGTCTTGTTTAAAAAAAACAAACAGTTAGGATTTAGCTAACATAAAATAACTTTAACTTAAAATAGCTCTCAGGATGGCTCCCGAGCCTTACCCAGCCTCGAACTGGCCTGACTGAGGGACAAATTTCTTGTCGGAATCCCGCTTAAAATGCAGTACACAAGCCTAGTCTCTCCTCGGAAGGTAATCGCAGCAAACGACTCTGTACTTCGACCTCCAATTCCCCGGTCAAATGTATTTAAAGGACAAGTAAAGATAGATCTTTGTTTTTTTTTCCCTGGACCTGGAAAAATAGGACGATCCTAAACGTCCTATTTTTTATAATGTAGTGTGCTTATGTGCGCTAATGTGGCAGAACGGACAAACAAAATGAGACATTGGAAACATAAGAGCTTGAGGAGGTAGCACCAAATTCAGGTAAATCCAAAAATGATACACCATCTCAGAAATAACAAAAGTCCAGACAAGCTCGACATAACGGCAGAAATTTTTTAATATGGAGGAGAAAACTTATTAAATGCATTAAACAAGGATATATTTCTTCTTCTTTTTCTTAAGTAACTTGGCTTCTGCTCCAGACAGCGGGCAATTAGCCAGCGCATTAGGAGTGGCGAAGATTAGTCTGGTTCGAAGCCATAACTTCGTCACTCAAATATACTATAGTAGTTCATTATATAATGTAAATACCACTGGAAGCATTCGACTTCATCTGGTCTGGTTACCGACGTGACAATAGGCCAAAAAATAAACTATTACAAAAGATCATCACTGGAAGCATCCGGCTTCAACCGGCCTGGTTACCGGCGTGACAATGGGTCAAATACTGTTCGATAAATATTACATACACAATCACAGGCACTAATATAAACTTCTCAAAAAATGAAAACGGAAGACGGGTTATCAAAATACTACTTCGATGTCTTTCACCACTACTTTCTCTCGATAAAACTCCGTTCAAACAAAATAAAACTCAAGATGATTCAAATGCACGTGGATAATAATCGGCAATGACAAACGCCTCGCTTCACACGATGTGAACAAAATGAAAAGCGATGCGGAAGTTAAGGAGATATTTACCACCAAATATCAAATCACTTTTTTTAAGTTCTCGATGCACGTTTCTCCAATTATGTTAGCATCGAAAGGGGTTATCCATTTTGAGCTTCGGAAAGTGAAATTTAAAAAAAAGCACACAAAGAATTGAGATTTCGATATTTTTTTTTCATTTTATTGCTTGGACTTTGCCATTACGTTTTGAATACAACTTTATATAAACACCACGCAGTGGCGGCTCGTGGGTTTGGTTTTTCAAGTGGGAGGGCGTAGATGAAAATAATGCCGCTCAAGAATTTTCTTTTGCTTTCTCCTTCCTGCTTTTTATTTTTTTGGACTATTGAAACCCTATACAGAAGTTGAACCAGGAAAATATTAAAATTTTGTATTGTTACTACTTACAAGGATATTGGAGAATGGGTTATTGCTTGTTGTGCAGATAAAGGAATGAATAAGTAGGTATTTACCATTTTGCGAAGAGTAAACCATTCAAACAGTTTATTGTAACTGCAAATCAATAAAGAAAATTCAAAAAAGTTCATGAGTAGTTCGAAAAGTAAAAAAAAATCAACGCGAATGAATATGATATATGAAATATGAAATGGAATATAAAAAAAAGGGTTATTGTACACATTTTTGTCGGTGAATAGTACTTCGCCGTTTCCTAGTTTTTAAGGTGAAATTTCATTGGCCTGCTTTTGACCAAAATAAGTTGTTCAATAATTTTTTCATTCATTCAAGTTCGGAATTAGTTTGACCATAGCACTGTCAATATTTAATATGCTAAGGGCCGATTTTACAATGCAAGTATAAATCAAGTATAAACGGTGAACAGTTATAGTCGGAATAAGTTATACCAGGTATAATTCTCAGTATATCTGGTGTTGGCCTGTTGCCTACAACGCCTTTAGTTATACCCAAAATAACGCCCTAGTAGTTCTAATATGCCAAAATAGTAGGTGGAATTGCGCCATCGTTGACAGTTGATGGCGTGGGAAATTATAGCATTTTATAAGCCTAACCTAACGTGAAAGGTTTGGAAGTTATAAAAATATTAATTGATCGATTTGTTCGTTACTTTGTGATGACAAAAGTGTAAAATTAGATACATAGGATAAACAGCTGTAATACCTTAGTTTTAAAGTAGTGTTTGAAAATATAACATCGTTTTACGAAACTATACTTACACAATTTAAAAATAAAAGTGATAGACTATTGTGACATCTTATTAAAATGGAGAAAAAGCGGTGCAATAATTTCACGATTGACGAAATTGTTCTGTTAGTCGATTTGGTTGATGTAAGTAAAGAAAATGTCGGTACGTATAAAGTTGTTTTACGTAGTAATAGTGCCGGTGATCCTCGCATTATTCTATTCCAAAGTGGAAGAAAACAGACACTCTTTCTAATAATACCAAAGATACAAAATGGAGACTCATTGAAGGAAGGTTTAATAGTTTGTGGTACAGGAAGAACAGCCAAAATGTTGTTAAACATTTTGGCTGCTTAAACAAGTTTAAAAATATAGTGGAAATTTAAATACAAATTTTAGTTTATTTATTTGAAATATTAAGTATTCAAGACCAAAAATGATTCAACTTTCTTTTAGGGAGAGACATCTAGACAAAATAACAAAAATCAATTATTTGTTGTTCGATATTTTCGTCGATATTTGGAACATGACCCATAAAAAAATCATCATCACGGAATATGGCATGGAGAATATGCATGGAGTAAAAAAGTTTTACAAAGGAATGCTGGTTGATATTAACACAGGACGAGCTGATATATCTGGTTTATACCTTCCAGTCTACATTGTTCCATATAATTTTTTTTATTTAATTTTAAGAACTTTAGCTTTTACTCCTAAAGAACAAACAAAAGGGATTCATTAAAAAAATCAATAAAGAAGGAATATGCGGAACAGAAACAATATATGTACAAAACTGGTGGGGGCCCAACGAGAGAAATAAAGTTAGATAGTGTTGGAAATAGAGTGCTGCCTTTGATTGGTGTTAGGGCAACGGCATTGTATTATTCTGATGTTGGTATGGGTTATTTTATATGTTTTAATTCACTCAGTTATATTGTCTTGTGTATATATTTTATAGTAAATACAGATTTGCCAGTTGCAAAAGACACTGCAAGTCCCATCACTGAGGCTTTTGTAGAGAAAATATACGGCAGTTGGAGATACTACAGATGAATCTTCTAGTGCCAATATAGAATTTGTATGTATACTCAAATGAAAAAGATTTGTAATAAAATAAAAGTAATTAATAATTATAGGCAAATTGTAACTGGAGTTCATGGAATCCACACTATTTGAGACAGCCTAAAAGCAAAGTGTTACAAATCTCAAATTATATATGTAAACATTATTCGAGAAATAAGCAACACCTACGTAGATCAAAGCAAATCAGTTTCTTCCAAGTTGCAACAAGGATGCAGGGGGAAAGTATATGAAGAGTTGGCCAAAAAAAAGATTGAGTTCATTGATTTTCAAATGGCACTTCTGGAAAAGGAAAGAAAAATGCTTGGAAAAAAAAAACATCAGTTGGAAATGAAAATATTGAATGCTCAACTCAAAAGAGATGCAAGTTACAGCCATCTTAATTAATTTTATTTGCCAGTCATAGTGTATGGCCAATCACACAGACAGTCTATGTTTATAATTATGATTTATTTATAGATGTTAATATTACATAATTATCTAGCATTATAGATAAGGAATAAATAGTTAGCATTAAGGGGTTTTATTTATTTTAGAAATTGATGTATTATCATGAGGCTTGAAATAAAACGTTAAAAAATGCACTTCCTTTTTTAATTTATTTTGTCGTTTATCAACAACGTAATTAGGTATATAAATTTATTTCATCAATTTTCCAATTCTCTTATAGATAAATGTTTATTTGTTTTAAGCAAACAAAATAGCTGCATAACTAAACAGACAAGGAAACAAAATTACATACTAAAATATAAACTAAAACAAACAATACAATACTGTTTTCAGTACACAACATAATTGAACCGTATTAAATTATATCAGATTAGAAAAATGGTTTTGAATCAGTGATGTTTGCATTATGTTGTTTTCACGGACAAGTCTTGTTCGACTGGTAGCTCTTCTTCATGTTCATCTATTGCAAGATTGTGCAGAATAGCAGTTATAACTATTATTGCCTTGGAATGTTACATTAGCACACACATACCATTAGACAGAATAGAACCTGCGTTTCCAAACTCCATAACATCTTTCTATAGTTTCTTGTTCGGATATGGGATTCATTAAAAAGGATTTCCGCTGGAGTATTTGGGTGTTGTAAAGGTACTATTAAGACATTGGTAGTCAAAAACAATTTTGTTGCAGGTTTTATCGCACGATTACTATCTGTTGAAGATTTAATTTCATTTTTAATAAAACTCAGCAACATTGCACAAGTTCGTTTTTGTAAGCGAAAACGTTTAAAAAACTCCACGAAATAATCAGGCCTAAAAAATGCAATTTACATTAAAAATCGTACAACTATATATTTGTTTTTTCATACCGATGTTTAAATACTTTTGGCCGTCGAATTAAAACTGCGTCTTCAAAATCACTTTCATCAGAATCAAAAATGTTTAAATTTATGGCATCCATATCAATTATTTATTTCACTGTTATACTTAAAAATTCATAAACATGTGGAACATAAAGGACAGGTTATGTTTATTAATACTGACAACTGAAGCTGGCCAATAGAAAGCAAGAATAACTATATTCGGAGTATATCCGGCCAAATTCAAGCGGATAACTTATATTTGTCGATTTCTACCGAGAATAGTTTTGTTCGGCGATTGTAGAATTGGCGTTTCGGACTTTATTCCAAGTATAGCTTGTACCAGGAATATACTTGCATTGTAGAATCGGCCCTATCATTTAGTTTATCTTCCCGCATTGAATTTCCTAAATATCTTCTAATCAAGTTCAAAGTCAAAAAGCATCTTTCTCCTTCGGCTATGGTCATCGGTATAGTCACTAGTATTCTCAATGTCTTAGTGATTTCTTTAAAAGCTGTACCCAGTCTCAGACTCAAAATAAAATTTAATGTGTTTAAACAACCTTAAATGTCTTCATTTTGACAATTCTCGGGTCTTGATTAAAAAATTTCGAATTCGATCTTCAAATCTTCTTTTTCCATCGTTGGAAAATTGTATAGATATATATGAATATATCGAGATATATATGATCTCGATATATTCTCAATCGGAGTATTCTCGGCGCATTCTATGGTCGGCGGATAAAGCTGCAAGTCCAAATTTAAAATACGTCATAATGTGCAGGAAAAAATAAGCTCACCGACTGTGAACGCCGAGGAATCAATAAATTTGGGTATTCAGCAACATTTTCACTAACATTAGCGATATTCTCCATTGAACGAGCATCAGATGATGCACATGTCTTACAACATTCGTAACAGATCCAGTATTTTTAAATTAATTGACTATGTTGGAAGTTGTGCGCTCAGAAGGACGATTATGGTGACCAGATTCTGCGCGTAACCACCATTTTCGTAAAAACTTTTAACAACCCTAACGCGTTGTTCGGTGGTTAAATGATCCATATTGTAAAATTGTTAACCTTAAACTAAACAAATCACATTTTGGATGATTTTTAAGTTTGACAGTTATCAAAATACAGGGCTGTATTGCCCGAACCACGTAATCGATAACTCTGTAATAGTTGATATCTTGTTCCGCAAAATAGTCGTCTATAAATGTGATGACCTTCTTTGAGTTAGGAGCTTAGGAAAGAGAAGAAAATCGCTGGGGGCCAGATCTGGTAAATACATGGGTGGTTAATTAATTCGAATCCTAATTCGTTAATGTTTGGCCATGGCGATCACTGGACTGTGAGGCGGTGTGTTGTCTTGGTGGAACAAAACTTAATTTTTTTTAAAATGTGACCGATTCTGCTATCAGTTTGTTAAGTAATGATGCGTAGTATGCCCCTGTTATTGTTTTTTTCTTTTCAAGTACCTCTGTACCTTGGTTTCAGGAGTGTAGTGGTAATATTACCAGAATGTTTTTATCGAGATTTCCAGCACCTTGAGGCCAGATACTTTTCAGATAACCCTTGTATGCTCTTTACATTTGTTATAAAAGTAAAAATTATTTGTAGAAAGACCCGTTCTAGTCGAAAAAATAAAAAAAAACACGACCCCATGTCGGGTGAATACGAAGCTTATTTGACATAATCAGTTTCATTTATCACTAAGCTTCTCTGTTATCAAAACATTTTATTAATATCTCCACTGCGCCCGTTCATTATCTGCTTTCGTTTTTCTTTTCATTTCCTACTATGATCAAAAATTAAGGTGATTATTGTTTAAAAATTAAAATTAAAACTTTAGTCATGGTAGGGTCATCGAAGAGAAAGAATGAAGATCAACGTCGTAAAGGGAGATCTTTGATGTCATCTAATAAAGAAAACATTACGAAAATCAAATATTAGAGCCCACTCGAAAAAAACTTTTTCTCGTTCCTTCAATCGTAAAAATCAGTTGGTGGACGCAGATTTGAGTCCACAAAGATCTTTTAAGAAAGTTTGCTGGCCCACTTTGAAATATATACCTGAACTCCAGTATAAAAACCATTTCAAAACACTGGAAAAAAAGTTTGCGGTATGAGGGTAACCCCCTTTGAAGGAGACAAAATAATTTTAAACAATTAAAAATATATTTTTTTAAGTCACATTAAATTTTAGTTGTAGTATATACTAAAACAACCCACCATGTTAAAGAAATGGCGATATATATATATATATATATATATATATATATATATATATATATATATATATATATATATATATATATATATATATATATATATATATATGCAAAGAAGCTGTCGAGACTTTCGCCATCTAACACAAGTTTTATAAAGTTCGCAAACACCATCTAATAGAGTTCTGTAATTGAGTCGTATTATCGTCGGTAGATGGCACTAACAGCAATAAAAGAAAAAGTTATTTTGTTTGTGATATTGTTTATTCTTTTCTTTGTTCATGCAAAAAAAGTATTTTATATAGGCATAAATTAATTATCTATGTACAAAAAATAAAATATATATATATTTAACCATACTGATTCTCTTTTTATTAAATAAAAAATATAATAAACATGTATCAGTCCATCTTTTATACACAGTATGTCGAAAAGTATCCATAAAAGTATATCATACAGTACGAAAGTAGTCTGAAACGTTTCCAGTCTCAGCGTGAAGATGGCATTACTCGTCAAAAATATTGTGGTAATATAACTGCGCACGAGTTGAAAGACAATCTTGAAAATTTCAGTCAGTCTGAGAAAAATTTGGAAGCTTGGGTGTTTGGAAATTGAAAATTAAATTGAACAATGAAAATTGCTTTGAAATTGGTTGCTGGGAATTATATTGGATAGGGAAGTTTGAATCGTTGGTGTGTCTATTTCCCGATGGATTTACACATTTCTTACATATTATGGGGAGGGGGAGACCCAGGTGGTGTTCTGTTCTAGCCCACTTGATAGGTACCCCGTGAATTCGGATACGGTGGTATTGACCATAATCGTATGGGTCTCTCCTTTGTTAAGAATATGGCCTGATTTTTCGGCGTATAGAAAGACGGTATCATCAGCCTAGAACGCTGTTTCTACAGATGGGATTTTCGGAAAGTCCACCATGTAGATATTGAAAATTATGAGGGCAAGTGGGGAGTCTTGCGGTGCACCCGCCTCTATTTGCTGGACATTAGATAAAAGCACCATCGAGGAGCACTTGGAAAGTGAGTCCAGTCAGAAACGATGTTAGTAATCTCACTAGATTCTTAGGGGTAGCATTTTGACTACGAGCCCGAGATGCCAGACTTTGTCAAAAGCTTTCGAGAGGTCTGGAAAGACAGTTCCCGTGTGGGGTTTTTTACCGAACTCTGGTCTGACCTCCACAGCCAGTCTCACCGTCTGACCATCGTAAAAATGTATACTACACTACCGATAACATTAAAAAACTTTTACTAAGGGCCGGTTCTACAATGCAAGAGTATACCAGGTATAAGCTATACTTGGAATATGCTTCGAACTTCAAATTTTATGTATAAAAATATAGCTTATATCTGGTATATTCTTGTATTGTAGAACCGGCCCTAAATGTTGCTAAACGACCGTCCAATTAAAGTCAGAGAGATAGCAGAGGATGTGGGCATTTTGAGAGAACGTGTTTGTCACATATCGACTGAAGATTGTGGGCAAGAAAAAGTTAGTCGCGCGTTGGGTGCCAGGATTGCATTCTGAAGCCCTGTTGAAGCAGTTTAAGCGAAATAAGTCGGAGTTTTAGCGTTGATTAATAACTGTAGATGCAACTTGGATACATCACTACACTCCTGAAGCCAAAGCACGTGAAAACAGTGAACTGCAATGGGTGAATCAATTCCGAAATAGGACAAAGACTGTTCCATCGCCCGGGAAAGTGACAGCGACTGTTTTTTGGGATAGTCATGCAGTTGTGTTAATCGACTATCTTGAAAAGGGAAGAACAATAACAGGGGCATACTACGCATTACTACTTATCAAGCTAAAGACAGAAACTGCGAGATCGGAAGCATTTGAAGAAAACGGACGTTTCGTTCCACGAGGACAACTCACTCTCATACTTCAATGGTCGCCATGGAAAAAATTCACGAGTTGGCATTCGAATTGATTGACCAACAACCGTATTCACCAGATCTGTCTCCCAGTGACTTTTTTCTCTTTCCCAGGCTCAAAGTTTCGCTCGGAGGACAGATATTTTGATCGAATGATGAGGCCATAACATTCGTAAACGATTATTTTACAGATCAAAATATCAACTATTATTTGGGCAGATTAAAGAGATGTGAGCATCGCTGGGAAGAGTGTCTAGAGTTACAAGGAGACTATGTTGAGAAATAAAACTGAATTTAACAAAAAAATACATGTTTTTGTGTCAGGCTTTAAACTTTTCATACTATCTTCATATGTAAGAAAGTTACAATTACAAAAAAGCTAACTTGTTTAATCCCTGGTTTTTTTTTATTAGCTTTTTCTTAAAATTTTTTCAGACATACTGTATATGATCTATGAGCAATTGACCTTTCAATTATAGCATCACTAGTTCGACATAAAGAGTTGGAAGACAATAACTCTGGGAAACAAAGTGTCAAGTTATAAATAAATAAATAATATAACATAAACGAAAATCGTACCTTTCTTTTCAAATAATAATATCAGTTTTTATATGTTTTGCTTCCTTATAGACAACTTAAGATAAATACTGTACAATTTTTTAACTAAAAGTCTGTAAAAATTATCTTTACACAATTTTCTTCTTTACTTGTTATCACAAATGTTTCTTGCATACGAGTTTTTTAACACTTGCACTAACTTTCATTTGTCAGCAATTAAAATTGTAAGATTTTGTTGATCCATACTCGAAATTCGCTGATTCTTGTGTACACTCCGGGCTGGTTTGGTTCCGCGCATCCTATACCCCAAGAGATGATGCCAGCGAGCAAAAATCTGCAATAAAATTATTCGATTTAATGTCGATTTTTTTTCGCAAAATTTGACCGTTTATTTCCATAATAAAATAAATCACCGTAATAATCAAAGTATTGACCATTTGGCCATTGATCACTGCACGGGCGTAGCCAAGGGGGGGGGGGGGTTGGGGGTTCACTTTCTCTTTTATGCAGCTCTACTAAAAGAAATCAAGGGGGTTTAGTTATGGAGAACGAGGAGGCCACTCAATTGAACCACTGCGCCGAATCCACCTTTCAGGATATTTTCTGTTAAATCATCCTGTTCAGGACGAACATAATGTGCTGGGTAACTATCTTCTAACAAAGTCTGCAAATCATTTTGGAGAAACTCCAAGTAGTTGGCGTCATTGAAAGTTTCGGACCATCTTTTGAAATAACTTGTCCAGGTTAGTGTAATGTACTGTTTTTAAAAGATGAAGTATCAAAGTTAGCTGACATGATTTTCTAAATTACCACTCAATGAAATTTTTTTTTGCTAAATTGATAAAGTTCATTGTTAATTGGGAAATTTGTAATCACAGTAAGTACCTAAAGATATAGTTTATGGTGCCGAATTTCAAGATTTTCAAAAATATGCCTAGTATCAACTAACACACACAGAGACATGGATTTTTTTTTCTTATTTTTTCCACAACTGGTATTAGAATTCTGTTAGTTCTTTGACCGGAGGAATCAATCCCTTACATCGGAGGGCATATGTTTTATTTGTTGGTGGTTAGACTCATCACGGTACCGACATATGCTCTCTTCTCAAAAATAGGACCCCATCCACAATCAAATAACCCATAATTTTTCGTCAACTTCTCGTCGGATGGCCTGCTGAGTTCCACAATCTCATGTGGATACAATCCACTGTTCCACATCTCATACGGATATATTGCGACCCGCCATCGATATGACCAGTTGACTTGGTCTTCCTCTGTTCGTTTCGATTCAACTGTTTCCCTGCATTGGGCTCGAACCCAGCTGACGACGGCTGTGAGGCCAGAAACCGGTCCTGGGAAGTACTTGTCTCGACGTGGTGGCGGCGACTGATTTGAGACGAGCAGTGGTACGTGGAAG
Source organism: Cosmopolites sordidus (assembly GCA_031761425.1). Lineage (NCBI taxonomy): Eukaryota > Metazoa > Arthropoda > Insecta > Coleoptera > Curculionidae > Cosmopolites > Cosmopolites sordidus. The sequence goes on from JARFXV010000308.1 coordinate 1,477,964, forward strand.
TACGGATGAAAAATTTCTGTTTTTCAAATATCTCTCTCCACGGCCCCACTACGCTATCCTTTGAGCAAACCTTATACCTACATCCAAGGTTGTGGGAAGAATATATCGCGAAGTTTTTGACTGCCGCGAACATTCACCGTAGGATGGCGCGAGTTGCATTGATATTGCGACCCGCCATCGATATGACCAGTTGACTTGGTCTTCCTCTGTTCGTTTCGATTCAACTGTTTCCCTGCATTGGGCTCGAACCCAGCTGACGACGGCTATGAGGCCAGAAACCGGTCCTGGGAGGTACTTGTCTCGACGTGGTGGCGGCGACTGATTTGAGACGAGCAGTGGTACGTGGAAGTACGGATGAAAATTTTCTGTTTTTCAAATATCTCTCTCCACGGCCCCACTACGCTATCCTTTGAGCAAACCTTAACCTACATCCAAGGTTGTGGGAAGAATGTATCGCGAAGTTTTTGACTGCCGCGAACATTCACCGTAGGATGGCGCGAGTTGCACTGAGATTGCGACCTGCCATCGATATGACCAGTTGACTTGGTCTTCCTCTGTTCGTTTCGATTCAGCTGTTTCCCTGCGTTGGGCTCGATCCCAGCTGACGACGGCTGTGAGGCCTGAAACCGGTCCTGGGAGGTACTTGTCTCGACGTGGTGGCGGCGACTGATTTGAGACGAGTAGTGGTACGTGGAAGTACGGATGAAAAATTTCTGTTTTTCAAATATATATGTATATATCATCATCATCATCATCATCAGCCCGTATCGATCCACTGCAGGATGAAGGCCTCTTCAGCATGCTTCCAACCTTCATGGTCCTGGGCTTTCCTCTGCCACTCGGGTCCAATATACTTAACGATGTCATCAGTCCATCGTGCTTTCGGTCTTCTTCGCGGACGTTTGCGATCAAGCGGTATCCACTCCAGGATTGCCTTGGTCCATCTGTCGTCCCATCGCCTCGCTATATGGCCTGCCCATCTCCATTTCAATTGTTTTACTCTTCCAATGATGTCACAGACTTTTGTTTGTTCCCTGATCCATGCGCAGGACTTTCTGTCTCGTCTTGTAATGCCAAGCATACATCTTTCCATTCCCCTCTGTGCCACCCGAAGTTTTTGAGTTGATTGCGATGTGAGTGTCCAGGTTTCACTTCCGTATGTCATAACGGGTAGAACGCACTGATCGAATAGTTTTCTTTTCAGGCAAAGTGGGAGTATGCTCTTAAACACTATGTTGAGCCTACCAAATGCCTGCCAGCCACATTTAACACGCCGTTCCACCTCCCGGGCGGTATTCCCCTCCATGGAAATCCTCTGCCCAAGATATACAAAGCTGTCCACAATCTCTAAATCCCTTCCTAAAACTGAAATTCTTCTGTCCTGAGCGAAGTTATTGAACATAACCTGACTCTTTTTCAGGTTTATTTTCAAGCCAAATGGTTCGCCAGCCCTTTGCAGTTCTTGTATGCGTCTTTGCAGCTCCTCTGGGTCTTGTGAAATGAGAATAATATCATCTGCAAATCTAAGATGGTTTAAGTTTGCACCATTGATCTTTACCTCATCCTGTTCCCAATCCAGTTTACGGAATACTTCTTCAAGGCCAGCCGAGAAAAGAATAGGCGATATTGCGTCACCCTGCCGTACACCTCGTTCTATATTAATTCCCACTTCAAGATCATCAAGGTGAATTGTGGCTGTAGCTCCATCATATATCGATTCTAATAGGTTTACATAGGCTCTCTCTACACCTTGGCTAAGCAGTGCATCCATTATCGCATGCTTTGAGATGGAATCAAATGCTTTTTCGTAGTCGATAAAAGCCAAGCACAGTGGCATGGTGTATTCGTTGTGCCTTTCTATGACCTGCTGTACAACCTGGATGTGATCCATTGTACTGAATCCACTTCTGAATCCTGCTTGTTCTCTTGGTTGTGCGTCATTCAGTTTTTTTAATATTCTTTTAGAAATTATCTTAGTGAAAACTTTGCACATCACTGATAGGAGGCTTATTGGACGGTAGTTCTTTAAATCTTCCTGTGCTCCTTTTTTATGTAAAAGGATCACTTCTGCATTTTTCCATAAGTCAGGTACTTTTTGTTCTTTGAGGCATTTTGAGTATAATTTTGCCAGTGTTTTATGTAACGTCGGACCACCAGCTTTTAGCATTTCGACAGTTACACTATCCTTTCCTGGAGCCTTGCCGTTCTTCATCAATTCTATAGCATTTGTTACTTCCTCCACTAGGATATCTGGTATTATATATTGTTCTTCCGTGGGTATTGCTGTCCCTGACTGGCTCTGATCTTCATATAACTGGGAATAAAACCTTCTGACAATCTCTAACATTTGGGTACGCGTCCTGCACACTGTGGTATCCTCACGCTTTAAAGCATATATTTGCGTTCGTTTGTTTCTCAGCTTCTGTTTAGCTTTGTTAATTCCTTTGTTTTCTTCCAGGGTTTTTTGCACTAGCTGCATATTGAATTGGCGCGTGTCCTCTCTGATACGTTTTCTTATAGTTTTGCAGAGCTCAGTGTACTCGACCCTGCCAAAAGTACTACCTGCATTTCTCATTGCTCGCCGTTTCTTCATTAAATCAATGGTCTCACTGGAGATTTTTGTTTGTTTGAGACATTTTTCCTCTGGTGCTATTGAAGCAGCCGTTTGAAGTACATTGTTGGCGATTTCTTCATATTGAACTGATATTTCCACCTCCTCTGGATCTTGTAACGCAGCAAACCGGTTTGACAAAGCAATCTCAAAATCGCTTCCTCTCTCCAGCAGTTTTCCAGAATCCACCTTGCCCTTCTTTGATCTTACCATTTTTTCGCGCTCTTTTCGACAGTCAATCCGAACCTTTGCTCGTACAATTCGGTGGTCACTTCCAACATTAAAATTGTTAAGGACAGTACAATTGGTAAATATTGTTTTATCGTTGGTCATGATGTAGTCAATTTCGCTTGTGAGCCCAGATGGACTTTTCCATGTCCATTTTCTGCTGATATTTTTCTTATAGAATGAATTCATAATATATAGTTCTTGTCCTTCAGCAAAATCAACTAATCTGTCACCTCTATTGTCTCGCTCACCAGTTCCATATGGGCCAGTTGCATTTTCGTCTGTTCTTGTTGTTCCAATTCTGGCATTAAAATCACCCATCAGGATTTTGTACCTACATTTCTCCTTGTATAAAAGCTGGGCCACATCATCATAAAATTCCTCAATTTCCTCATCTTTATGGCTTATAGTTGGTGCATAAGCTTGGACGATTTGAAGCCTAAACTTTTTATTCAGCTGAATGACGCATTGGGCTAATCGGTCGGATGTACTTTCAAATTTTACCACACTGTCCTTCAGCTTTCGATTGATGAGGAATCCAATTCCGCCACATCGGCCATTTTCCGTACCTCGAGTGTAGAGTACGTGTCCAGTTGGTTCCAGTTTGATTAACTCTTCACCCTTCCTTCGTGTTTCACAGAGCCCAATAATATCCCAATGTATGTTGTCAAGTTCGATTAACAGTTCTTGCAATCGGGCCTCTGTTTTCATAGTCCGTATATTTAACGTTGCAATGTCAAAAGTCCAATGGCAGCCTGATCTAACCCGGTGATTCTTCACACCCTCTGCCTTGGGGCAGGTCTTCCCGCTGCCGTAGGTAGTTGCCCCTTGGCCTCCGGGGAATGAAGGCCGTGTTTGAGGTTGTACTGTCATATTTCAACATATTGAAATACCATGTTGAAGGTATGGACCGCAATCTGCCACGCTGGTCCAATGCGGGTTGGCAGATTTTGGATCATGTTAGTCTGAGGCCTCCGCTTTGACCTGTCCGCCAGGGGTGACCCTCCCAGGAGCATAGACTCCAGACGGCATAGCTCAAAGCTTCATTGCCCTACTCAAACCCCTTTACCACGTCAAGGTATATATATGTATATGCAAGGTATAAATATGTATATATATATATATATATATATATATATATATATATATATATATATATATATATATATATATATATATATATATATATATATATATATATATATATATATATATATATATATGAACATTATGAACATTATGAACATTTTGTTAGGTACCCGACAGGGGACCAGCCCCACCCATCCCTTCAATTGGAGGGCACATGTTTCGCCTTTCGATGTTCAGGTTCTTCATGGTACCGACATATGTTTTCTCGTCAAGAATAGTCAATTACCCATACTTTCGCCGACGACTTCCCGTTGGATGGCGCATATATGTAATGTAAGACTTCTTTGGACAGCATCCAAGGAGACAATAGTACTTGAGTGTCACATATACCGTCAGTGTCACATACGACGCTGTCCAAATAAGTCTTACATTACATATATACGCCATCCGACGGGAAGTCGGCGAAAGTATGGGTGGTTGACTGCGGATAGGGTTTCTCTATTCTTGACGAGAGTGCATATGTCGGTACCCTGAAGAGCCTGAACATCGAGAGGCAAAACATATGCCCTCAAATTGAAGTGATGGGTGAGGCTCGTCCCCAGTCGGGCACCTAACAAAAAGTTCATTTGGGCGGAGACGCAGGTTGTTATGTGTTCCACATGAGATTGTGTATATATATATATATATATATATATATATATATATATATATATATATATATATATATATATATATAATTAATTAATTAATTAAAAAATATAATCTAAACGACGTCTGTCATTTTGAAACCTTTTTAAAATAATGTTTTAAAATTGCGAAAAATACTTTCAAGATTTATTTCACTTATTGTTAAAAAATCCAGTGTATATTTAGCTGTGGGGTTATTTTAATATTGAAAAAGGAATGTCTAGATGGAGTAAAAAAATGTAAAATCGAATTAAACCGATAGTACAATGCTTCATTTATAAACAAAGGGAAAAACGCTTATACTTTTGTTATATCCTAGCAAGATATATAAAAGCACAGGGACTGACATGAGTATAACACGTAATGAGATGATTAGGAACTTGACACAGAGGATTTTAAAATAGCCCAGAAATAGAGGAAGACCGAGGAAAAGATGAAACGACGTGCCTTATAGGGGGATGACAATAGCAGACTGGAGATTAAAGTGCATGAATAGGGGACAGTGGATGACGAGAGTGGGGAAGAATGGATGGAGAGTAACACAGACTACTAGAACCAACAACAGGCTAAAGGAAACGGGACTAAAATTATTATTTTCACTATGTTGTACTCTCACCTTTTATCTTCACGTTGGATTACCATGGGACCTCCAGAATCTCCTTCACACGAATCGAATCCTCCTTTTCTCCAACCGGCGCAGATAAAAATGTTCGGTATGTGTTCTATATAACCAGCTGACCTATACATCGTCTCGCACACAGAATTATTGATGACAGGTACTGACACTTCCTGGAGAACACTCGGTAAAGGCCCATCTAAAATAATAACGATTAGAGAACATTCTCCAGTGGTCTATACTTAAATCTTACCTTCGTAAAGTCTCCCCCATCCCGTCACATGAGCGGTCCTTCCTACGAAGTTCTCGTCGGTAGTTGGAACGCAAATTGGGATGATGTTCGGTTGAAACTGTACAGGCTCATAGAATCTCAACAGTGCTAAGTCATATTCGAAAGTTCTAGGATCAAAGTTAGGGTGAGATGCCACTATTTGAACTCTTCTTTCTTCGTGAAGGTATGGTTCTGTTTCTGTGGAGAGGTCATGTTCGCCTAGGCGAAGCAGGAGGTCACTGGGAGGTACACTGAAACATTTTTCCTCAATCGAATTATTCTTAAACATAAGTAAAAATATAAATGCTTACTTGTCGACACAATGAGCAGCCGTGATGGCCCAATTTTCATTGAGGAGAGCTGCCCCGCATTTATGGAGGTACGTTGAAGTCCTCCATTGTCTCAAGGATATTTGCCAAGGCCACTGCCCGAAACTTGACTTCTCGCCACCAACAATACGCGCTTCAGGCCACATTCTTCGCCCACACACTGATGTAAAAGAAAAATACTTGGGATCAAACATATTCTTTGATGATGGTGTTGATGAAGCGTTGACGAAAGCATGGTGATTAAACAGGATAATAAAGAAGACGAGGTAGGTCATTTAGTTCATTGTTAAAACACCTTATTATTATTAAAACTTATTTTGCACACATCACAATTAAAAAAAAGTTTTTTTCGCACTGTGTATACGTTCCATGTCTATTTCCCATACGAAAATCATCTAGAAACCCGCATTAACAAAGAAACGAGAAAAAAAACTGTCGTAATTGCCCCGTTGACCGAAACGATGAGCTTCTTAAACAAGAACTCGACCGTACCTCAGATTGTCCAGACTTATGTCTTATTGTTTTCGTTTTTTTTCTTTATTTCGACTAAGCCGCGTAATTTACCTTGAAAAGTTCGAAGAACTAGCCGGCAAACAGGATCGGCTTTTGTTTGTTTATAAATTCGACGAGAAATATTTTATATTTGGATTATTTATGGATTTTAATTTGTAGCGGTTTCGACAAAGTAGTTTTGGTTCTATTAATATTTGACGAGTAGTGGTAGGTTCATAATGCCTTTTTACAAAAAATGTGGCAAAAAATGTCAACATCTTCTGCCGTCTGAAAAGAGTTTCTGTCCGGATGAGGCAAAATATACCACCTGAAGCTCCGCAATATTTGCCGGTTCTAATTGAAACGTGTGGTCGCGTATTGTGATAATGAAAGACGACGACTTTCCTGTTTGCTAGCTCTGTCCGTTTGTCTTCAATTGCCGCCTTCCGAAGATCTAATTCTGAACATTAGAAGGCAGTGTTGATGGTCTGATTGGGTGGAAGAAGATCAATGTGTGGGGGTTTCTTCCAATCTCACCAAATGTAAAGCATATTTACAATGCAATATTCGAACACGAATATCTCGCAAACGGCGTGAGATATCGATATTGGCCAAGAATACCTTTTTTAGGTAGAAAATATGACTTTTCTCTATTTTGAAGTCAACGTATTCCCAGCTTTATAAGGTATATATATATATATATATATATATATATATATATATATATATATATATATATATATATATATATACACCATCAATATGGCCAGTTGACTTGGTCTTGCTCTGTTCGTTTCAAAGTACGGATGAAAGATTTCTGTTTATCATATGTATATATATATACATATATATATATATATATATATATATATATATATATATATATATATATATATATATATATATATATTTAAAGAATTATAAACTTAACCTCACCAAAAAGGACAAAATAAAAACATAAAGAAAATTTATGTTTACACTTTTACCATTCGCTAAAATAATTTCAAGAAACATCGCGACATTTGTTAAAATACGATCCTGCTTTTAATTCTGCTTCTTGCTTCGGCAGAGGTTTATCTCCCTAATTACGCAGTCTTCTTTTTTGTTAATTACCTTCAACATCATGTTTTTTACGTCTTTTATTATCATCCTGTTTAATCTCTAAGTGATGCGCGTTAGAAATAATATTATTCTTACCGTCGGTAAAATCAGTCATATTTACTGGTTTCAATGTGACTTCTTCCGTCGATGTGGCAACACTGGAGCTTGTGGAAGTCACCATTCCTTCAGTTATACTATTCGTCGTGACATTTTCCAATCCTGTTACCGTGGATGAACTGGTCGGAGCTTTTGTGGAAGAGGAAGTTACCTGGGAGGTCGTTGTAAGAGATATATCCGTAAGTCCAGGTGTGACGGAGGACGAAGATTCTGTAGACGAGGCAGGCGAGGAGGTCGATGAAACGGACTCGTTCTTGGGTTGTTCTGTGGTTGAAACGCTGGGAAGAAGAATCCATCCATTTGGTGTGGTGATTGGAACCCATTCTGAAATATTTCGACTGGTTTTCAAAGATGCATAAAGAATTTAGACAATATAAGGACAGTAAGGAAATAACTGGTAGGAGGAAGAGAGAGTCCATGATGAAAGTAAAGAGAGCTGGCAATAGAAAATATAAAGAAGGAAGAAATAGGATGGCATATGTGGCATATGGCATATATATATATATATATATATATATATATATATATATATATATATATATATATATATATATATATATATATATATATATATATATATAGTTAAATTCAGGGGTGACATCTCAGAGTCCTTCGAAATTGATGGACTCTCGCCACTCTTATTTAACTGTGGTCTAGAAAAAAAGTCGGTCTTGTAAATATATTCACCAGACCAGCCTATTAAACTGGGGAAAACCAACATCAAAATTGATTGTCTGACGTTTGCTGATGATCTAGCAATTTTAGCTCAAGATATATTAACGGTAAAAAACAGATTAGATCCTAAAAAAACAGCAGAAAAGGTAGGACTCCAAATTTCCTTTGAAAAGACACAATACACGACCTGCAACAGATTAAGAACACCATTTCTAAAAACAAAATCTGGTAATCAGACGAGTGTCTCAAATCAAATATTTGGGTGAAATAATCATGGAAAACTTGGAAAAAGCGACCAATAAGGGTAGATGTCAAAAAATGGAAACTGTATTGAGACTTACAAAAAAAATTTACAACAAAAAATACATATCCAAAAAAACATAAAACCAGAATGTCTATATAGGGCTGAAACGTTTATTTTGAATGGAAAGAGAAACATCGAGAAGATTGAAAAAACGGAAAGAAATATCATAAAAAAAATTTCAGGCCCCAAACAAATAAATAGCACAACATACCGACTTCGAGAAAACTAAGAAATCAAACAATACAGTTTTACGGACACAAACAACGGATGAATCCGAGTAGGCTAACTAGACAAATAGTAGAATTTTATAAAAATAGGAGTAGAGCTAAAGTAGAAATAATTAGATGGATTGCTGCAATTAAAGAGGATCTAAAATCAGTAAATATTACACAAAGTGAAATTAAAGATAGAGGCTGTTTCAGACACAAGGTTAATGTTTGGGAGGTTGGCCAGAGAGAAAAATGTAGGAAGAATGGAAATTTGGTCTGACGAAAGGAAAAAAACTCATAGCGAAATAATTAAATCAGTATGGGTGCAAAGGAGGGCTAACAACAAACGCTTCTAACTGTACTTCACATGGTTCATCAGGACCTATACGTAAATAATAAATTATATTAGTCCATCAAGTGAGTTTTGAGATTTTTGCAATGGTTAAAAACATCGAACAAAGAATTTTGCATTGCAATTGGAATTTCTTGTACCCAGTCGCTGAAAATGTTGCAGGAGGCTTACGGTGAATCAACTTTATCAAAAAGACATGCATATGAGTGGTACGGTGCATTTAAAAGCGGTCGAGAGGTTTTGCCTCGCTCTGGTCGGCCATCAACGTCTTCATCTGAAGTTGACATCGCTAAACTGAAGGAAATGATGGCTGAAAATCGTTATTTAAGTTTAAGAGAGATAGCGGCTGATCTTTCTGTGTTTTACGAATCAATTCGTACCATTTTAAGTGATTGTTTGTGCATGAAACGCGTTGCCGCTCGACTAGTGACGAAAGACCTGAATTTTCTTTAGAAACTCAATCGCTTAAAGGTCGCTGAAATGGTTAAGTTAAATTTATGAAAGGTATTTCCCTTTACACCCTGTATTGAAATAGAATTTACGTCCAGAAAGTTCTTATACCATCAGTAACATTTCCTACAAGAGCTACTTCAGGTCTACTAGTTGTAGAAGCGTTAACTCTGACGTCTTCGACAGTCCAAGTAATCAAACCGAGACTTTCTGTTGTACTGGTTGATGCTGCTTCTGTTGTAGACGAAGAAGTTGTCGAAGACGGCCTAGCAGTGGTTGTGGTTGTGCTCGTTGTCGTACTAGAAGTTACAGCTATTGTGGTTTCTGAAAAGGACCCACATTTGCAGGGAAAACTTGTCACAATTTCGAAAAAATATTTTTACCTGTTGTTTTAGTGGTAGTACTGGTTGTTGTTGCTTCAACGGGCTTCAAGGAAGTAGTATTTACAGGTAATGAGGTACTTTCAGTGGTCACATTCGATGTTGGACTCACAGTACTGCTGCTTTCCAGATGAGTGATATTATTTTTCGAAGCTTCAGTAAAAATTTCTGGAGTGGTCGAAGATAGTAAAGCAGGTGTAGGTGTAGTGGATGTTGTTGATACCGTAGTAGGCGTCGTAGATGGTGAACTTGTCGTGGATATTATCGGTTTTTTGGTTAGAATTGATGTTGGTCTTGAGGTAGTAGCTTTAACAGGTTTCTTCGTTGTAACTGGGGGCTTACCTAAAACGTTTGTTACAAAAAAGTTTTGATTCAAATTAAAATCACCCTGGTTATCATTTAACAAAACATTATTATCAAAAAGTAAGGTGACTTGTTTTAAACATTCGTGCTTTTTATGGATCGATATAACAATTGGTTTTTTAAGTGAGTGTGACTGTTTTTGATATCTATCTGATAGTGAATAAGCTTTTTTTGTTGATTAGAGCAATATCTGACTGGATTCAAGTACGGAAGAAGGCGAGTACTTATAATATGGAGGCACCTTGCATTTGTCGACAAGATGTAAGTATAATATATGCCTTTCATAGTTCTTTGTGCTTACTGCCTTATCTTGAATAGATGTTCCGAAACTTTCTGTTTCTGGGTACGGCAGGCTATCGGTCAGCAACTTCAGAGACAATTGTTCGTCAATGGTGTCATCTTCGGGTGACTTAGGATATCTTCCATGTAAGCTTTGTTCTTTTCCTAATTGGACGCAATCTGTAAGTGTTGTTCTAGTATCAATACGGTTTTGTTTATTTAGGTTTAGTGGGGTGAAACCCTGATCCTTATTTACAACTAATTTTATTGGCGTTTGAATCAATTTTCTTCATTGAGACAGAGATTTTTTACATTCACAAAGCCTCTACCCTCCAACTTTCTTGGGATGTATAGTCTATTCGTAGATGAGTTTGGATAAAGACATCGAAATTTTGCCAATGTTCGGTATGTCAACCTATCAAGTTCATCAAGGTCAGCTTCTGATCATTTAACAATGCCAAAAGAATATGTCAGAGCTGGCACTGCGTAACCGTTGATGAGAGCTCTAATGAGATTTTCACTGTTCAGTTTGGTGTTAAAAGTTTTGTAAGTCTCTTTTGGCATAGTGTGAAAAAATCCTTCTTTAACTGGTTATGAATTTGTAGGATTCTTCTGGTGTCAGTTATTGTATGTTACAGAATGTTGAATGATGACTATGTACTTCTCCCTTCTGTATACTAATGGTAGAACATTTGTCCAATCCGATTGACATTCTGACATCCCTACTAAATATTTCGACCGTTTTTGTCAACAAGTTTAATTTTTTTCTAATTTCTCGATAAAGTTTAAAGTCATCCATTGAGAGAGTTTCTTGGATTAACATTATTATTACCATTATTACGATAGTTCATCTGGTGAACTGCTGCCCTTTGATATTTAGACTTTATGTGTACATTGTGATATATATTTATATTTATACTTATTTTTACTAATACTTGGTATATGTTTGTTTTTATCTGATTTTATTCTTTTTTTTGCTTATATTCAAGTGTCCAGAATTTAATGTATTGCTAGTTCTTCTTTTATTATATTAAATGCCATAATGTAGTGTCTCATACGAAATATATATATATATATATATATATATATATATATATATATATATATATATATATATATATATATATATATATATATATATATATATATATATATATATATATATATATATATATATATATATATATATATATATATATATATATATATATATATATATATATAATGCACTCGCACTCTCTCTAAGGGAACATTGACTTATCCCAGAGATCAAAAGGATTGAGCTCTGTGGGGGCCCTTTCCATGTTCTCGGGCCATGCGGTTGCGGTGGTAATGATGGATGTCCTTGGTTTCTTATTGTTGTCCAAAAACTTTCGAAAGGTTTGAGTTATTCCAAACAATTTAGCCTTCTGCATGGCTCTAAAAGCGTGATCGTTAATGCCTAAAATTTTAATATTCTTTATCATGCTCTTAGGAATGATTTCAATCGATGACAGTACGATCGGTATTATTTCCACGCATTTCATATTACTTTGTCTTTTCACCTGTTCTGCAGCTTTTTATACTTCAGAATTTTTCAGCACGTTTCTCAACTAGATTGTTGTTGTTTGGAATAGCTATATCTATAAACGTTGTTTTTCTTAAAGTTTTATCAATAACAACAATATCGGATGTGTTGTTATTTAATTTCTATTCGGTAAGCACTGTTCGATCCCAACACTTTCAACTATTGTTCTCCAGAACTGATTGAGGATTGTAATTGTAGTATGGAACTTTCTTTAATTCCTTTAGCTGCAGTTTTATTACCAATTCATGATGAAGGATCTTTACCACTGCGTCTTGAGTTTCTTTATATTCTGTTACTGCAAATGCTTCACAGGCCCCTATTATATGTTGAATTGTCTATCAGACCCGGCACCCATATTTACATCGATCATCCGCCACACAGCCCTCCCAAACTATATATTTAAAATAATTTCTGACAGGTATAACTTGGTCTTGTATTGTCAGTAGGAAACCCATTATCTCCGGAAACATCTGTCCAGCAGTCAGCCAGTAGTACAGAACCAAAGAGAATTGAGTGAATCTCTGATTGGAATTTCTGTAGTTGTTATATTATGGTCACCCTCCCTAAGTTGGATTTTAGTTCTCCACGTTGACATGAATTTCTTCAAAAGATTTATTATTGGCTAATTTATTTTATGGATATTTAATATTCCTATAAGCCATTTGTGTGGTACAGAATCGAAGGTCTTCTTATAATCGACATATGTCATATTAATATTTCGTTTCTTGGCATTCGCCTGATTGCAAACGACTGAATCTATAATCAATTGTTCCTTGCATCACATTTCTTCTTTAGTACAGCCTTTCCGCTGCACGGCTATGATATTATTGCGTTCATAATGTGCATATATTCGATCACTAATACAAGCTGCTCTGAGTTTATATATCGGGGGGAGGCAGTTCTCCAGTTCTCCCGCCACACATCCATTCAGTCTGTCGTCCACACGTATTTGACCAAAGTGAATCAATTTTCTTTACGAGCCTGTTCTCCCAGTATGGTATCTGAGGTGCCTTTGCTTTTGAACCTGCTATTGTTGTTCTGGTTTTAATTCCAATGACTTTAAGTACTGAGATTGCAGCGCAGTAGATCAACAGATGTAGTGCCTCTAAGATCTTAGTTTTTGAAGCGAGTGGAGACAGAATATATTTGTTTAGTTCATGTAATGCTACTCTAAGCTTTTTAGAAGCATTTTTTTACCATTTTATTTTACCATTATCATTACCATCATTATTACTATTATTTATCTCTATACCTATTATGGTCTCTTGTTAGTCTCTATACTATTATTATTGTAATAACTTACCAGTGGTTGTATTTTGAGCTGGTGGTTTGGTATAGCGTTTGGTAGGCTTCGATGTTTGCGGTTTTTTCGTTGTAGTTTTCTTTGTGGTAGTATATACCCTCTTGGTGGTTGTATATGGTTTCCTTGTAGTACTATAAGGTTTTTTTGTCGTTGCATTAGTCGCTCTAACAGGTTTTGGGGTAGTTTTTGTTATCGATGAAGGCTTACTGGTCGTCGAGCTAGGTTTAAAAGGTTTCTTGGTCGTTGTCGACACTACAGGTTTTGGTTTCGACGTTGTAGGCAATTTTGTAGGTGCTTTAGTGGTAGTTTCTGGTTTCTGAGACGTTGCACTTGTTGTTGGTGATGAGTCACCAACAATTTGAAAAGTTTGGAGTTTTTGATCAACCGTCGTAACCTGTATTGAAGTTGTCGAAAATGGTTCGATAGTAGTAGTTAATATTGCACTTGATGTTGTCATAGATGATGTGGTGGTTATGCTGGATGCTTTTTCTGTCGTAGAAAGAGTTGTCGAGGACGGTTTTTTCGTAGTGGACTCCTATATTTAAACGAATTAGTACAGAAAGTAAAACAAAGTAAGACATTCACTCACCGTTTCAACAGGTTTCGATGCAATCAAAGCACTGGTTGTGTTATGTATCCTTTCAGGTGGTTCTCGACTATCTAAGATAAAGTTGGTCTCTATACTGTTCTCCAGTTCTTTGACTGGTTCGATGTGACAACAGGAACCGAAATAAAATCGATCTATGCATGTTCCCAAATGTGTGCCGTTGGCTTTTAGACAATCTATAGCGAACATGCAAACTCCACTCAAACCGTTGTTTTTTCTTGAGATGCAGGGAAGATTTCTGATATTCCTTCCATTCGACGAACCTGTAATACAAATAACGTTACTGAAATAACTTTTTTTCCTTTTGAATAAATTTTTCTTACACACACAACTATATATATATATATATATATATATATATATATATATATATATATATATATATATATATATTTTTGACTTCTTTGGACTGCGTTCAACGAGACAACAGTAGTCAGGAATTATACACCCCGACCGTTGGGTTCCACAATCTCTTGTGGAACGCACAACAACCTGTGTCTCCGCCATAATGAGCAATGCTGACCGGGAGGAATGAGGTTGCTTATATATATGCGCATATATATGCACATATTTTTTTTAATTTATGCAGGATATATGCAAAAAATCCGTAAATATGCAGTGAATAGGCAACAATTTTGATTTCGTAAATTACATTTTCATTTAATTAGGTGATTGAGTATTGAATGAAGATAAATTCAAGTTATAATATAATATACTTTATTAATTCAGTTAACACCTAATACAATGTTTTATATGAAACTTATAAATGTTAATATTAACTCGACAAATTATAAAACGCACTAGTTATAATGTGTGCTTCAAGGTTCTGAACTAGAAAATTGTGGCGTCTATCACTAAGGAAATGTTTATACAAAGAAAACGATCTTTCTACATCTACTGATGTTATAGGGCAAAATTTTAATTTCGGAACTAAGGCAGGCTCAATAGCTAAATTATTTACAGTTTTCCCTGACATTATGTCTACGACCTGCCTTAAAATCTTGAAACCTGTGTTTTTTTTCTATAAAATTTTATAATTTTGCCACTACTGTTTTCCATACCTCACCTTGTATATTTTTACTATTTTGTACACATGTCTCTATTATATCCATCGACTCTGGTAAACTTGTACACGATTCCTCTAGTTGCAAAATAATGTCTGCTATAAATACATAGTTACACTTAGTATGCATTAACTGTTGTTCCACTACTGTACTTTGAAATATTTCTTTCGATTTTTGGATGCACTGTGAATCATCACCAGACATTTGTGAGATTAAGTCCTTCAATTTTTGAAAATTATCTGCATAAAATAATGCCGCACGAATCCAGGTGCCCCATCTGGTCACGACAGCCTCTGGTGGTAATGGTACTCCGGGCAAATTCTCTTTGTAAAAGTGCACTCTCAATGGGGCCTTTATGAATATCTTTTTGACATTTGCTATTAGGTCATTGACCAACGGAAAAGAAACTCTAATAGTTTCCGTAACCCTATTTAATCCGTGAGCTAGACAAGTTACATGAATCAAATTTTCATAAAATATTTTTAAATTCTTTCCTGCCTTTATCATATACGGCGCAGCATCGGACAACAGGACAAGAATTTTATCTGTAGGAACTGAGTTCGGCAAAAAGAAATGTGTTAAGGTTTCTTGAATAAAACGTGTAACTGTAAGATTGTTTGTTTTTTCCACTTCTTTTAGGGCTATAAGGTAAGCTTTTCCAGGTTCTTCTTCTGTGAGTTTTCCGATCATTAAATTAACTATGTAACGACCACACCAATCAGTTGTTTCGTCGACAACAATATACATATAGTTACCTCCAATTTCTTTTTTTATTTCATCTATCGTGGTACCAAATACCTTTCCAACGACGTTTTTTCTTAATGTTGATTCATCTGGAGCATTAAATTTTGTATATTTTTGCAGAAATGCCATAACTTGCGGGTTGGTTAACTTGTTTAAAGGAATATTAGCAGCCAAGAACGTTTTACATAGATCTACGTTAAATTCTGACTGGTCATGGTTTCCGTTTTTAAAAATCTCAAATGACTGCTTCAGCGTTGACTGTATGGGCCCGGACTTCTTCATGTTTCTAACCTTAGCTACGTGAGACGGCGTCTTAATATGTTAGTCTATTTGAAATTTCTTTGAGCAGGAAACAATTTTTGAGCAAGATTTGCAAAAAACCTGGTCGCCGTCCAAAGCAAGTTCTGGGTAAGGCTTAATCCAAGAAGTACATAGTATTTTCGACATAATCACTGCTTTCACTTTCACTTTGTTTGCACTTACTAACTGCACAATAATAACTGCGACTATAACAAACGACAACCTGAATAATACTGACAAACAGCAAAGTTTACAGAATAAATATAAGTTAAGTCACTAGGCGTCGGTACTTCGAGCAACAAATTTAGACTGGCACCAGTCTGTAAACTTTGCAAACAGTAACAAATATGAGAAAATAAATAAAAATAGAAGTTTTTGTACTTATTTTATTTTATTGCCCCATTAGGGAAAACCCAATCTGCAGACCGGGACCGCCCAGATACGGCGCTGTGCGACCATAAAACGTAAGAAAAGAATACATAAATCCCAAAACATGCTTAGATATGCAATAGTTCCTAAAATATGCATTTTTCCTTTAAAATCACAAAATATGCAGAATTTGCATGTATATGTAAAATGCATAAAATCCGGTCTTTACTCATCAGGATATCGACATATGCTCTCTCGCCAAGAATAGGGAGTCCCTCCCCACAATCAAACAACCCATATTTTCGCCGACTTCTCGTCGGATGACTTATAGTCCAAAGAAGTAAAAAAACTCCATTCATAAGTCATCCTGTTCCTGGAATGGGAACCCTGTTCCCAATTCAGTTTACGGAATACTTCTTCAAGGCCCGCCGAGAAAAGAATAGGCGATATTGCGTCTCGCTGCCGTACACCTCGTTCTACATTAGTACCCATTTCAAGATCATCAAGGTGAATTATGGCTGTAGCTCCTTCATATATCGATCCTAATAGGTTTACATATGCATTATCTACCCCCTGGCTAAGCAGTGCATCCATTATGGCATGCTGTGAGATGCAGTCAAATGCTTTTTAGTAGTTGATAAAAGCCAAGCACAGTGGCATGGTGTATTCGTTGTGCCTTTCTATGGCCTGCTGTACACCCTGGATGTGATCCATTGTACTGAATCCACTTCTGAATCCTGCCTGTTCTCTTGGCTGTGCGTCATTCAGTTTCTTTAATATTCTTTTAGAAATTATCTTAGTAAAAACTTTGTACATTATTCATGGGAGGCTAATTGGACGGTAGTTCTTTAAATCTTCCTGCGCTCCTTTTTTATGTAAAACAATCACTTCTGCATTATTCTATAAGTCAGGTACTTTTTGTTTTTTGAGGCATTTTGAGTATAATTTTGCCAGTGTTTTATGTAACGTCCGACCACCAGCCTTTAGCATTTCGACAGTTACACTGTCCTTTCCTGAATTCTTGCCGTTTTTCATCGATTCTATAGCATTTTTTACTTCCTCCACTAGGATATCTGGCATTTGTTCTTCCGTGGATATTGTTGTCTTTGATTGGTTCTGATCTTCATATAACTGGGAATAAAATTTTCTGACAACCTCTAACATTTGCGTACGCGCCCTGCACACTGTGCCATCCTCACGCCTTAAGGCATATATTTGTGTTCTTTTGTTTCTCAGCCTCTGTTTAGCCTTGTGAATTCCTTTGTTTTCTTTCAGGTTTTTTTTTGCACTAGCTGTTTGTTGAATCGGCACGTGTCCTCTCTGATACGTTTTCTTATAGATTTGCAGAGCTCAATGTACTCGACCCTGCCAAAAGGACTACCTGTATTTGTCATTGCCCGCCGTTTCTTCATTAAATCAATGGTCTCACTGGAGATTTTTGTCTGTTTGAGACATTTTTCTTCTGATGCTATTGAGACAGACGTTAGAAGCACATGCATATATATATATATATATATATATATATATATATATATATATATATATATATATATATATATATATATATATATATATATATATATATATTTAATATACATAAATATACATATATTTATTATTATTATTATTATATTATTATTATTATGTATATATATATATAATCTGGACGAGATATCAAAGAAAATGTACAAGTTAAGACAAAAATAAATGATTTTTATAAACTTATTCAACATGAAATGTATAGATATTCAAATAAAATTATTACTGTGAATTAAACAATAAATAAATTTTCAATTTTTTTTCTTCTACCAAACAGTTCTGCCTCAAGCAGTTATTTTTCTAGAATTCGCCGACAAATAACAGAAGAATTCACGATAATATCCGATTATTAACATACTGTTGCTGACGCTCACGACCAATCCGAACCAAAACGAAAACTGTGCAATGTAACGGAACCTCGACAAGTCTGACCCACTAAAATATTTAACCTGTTATATAATGACCGATTAACATCGTCATGTACCCAGGTACATCGAGAAGTTGTAGGTATTGTAGCTAAATGATGATTAGACATAGTCTGTTTAATAGAAAAGAAAGCTGCAAAAGCGCCATCTTTAAATGAATCTACGCATTGTAAATGCATGTACGAACAAATTATGAGGAGTTGCTTGAACTTAAACTCAAGAAGTTTCTTCCATATTTACCTTATTCTCCAGACTTAGTGACAACGGATTATCACTTTTTAGGTTAGAAGTAACACTCTCTTGTTGACACAGTTCTTATTAATTACACAATCTGGCCATAGTAAAAGGTGTTTAATAACATATCTAATAATTTTTCTTTAAGTTTTCCAATCATTTTCTATACGAGGTGTATAAATAAAGCAATTTGAGATTGATTTTTTATTCAAATGAAAGTACAGTTCAATGGCGGACGAATTCATTTGCTCTCCAGGCGTTTGGCATGAGGGAAACTGATGCAAAAAGCCAAACAGCAAGCGCTCTCTAGGAATTAGACTCAAACTAGTAGCAAATTCGAATTTGTCACCTTTGAAAAACCAACTATCCCGATATTGAACCTGATATATCCAACCGTTTTTAAATTATCTCAATTTTTCGATAATTTAGTGTCACCTGTATCTTTTTAATATGTATCACTTATAAGTAATAGATAACAAAGTCAACATTTATTTTATACGATTCAACAATTTTTTATATTTTGAAATTACTGTCTTCGGAGGACAAACAGGCTTAGTAATAAGTCAATGATACAAAAATCAACAGGAAACGAAACAAAACCGTTACCAGCTATAGCGAGTTCGTTTCTGCTCATTCACAGTCAAACAAATTGACTTAACGAACCCTATCGTTCATAATTATTCCGCATCATGTTCATTCATCGAACACAAGATATGTACTTTTGTTTTCTCGCAGTAACATTTCCTTGTTTGTCTTTTAAATAGAATGTTAAACTGAAGTAATTTTCCGATAGCTGTTTTGTTGCTAAATCATCAAAGAATCAATTTAATAAGGAAAAACTTTTTTTTTATAGTAAGATGACTTATTAAAAAATCATAAAATATAGTCCCAGAAGAACACAACCTAACAAAGAAAACAATAAATTTGGGAAACATATTTTTATTTCTCTACACAGTCTCCTTTTAGCTTGATGCACTTTTCCCAGCCATGTTCAATAGCTTCGATTCCTTGTTTATAGTGAGAATCGTCCACCTCTTCATTGTTGGCAAATCTTTTACCACCGAGCCATTTTTTCAAGTTTAGAAACAGAAAATCATCTGAGGGAGCTAAATCTGGCGAATAGGGTGCGTAAGGAAGCAATTCGAACTTTAACTCATTGATTTTTGCCATCGTGATAACGAATGTGTGAACTGGTGCGTTGTCAAAATGGCTGGTTGCCAAACAAATACTAAATAGCGTAGCGTCGTCAAACTTTAAACTTAAGCTGTATAGAGTTGGTACTTTCTGCCCACTTTCCACCAACGAAGTGGTTTCTTCAATTGAGGGAACAGAAAAGAATCACACGCTGCTATATCTGGTGAATACGGTGGTTGAAGAACGGTGATTGAAGAACGGAAAGTTTAATTTTTAGTGAAAAATTGAGAAATAATGATTGCGGTGTGGGCTGTGGTATTATGTGTTACAAAAATACAAGTCTGGATGTTTTACAGCTAGGTTTACTGGTGATTATTGAGTCCAAGATTCTTGATTTCAGACATTTTTTTTTATTGGTTGACGTAAATAATCTCCTTGAAAGAGGGTCTGAAAGGTCATATTCAACTATTTCTCATGGTCTCTACCATCACTACATTCTTTTTACCACTTATTAAAATTATATTTCATTATAGCTTCTTCGTCACTTCGTCACTTCGTCACACTTTTTAAAAAACTTGCTTCATACGACGCGCTTTGAAAGGCTCAAAGATAGTGCTGGTGGTTATATTAGAAAGACATTGGTAATCTTTTTATATGAACATTTTGACGTAAACTATGTTTACGTGCTTCTCCTTTATATCATGGGGCTATTGAAATTGTTTGTAGCTGACTTTGGACTGGACAATGTAGGAATTGAAAATACACCGTGGGCTAGTGGAGAATATTTAAAAAATATTCAAAAACAAGGACAAGAGCTAGGACCAGGGCTAGTTTTTCCCTTTTTCCAGCCCACTGTGTATTTTCATATATATTCGGTACTTGAATATAGGGCCTGGGTTTGGGTCCGAACGGGTTCACATAGTATTACTGTTACGAACCACTGGATGGCGTGAGTTGCATATCAGTGCTGCTTTCATCCGATTTGGCCGTTTAATATGGCCAGAACCCTGATCGATCCTTCAGTTGCTTCCGAACATTCAACTCGAAGCCCGACTGATGGTTTAATGCCAGAAACCGGTCTCGGGAGATGCTTGTTGGCGTAAAAAATTACCACAAGAGCGTAGAAGGGGTATTTCCACAGTATCGTACGAATCTTTCAGGCCAGTTTTATTGTTTTCTTTAGTTTAGTTTGTTTCTGTCTCGTTTACAGTACAGTTGTTTAAGTCGATTTTATATAAAATGGCTAATTCTAGTCGTTAGTTTTACGAACATTGGAAAGCGGATGCGTTTTGTTATATATGTGGACGATTTACGAGCTATATCACAGTCACAAGCTATATCTATATCCAAAGAAGTTAAAAAACCTATATTTTATATGTTAAGTGCCAAATTGAAGATCGAGATTAAAGTTGGGTTCTTTATGGGATGTTTTTATCAATTTAGTGCAGTGAATGCGTCGCAAGAAAAATTCTATGCCTTTCCCTTGGCGTGGATAGGAACCTATTGACCATGTACTTTTGATGATTCCCTAAAATAGAAAGGATTTCAAAAAGCAAAGAACAACATTCAGTATCCAAATTTGCCTTCTACACTAAGACCATTTGACCCAACTTTTTAACAGGCGCCAGTGAACCTCGCTTATAACTCAGAATGAATTAAATGATTTGGTACGTGAGCTGGAACGATCGAAACAAAAAATGGAACGTCCTGGTTCCAGACTTTAACAGTGGTACCTACTGGATATAACGACAAGTATTTTATCTTACCGAAAACGGAATGTAATATTTTCAAGTTTTTATAAACTTGAAGAATCGCTCTGTGTCTGTTATGATATTGATGAATTATGATAATGAATGATTTTAATAATATGTACCTTCTGAGTGGCGTATTTTTATAGATTTGTCTAAATACAGCCTAAAAGCAATCTCGTTCATAATAGGAACAAAAACCCATCTATTCATTTAGCCCATTTAGTGACAATAAAAGAAACCTGACATGACAACTTAGCGACCATACTAAATCGCGTTAAATATGAACGGTATCAGCGGAATATTTGTGGGGATTTATAAGTGATAGGTATATTGCTGGAACTTCAAGGGGGTGTACAATATATTGGTGTTGTTTGTGTCTATGGGATTATAGGACAACAAAAGAACATTACA
This sequence comes from Cosmopolites sordidus, assembly GCA_031761425.1. NCBI lineage: Eukaryota > Metazoa > Arthropoda > Insecta > Coleoptera > Curculionidae > Cosmopolites > Cosmopolites sordidus. The sequence goes on from JARFXV010000308.1 coordinate 1,499,965, forward strand.
GTAGAAAGATTGACCTCATAGAGCTTTTTTTAAACCTGTTACTTGAAGCATAAATTATGCCCCCCTTCTTAACCCAAAAAAGGTGCTTCTTCCGCCTCTCCATATTAGCTTGGACTAATAAAAGACTTTATCAAAGCCAAGGACAAAGAAGAAAATGGTTTCAAATATCTAAATGAAATATTTTCTTAATTAAGCGACGCAAAACTAAAAGAAGGAATATTTATTGAACCTCAAATAAAGAAGCTTCTGGGTGATTTCCGTTTTCAAGAAAAATTAAATGAAAAGGAATTGGCAGCTTGGAAGTGCTTTGTAAGTGTAGTGAAAGGATTTCTGGGCCACAAGAAAGATGAAAACTATAAAAACCTCATATATGAACTCTTGAAAGCCGATAAAATAAATGTCCTTAAAAATGCAATTTTTACACTCCCATTTTGATTTTTCCAGGAAAATTTGAGTGTAGTAAGGGACGAACAAGGAGCGAAATTTCACCAGGCCATCAGGACGATGAAAGCAAGATACCAGGGGTGCTGGAACCGATCTATGTTGGCCGAGTACTGTTAGGGTTTTTATAAAGAGATCATACAGAACATAAAAGAAAAAAGCGAAAGTTTTTGTCATTGTGTGATATATCATGTAATATATTTTTATTCTCATAATTCTCAGTAATGTCTTTGCAAATTTTTAACATATTTATTTAAGTAATTTTACATATTTATATTAAGTAAATATTAGATTGTACAAATGTCAACTTTTTTCCCCATCACCGACCCCCTGTAACAAAGAAACTGTACGTGTTACAGTAATTAGCTTGTCATTTTCGGATATGGGACTACAAAATACTTCATATAAACCTATTTCCATCAATGTTACCTCAAAAAAGTTTAAATTTCTTGACCTGTGCTATTATCGTATGGTTATCTCCATGTGACTATGACTTAGATGCCATTCACGATATATCTCCGGCCCATTTCACGAAAATGCCAGAAATCAAATATAAAACTGTTTCGAAGACTGGAAGAAACTTTTAAATAAGTGTATTGCAGTGAAAGGAAAGTGGTATGAACAAAATAAAATATATTTGAATCAACAAATAAATAGTTTTTGCAGTGACGTAACTATACCATCTGAGGCCCGTGGCAACTTCATTGGATGGAGCCCATAAATCACTTAAGTAGTTATCCAATAGTATTATTAATATTGTGTACATTTTAGGTAAATATCTAATAAATTTTATTTTCAAAAGCATAGGTATTATATAATTTTCATGAAATAACAATTTAATATTAACAAGATATTTATTAATAAAATTCTTTTCTCCGAGCTTTCTGTTCCGCAAAAGTATCAATAACATCATCAAAGTTTAAAGATCGGGCCATAGAATTTTCAATAGACAGAATAGCCAAGTTACGTAGCCTGTCTTGTCCCATAGAGTTTCTTAAATAGCACTAGCTGTAGTCACAGGAATTGTAACAAACAACATTAATGTAATACATACTTCAGGAAAGCTGCACGACATAAAATGATTTTTTATTATTAATAAATCATTATTATTAATCAAATCAATTAAAGGTGGACCGAAAGCTGAGAATATCCCTGGCAGATGATTCAACAAATTCTACAGCTTTTTTTAATAGTTCAGTGTCATTTAAATTTTGCAAAGTGGCAGGTTACAAAATACTGAAATTGGAAACAATTTCATTCTTTGGTAGGAAACGCGATTTCAAACTTTCCGGATCTTGGAGACGCTCAACTTCGCAAAGTTGAGCGTCTGAATGAGTTTTAGAAAATTCAGAGTTGACAAATGAGACCATTTTTCTGCTACACTATTTGATTCCTATCTTAAATTTTCAAATTTATGTCTATACTTTTCCAATTTTTCCAACAAATTTTCAAACGTTTTAAGGCATTTGAAAGATCGGTGGCTTTAGACTGAAGCGATTTAGAAGCTGCATCGATAGTTTGTAAAATTTTGCAATGGAAAACCAATAACAATAAAATTATAGTTCTCGATCTTCTTCTTGAATGAAATAGCGAAATTTCTTTCATTTGATTTGCCATGTAACAGAATGTTTTTTGTTAGCGCTTTTTGGACTTCAACAAACCGAACTTTTAAAGCAAAAATAGCATCAAAGTCCTGCCCATCTATTAGGGTTTAATCTTTTTAATAGTTATCGAAGTTGAAGACTCCATTTCTTTATCAGATATAAAACTTGATAAAATATTTCATCTTTTGATACTATGCCCAAAAAAATTATAAATTTGTTGAACTGTTTGAAAAAAAAATTGCATATCAATTCAATAACCTCTCTTACTGCATCATTAAGTACCAGATTTAAGTTATGAGCAGCACAGTGAATATATACCGCATTTGGCACGATATCTTTTATGAGTTTTTGAACTCCACCTTAAGTGCCTTTCATTATGTTAGCACCACCATATCCTTGTCCTGGACACTTATTTAGAGGTATATTTTTGTCATTTATGGATTTATTAATTTGGTTGGTCATTGCTAGGGCAGTTTGGTCCTTAACTTCATAAAATCCTAAAAAATGACTCTTCAATGACGAGCGCCTTTGGGATTCCATTTTCATCTTTCTCGATCATACAATACCGGTAAAATTCACACATTTGATCTGTTTTTGATAAAGTAAAATGGTGCGACATTTATTTCATTTATGAGTGCATTTTTTATTTTTAGAACCAGAACAGAAATGAGCTCATTTTGTATTTTTGGACTTAAGTATTTTATCTAGCCCTTTGGTTTACTTAACAGTTCTTGTAAAATCGGATCGTATTTTGCAAATAACTCAACAATACTGAAAAAGTTTCGAGAATTTGGGTACTTGGATCATTGCTGTCTGCCTTTTCTCTGTGGCCACGAAACGCTAATTATACATTGAAAGTGTCAGAGTAACACAAGGAGTTTAGAGAATACTTGGGGCCAAAAAGATGTTTCTTTCTTTATCATGAACTCTTGCTCTTCATCTAGTATTCCATGTAGCCGCCATTGTTGATACGTAAGACAAGAATCCAGGAGAATTGTCAATGTCTCGTGTCTTTCCATGGCGTCTACAATATGTTTCCAGTCGTCATAACCTTCCATCCAAACATTTTGTATTTTTTTAGATGCCCGATTTGCAAATAATCAGTATGGTTCACATACGCCTGAGGTATTAAGGAATAGGATAGCCATGTACGTTCAAATTTTACGACATACTTGGAAACAATATAGTAATGTTTTTCTAGGAAAGATCTATTGTCACTATCTTTTAAGAAAGGACCCTTAGATGGACGAACCGTTTCACTTGATCATTTAGTTCTTTAAAATTACCCTTATCAGTAATATATGGTGAAGATAGAATATTGTTCACACGAAAATATAATGCACTTTGATTTTTGCTTGTACCTTGTTGTGGTTGTTCTGGATCTGGATATATACTGGCGTCGGGTGCTGCATCTGCTATATTGTTACTTTTAGTTACGTCCAATTCTTCACTTTCGGAGCACTGTTCACTAGCTTTTTCATCAATAAAGTCATCATTCTTAAAGTACTGACTAAATTTAGGTAACTTTTCATTTTTTTTCTTCAGACCCCGGCGCCCGAAAAAAATACTTTCTTGGTTAACAAAATGCGCGAATTCCCTGAGCATCACTAGCTTGCCTGCGCCACCAAAGTACCGCAACAAAAAATGAAACAACCAATGGATGCGTTCTAAAATTCTAAAATTGATCGACATCCTTTTTTATGAATGGGTTTAAATCTTAATAACCTATTTGAATTTGTATATGGTCTTCAGTTGTGTCTAACAAATTTTGTTAAAAATGATTCGAGTCAGGGACCCATGGTATTTTACGCCACTGAGTTTTTGTTTTATTGAAAAAGGCACCTTACTTTTTAACCATAATCGTACTTTACTGAAATATTCAACATTTTAATTTGATACAGTAAATCTATCTTTAACTGTACTTAAATATATGCCACGTTCTTGATTTTGCGAGTTTGTTGAATGGTTGAAAACATCTCTCTAAATATTTGAATTTATCGACATTCCAGTAGATGCTTTTACAGTTTAATGTTACAAATCAAGTTAAGTTTGCCAAGTTTCTAAACAAGTTCTAGATATAATTAGAGGTTAGGTTTTGTTTTTGCTGTTATTTTCATTTGAATGTTTGTGTTCTTTTGCGTGGTTTAGAAGAAAATGTAAGAGATAGTCTGGATAACAGAAAAATTCGACTGAGGTGAAATGAATAATAATAAAAGGTTGTCCAATAAGAGTGCCAGAACTTTAAAATGAGTCACAATAATAAGTACTCATCCGGTAATTTTTATTTTATCATGACGAACAAATAAGGACATCATATTCTGAAATTACTAGGCTAAAGTTCGAGGAGCGACACCAATAGAGCAGTGAAAGAACTATATAATCTATTACATTTTGAAGTTTCATTCTTCATATGAACATATGTGAAGTTTCATGTTGATCTGTCAATTAATTCGTATAAAAATAGCAGCTTAAAGTAAACTTAGCAGTATTATTTTTTGTAATGGAAAATATTGTAACTCGTGTAGTGATTAAATCCTTTATTAAAAAAGGTTTAAGGGCAATGAAAATTCATAGTCAAATGGTAAGTGTATTAGGAAAGCCCGCTCCTTCGAGAACAATAGTTTGTAAGTGGGCAGGTGAGTTTCAACGTGGTCGTATAAGCCTGGATGAAGATGATAATCTCAGAAATGATAATCTCTCAAGAAAATGATAATCTCAACTGAACGGGTGTTCCATATTTTGAAAAAGGAATTGAGCTTGAGAAAGCTATGTGCCGCAGAGTGGACTGAGCCCGGTTGTTTAGCTCCAAAGCACCCAAAGTGGTCAAAATTGACCAAAAAATGACTTTTTTCAGATGCAAAAGACATTTTAATTACCTTTAAACCGATAAAACAATAACAAGACAGTATTACTCAAACCTTTTGCATCAATCGGATGCAAAAACTCGTGAGAAAACACCTGGTCTAGCGAAGAAAAAAAATTTTCATCAAGACTATGCACCGGCTCACAGAGGTGTTCTTGCAATGGCCAAATTGAAGGAGTTACACTACGAATTGTTGAAGCATCCACCATATTCACCAGATCTGCCCCCTCTGACTATCTCCTGTTCCCAAACCTCAAAAAATTCCTACGTGCCAAGTGTTTTTCATCAAGTGAAGAAGTTCTAGTAGCCGTAGATGGGTATTTTGAAGGACTTTTGCGATGATGATTTTAGATCGTAGATTCGTAGATATAGATCTTCTACGATAGCTTCTAACTGTCAACAAATGGCAACGATCGCATTATTGCACGAATTGCACTTCAAATTGCTTCCTTATCGACCGTTGTCTCCAGATCTGGCCCCCCAGCGACTATTTACTGTTCTCAGACATCGAAAAAATGTTCGCTGAAAAGAAATTTCGCTCCAATTTCGGTCATTGCCGAAACTGAAGAATATTTTGAGGACAAAGAGAAATCGTTCAATAGAAAAGGTGTAGAAAGGTTAGAAAAGGCGTTGAAATGATTGCATTGCTTCTCAAAGAGAACGTATTGACGAATAAAGTTAAAATTTGCAAAAAAAGTTTGTTTTGTCAGACCGGGAACTTATTGACCGATCCGTAGTCCGAAACTTCGACTGTACAACACATAGATTATGTAGGTTCTCACACACGCCTCAGAAACCTGGGTGCTAACTAAGGCCGCAGCAACTCTGTTTTCAATTTTCCAGAGAAAGCTACTAAGAGTAGATTGTGTAGCTTGGGGTGTGTTTGCGAAGATGGAGTGACCCCGAGGAGATTTGCCACTAAGACTCCGAATCACTTTTTTAAAGTTTTCGACGCACGTTTCGTTAACAATGTTAGCATCATCAGGAGATAATTCAGTCTAATTCTAAACATAAACTACGTTCTATTTCAGTTCTAGACATAAACTACGTTCTAGTTCAGTTTGGATACGTCCCTAATTAAATTTAATTATTTGTTATAATTATCTTTGTTTAAAGGAAAATTGCTTAATTTATTTACCATAAAATGGTTATGGGTCGAGACCTTTAAAAAAAGTCATTCGATGTTAATATTTCAACAAGACAACGTCCCCATTCATTCGGTAAAAATTATAACGTATTGGTTCGAGCAAAATAATGTTTCAAAATTGGACTGGCCCCCGGTCTCTACAGATTTGACTAACATTGAAAGTGGGGGAATGTTTTCAAGACGAGTTTCTAGTGAATCAAGACTATTGACAAATATGGAATATCAGAAAAATGTTATTCAGGGTTCATGGGAGAAATTCCGCAGGAAACAATAAATCAGTGGTATGATTGATTACCAAAAATACTTTTTGATTTAAAAATAGATAATGGAAATACCACGCGATATTATTTGTTCTGAATTTTCAAGATTCACGACAAATAAAAACTCGATTGATATGTATCGAGACCACAAAATCGGAAGACCTTCGCGCAAGATCAGCTGTCTCTGTCGCCTTTTAGTGCCGGCTTTCGACAGTTGACGTCAGAGTTACCGTTACATTGCCCCAGTCCATGCCGAATTTGCGACGTTGTCACAGCGGCTCCTGTATCGTCGACCTTCAACCTAACACTGCTGCGTTATTATTATGTGGAAAGCACGAAGACCCAGTGGGATGGTACCTTAATATGTCGGTCAGTTCTTATTTAAAACATTTCTTGTGTAACACTGAGACGTAATTTGTACGTAGGGAAGTTTTTTTTAGTTTGTCCTATTTTACAGTACGTCCCATTTAACTTTTTCCAAATAGATTTTTACATATTTTGCAACACGGGGCTCGATTCTATTTTATTAACTCTTGTGGACATCGATCGCTGGTAATCGTTTCACCAGGTTTCCTCAGTTCATAATACACAATAAAGCCTTCTTTCCATGTATATTGCGCATGGGTTGTGATGTTGAACGCTGGACTGAATCTAGCCATGATTTTTTTTTGCTTTGGGTTGTCAAAATAGATCCACTTTTCATCAACTCGATGCAAAAAATCTCTTATTTTCTGCCTGGCAAGCAACATTTCACAAGTTGTTTTTTGCCTTTCAACGTTTCTTTCCTTCAATTCATATGTAACCTGTTTTCCGTCTTTCTCGATCTTTCCCAATGTGTGTAGGCGTTTGGAGTTTTAGTTGAGTCTTCATCCAATAACGTTTGCAAAGTTGCATCATCAAACTTGTTCGGCTGTCCGGGTCTCTCCTTGTTTTTTATATTAAAATCACCACTTTTAAAACATTTAAGCCATTGTTTACAAGTTTTTTGGGTTAGAGCATGTCTGCCATAAGCTTGAACTAACAATTAACAATTTCTTCAAATAAAAGAAGGTTATTAAGGTTCTTCGCAAAACGTCTTTTTTTTTGGTACATAATTCGACATATTCAAAGCTATGAAAAACATTTTTGCATAATGACAATTAATAACGAACTAGCTTCTGATGACGTATGGTTACCCTTCAATACTTCACAGACGTCATTAGTCTATACCAACAAATGTATTAGTAACGCCATCTCTTAGCAAAATCGACATTATTAACCGAAACACATTAATATAAAAAAACCGCTGGACCAATACTTTTTTCATATTATAAAAATGGCTTTTAGATTTGCTTAATTAGGCTTCTATAAAAATAAGTTATTTTGTTCATATTATTAAAAATTTAATTGATTTATCGTGCAATAAAATCGTTTTAAGAAAAGTACTTCAAGTTTAGTTCATTTTACGTAAGAAATATTAGGTATACCAATACTTTTACCAATATAAAAATGGTTTTTAGGTTCGCTTAATCACACTTTTATAAAAATAAGTTTTCTTGTTTATATTATTAAACATTTGATCGATTTATTGTACAATAAACTTGTTTTAAGAAAAGTACTTACTGAAAAGAGTTTAATTCATTTTGCGTAAGAAATATTAGGTATATATCAATACTTTTTTAACAAACTGTATATGAAATAGTATTAAACTTATATATAATAACCAAGTGCCAAATAAACTTTAATCTTGTTCATATATTATTATTATTCGATATATTGCCAGTGAGTTGGAATTATAACAATAAGTTAGATTTATTATAAGTTAGAATACGTAGAATTGTTAGATACCTTGATATCTGGCAGGATATTTCGAGTTAAACAAGAAGACAAATATTCTAGTATGATAGAAATAAATGTATGTGTATCCCAAGGAAATGTTTTGTGGTCACTGTTCTATTTATTATACAACTGTGATATTCCTCAAGCAGAAAACGTCACTGTAGTCCTTTTCATAGTTGAAATTTTTTTATGCGCATGCCCCAACTTTCGCCACGTTTTTCGAGCACATTATGCGTGTATAAGCTGTGAATATTATGTTTTCAATGTAATTAACAAAAAAATATATTTAATTATTAATTCGCTATCAATAGTAGAGTTTTAATTGTTATATACTTGAAGTAAAATATTAATACAAGCATTTTAATAAAAATATATAATGTTATCAGTAAAAAAAGGAGCAAAAAATGTTGTTGCGATGGGATATGTAGGAGTTATACGTGAAGCAAATCATTTTCAGAGCATTTATATTGCTTTATTAATTTTCCAAACACTTGTCTTCAATATCATCGAAAACTTATTAAATCAAGGAAACAAAAGTGTGCTAAATGTAATTTATGAGTTAAGAAATGGGACGAAGTGATGGTCTATTCCAACTGATTGATCATATTAACGAACATACGTATATTTGTTCATTTCATTTCGAAGGAGAAAGTGGCCTAACAACAGAACATCCTGCTCCATCAGTTGAGTAAAAAATCATGTAATCAGGTAATGTAACAGCTCATGCTATAACCTCAAATGATGAATGTTTTTTCTAGGTAAAAGTAAAAGTGGCTGAAAAAATAAACAAACTCATGGAATAAGTAATTATTTAAAAAAATTGCTCCCATAGATTATTAAAGTATTAAAAGAAATAAAAATTAAAACTTGCTCCAAACTAAATCTAAAAATAAATATAATGTTATAAATATAATGTTGTAAATATAATAAATATCCATAATAATAAAAATACGAGGAGTGAAGAGAGTTAAATTATTACATTTGAATTGAATATATATCCGAACTAGTGGACGATGCGCACAGTAACGCCATCTCTTGTCGAGTAGTCGAACTATTTTGTATCGTATGGAAATTTTGCGCTGTTTCTCGATTATTCGCCACGCCCCTCGGTCGGAATGAGCGGAGCTTTTTGGCAGTTTGTGGTAGTTTTTGGACGGCTACTACTGGGCTGCTATATAAGCGGCGCGTGACCGCGCTTACGGCAGTATTGTTCCATGCGAACTCAAAGCGAAAATAAGTGAAAAGTGGTGAACGAATAGTGAAGAGAATTAAGTCTACCGTGTAAGTGAGTAATTTTAGTGCAGTGTTATTCTGTGGCCTTGTTAAGGATAGATACGTGAATCATTATTACTGTCGAAAAATGGAGGGGAAAAAAAAACTTAAAGGTATGGACTACTGGAAAAAGTGGTGTAGTCAAGGGGTTTCTAATAAAGAAACAAATTTGGATTTACCTATCAAAGCTTCAGCTGCCTTGCATGCTGATAAGAAGACTGTGATGACAAGCGGGCCCTCGACCTCGACCTCAATCACAATACCGAATGTCGAAATCGATGCCATGTCGCTGGTGCCCTGTTCGATCCCTTCAACTGCCGAATCTACATCTAGTCTGCAACAGGCCAGCTTGCTTGTTACCTCATCTTTTACAACTGTAGCTAAGTTGGATGTTGGTTTTTACGCGAATCAAGAAAAAATCTTGGATGAATATTTTAAAGTCCAAATTTTAAAAACGCCATGGAACCCACCCAGAGATTATAAGTTTCCTATTTCCACAAAACGAAACTTGCGCTTTCAATTGAAATGGTTGGAGAGATTCCCCTGGTTGTCATATTCGGAATATAAAATTGGAGCATACTGCAAAGTTTGCGTGGTAATGGGACGTTCACTTGATGAAGATAAAGGCGGTCATCAAAGAATCGGCCAGTTGGTAACCGAACCTTTTTGTAAGTGGAAAAATGCCCTAGAAATATTTGAAGCTCAAGCGAAATCGGGATACCACAAACGAAATTAAGAACTGGCAGATAACTTTCTAAAAGTAATGTCTTCGCAGGCTTTTTCGGTCACTGAACAGTCGGTCTTCGGTCTTCTGAAAGAAAGAGACAACAAGAGGAGAATCGAAAAAAACTAATCCGTATCGTAAAAGCAATAATTTTTTGCGGCAAACGAGGCATCTCTTTGAGGGGTAAAATCGATTCGGGGCGCATACAAATTACACCAGAATCACCAGAACCTGAACAACCACTACAGAATGATGGTAATTTTAGAGCCCTGTTGCGATTTGCGGCTGAATCTGGAGATAAAGATCTGGCTGAGTATTTGAATACTTCACAGAAGAATGCCCCGTACACAAGCCCTCAGATCCAAAACGAAATAATTGGCATTTGTGGTGAATTAATTCAACATAAAATAATTGAAGAAGTAAAGAAAGCCAAACTATCTGCAATTCTGGCTGACGAAACTACCGACATCGGACGTGAATACACAAGTCTCGTTATGTCTTCGATATGTTGATTTTACAGAAAATAAACACCATATACTTAAAGAGATGTTCCTTGAGTACATTCCAACGGTCGATGTTTCAGGATCCGGTCTCGCAAATCTTTTATTACAGCTCTGAAAAAGGATGGACTTGAATGTTCTCATGTGGTTGGTCAAGGTTACGATGGGGCTGCAGCTATGAGTGGGTATTTGCACGGTGCCCAAACTTATGTTCGCCAAGAATGTCCTCTTGCTCTTTATGTACACTGTAGTACACACTCTCTCAACCTTGCTGGTGCTGATTCATGTTCGTTAGCAAATGTCCGAAATTGCATTGGGAATATATAGATATTAAATTTCATGTAAGTATATTTTTGTTGTTTTATTTACTTCAAACTAAACCCCCCTCCCCCCAAAACAAAATCCTGGCTACGGCCGTGCGGTCAATAGTAGAAACGTGCCAAATAAGTAAACTTGAATGTGAAGTTTCGATGAACGAATCATGTTAAAAAGAAAAGAATTTGACTGGCTTTGGATGCCTATAAAAGCATTGAAATAGAAAAATGTAAGAAAACCATGAACTAGGATCACTTACCTGTTCCATAAAGCCAACTTTTCGAATTATTAATGGTTAACTTCACAGTTCATGATTTTTACATTCTTCATTAGGTACAGTTGTCACATAAATATACCATAGTTTAGATTGAATTGTGCTAATGGTTCCTGATGGTGCTAACATGGTTAGCCAAAGCGTTTTTTAAATAAATAAACTTTTTAAGCGTCCCTTATATAAGTAGGTTACCATCCATTCGCGTTATATCACGTTCGGAATTTTTTTTTTGGTCGAACAATGGGAAATCGGAGTACCTGTTCGGTATTGGATGAGAATTATTAAAAAATTGCCGTAAACAGGACGCTTTTGTTAATGAATTCAAGCTTGAAATTTGTAGGGTCATGGTGTAGAAGGAAAAAAATGGATAATATAAAATAGCTTCTAGTATTGGGAAAGTTAAATTATAATTTAAAACGTACCAGAATAAACGTTTTCTTTTGTTTTCGTTCTTAAGTTACCTTTTAATCAATGACTGGCTGATGGTATCAGATCAGGTTATTTATTCAAAATGCATAAAAATTTCATTCAAATGATCAAAAAGTGTATACAAAAAAGAGTAAAAAGAAGAATAGAAAACAAACAGTAGTTATATATAGAAAAATACTTTATCGTGGAATGTTAAATATTGATAATGCATTTTTAAATTCTTCTATTGGAACCTTTGGTGTGAAATACTAAACTTGAAGAGATTTACCACTAGACACCAAATCACATTTTTGAACTGCTCGACGAACGTTTCGCTAACCATGTTAGCATGAACAGGAGATGATTTAATCTAATTCTAAAACTAAACTATGTACTATTTATATGAAAAACCCTACCTAACGAAGCGAGTAAAAATCATGAACCGTGAAGTTTACTAAGCCTTACAAGTCTAGTTTAAATTATAGAAATAATTAAAAATAATTAGGGAGGTATCTGAAGGGAATGGTTATAATAAGAACATTGTAGATAAATTAATTAGAAAACAAGTTCAAAAAATTATTGAAAGAATCTTCGACTTTTCAAAAGGATCAAAAAACAAAGAAATTCATGGTAATACAATTTGATGCCCAATTAACAAGAGGGCTAGACAAAATTTTGAAAAAAGTGGACATTAAGGTTGTGTACAAACCATATAATAAATTAAGAGGAGTTCTGAGTAATCCAAAGGATAAAATGGAGCAACATGAAAAGTAGGGGATTTGCGAAATTAGTTGTCAAGACTGTGATCGAAGATATGTTGGGCAAACAAAAAGATCTATGTTGACAAGATTAAAGAACATACTGCCCACATTAGATATGGGAGAAATGAAAAATCTTGTGTTGCCCAACATGTAATCGAACACGACCACAGTATAGATATTACTAATTTAAGTCTAATTATAAGTGTTAATAATAATAGAGTTTTGGATGCATATGAAAGCATTCAAATAGAAAAATGTAAGAAAATCATGAACCGAGATAAAGGGCCTATCCCGTTCAGTCAACTTTTTCAATTATTAATGTAAGGCTTAGTAAACTTCACGGTTCATGATTTTTACACGCTTCGTTAGTTAGGGTTTTTCATATAAATAGTACCTGATGATGCTAACATAGTTAGCGAAACGTGCGTCGAGCAGTTCAAAAAAAGTGATTTGGTGTTTAGTGGTAAATCTCTTCAAATTTAATGCATATGAGGACTATAAATACAGAGAAGGACTATAAATACAAAGAACCACAAGACATCAAAATAATTCACTTATTAGCTGTCACGCGAAAGTCGGTTGTTAGTGTTCGAGTCCAGTGTACCAATGTCTGGGAGAGTCAAGTCTCAGTTGCCCATTACAAATACAAGTGTGTTACCATTGAAAGCGTCCACTATTTTCAGTTGGCCATAACGATTGAAGACGTTGGAAGACTCAGGAAGACTTTTTTTCAGCAAGTAGAATTTACTGTACACTTATAAAGAAATTAGTTTTTAAAAACGGAACAACGAAATGTTAAAATATAATTCAATGCACGCAAAACACCCAGACGAACTAAACATTAGCTTTATTCTAGCAACGATTTCAAACGGTTCCAAATCGTCCAGAGTTTGCGCAGACGAATGTACACGTTCTAGCAAATTAAATTCGAGATTCCGATTATCAGTCAGATGTTCTAGCGACTATAAAATCCAGTTTGCAAACTAGTTTCAAACCGTTCAATTTAGTTTGTGATATGCGCAATAGTTGGAATTGTTCGTTGATTTCTTTTGATTTTGGATTGTTAAAATATTGACATTGACATTTCAGGAAAAAAGGATTTCTAGGTGTCATTGTGGATATTGACGGCTCGCATATAAAAATTAGTAAGCCCACTATAGATCCAGACTCATATTTAAATAGAAAATATTTTTACTCCATCCAGGTGAGTTCAGTGAGGAAGATTTATAACTTTTATAATCGATTTCAAAAAATATTCGTATTCCTTTTTTGATATCCTTCATACTTTATGTTTTAAGTTTGTTATTTAATTATTTTCAGATGCAAGCTGTGTGTGAGATTATAATTTGAGGAAAAAAGGTATTTTTTTTTCTCTATTATGCTCAATATATTTTTCCGGTGGTTCTCTAATTCATTTATTGTGATTTTCTGGAAGCCGTCACAATACTTATTTATTTAATGAAAAACCGTTGAGTTTTTGAGGTTTTGGAACAGATGAAAGTCAGAGGGGGCGAGATGTGATGCATTGTGAACAATTCGTATCGTTATCGTTAATGAAATGCCTTTTGCATCCCAAAAAAATTCATGTCATTTTTTTGGGCACCTGGGCACTGGGCACCTGCCTGGCCTGGGCACTGGACACTTGGGCACCACTTTGGCTGCTTCGGAATTGCATACCACCAATCAGAAAACAGAATGGAACTTAGGCGAGAACAGACGCTGATAAGGCTGAAACTTTTGCAATACATCTAGCTAATGTTTTTCAGCCATTTCCAATGAAAACTTTAGGAAAAGAAGAGGAAGAAATAACTTTATACCTTGAAACACCATTCCAAATGGCACTTCCCATTAAAACCATAAAAATTAGTGAAGTTAAGGCTATGATTCACAGAAACCTCAACCCGAAGAAAAGTTCAGGATTTGACCTTATAACTGGGCAAGTCGTTAAACAATTACCGGAAAAAGCATTAGTTGTTCTTACACAAATTTATAATGCAATACTTAGACTCGGCCCTTTTCCATCACAGTGGAAAGTAGGACAAATCATATTGATTCCAAAACCTGGTAAACCGATGAAGGAAGCATTATCATATAGATCCATTACACTTTTGCCTGTCTTATCAAAGCGTTTTGAGAAATTGTTCCTAAAGATTCTGAAGCCAGTGTTTGACGAACTAAATATCATTCCAGAACTCCAATTCGGATTTCGCAAAAGACACGCAACTATCGAATAAGTGCACAGGCTAGTGAAAATTATTAATAACGCCTTTGAAGATAAAAAGTACTGCTCGGCTGCATTCTTGGATATTACACAAGCCTTCGATAAAGTGCCACACTTACATAAAGTGCCATACAGGCTTACTATACAAACTTAAATCAAAATTTCCTACACCATACTATCAGGTACTGTTATCATACTTGACGAACAGATACTTCGCTGTCAAATATAAAGGAGATTTTCGCTATCGCTATCATATATCCGATAAAATCAGGAGTACCTCAAAGTAGTGTCTTGGGTCCCATTCTTTTTCAAATCTTCACTGCTGACCTACCAACTACGCCAAACACGTCTATAGCCACCTTTGCAGATGATACCACAGTTATGGCAATAAGCAGGGTACCAAGACATGCATCTGAGACGCTTCAGGAAGCTCTTGATGGGATAGAAGAATGGATAAAAAAATGGCGTCTAAAAATCAATGAGGCAAAATCTCAGCAAGTCACTTTTCCATTAAGGAAGGTGTCATGCCCGAGTGTAACACTTAATGGACATCAACCCCCCCAGGCAGACTGTGCAAAATATCTTGGAGTGAGACTTGACCGAAGAGTAAACTGGAAAAAATACATTTTTATGAAGAGGAAACAACTTGGCTTAAAATTATCCAAACTCTACTTGTTAATAGGTAGAAAATCCAAATTATCGTTGGTTAATTAGTTAACCATCTACAAAGTGATCCTCAAACCCGTATGGAGTTATGGCATACAACTGTGGGGAATCGCGAGTGTATCCAACATAGAAATACTTCACAGATTCCAGTCCAAAACCCTGAGAATAATTACTGATGCTCCTTGGTTCGTGACAAATCAAACTTTACACCGTGATCTAAAAATAAAGCTTGTGCTAGAAGAAGCCAAGTGCGCGAGTGCGAAGTATCTATCGCGACTTGAAGTGCTCCCCAACTCCCTTGCTGTCAGACTCCTGGATAATAGCCAAAAGCCGCAGAGACTGAAACGCTGTGATCCTTTAGATATAAGCTATAGAATTTAAGATATAATTTAGATATTCCATTATTCTAGTTATAAAGAACCTAAGTTCCTGTATATGTTAGGCCTCTAATGTAACCGCCATAACCTCTGATGCTTGGCAATTCTTTGCCCTGTCCTTAATGTTGTAACAGTTGCTTATTATCTTTGGGTAGATTGCAAATATATGGGAGATTAAAAAAAAAATGTAAAAAAAGAATCAGACTGGTAAACTCAAGTCTCATCCATAGTTACAAAAGTTACAAAATGGTATCTTTCGAAAAAGATGTAAATGTTGGTTTGGATGTTTTACTCGAAGTCGTCTTTGATGAGAATTTTACAAATGCGGCACCCATCTTGCACATACCTTTCTCAAGCCCAATTCCTTTTTCAAATTATGAAACACCCATTCAGTTGAGATACGTCCATGGCCTTAGCAATCAAAGTCAGTTGTATAGAATCCAAAACCATGTAATGTATAACATTAATTATTTGTTCAGTAGTTGCACTTATTGACAACCAAAACGAGGATCATCATCCAGAATTATAAAACCACGTTGAAACTCACCTGCCTACGTTCAAAACATTGTTTTTGAAGAAGCAGACTCTCCTAATACATTTACTATTTCACTATGAATTTCCACCATCTTTAAACCTTTTTTACAAAGAATTAAATCACTACACGATTTTCAATATTTTCCATTTTAAAAATAACACTGATACGTTTACTTTAACTGCTCTATAGGTGTCTCTCCGTAAACTTCACTTAGCCCAGCACAATGCAAATTGATTGGTCTTATGATTATTTAATAATTATATATATATATATATATATATATATATATATATATATATATATATATATATATACATATATATAATAATAATAAGACAATTATGTCATATTATTATAAGGTATTGTCATAAGATTAATTTTACCTAGAAAGTTACCTAGTTTCAAGTATGAGGTTTTATAAAAAAAAAAGAGCTATTTTAGCAGGAAAATTTATGTTTTCGATATTTTACCTGTTTGACCTGTTATAAAAGCAGGCTGCATGTTATATACAGGTGAACTGTTGGTGAAGTCCAATAAAAAAGAAAGAATAGTCACAAATGCGGCTGGTAACATCTGAAACAAATTAAGAATATTAAACATGTATATTCAATCTAATATATAAAATTCTTTAAATGGGAAATATTTCAAAACGAAAGAAGTGAAAATTTGTTGACATTTTTGGGCTATAAAAAACCACTACGTTTGCAAGAAGTTGTAAATGATAGTGATAATTATATAATACGATCTCTACGAACTTTCCAAATAGTAGTGTTGTGATGGTTACTGTTATATCTATATTATTGAGTTTGCTTTCAAACAAATTAAGAAAATTAAACATGTAAATTCAATCTGATGTGTTATATGTACTCGATAAATTAATGCGTTTTTATTAAACCTTGTATGTTTATTTTGAACTAAAAACAATTAAACAACTTTATAACGAGTTTTTCATTCACACTCATCGTTTTCAAGCTCATGTGTATATTTTATTAATCAAACTCTATTGTTTAAATTTATCTAGTACTATTGAAAAAGCAAATCAATTAGGATATAGAGTTTTCCAATAACGCTATGTTCTAGGTAACTACGATACCTGCCTATTACGATTAAGGCCGAAGTAAATAAGACAAATATTTATTTCAGTTCGTTGACGATGAAAAATCCAACATGACTTCGATGGAATCGTCATGAACAATATTAAAGGATAATACTGGGGAATAGCAATTTGGTTGACTTGGATCTGTGACTTGCTTTTGACTAATTTTTCAAATCTGAATTCAAAAATATTCACAGTTTTTCTCTATCACGTCAAGTTCTTAAGTTACAGCATAAACCTCATTTTACCTTAAAAGTGTACATACGAAAGGAAATAAGGTGAGATCTGGCCAAATAGATTCGAATATTTTATTCATACAGAGGTTAACATATTATTAAAAGTTAAATTGTGTTTATACAAAAAATAAATAAAAGATATTATGGTAAAAATTTCTTCTTATAACTTTTCCTGGAGTGTTCAGTTTGTAGACATTCTCGCTTGATGCTCCAACAGGAGTCAGCCTTCATACTGACATCCCATCTACCTTAATACCGCGCTTCCATAACCTTTAGATCTCGGTGGAATCGCTCGCCCTGTTCATCACTAACAGCACCAAGATTTTCTGGGAAGTTAGCAAGACGACTATGTAAGAAATGCAGTTTGATGCTCATGTTGCAATCAAGTTTTTTAAAACTCTCCAAGAGTTGTTGAACAATTTCGATGTAATGTCTGAATGATTGTGACGTGTTCATATATTTTTTTCCTTTATTTGGGTTTTTTATTTATTTGGGTTATTTAAATAAGAACAGGTATTTTTGATATTTTTTGAGTTTTAGATAGTGGCGAAAAACCCAAATAAAGGAAAAAAAAAATCGATGTAATTCGGAGCTCGTGTATTTCCAAGAAAGTCTTTAACAATATTTTTAAAAGCCAACCAAGCATTCCTTTCAAGTTCGGTCATTGTTTCAGTGAAATTTTCATCTTTAACGAGTTGCCGAATCTGTGGACCATCAAACACACCAGCCTATTTTTTCATATAGCCTATTTTTCAGGCTAGGGAATGCCGAAATGATATACTTAAAGCAGTCTTCTTCAATTGACAAAGCCTTAACAAATTGCTTCATGAGACCTAGTTTTATATGCAAAGGCGGAAATACAATGTTTTTTCTGTCGACAAGTGGCTGATTTAAAATGTTTGGATCACCAGGTCTTAGGTCAGATCTTGGCGGCCAGTTCGATTGCACCCAATGCTTCTCACGGGCTCTGCTGTCCCACATGCACAAAAAACAGGGATACTTGGTATACCCGCGTTGCTGGCCAAGAAGGAAACAAACCATTTTAAGGTCAACACAGATGATCCATTGGTGCATGTTATATTGCAACAAGTCAATTACTTTCTTTATGTCGCCATATTCTTCGTGCAAAGAAACTGAATGACCTATTGGGACTGAACCGTATAAATTTCCATTATGTAGGAGAACACACTTCAAGCTACGCTTTGAGCTATCTATAAACAATCGCCATTCAGTTGCGTTATAGTTAGAAATGGCCAATTCTTTCATTAAACCTTCCACGTGGCAATATACAAATCCGTCATTATTTCTGAAGTACTGCCTAAATTCACTTTCTCTGGATCGATAGTAAGTGACTTTAGCTCCTTTGTCAAGCAAATTTTTTTCGTGCAGTCTTGATGCTAATAATTCCGATGCTTTTTTGGATGGTCCCAAATTTCGTGCTAAATCATTTAATTCATGTTGATTGAATCCTTTACGAACAGAATCATTGGAAACTTTGAATTCTTCATCGGTGGAGTCACTTCGATCTTCACTTGATTCACATTCTTGTATTTCTAAAGGAGTTAATTCTGGCACTGGAATTTCAGCTGAATGAGGCACAGGGCGTATAGCTGACGGTAAACTAGGGTACTCAATTTTATGTTTGTTTTTCTTGTTGAAACCTGATGTTTTCACTATGCACAAGTAGCAATCACTTAAGTGATCTTTGGGCTCTCGCCAAACCAGTGGTATACCAAACGAAAGTTTATTACTTGTTCTCTTCATCCACATTCGTAAACTCTCTACACACTGCTTGCACATTTTATGAGGGGCCCATGATTTATCTTGGTCAACTATTTTCACTTTAAAATAAGCAAAATAGGCTTGCCTGACAAATGTACTAATATTAGTCCGTTGAATGGGGATGATAAAACTGCCACATATATAACAAAATGAATCAGGGCTGTTTAAGCACTAACGACGAGAACTACCAGAGGCAGACATAACGAAAATCTGTAGTTGAGTATGTATACTTTGACTTCACTATATCAGAGCGACACAGACCCGCGTACTTTAGCATCTCATGCGTAACTGACCGAACTAGTTTTGGATGACGCAACGTCACTCACGCCCCCACTCCTAGATCGAAGAAGGTTCGCCGGTAGGAGAGCAGTAGTGACTTCTGTGATTCGCCAAGCTTAGTCGGATGCGCAAAAACTGTAGAGAAAAAACTTGACGAGATAGAAAAAAACATGTCAGTTTACGTCTAAAACAGCTTAAATATCGAACTCAACAGAAATTATTTTTCAAATTGTTCCAAAGTGTAATACTCTTTTAAAGAAAATACAACAAGAGGAATAGCAGATATTAGACTAATAAAGACAGATTTTGGAAGAATTTCATGATTGATGTGGGTAGGTATGGAAAGGATAGCGCTGCAGATGTATTTTCCAATTCAGCAATTTACCAAAGTCTTACGAATGGCAATAGTAATTTGCCAGAAAATATGAACTAGCCAAATTCAGATCTGACTGCTCCTATTATTTTATTGACGATGAAACCTTCTTCTTGAAGAGTTGTCTAACGAGCCATTATCCTACAAGACGGATTCAAGGAAATATTACTTTTTCAAACTTATATTAACTTTCACGTTTCACAAATATTTACTTTCACGTGCTAAAATTACCGTAGAATGTGGCTTTGGTATCACATTGTTAAATCTGTTTGTATTTTATATAACACTATGCTGCACTGTTTATTAACATATCGGAAAGAAAAAATAATAGACATGAAAGAATTTCTAACTTAAATGTATCAAAATCAAATAATCGTTTCACAAGGGATGCTGAAATGGTACGAGTTGTTAAATTTTAGAAATTAAAATTTAAATAAAAACAAAAGAACTATTTGTGGACAATACCATGATGATTGTATAAACCACTTTGATTTTTGACCGGTTTCGATGAGAGTTTTTGATTTTTTCACTCATCTTTACCGTAATACTAATTGTTGAACTGTTAAAACAAAAGTCATCGTACATTTTAGGGCAAAAAAGGTACATAACGCTCAGGATTATAAGGGCGCTTAGGTATTGGAACCAGTATTTAAGCCTAAACATAGAAGAAAAGGAAGATTTAAACAGATACACCTTGGTTATCCTGGAGGTTAGCTAAAATATGGATGATAAAAAACAGGTTGGACAACAATTAAGCATTCATTGCAGACAAACGCTCCTTTTGTTACAAAATTATTCAAACAGTAAGAGAACAAACTGAACCAGATCCATCCGTCGTGGATCTGAAGCAGAAACTGCTAGAAAAGATTGATTAAGACTAAAAAGTCTGAAGTAGATCGGTAATCTTTACCAATCTACCAGATCGAGGCGGGATTTTCACAATCAAAGGTTTACGATTGTTATAGAATATTTAAAAGAAACGAGAAATCCTTCCAAGATCACCCATGCTCTTGCAAACTTTCCACTTCAGCTGATGATGAACAGTTTGAAGCAAACAATAATTTAATACTCAGTCGTCGTCGATGAGCAACCAAGAAGACGATTAGTTAAATAACCGCTTAAACCAGCGACTTTTGAAGGAAAAACACCATCGAATTGCTTGGTATAGTCTTGATTTAGCACCTTGTGATTTATTTTTGTCCCTGACTGTCAATTTATAATGCCTTATGAGGTCGTTTAAACTATGTAAATGTTTTTTTAAGTATCGTTAAGGTTGAGTCAATCAAAATAATCTTGATTCTATAACAATCCACTGTTAGAGTCACCGTCAATGTTGTAATTTTTTCCAAAAGAAAACTACACAAATAATAGCTGAAATCAAGTGTGAGATTAATCGTCTTGATTGTACATCGCGGGACACTAAATCTGTCAAATATGACGGCCGGGGCCTATCTATATAGTCGATTAGACGAGTTAAGATGTTTGTTTCGTAATTATCTCGGGTGTTTGAACCTCGACTGGATTGCGGAAGTACTTCGATGCCATTAGCGCTAAGTGTTTTTTTGTCTTTCGTTCCTTTTCGGTTAAAAGTGAACCTACGTTTTGAAAGAACACCCATAGGTTAACTGGGTACACGCATACGACATGGTTTTGAAAGTGAATGACCGCAAGACAACTGCTAACTGACAAGTATCCAACTGTCGCTGAGTATTACGATTTGGTTTTCTATACGAAATATACCGGGAAACAAATATATACAATACAGTCAAAGCTCCTTATTTACGGTTTCGTCCCATTTTCAATATTTACGGATTAAGAAAATGTGGCCAATACTAATCCCCTGATGAAAATTCTTTATTCGCGGGTCGAAAATGAATGATATATATATATATATATATATATATATATATATATATATATATATATATATATATATATATATATATATACACGTAGCCATATATATATATATATATATATATATATATATATATATATATATATATATATATATATATATATATATATCATCATCATCATCATCATCATCAGCCCGTATCGATCCACTGCAGGATGAAGGCCTCTTCAGCATGCTTCCAACCTTCACGGTCCTGGGCTTTCCTCTGCCACTCGGGTCCAATATACTTAACGATGTCATCAGTCCATCGTGCTTTCGGTCTTCTTCGCGGACGTTTGCGATCAAGCGGTATCCACTCCAGGATTGCCTTGGTCCATCTGTCGTCCCATCGCCTCGCTATATGGCCTGCCCATCTCCATTTCAACTGTTTTACTCTTCCAATGATGTCACAGACTTTTGTTTGTTCCCTGATCCATGCGCAGGACTTTCTGTCTCGTCTTGTAATGCCAAGCATACATCTTTCCATTCCCCTCTGTGCCAC
This sequence comes from Cosmopolites sordidus, assembly GCA_031761425.1. Classification (NCBI taxonomy): domain Eukaryota; kingdom Metazoa; phylum Arthropoda; class Insecta; order Coleoptera; family Curculionidae; genus Cosmopolites; species Cosmopolites sordidus. The sequence goes on from JARFXV010000308.1 coordinate 1,522,316, forward strand.
CCGAAGTTTTTGAATTGATTGCGATGTGAGTGTCCAGGTTTCACTTCCGTATGTCATAACGGGTAGAACGCACTGATCGAATACTTTTCTTTTCAGGCAAAGTGGGAGTCTGCTCTTAAACACTATGTTGAGCCTACCAAATGCCTGCCAGCCACATTTAACACGCCGTTCCACCTCCCGGGCGGTATTCCCCTCCATGGAAATCCTCTGCCCAAGATATACAAAGCTGTCCACAATCTCTAAATCCCTTCCTAAAACTGAAATTCTTCTGTCCTGAGCGAAGTTATTGAACATAACCTGACTCTTTTTCAGGTTTATTTTCAAGCTAAATGGTTCGCCAGCCCTTTGCAGTTCTTGTATGCGTCTTTGCAGCTCCTCTGGGTCTTGTGAAATGAGAATAATATCATCTGCAAATCTAAGATGGTTTAAGTTTGCACCATTGATCTTTACCCCATCCTGTTCCCAATCCAGTTTACGGAATACTTCTTCAAGGCCAGCCGAGAAAAGAATAGGCGATATTGCGTCACCCTGCCGTACACCTCGTTCTATATTAATTCCCACTTCAAGATCATCAAGGTGAATTGTGGCCGTAGCTCCATCATATATCGATTCTAATAGGTTTACATAGGCTCTCTCTACACCTTGGCTAAGCAGTGCATCCCTTATCGCATGCTTTGAGATAGAATCAAATGCTTTTTCGTAGTCGATAAAAGCCAAACACAGTGGCATGGTGTATTCGTTGTGCCTTTCTATGACCTGCTGTACAACCTGGATGTGATCCATTGTACTGAATCCACTTCTGAATCCTGCTTGTTCTCTTGGTTGTGCGTCATTCAGTTTTTTTAATATTCGTTTAGAAATTATCTTAGTGAAAACTTTGTACATCACTGATAGGAGGCTTATTGGACGGTAGTTCTTTAAATCTTCCTGTGCTCCTTTTTTATGTAAAAGGATCACTTCTGCATTTTTCCATAAGTCAGGTACTTTTTGTTCTTTGAGGCATTTTGAGTATAATTTTGCCAGTGTTTTATGTAACGTCCGACCACCAGCTTTTAGCATTTCGACAGTTACACTATCCTTTCCTGGAGCCTTGCCGTTCTTCATCAATTCTATAGCATTTGTTACTTCCTCCACTAGGATATCTGGCATTATATATTGTTCTTCCGTGGGTATTGCTGTCCCTGACTGGCTCTGATCTTCATATAACTGGGAATAAAACCTTCTGACAATCTCTAACATTTGGGTACGCGTCCTGCACACTGTGCCATCCTCACGCTTTAAAGCATATATTTGCGTTCTTTTGTTTCTCAGCTTCTGTTTAGCTTTGTTAATTCCTTTGTTTTCTTCCAGGGTTTTTTGCACTAGCTGCATATTGAATCGGCGCGTGTCCTCTCTGATACGTTTTCTTATAGTTTTGCAGAGCTCAGTGTACTCGACCCTGCCAAAAGGACTACCTGCATTTCTCATTGCTCGCCGTTTCTTCATTAAATCAATGGTCTCACTGGAGATTTTTGTTTGTTTGAGACATTTTTCTTCTGGTGCTATTGAAGCAGCCGTTTGAAGTACATTGTTGGCGATTTCTTCATATTGAACTGATATTTCCACCTCCTCTGGATCTTGTAACGCAGCAAACCGGTTTGACAAAGCAATCTCAAAATCGCTTCCTCTCTCCAGCAGTTTTCCAGAATCCACCTTGCCCTTCTTTGATCTTACCATTTTTTCGCGCTCTTTTCGACAGTCAATCCGAACCCTTGCTCGTACAATTCGGTGGTCACTTCCAACATTAAAATTGTTAAGGACAGTACAATTGGTAAATATTCTTTTATCGTTGGTCATGATGTAGTCAATTTCGCTTGTGAGCCCAGATGGACTTTTCCATGTCCATTTTCTGCTGATATTTTTCTTATAGAATGAATTCATAATATATAGTTCTTGTCCTTCAGCAAAATCAACTAATCTGTCACCTCTATTGTCTCGCTCACCAGTTCCATATGGGCCAGTTGCATTTTCGTCTGTTCTTGTTGTTCCAATTCTGGCATTAAAATCACCCATCAGGATTTTGTACCTACATTTCTCCTTGTATAAAAGCTGGGCCACATCATCATAAAATTCCTCAATTTCCTCATCTTTATGGCTTATAGTTGGTGCATAAGCTTGGACGATTTGAAGCCTAAACTTTTTATTCAGCTGAATGACGCATTGGGCTAATCGGTCGGATGTACTTTCAAATTTTACCACACTGTCCTTCAGCTTTCGATTGATGAGGAATCCTATTCCGCCACATCGGCCATTTTCCGTACCTCGAGTGTAGAGTACGTGTCCAGTTGGTTCCAGTTTGATTAACTCTTCACCCTTCCTTCGTGTTTCACAGAGCCCAATAATATCCCAATGTATGTTGTCAAGTTCGATTAACAGTTCTTGCAATCGGGCCTCTGTTTTCATAGTCCGTATATTTAACGTTGCAATGTCAAAAGTCCAATGGCAGCCTGCTCTAACCCGGTGATTCTTAGCACCCTCTGCCTTGGGGCAGGTCTTCCCGCTGCCGTAGGTAGTTGCCCCTTGGCCTCCGGGGAATGAGGGCCGTGTTTGAGGTTGTACTGTCATATTTCAACATACTGAAATACCATGTTGAAGATATATATATATATATATATATATATATATATATATATATATATATATATATATATATATATATATATATATATATATATATATTGTATTTTAAAATATTATGTATTTACTTACTAGTTATCTTTCAAAACAAAACATCCACATCACAATTTTTTTTATGACACTGAATCAACTGTACACGGGCGTAGCCAGGATTTAGTTTTGGGGGGTTTAGTTTGAAATAAATAAAACAACAAAAATTACTTACATGAAATTTAATATCTATATATTCATCGGAAAAATTACGGCATATTTATAAAGTTCTTAACTTTAAATGAAATGGTTAAATTAATTTCGTTCCTCTGCGCTAAATCTAAAACCATTAAAGAAGAAATCTTCGGCTTTTTCTTTTAAATATATCCACTACTTCATCTGCATGAATTTCTGTTCCATAGTGAATGTTCATGAGAGCCAAACCATTAAGTCTGTTTTCACTTGTAGTGTTTCGTAAATAGTTTTCCAGTTTCCTTGGGCTCGAGGAAGACCTTTCTGGGGTAGCAGTGGATACAGGAATGGTAGCCAAGATTTGTAGTAATGTATAAATATTAGGATAAAGGTTTTTATCGCACATATCTAGGCATTCCAAACTAGATTTCGGGGTAGGCAAGATACTTGTCATCACTGTTTTCCATACTTCAAGTTCTGCTTTAACCACTGATATGTTGGTTTCGGGAAGCAGTGACGAGTACATGGCAATTGCTTCTTCAATTTCAGAATTGGCAGTAAAATTTGAAGATAGCACACCCGATAATGCTGATACTACTTTACGATGTTTGGTAAACCTTTCAACCAATTGTCGAATTGTATGATCAAGAAATGGAATGAACAAATTAATTTTGTAATACGTGCATACATCCAATGCAGGAATGTTCGGTCTATTTAATTGTCATCCGACGACGCTTGGCATTCGCAGTATACCACCATTTTCTTCCAGTAAAACTTTTGCGTCTTCATAGAGATGAAGATATTCGACGTCAGTGTTGTTTCTCAGGAGTTGTAAGACATTAATAACATCATCTACATGTTTGAATGCCGTGATAAGATCGATGTCAATTGTCTGTAATTGTTTTGATCGCGACAATGTATAGCTCATAACTTTTTGAAGAATCACTAAACACATCACAAAATCCGAAGATCGAAGCGTACTTAGCAATTGGGCGGCTTGTTGCGATGTTTCCTTATTGTGGAACAATGGCTGAATAAATTTCCCTGAATCTTATGATAGCTTCATGTTTGTGGACCCACCGTATTTCACACATTGAGAGCACGTTTTTTTTGGTTACCGACGGGTAGTAGCTCTTGAATTTTTTCTTTCAACAAAGCAGTGCGTTGAGCAGAATGTCGAAAGTAGGAACCAACAGACTGCACAATCCCAATGCAATTTCGGACATTTGCTAATGAACATGAATCAGCAATAGCAAGGTTAAGAGAGTGTGCACTACAGTGTACATAAAGAGCAAGAGGACATTCTTGGCGAACATAAACTTGGGTACCGTGCAAATACCCACTCATAGCTGCAGCCCCATCGTAACCTTGACCAACCACATGAGAACATTCAAGTCCATGCTTTTTCAGAGCTGTAATAATAAGATTTGCGAGACCGGATCCTGAAACATATCTCTTTAAGTATATGGTGTTTATTATCTGTAAAATCAACATATCTATGACATAACGAGACTTGTTCTACACGTCCGATGTCGGTGGTTTTGTCAGCCAGAATCGCAAATAGTTTGGCTTTCTTTACTTCTTCAATTATTTTATGTTGCAGCAAAGCCATCTTTGCTTGTCACTGCTTGTGATGTTCAAGGTTGGCCTGGGTCTACCCATGGTTTCCCATCTGATTTTCATCACCCGTCACAACTCCACAAATGAAACTTATTCTTTTCTGCCAGGCAAGCAAATTTCAGTGATTTTTCACCCTTCAATGTCTTTCCTTCAATTAATTAGGAACCCATTTTTCTTCCTTCCGGATCTTTCCTAATGAATTTAAACGTTTAAAAATGCTGGATTGGGCAGTATTCAATGCTTCTACCAATTATTTCAACGTATGAATTAAGTCTTCGTCCAATAACACTGGGGACCAGCAATTTTGTTGACTTGGACCTGTGACTTGTTTTTGACTAATTTTTCATCTCTGAATTCAAAAATATTCACAGTTTTTATTCATACAGAGGTTAACACGTTATTAAAAGTTAAATTGTGTTTATACAAAAAATAAATAAAAGATATTATGGTAAAAATTTCTTCTTATAGCTTTTCCTGGAGTGTTCAGTTTGTGGACATTCTCGCTTGATGCTCCAACAGTAGTCAGCCATCATACTGACATCCCATCTACCTTGATACCGCGTTTCCATAACCTTTAGATCTTGGTGGAATCGCTCGCCCTGTTCATCATTAACAGCAACAAGATTTTTCTGGGAAGTTAGCAAGATGGCAGTTTGATGCTCATGTTGTAACCAAGCTTTTTAAAGCTCTCCAAGAGTTGTTGAACAATTTTTATGTCATTCGGGGCTCGTGTATTTCCAAGAAAGTCTTTAACAATATTTTTTAAAGCTAACCAAGCATTCCTTTCAAGTTCGGTCACTGTTTCAGTGAAATTTTCATCTTTAACGAGTTGCCGAATCTGCGGACCATCAAACACACCAGCCCTTATCTTTTCATATGACAGGCTAGGATCACCAGGTCTTAGGTCAGATCTTAGCGGCCAGTTCGATTGCACCCAATGCTTCTCACGAGCTCTGCTTTCCCACATGCACAAAAAACAGGAATACTTGGTATACCCGCGTTGCTGGCCAAGAAGGAAAATACCATTTTAAGGTCAACACAGATGATCCATTGGTGCATGTTATATTGCAACAAGTCACTGACTTTCTTTATGTCGCCATATTCTTCACGCAAAGAAACTGAATGACCTATTGGGACTGAACCGTATAAATTTCCATTATGTAGGAAAACACACTTTAAGCTACGCTTTGAGCTATCTATAAACAATCGCCATTCAGTTGCGTTATAGTTAGAAATGGCGAATTCTTTCATTAAATCTTCTACGTTCTGGCAATATACAAATCCGTCATTATTTCTGAAGTACTGCTTAAATTCACTTTCTCTGGATCTATAGTAAGTGACTTTAGCTCTTTTGTCAAGCAAATTTTTTTCGTGCAGTCTTGATGCCAATAATTCCGATGTTTTTTTGGATAGTCCCAAATCTAGTGCTAAATCGTTCAATTCATGTTGATTGAATCCTTTACGAACAGAATCATTGGAAACTTTGAATTATTCGTCGGTGGAGTCACTTCGATTTTCACTTGATTCACATTCTTGTATTTCTAAAGAAGGTAATTATTGAAAAACTGGCACTGGAATTTCAGCTGAATGGGGCACAGGGCGTATAGCTGACGGTAAACTAGGGTACTCAATTTTATGTTTGTTTTTCTTGTTGAATCCTGATGTTTTCACTATGCAAAAGTAGCAATCACTTAAGTGATCTTTGGGCTCTCGCCAAACCATTGGTATACCAAACGAAAGTTTATTACTTGTTCTCTTCGTCCACATTCGTAAAATCTCTACACACTGCTTGCATATTTTATGAGGGGCACATGATTTATCTTGGTGACCTATTTTCACTTTTAAATAAGCAAAATAGGCTTACCTGATAAATGTATTAATATTAGTCCGTTGAATGGGGATGATAAAACTGTCACATATATAACAAAATGAATCAGGGCTGTTTAAGCACTAACGACGAGAACTACCAGAGGCAGACATAATGAAAATCTGTAGTTGAGTATGTATACTTAGACTTCACTATATCAGAGCGACACAGACCCGCGTACTTTAGCATCTCATGCGTAACTGACCGAACTAGTTTTGGATGACGCAACGTCACTCACGCCCCCACTCCTAGGTCGAAGGAGGTTCGCCGGTAGGAGAGCAGTAGTGACTTCTGTGATTCGCCAAGCTTAGTCGAATGCGCAACAACTGTAGCGAAAAAACTTGACGTGATAGAAAAAAAGTAAATAAAGTTTTGGAATTAGCATGTCAATTTACGAATAAAACAGCTTAAATATCGAACTCGACAGAAATTATTTTTCAAATTGTTCTCCAGTGTAATGCTTGTAAATCTGCATCTTCAAACTTTTTCGTCTGTCATGGACGCTCCTTGTCTTTTATATTAAAATCATCACTTTTAAAGCGTTTAAATCATCTTTCATATATACCACCAAATGTGTTAGTAACACCGTGTTTTAGCAAACCGAAAAACCTATTAGAACAAGAATACTGCTCACCTTAAAAAAATGCGAAAAATATCTCCCGATACAATAAAAACAAAACATTTTCAACTATTTACTTTGCCAGACTTTCTGAAGTCATATGCGGAAACATAAATACAACAAAGAAAAATAAAACGTATTTTAAAAATAATTTTTATGAATCAAAATGATAGGTACAAAGTAAAATACCGTCAAGTACGTCTGCATCAATTCCCATCAGCTCTTTTTTTATGATTTCCGTTTGAAATGACCGATTTCCGAGACAATTTACTCGACTGGAAAGCTGAAGATGTAACGGTATGGCTCGCATTCAATTTGATATTTTCACATAGTTAACTTTAATTTAAATCATTTTCAATCGATGTTATTATTTTAACTGACGTTAATTAGATTTTTTAGATGATTTAAGTTTTATTAGTGTGGTAATAATTTTTAGATTAAATTTGTATCGAAATCAGAGGTGGTTGGTTCATAAGGGTGGTGAATGTTTTGAACGATTACAATAGTGAAGATGAATTCAGTGCAATATACTAAATCACTAATTATATCTAATAATTGAAAGGTGTTGTACAATTTTGCAAATCTGTCTGCATTTCCCGCTTTCATTTCTCAATCATCCAAAAGGACAACTGTTCTGGACAGCGTAGTGAAAAAGCATCTACCCAGCGCGACCCCTGTCAGATGGAACTTTACGTCTAAATGTGTGAATACTGTTTACATTTACAAAGAAGAATTGTAAACATGCTTTGAAGAAATTGTGGACGCCGAGTCGGATAAAAATTTTATTAATCAAGCTCAGGGGTTAATAAATTATTTGGTGGATGATAATTTTAAATTTTGGTCGTTTTTCTCAATAAACTAATGCCACTTAAAGTTAAGAAGAATTTGGTAACTTTTTCAACAGTCATTCAAAATATTAGGGACAATATAGAAATATAAATTAATCAATAATTTGGTAACTTAATTGGTGAAGAACCTACAACAATCATAGAGAATTGCAGATAGAAACGGAAATTTACTGACAAGGAGAACCCCAATCCGAATGTCAGGATATGCAAGGAAATCTGTGATGTCTTAACCATATAGGTTCATGAACGTTTCAATTTCGATATACACCTAACTGCTACAAATTTATTTGAAACTGAAAAATGTCCAAATAAAGACATTAAAATTGTGTGTAGCTTGTTTACAAACGTAAATTACTTAAATGAAAAAATAAACTCTCGGTTATGTATGCACGGGACGATTTTATGAAACACAGTGGGACTATCCCGCTGTTACAAATGTTTATCCAAAACAATTTAACATCAACCTTTAGTGAATCTGTAGAATTGCTGACTGTTTTGTGTACCGTCCCTATGACGACTGCGGAAAGCGAAAGATGTTTCTCTACCCTCAAATGAATCAAAACATTTCTCAGAAACACTATGGGCCAGGAACGACTGTTCGCGTTAGCAATGCTATCTATTGAAAATAAACTTGTGAAGTCAATATCAAATTTTATAATGATCAAATCATCGACCACTTTGCTGACAGATTTAATGGTCATGGTCCTAGAAAATTTTATTTTCTAGGTACCTATTTGAAAATTTGATGTCTGACAGATACACTCGTATTTCTACATAGCAAAGTGTGTGTGTATGAAAGAAATGTAAAATTTTTGCGATGCATATCCCTATCCCAATTCTAAAATATGGTTATACGTACCCCATCTGTTTTTTCCCCCACGAACTGCTATTGATTGAAATACAATAAATTATTGATTGATTATTTTTAATAACTGAGCACTTGTAAAGACCTTGTAATTAAGAGTGTCGTCAATAAGACCTCGACATGTAATAGAGGCAACAGTATTGAAATGTAAATGTCAGTTATGGACTGTTGTATTCAATATATTGTGCCAATTCACCATGGATAGACCACGTATAGAAAGTGGAACTTGGAAGGCAATTCCCGCATTGGCGAAAAATGATCTGTTCAGATCAAGCGTACTTCTGGCATAATGGTTAATAATCTGGCCAATCAATTCTTCTATTGGAACAATTGGTGTGAAACACTAAACTTGAAGAGATTTACCACTAAACACCAAATCAGTTTTTTGAACTTCTCGACGCACGTTTCGCTAACCATGTTAACATCATCAGTAGATGATTTAATCTTAGATGATGCTGACATGGTTAGCGAAACGTGCGTCGAGAAGTTCAAAAAAGTGATTGGGTGTATAGTGGTAAATCTCTTCAATCATCACGTTTCGCTAACCATGTTAGCATCATCTGGAGATGATTTAATCTTAGATGATGCTAACATGGTTAGCGAAACGTACGTCGAGAAGTTCAAAAAAAGTGATTGGGTGTTTAGTGGTAAATCTTTTCAATCATCACGTTTCGCTAACCATGTTAGCATCATCGGGAGATAATTTAATCTTAGATAATGCTAACATTCAAAACAGTTCAAAAAAGCGATTGGGTGTTTAGTGGTAAATCTCTTCAAGTTTAGTTAATCTGGCCAATAACTGCTGGATTTGGGTCGATGAAAATCCTCAATTAATTCAGGAGTTACCTCTTCATCTTCAGAAACTCACTGATTACCTTTCTGTAAACAAATCCCCCCAGATAGAAACCGTAAACCGTTCAAGTGCTTCCCAGTAGAGACGATAGGATTTTGACAGCTAATCGCGGCCATATTTGATATCCAATCCTTGACATTTGCTTTCAATTGTTTTTAGTAAGATTTGTATAATTTTCCACGGGATACTATGGCAAGTGATCCTCGTTTGAAAATACCTATTCAACCATACTAATTTTGCTTGGGTTCAAGGTAGTTTTGATGCATAAAATAAATAAAAACTAAAATTTTAGTTTAGCGTATAATACAGATTCACGAGCCCGCCTCTGGACAATTGTCAAAAAAGTTGACGTTGTTGTAATACTTACCTGAAATCTTCTTGCACGAAACGTTAAATTTTCTAAATATACACATTGGTACGTACTTTAGAAGACAAGGTAGCAGCTATCTTAATGCTTGGTGAATGCGAAAAGCATCTTCATGCTGCGGAACGCCTTTTTAATGAGAGGTATCCCGATCGTCCTATATCGAGGACTTATTTGAGGGAGCTTTAACACAGGGAGTGTTAAAGATACAAAACGACCTGGCAGAGCAAACATTTTTAATGACAAAGAAATTGATTTAATTGCAGAAATTGTAGTAGATCCTAGTTGTTCTACAACCCAAATTGTATCCACCTGTGGAGTCAGTAAACTTCTCTTATAAATTAATAATGGTGCATCAACTTTCAGATGAGGACCCCTACCGAAGACTGCAATTCTGTGAAAATGTGACCATTAAAAAATTAATTGATTTGAAATTGCTTTAAAATTGATCAAGCGGTAGATTATTGAAAAAAAATTTGCTTTAGTAATGAAAGTACTTTCTACCTCAATGGAAATGTCAACAATCAAAATGTAAGATACTGGAGTGATACAAATCCAAACGTGTCCAGAATAAGTAAATGTCTGGGCAGGTATCCTGGGAAATCACATATTTGGGCCTATATTTTTGAATGGCAACTTAACCGGTAAAGCGTACAAACCGCGATTGAACCGCTAATTCTCGGAATTCCGAAAAACAATCCAGGTGAATTTAGTAACTTCGAAATCACGTTCCAATAAGACGGAGCTCCTCCACACTATTGCGCTGCAGTAAGATATTAGTTGGATCAGGAATATCTTGATAGATAGATTGGACGACGAGGTCCGATAGAATGGCCGGCTAGGTCACCGGGTTGGATTTTTTCTGTGGGGGGGGGCAATTCCTATCGCTCTTATTCGAAATTCCTTTCTATATTAGATGTACAAATAAATGTTCATCTTTTTTACATAAAATTAACATTGATTTATACAAAACCAAATAGATGTCAGTTCTGATAATAATCTCCACTACTTTCGATACATTTCTGCCATTTCTCGGGCAGCTAGCGAATCCCTGCTAGGAAAAACGATTGTGATTTTGATTCCATAAATTCGGTAATAAAAGTTTGGACGCCTTTGATCGTGAAAAAGTGCGTGTCAACAAAATGGTGTTGCAGAGAACGAAAGATGTGGAAATCTGAAGGAGCCATATCTGGAGAACAGGTCTCATGACAGAGAACTTCCCAGCATGAAGTTTCGATATGTTATTTGGTTGGGTTGTTGGGTAGCCGGCAAGGTTGCACTTTATCGAACAACAGTAGCACCTGTCGAGTTTTATTCGAGTTTTCACATGATTTCGTCACTTAAACGCATCAATTGTTCTTGATAATGCTCAAAAGTTAGAGTTTTGCCACATCTTTCATATCCCACCAAACATACAGCAATACTTTTCGCATGAATTGCATGGCTTTTCAGTTGACGGTGATGGTTCCCTGTGATAAATCTATGCTTTTTCTTTTTTTAAAATTATCGTATGGAACCTACTTCTCATCACCTGTCACGATTTTAATCAGAAAATCCTTCTGTATAAATTTTGACAGCAGACAAACTGCTTTAACGCAGTGCCTCGATTTATTTTCCGAGCGGGATCTAACGTCCAGCCAGATTCTCATCACGAAATTCCAGGAATGAACCGTTATAACTTGACAATTGTAATAATAGCGATCTCATTCTATAGAAGATATATACAGCTTTCAGATTATATATTATTACAATTGGTGGCGCTAGTAGTTTTCTTTCAATGTAACAAGTTCGGTTATTTTTCCGACATACTGTCTATATATTTTTATATTCCCTCTAAAAAAATGATATCTCTCCACTTGATATCATTTTTTTAGACACTCTAAAATCATTCATAATATGGTAGTAGAGAAAAAAAAAGCCAAGCGGATCACGACAGATCGATGTTTAATTCGATTACGGAACCTGACCTAAAAAGAAAAAAATTTCACCGAGTTGGAGTTCGCGGAACAAACAAAGACGAAAAAACGAAGTTCTGGGTCAACGGTGCGATGTTGTAACGTTACGAGTCGCTTGGAGAAAGCGCCACTTCGGCGTGAATCACACGTAAAGGTTCGGGTATGCGGACGTGTGGGCGGTGAAGATTTAGGACGGTCAAACGACCATAAACAGACGAAGAAAATCCAATTTGCAATGTCAAGTTTAATATTTTAGTAGAAGCGAATGAACGGTTTGAACTTCAAGCAGTCGAAATAGAGGAAAGTCCAATAAAGTACGGCAATTACAGAGCAATTATATGGAAGTAAACTAAATTCTCCATTTTTTTTACTACTTTGACACCTTCTATGTGAAACACTATTCGAAGAGATTTACCACTAAACATGAAATCACTTTTTTAAACTTCTCGACGCACGTTTCGCTAACCATGTTAGCATCATCAGGAGATGATTTAATCTAATTCTAAAATTAAACTATGTTCTATTTATATGAAAACCATACCTAATGAAGTAAGTAAAAAAGGTGAATAGGCCTTCATCCTGTAATGTATTGACACAGGCTGATGATGACGATGATGATGATGATAATGATCTTATTTTAATATATTAAAAAATAATAATATTTCTTAATAAATTTAATATTTTGTAACACATCCTTTGTTTTGGATCTCCTCGGTTTCTCCATGTATGCTGTACTACTTAGCTTAATTCGTTCAAATTTTTAATTTGTTTGTCTCGTAATAGTATTTTAAGGTACCCCCATAGGTTGTCAGTAAAGTTAAGGTCTGGGCTACATGATCGCCATTCGGTTACTGTCACATTATTATTGCTCAACCATTTTTTCACAGATTTTCACAAATTTTCGTCAGCAAAGGGCACCATACGACTTTGCAAAAAGTTTTTGTATTTTTCTTGGTCAAGGATATTCTTAATTTTTACTAAACAGCCAATACCGCGCTACGAAAAACGTCTCCAAACGTTTTTTATTTGTTCCGCCATATTTCAAACTGATTGTTATATATCTAGAATCATTTTCTGTACATCTTGACCGCCGTACAAATAATCTACCAACACTTCCCATACGGTTTATCTTTGTTTCGTTGGACCATATTTTCATCCAGCCATTTATGCTCCAACTGATATGCTCCCTAGCAAATTTTAACTTAACTTTACGATTTTTTTAAAAGTGTTTTCTTATATATATATATATATATATATATATATATATATATATATATATATATATATATATATATATATATATATATATATATATATATATATATATATGTGCTTACGAAATAAAACTATTGAGAGTTCATGTTACCAATAAAAAAATATTTCTTTCAAAATAATTATAGTGGTCTTAAACTTTTAGCCAGAGATGTATTTTTTTTTTCTTGTGATTTGAGACTGATAACTTTTTAAATTAGCCTCGTAAAAAGTTACAGTAAAAACTTTTTGAAGTGTAAATTTGTTTGCCCAATATACCTTCTATAACAGTCTTGACAACTAATTTCGTAAATCCCCGACTTTTCATATTCACATTATCCTTTGGATTAGCCAGGACTTTTCTTAATTTATTATATGGTTTGTACACAACCTTAATGTCCACCTTTTTCAAAATTTTATCTATCCCTCCTGTTAATTGGGCATCAAATGGTATTACTATGAATTTCTAAACTTATGTTTTCTAACTAATTTATCTACTTATTGATTGATTTGTCCGTTACTTTGTGATAGTTTAGTTTTTAAAAAGGAATAAAACAATTTTATACTTTGTTATCTATCACTTTTGTATATATTTTTTTAATTTATCTACAATGTGTTCAGATGCTAAAAGTTGTTTTAGTATTAGTGAATAATAAAACACTGTGTGAACTAAATGAAAAGCCGGTGTGTTCACAAGCAAGAGTTTCGAAACAGATTTTTGATTAAAACTTTTAAAGGAAAACTTTTTTTATTTACAGTTTTATCGATCATACAAAAGCCAAAGTCTGGATATTTTGATGTTGATGTAGCAACATTGTAACGTGAGTGCGTCATAGATTTTGATGACGTACAACCATTATTTTCCTGAACTTACCTATGACTGACTTACCTATGACTGACTGACCTACCCTGACTTTAATACCTATAACTCAGTATTAAAGTCTAGACTTGTTACAAAACAATTCATGGTTTAGCATCAAACCGCAACAAGTATTCGTCTGTTTTTGGCTAAAAATCAAACAAATACCATTGCAGAAACACCATATTCAACAGATATGGCACCAAGAATATTTTTCGGTTCATGGATACCGTTTTAAGTCCTTAGAAGCCATTTTAAGATAGTTCGCTGACCCCTTTTCTGGAAAATATCCGAAGTTGAATATATAAAATGTTTCAACAACTGGAAAAACTTAGCAATGTGTGTATTGCTGTAAGAGGGGATTACTTTAAAGGAAATAAAATAATTCTGGATGAATAAATTAATATCATGTGTTTTATTTAAAAATCACCGTATTTTTCGATGAAAGCAGATGATTACAATATCTGATCCAATAATACCTCGTTTAATATTCAGCTGGTGCAGAAAGTTGTAATGGGATAATCATCATTTATAAGCACACCGACGAGAATTAAATCAAAACCTGTCGTCTTCACAGGCCAATATCTTCCTCTATTGTTTCAAAACAATTCACTCGACGCTCTTTAATTATTTATGGGATCGTTCTTGACCTCAAGCACAATGCGAAACGGTATACATACGATTGACCTGAATAATTACGTTAGGCATGCGCCTCGAAAAGAATTCTACTCGAAGTTCGAGCTCGGACTGTACTGAAGTTGTGCAAAAAAAAACCCGCATAATGTCGAACGTTTGGTGAAAAAAAGTGAAAACGCCCCTTTCTGTAATTAAATGGAAATGGGATGCAATCCGACCATCAGATATGTAGAAGCGAGTGATTTTATAACGCTAAACCGGCTAAAATTGATATTAATGGGTTAGCTGGTAAGACTTGATGAGGGTCATTATACAAACGTTGAACTGCGCAAGTATACTAAGTGAACGTTAAAAGGTTTCGAGTTTCGAGCGAAATTAGGAGCATTTGCAATACGTACTGCTTTTCTCGTTCAATCGAAATAAAAATGCGATTGAAAGCCGTCGTATACTTATGAAAACTTACGGTGATAATGTCCCAACACAAGACGTTTTTTGGAGTTGCTTTAGACCAAAGGTCTCCAAACTAAGGCCCGCGGCCCAATTCCAGCCCGCCAGTTATCGTTGGTATGAGAAGTTGGATAAATAAACACGGAAAGATAATAACTTGGTTTTAATTACTTGCGGGGCAAAGTTAATGATAAGTATAATACGCAGAAAATGTAACTTAAGCATAACAACTAATAAACTAGTGAACATTTCGCGGTTTCACCCTCGGTAGTTATGTTGGGGTAAAGAGTATCGTATGTACCAGGTGTCCCATTAAGGATGGATCGCGGCCGTATCTTGAAAACTATTTATCTCACAGCTTTGGGGGAAAAAAATTGTACTAAAAATGATCATGAGAAATTCACCAAAAATATTTTTAAGCTTCTAAAACGACCGCAAGAGGGCGTGACGAGTTAAACATTTTTAAAAATCATTTTTTTGTGTGTATTTTCAAGTGTTAACCGAGTAAGAAAAATTCTCAGTTATAATTAGCAAACTGTCTCCTACAACTTTGTTTTATGACATTTTGTCGTAACTTCGCGAATAAAGAAGTGGGGGGATTTTATTTAGATAAAAAGTCGTCTAATGTCCGTTTGCCTAAACCGATTTTCTTCAATTTGGATTCATTTAAAAGGCAATTGCTGGGACAATCAGATAATCTGGGAGATAAATTATTTAGTTTATAAATAAAACCGCGAGGTGGCGTTACATTTAACAATAGTTTTTATGAAGTTTTGTTCAGTTTTTTCAAATGGAATGGTACAGCTTTTATTACATGGCTAGAAAGGTAATTTAAAGAGGAATCATCCAGTGAAAACCCGAAATCGATATCTCTGACATGTCAAGAGATATTTCGATTTTTCTGAAAAACTCAGTTATTATTTCACTACTACCTGCATTAAGTTAAAAAAATATTAACCTAATGTTTGCCTTCCTTCACATTTTACCCAGGCTTAGGACTGGTGCAAATTCTTCGTGCCATATTAATTTGGAGCGTGTTTAAAGGCCAACGGGCCAACAACGAAGATAATAGTAATAACAATAGTCAAATAAAATTAACAGCATAACAGTCTAATAATTAACAGAATCTTAACTTTAACGCCTTTCTAAATGTTCAAAATGCCTTCCATCCTTAGAAATGCAAAGATTTATTTTTCGACGAGTACTAAAAACGGCACCAAGGTAGATGGAGTGTGAATGTATGGTGTGGTGTTTTGTGAGACAAAATTATTGGTCCCTTTATTTTTAATGGACATTTGAATAGTGAAACATATTTAAATTTTTTACAAAACTGCCAGAACTAATGGAAGATATTTCGTTGGAAACAAGAAAACAAATGTGGTACCCGCATGATGGATGCCCTGCCCACTTCTCGCAGGTGGTTCGAAACTTCTTAGATGCTTCGTTTCCAAATCGTTGGATAGGACGGGGTAGTTTATTTTCGTGGCCAGCGCGCTCACCGGATTTATCAGGCCTCGATTTTTACTTGTGGGGAAGACTAAAAGACCTTGTTTTTCAAACTCGTCCTACCACACGAAAGAACATGATTGAAAGAATTCAAAATTCAATAACCAGCATTTCAAGAGCGGAAATTGAAGCTCCCGTTTTTAGTACTCGTCGAAAAATAAATCTTTGCATTTTGAACATTTAGAAAGGCGTTAAAGTTCAGATTCTGTTAATTATTAGACTGTTGTGCTGTTAATTTTATTTGACTGTTGTTATTATTATTATTATTATCTTCGTTGTTGGGCCGTTGGCCTTTAAACACGCTCCAAATTAATATGGCACGAAGAATTTGGACCAGTCCTAAGCCTGGGTAAAGTGTGAAGGATGGCAAACATTAGGGTAATATTTTTTTAACTTAATGCAGGTAGTAGTGAAATAATAACTGATTTTTTCAGAAAAATCGAAATATCTCTTGACATGTCAGAGATATCGATTTCGGGTTTTCACTGGATGATTCCTCTTTAAATTACCTTTCGAGCCATGTAATAAAAGCTGTACCATTCCATTTGAAAAAACTGAGCAAAACTTCAAAAAAACTATTGTTGAATGTAACGCCACCTCGCGGTTTTATTTACAAACTAAATAATTTATCTCCCAGATTATCTGATTGTCCCAGCAATTGCCTTTTAAATTAATCCAAATTGAGGAAAATCGGTTTAGGCAAACGGACATTAGACGACTTTTTATCTAAATAGGTACCCCCCCCCCCCCCACTTCTTTATTCGCGAAGTTACGACAAAATGTCATAAAACAAAGTTGTAGGAGACAGTTTGCTAATTATAACTGAGAATTTTTCTTACTCGGTTAACACTTGAAAATACACACAAAAAAATGATTTTTAAAAATGTTTAACTCATCACGCCCTCTTGCGGTCGTTTTAGAAGCTTAAAACTATTTTTGGTGAATTTCTCATGATCATTTTTAGTACAATTTTTTTCCCCCAAAGCTGTGAGATAAATAGTTTTCAAGATACGGCCGCAATCCATCCTTAATGGGACACCTGGTATGTATATCGATGCTTGGAATGTATATATCTTGAATCACACGTATGAGTTTTATCCTGAAAATCCCTCAGGAACGGAAAGGCTAAATTGACGCGAATGAAACCGCGGGGTGTCCACTTATAAAAAATACTAATGAGATTTATGTAATTGTGATTTTCCACTGACAATAGTTTGTAATTGTGAACCAATTTTACATGTACCAATTATTAAAATAGATTTAAAATTCTCATCGATTAACTTAGATCTGTAGACATTCTTTATGTACTTCATTTTGGAGAATGTTTTCTCACACAAGTAAGTAGAGTAAGCAGCCTCTTGTTCAGTATTGACTTGCGTAAACAAAAATTGGCGCGATTTCAATCCGCGTTTCAAAGCTTCAAATGTTTCTGTCCGCAAAACTCATCTATATTTTGAGTAATTTTGAAAATGTTTTATTTCATAATGACGTTTAATGTTACATACTTTGAGCTATGGCTATGGTTTCATAGCAAATCAAACATAGCGCCTTATTACTGGACTCAATCACGATATATTGAAAGTTCCATTGATCTTTAAATGTTCTGCATTCACTGTATATTTTTCGCTTCTTTTCCGTACTAGTAAATCACACAACAAAACAACAAATAGTGTTACGCATACGGTTGGAAAATGTCTTTTAAACGGGCTTACGCACTACTTTATTTCGCAAAAGACAGTTTCACTCCCTTCGCCTTCCCTAGGCAGACTGACTCGTAGTCGGGCCGCTATCATTTTTATATTCCAATTACTGCCATCTCGAAGTGAGTGGAATACACCAGAACTTTCTCCAACCAACCAGGTTATTTACGAATATTTAATCGTCCTGCGCATTCGAAAGTACTACTAACGCCATCTGTTAGCGATAGGGGGTACTACCAATACCTATTTCCGCTTTTGACCACCAGATTTCGTCAGTCATAACAATACACAATAGTAATTGAACTAGCGAATTTAGCAAGCGTATGCACTGTTAGGGCGCGTATTCGACGACTCGTTTGAAAAAATTTGAATATACCGAATTGTCAAGCATTGTTGCAACAGGACGTGTAAACTCAACACTCAACAACAAATGACAAAGAGGATAAATGTTGGTCACCGAACCATTTGTGACCATCTGCATGCCATGGGAAAGATCCAGAAGACAAAAATATGGGTACCATATCAAGAGAAAAACTGTGTGCAAAGTTTTACTTTCTCGGTATGAAAGAAAGCCTTTGTTGCATCGAATCGCGACTACAAACGAAAAATGGATATATATATATCCAGAACCCAAAACGTAGAAAATCGTGAGTTGACCCAGGACCATATTAACATCGACTGCAAGACAATGCTATGCATTTAATGGGATTAGAAATGTGTCGAGCTTCTGAAACCAGGTGAAACGGTTAATACCATAATAAATCTGAAATAAACATTAATCGAAAAGCGACCAGAATGGGCTTCAAGACATGGAAAAGTGATCTTACAGCACGACAAAGCCCCATCACACAGCGGTCACCCAAAATCAGCAGACGAAAGCAGTCAGAAACACCATTTCTGCACTGGGCTGGAAACTCTTGCCCCACCCGCCATATTCACCAGACTTAGCCCCTTCCAACTACCTTTACTTTCGTCTATATTTTGCACAAAATGGGTCAAGATATGTACGGTTTTTCTAGGAGATTGTCCACAAATTGCCAGAGAGATGGGAAAAATGGGCAGATAGCGATGGCGTATACTTTGGATAAACCACCTTACCTATCTCCTTTATTATAACATTATCAAAATAGTTACCTTCGCAAGTCACATGCCGCTGGAGGTGGTTTGTTCACTTTTTGTAGCAGTGCTGGAACTGGTTTCAGATGTAGAACCTTTATCCCTTCTTTTAAATGTTTCTTCTGTGGATTCCTCAAATTACTCGCTTCAGCAGTTCGGGACGCTTTCTGGCAAAGTTTTTTTTGGATCTTGGTATTTTGCTTCAATCCAATCACCTTATTTTCTGAATCTCTCTCCTTAGCCTCCTTAGAGAGATTGCGCCTACGAATATTAAATATACGGACGGATTCAAATCTTATGCTGGCGGGATATGTCAGAGAAGTCATCTAGCCATCATGAATACAAACTGAATAAAGTGTTACGGCAATAGGGGCTTTAGTAATGGTAGAGGAGCAGTGAAAGATGAATCTCGTTCAGAAAGAGCTGCCACGATAACCGATGAAGAAAACATTACCAAAACTAACGATTTTGTACTGAGTAATCGTGGATTAAGTGTTAGAGACATTGTAAATGTTATTGGAATATCGTTGGTTCAGTTTAATCAGTTTTGAAGAACAATTTAGACTTGTCTCGTGTGTCTTATCGTCTTATCGTCTTATCGAGACGTGGATCTATGCATGTGATCCAGAAACAGCTCAACAACCAAGTCAATATCGTGCCAACGATAAAAAACAAACAACCGAATGAACAACGTCAAAAGCGGTCAAAAAACTTTTGATTTGGTACTGTACACAAAAAGTTTTTTAGTCAATTAGTCAAATAGTTATTAAAAAATATTGTTTAAATTTTATGTGTCATTTGCGTGATAGCGCCCATCGCAATAATTATTGGTCATTTTTTTAAAATAAAACTGATCATTCCACACAAGCACCATACTCACCAGAGATGGCACTATCTGACTTTTTCTATTTCCTAAATTGAAGAAACCACTTTGTGAACGCCGTTTTGCAACACGTACATAGCAATTCGTCATTTTTTTGCCAATAAATTATCAAATATCATTCCACAAACACCACACCCACCAGAGATGGCACAGTGTGACGTTCTCTATTTCATCAATTGAAGAAACCGCTTCGCATACGCACATCGCAATTATTATTCGTTAATTTTTTGCTAAACATTTAACAAATATTATTCCACAAGCACCATACTCACCAGAGATGGCACTATGTGACTTTTTCTATTTCCTAAATTGAAAAAAACCACTTCGTGGACGCCCTTTTTGAAATACGCACATCGCAATAATTATTCGTCAATTTTTGACTACAAAATTAACGAGTATCATTTCACAAGCACCATACTCGTCAGAGATGGCACTGCTTGACTTTTTCTATTCCCTCAATTGAAAAAACTACTTCGTGAATACAATTTCGAATGCCCAGAAAACATTCAAAAGAGTTTGCTGACTGCTTTGAAGGAAATACACCAAGATTAGTATAAAAACCGTTTGGAAGACTGTTAAAAACCAAATTTTACCACAAATCTGGATAAAGAATTATTGGTTTTGGTAATATTTTGTTCACTGGTTGACCTGGAAGGTCTTCCTTGATGAGGTTCAACTGCCTCCCTATCACTGCTAGTCCTTGTCAATTTTTTTTGGCAAAGCTTTGTCTCCGTAATACTTTTATTAATTATTTTAGTACATCAGCATCAAGCGAAATGATGTGACTTTCGACAGATGTCGAGGACAGGACATACCAACTTAAAAAAGAAATGATAGTATCGATACATAAAGCGCGCGAATTTTTAAAACTAAAGTCATCTTAATTTTTGATCAGCATATTGCTCAGATATTTTTGTATATTTTGCTCAGCATTTAAATCAATAAAATTTATCAAATTACCAACACAAAAACATTAATTATTAACATTAATACAAAAATCTTAATTCACATTCTTACCATGACTACTGGAGACACAACAAACAAGAATCCAAAATATGAAAAACAAAAAAAAATAAAAACACTTTCGAAATCTTCAAGGTTTTTACATGTCCCTGCGCGATAAAATCACCAACAACAAGAACGTTTACGCTGTCACTTCACCACGCTCACCCATGAACCGTAACCGAAAACACACAAAGTGGTGCTAGGTCTGCGATGTACGGAGGACGCTCGGCCTGGACACACTTCAAGGACTGTCCGAGTCCGTCCAGAAGAAGAAATACAGTGCCGTCATCTCCGTGGAGTCGTAGGGGGTCAATGGCTCGGCAGCCTTGTCGATGAGGTGCACCAGGTGAGGGGAGAGTACCGTTAGGCCTGCGAGTTCGCGATCTACTTGCCGCAAGGTGCTAATAGACCGACGTCGGTGTTGGTAGGTGATGCCTCGAGAATCCCTGCACATCTTTATTCCTCGTTAACTTCGAATAAATGACGTGGTGACCCTTTTTTCGTCATATACAAGGGTATATATATATATATATATATATATATATATATATATATATATATATATATATATATATATATATATATAGATTGATAGATAGATATTATTTGTCCCAATTAAGTGTACATTTGTAACTGCCATGTTGGCACGAAACATTGTAAATATAAAGTAATAAATATAATAAACATAATAAATAATTGTTACAAAAGATAAAAAAGAAAATAAACTCAAACAATCAATTAATTAATAACATTGTATAACTAATAATGACTACTGTTCCAATACAATATATACAAATGCTTTCCCTAGTTATATCATCCTTACATTCATCTTAATCTTTATTTGTTCCAATCAGTATACATAACATTACAGAATCAATGTTCCATAGAACATTGTAAAATAATTAAATTAAACTTAATTTAAATTAACACAAACCAATCAACTCAAATAATAACAAAAGATTACAAAAGGAAAACACAAACAAAAAAATTAAATCAGCTAAAAAACACTATACAAAAAGGAAAAAAAATGTATGATACATGTAACTATGATACGTCACAAATTATTACCATCAACTTAGATCTGCAGATGTCATTAAAAAAGTCATCCAATGAGTAAAATACATTATACATAGTGTTAGATTTCTCTGGACTGCGTCCAATGAGACAGCAGTAGCCGAGTGTCATCCCACACCCAACCGTTGGGTTCACACAATCTCATGTGGAACACACAACAACCTGCGTCTCCGCCTGAATGAACACTTTTGTTGGTCGCTTGACCGGGAAGGAGCCCCACCCATCCCTTCAACTTGTTGACACATGTTTCGTCCCCCGAGGTTCAGACTCCTCAGGGCGCCGACATATACCATACCATCAAGAATAGGGAGACCCCATCCACAGCCAACAACCCATGATTTCGCCGACCTCCCGTCGGACGGCGTATATATGTAGTGTTAGATTTTCTTGGACTGCGTCCTTCAGAATAGTTATCGCTTGCTCAAAATGCCCAGAAATTGCCTTTCCGAGTAGTAAATTTATACGAAAGGCATATAAAATTAACCGTCGAATCGTTCTAGCAATGCGACTGCCAGGAATAAGGCAACAATGCAACTAAATGGAATAATAAAGTTTTGTTATTTATGGAATTGCCTCGGCCGATATTTCAATCGTTTTACGATAAAATAACAGATATGATTTCGATAGCAACAGCAACAGGACGAGACGCTAGTATGAAGTAAGCAGCGCAAGAAGAGAAATAGGAAAGTGAAGAAAATGGACAAGACAAACTATTTCCGGTTATGGTGCAAACGCAGATTTTCCTCACTTTTTGGAATGACGCCATTAATTGAATGGTTTACTGGTAAAATTTTTGATGTTGAAGTAAAGGTAAAGTACTGTGAGTCTTGCGAGTACTGGAAGAATATATTGGAAACAACCGAGTATGAAGAATGGAAAAAATAGATTTCTCAATCAAGGGAATTTCTCATTCTCTTTTGTATATGATCAATATACTATTTTTATTGCACTCTAAAATTTTCGTACAAATTTATATACATTATACCTTTGTAGGTTTTACTGTTACCAGCTTAGTTTGCGTATTTAAGGCCCTGCTAAGTTTTGGAGCTTACGAACATCTCGATATCTACCTCCATCTTACCAGATGAGCCTTCATGGTTCGCTTGACATTCATCGGCGCGCATTTTTTTTCCAACAAAAGTGAGTGTTCATATATATATATATATATATATATATATATATATATATATATATATATATATATATATATATATATATATATATATATATCATCGATATGACCAGTTGACTTGGTCTTGCTCTGTTCGTTTCGTTTCAGCTGTCTCACTGCGTTGAGCTCGAGCCCAGCTGATGACAGCTGTGAGGCTAGAAACCGATCCTGGGAGGTACTTGTCTCGGCATGGTGACGGCGACTGACTTGAGACGAGCAGAGGTACGTGGAAGTACGGATGAAAAATTTCTGTTTTTCAAATATCTCTCTCCACGACCCCACTACGCTATCTTTTGAGCAAACCTTATACCTACATCCAAGGTTGTGGGAAGAATGTGTCGCGTAGTTTTTGACTGCCGCGAACATTCACCGTAGGATGGCGCGAGTTTCATTGAGATTGCGACCCGCCATCGACATGACCAGTTGACTTGGTCTTGCTCTGTTCGTTTCGTTTCAGCTGTCTCACTGCGTTGAGCTCGAGCCCAGCTGATGACGGCTGTGAGGCTAGAAACCGGTCCTGGGAGGTACTTGTCTCGGCATGGTGACGGCGACTGATTTGAGACGAGCAGAGGTACGTGGAAGTACGGATGAAAAATTTCTGTTTTTCAAATATATATATATATATATATATATATATATATATATATATATATATATATATATATATATATATATATATATATATATATATATATAAATGCATCAAATTTTTATGGACATTGAATAAAAAAGATGGATAACAGTGACCCATTAATGCATCCTAAAAAGTTTTTAAGACATATTAATAGGGGAAAACCAAATATTATTACATTTTATTACCATGATTAAGAGAAACGATCGAAGTATTAATAAAACTGTATCAGAAACACCTAATTAGACTAATAATAAGTCTTCAACGAATGCAATGGCTGGGGCATGTAGAGAGAGACTACCTCTCAAGAAAGTTTGGAGGGGGAAGGGTCCCGAAAGATTAAATGTAAGAAATTGGGAAGCAAAAGCAGGAAAGGAGGAGAGAGAGGAAAAGAGGAGAAAAAGGTCTCTCTCTCTCTCTCTATATATATATATATATATATATATATATATATATATATCATCAGCCCATGTCGATCCACTGTAGGATAAAGGCCTCTTCAGCATGCTTCCAACTTTCACGGTCCTGGACTTTCCTCTGCCACTCGGATCCAATATACTTAACGAAGTCATCAGTCCATCGTGCTTTGGATCTTCTTCGCGGACGTTTACGTTCAAGCGGTATCCACTCCAGAATTTCCTTGATCCATCTATCGTCCTATCGCCTCGCTATATGGTCTGCCCTTCTCCATTTCAATTGCTTGAGTAAAGCAATTGAAATGGAGATTGGAAGAGTTTACAATTATGCCAGATACTTTCGTTTGTTTCCTGATCTATGCGCAAGGCTTTCTGTTTGGTCTTGTAGTGCCAAGCAAAGATCTTGCCATTCCCCTCTGTGCTACCCGAAGTTTTTGAATTGATTGCAATGTGAGTGTCCAGGTTTCACATCCGTATGCCATAACGGGTAGGACGCACTGATCGAAGACTTTTCATTTCAGGCAAAGTGGGAGTTTGCTCTTAAGCACTATCTTAAATATTTTTTTTCCTAAAACTGAAATTCTTTTGTCCTCAGAGAATTTATTAAACATAACTTGATTCTTTTTTAGGTTCATTTTTAAGCCAAATGGTTTGCCAGCCCTTTGCAGCTCTTGTATACGTCTTTGCAGCTTCTCCGGATCTTGTAAAAGGAGAACAATGTTATCTGCAAATCTAAGATGGTTTAAGTTTACACCATTGATCTTTACACCATCTTGTTCTTAATCCAGATTACAGAATACTTCTTCAAGACAAACCGAGAAAAGAACAGGCGATATTACATCACCTTGCTGTGCACCTCTCTCTACATTAATTCCCACTTCAAGATCATCAAGGTGAATTGTGGCTGTAGCTCCATCATATGTCGATTCTAATAGGTTTACATAGGCTCTCTCTACACCTTGGCTAAGCAGTGCATCCATTATCGCATGCTTTGAGATGGAATCAAATGCTTTTTCGTAGTCGATAAAAGCCAAGCACAGTGGCATGGTGTATTCGTTGTGCCTTTCTATGGCCTGCTGTACAACCTGTACTGAATCCACTTGGGCATAGTGCTTGTTCTCTTCGTTATGCGTCATTCTATTTTCTTAATATTCTTTTAGATATTATATTAGTGAAAACTTTATACATTACTGATAGAAGGTTTATTGGATGGTAGTTTTTTAAATCTTCCTGTTCTTTTTTATGTAAAAGGATCACTTCTGCATTTTGCTATAAATCAGGCACTTTTTGTTCTTTGAGGCATTTTGAGTATAATTCTGCCAGTGCTTTACGTAAACTCCAACTCCACTCCACTTTTAGCATTTCGACAGTTACACTGTCCTTTCCTGGAGCCTTGCCGTTTTTCATCGATTCTATAGCATTTGTCACCTCCTACATTGGAATATCTGACATTTGTTCTTCCATGGGTATTGTCGTCTTTGAGGCATACATTTGAGTTCTTTTCTTTTGCAGCTTCTGTTTAGCCTTGTTAATTCTCATATTTTCTTTCGGAGTTTTTTGCAGTAGCTGCATGTTGAACCGGTGCGTCTGCTCTCTGATACGTTTTCTTATAGTTTTGCAGAGCTCAGCGTACTCGACTCTGCTAAAAGATTCCTTATATTCCTCATTGTCCGTCGTTTTTTCTGGTGCTATTGAACCATCCGTTTCAAGCACATTTTTGGTGATTTATTCATATTGGGCTGATTTTTCTATGTCCTCTGGGTCTTGAAAAAATCAGAAAAAGCGGTTCGACAAATGAATCTCAAAATCGCTATTCCTCTCTAGCAATTTTCCAGAATTTCCCAGAATCTCCGACCTTACCATTCTGTTGAGCTCTCTTCGACAGTTAATCCTAACTTTTGCTCGTGCCATGCGGTGCTCACTTCCAACAGTAAAATTGTTAAGTATAGTACAATTGCAAAATACTGTTTTATCGTTGGTCATGATGTAATCAATTTCACTTGTTTGTCCATATGGACTTTTCCATGTTCATTTTCTGCTGATATTTTTCTTATTGAAGGAATTTATAATATAAAGTTCTTGTCCTTTAGCAAAATCAACCAATCTGTCATGTCTATTTACCCACTCACCAGTTCCATATGGGCCAGTTGCATGTTCACAGTTCTTACTGATCCAATTCTTAAAATTACCTATCAGGATTTTGTATCTACATTTCTCATTTCTCATTGTATAAAAGCAGGGCTCCTTGCTAAAAGCTCTCTCTGTATACAAGAACACCCTGCACCGTATTACTTATGGATATACAAAAAAAGGAGGAAAGTGACCTCCATAATAGTTGTCTATAATGCAACATTGAATAATTTTCTGTAGAAACATCACTGCTTGAAATAAGTGTTTATTATGACGTATTCTGTATGAGGATGAATAGAAATATTAATAGAATTTTAAGTGGAAATAATTCTGAGTTGTTTCTGGTGAAGCAAAATTATTGATAACAAATTTGGATAAAATCAAAATCACAAAACCGTATTCGCTGTTTTTCAAGTTCGTTTACAACCAGCTCTTTATCTAGACTTGCCGCCATCAGATCATTACCATTTTTGACCAACGATGTACGAGCTGTGGCTATTAAACAACTAAACTGAAACTGCTAAACTGACGTGAAGCCTTTTCTTTCGAATGCAGCACCTCTCGCTTCAGTAAACAAATCCGTATAACCGTTGCTTTTTTGTTTCGGCGGAAAAATGTCAAGTATAACAATAGAGCAACAAATCATTGTAAAATTTCACTTGAAACTTGGAAAACCGCTACTGAAACTTATAATTTATCGAAAGAAGTGTATAACAATGAATGTTTATCATATGCACTTGTTTTTAAGTGGTTGAAGCGTTTGCAAGATGGCCGAGAAGACGTTGAAGATGATCCACGCACGGGTCGACCTTCCACGTCAAAAACGGATGACAATATCGGAAAAATCGTTAATCTGGTTTGATCTGACCGTCCGTTAAGTATTCGTACGATTGCTGAAACTGGAAAAGAATGCGTACGACAAATTTTACATAATAATTTTAACATGCAAAAAGCGTGTGCCAAAATGGTGCCTAAAATTCTCACGTCTGGACAACAAGAAGCTCGCAAAAATATTTGTACTGACACTTTGAATGCCATTGAAAATGACCCAAACTTATTGGAAAGGATAATAATATATGACAAATAGTGATTTTTTACTTATGATTCTGAAACGAAGCGCCAATCTATACCTTAGAAGAGCCCAAATGCATTGAGAACCAATAAAGCTCATATGAGGAAATCAAAATTCAAAGCAATGATGATTGTTTTTTCACTATTCATGAGATTGAGTACCTTGACTGGGTTCCTGAAGGTCAAACTATTAATCAACATTACTACCCTCACGTTCTTGCTGAACTCCGTGAAAGAATAAGGAAAAAACGACCCGAATTGTGGAAGGTCAAGTCATGGGATCTCCACCAAGACAATACTCATTCCACATTGTCTGTTGAGAGGTTTCTAGCCAAGTACAGCATCTCAGTGTTAGATCATCCGTCTTATTCGCCGGATCTTGCGCCGTGCGACTTCTATCTGTTTTCTAAGGTGACATCTGCATTAAAAAGAACAAGATTTGAGTCCGTTGAAGCTGTAAAAGAAAAAGCGGTACGCATTCTAAAGAAACTGACAGAAGAAGACTACCAGCACTGTTTTAAACACTGGGAAATTCGCATGGTGCGTTGTAGGGATAGAAGAGTAGTGTATATTGAAGATAATAATAAGTAAATATGTATGAAATCAAAATAAAATGTTTTACAGCGTCAGTCTCGTTATTTAATAGTGTTACCTCGTATAGTATGTTTATAGCAAAATAACGGAACTTTTTTTAATTTAAAGAAAACTACTAGAGCCATCTATTGAGACAATATATAATCTAAGAGCTGTATATTTCCTCTATAAAATGAGACTATCATCATTAGAATCGATTAACGAATTGTCAAGTTATAGCGCCTAAAGTGACAGTACCTTTTACCATATCGTCACAAAAACGGGATGGAACAAAGAGGTAACGTTAACTTTTGTTTTCAAGCTCGGTAAAATTTTTACAGAAACATTTGAATGAATTGTACACGTGAGTCCGAGTAGTATAAGCGATTTCGCTACGTTCGTGATGTTTTGAAAGACGACCCGAAGCCAGGCCGGTCAAAAATCAAAAATCGCGATGAGTTGGTGGGAAAAGTACGTGAAATGCGAATTCCACTGTGATATGGAGAGCGGAGGAATTAAATACGACCAAAGACTTGATTCACGAAATAATATAGACATGATTGAGTTCAAGAAGCTCTGAGGATGGTGACTGAGGCGATTCCGAAAAACGACATAGCATTAGTTGAACGAGCCCAGGGATGGTTGGTTGTATTGTTGTTTGTTTTCGACATACTGTGTACATTTATGAACCAGCACAGAATGGGAAATTATTTATTATTATTATTCACGTATGGACCCTGGTGGACCACGTGAAGTACAATTAGAGGCGCTTGTTGTTAGCCTTCCTTTGCGCCCATATTAATTTCATTCTTTCGCTATGAGCTTTTTTCCTTTCGTCAGACCAAGTTGTTCCAGTCTTCCTACATTTTTCTCTCTGGCCAACCTTCCAAACGTTAACCTTGTGCCTGAAACAGCCTCTATCCTGAATTTCACTTTGTGTAATATTTGCTGATCTTAGGTCCTCTTTAATTGCAGCAATCCATTTAATTATTTCTACTTTTGCTCTACTCCTATTTTCATAAAATTCGACTATTTGTCTAGTTAGCCTACTCGGATTCATCCGTTTTATGTGTCCGTAAAACTTAAGTATCCTTTTTCTCATATCGCTATGTATATCTGTGTATTGTTTGATTTCTTGGTTTTCTCGAAGTCGGTATGTTGTGCTATTTATTTGTTTGGGGCCTAGGATTTTTCTTATGATTTTTCTTTCCTTCTTTTCAATGTCCTCGATGTCCCGCTTTCTATTTAAAATGAGCGTTTCTGCAGCATATAGACACTCTGGCTTAATAACTGTATTGTAATGTCTCAGTTTTGTGTTTTTAGATAGGCATTTTTTGTTGTAAATATTTTGTGTAAGTCTCAATGCCTTTTCCATTTTTTGACATCTACCCTTATTGGCCGCTTTCTCCAAACCATTTTCCATGATTATTTCACCCAAATATTTGAATTGAGAGACTCGTCTGATGTTACCATATTTTGTTTTTAGAAATGGTGTTCTTAGTGTGTTGCAGGTCATGTATTGTGTCTTTTCAAAGGAAATTCGGAGTCCTACCTTTTCTGCTGTTTCTTTTAGGATTTCAATCTGTTTCTGTGCCGTTGATACATCTTGAGCTAAAATTGCTAGATCATCAGTAAAAGCCAGACAATCAATTTTGATGTTGGTTCCCCCCGTTTAATGTGCTGGTCAATATTCAGGGCCGACTTTTTTTCACGCCACTCCTGTATTACTTTTTCTAGAACACAGTTAAATAAGAGTGGCGAGAGTCCATCCCCTTGTCTCACTCCAGTTTTAATTTCAAAGGGCTCTAATATGTCACCCATAAATTTAACTTTTGACCTTGTGTTAGTTAACGTTGTTTTAATAATTGCCAGCGTTTTCAGATCTAGTCCTTGTTCTTTCAAGATTCGGAATAAAGATTCGCGGTCAATAGAATCATATGCTTTTTTGAAATCCACAAATGTACAGACGAGATTTTTATTGTACAGTTTTTGATGTCTTAGAATCAACTTTAGATTGAGGATCTGTTCAGGGCAGGATCTGCCCTGTCGAAAACCTGCTTGATATGCACCAATGTTAGGTTCTAACTGTCCCTGTGCTCTGTTTAGTAGACATTGAGATAGAATCTTGTAACAAACTGGGAGAAGAGATATCCCTCTATAGTTGTTTACATCCGTTCTCCTTATCTCCACATCCGTATCTCCTTTCTTATGTAGTGGATGGATTAGAGCATCTTTGCAATCCTCCGGAATCCATTCGGTTCGCCAAACTTCGCCAAACTTCGCCAAACTAAACGCCAAAACTAAGGAAATTATTTATTTATATTTTTTTTAACAAAAATGTCTTTATATTGATTGAATCATTCTATTGGATGTTAAAAAGATGACAAACAAGCGTTGCATAATCTTCCATGTTTCAGTTTGATGACTATACGGATATTTCGCGAATTTCTAATAGAGAAAATCCACTGAAACTTTCACAAAATAAATCATAAACTAATTCTTAAAAAAATCTCCTTTCGTTGTCGATGATTCAAGACGCAACGATTTATCTAAAATCTAGACTGGATATTAGTTATAAAAGTATTCAAAAATGTATTCTGTGTAAAAAGTACCCGAAATATTCAATAAAATACAAAAAAAAATGAATTTATTTATCATAATTTATTTTTTCACCTTTAAAGTGTGTCCCATCGAGTGCACGGCTTGTCCCAATCCTCCAAACATTGTTTGTAGGCTGATTGAGTTAGCGCCTTCGTCCCCTTCATCGAAAATTCCTTTATGCCCTCAATTGACTCAAAACGCCTTCCTAAAAGTGGTAATTTTAACTTCGGAAATAGAAAAAGTCACACGGGATTATATCAGGCGCGTCCGGTGCTTAATCGACGGTGTTTGTTGAGTTTTTGGACAAAAACTCCACTCTCAACGATGGTACATTACCGTGGTGTAAGATTCATGCACTATCTTTCCACAAACCTGACCGTTTTCGGCGGATATTCTCGCGCAAATGCCTCTTCACGCCTATATAGTATTCCTTATTCAGCTTTTGTCTTTCTAGAAGAAATTGAGAGTGTACAATACCACGGTAATCGAAGAGGATTAACATGACCATGATTTTCAAGCGACTTTGGCACGGTTTTTTGGGTTTCGGCTCGTTTTCCAGGCGCCGTTCCGAAGACTGTTGGCTTGTTTACATGTCGTACTCGTAAAACCATGTCTCGTCGCCCCTTGCGATGGGTTTCATGAAGGGGGTCATGCTCTACATCTGTCTGGACAAAATTGAGGTATTTCTGGACCAGACGTCTCATGACGCGTGTCATGCCCAAAATATCAGTCATAATGATGTAAACGGACTTAAAAAATATGTTCACCGCTTGAGCCAACTCTCTAAGACTCAAACGACGATTTTTTTCGAGCACCATTTTCTTGATTTGGTCGACGTTTTTGTCGTTCGTAGACGTTGAAGGTCGACCAGGACGACGTAAATCAACTATCAGTTCTCGACCCTGTTTAAACGCTTTATGTCATTTATGTGGTTTTGATATACACGATTCACCGTAGGTCTATTGCAACATTTGCAGTAATTTGATACATGAAATTTCATTTGTACACATAACATTTAAGGCAAACTCTTTGCACAATATTTTTATTCATATTTAAATCACAACACTCACTTGACGTCAACTAACAAAACCAGTTGATGTAAATAAACACCTATCGAGCTTAAATTGAACATCGTTACTAGACACAGTGCTTTCATTTTACACCAGAACAGAAAATTAAAGAATATTTTAGACGAGCTTTGTAAATGAGAAATTCTTGGTATCTTTTATGGAATATTTTTTCCATTCCATTTTACTATTGTTTAATATCGACTGAATATTTTGCACTTACTGAAGATGAAATGTTTATTTGTAGGAGCAAAAAGTTGAGATCGGATTAAACCCCTGAAGAATGGACACATTTAATGCAAATCCTCTTCTAGTTAAATTTATTCGTTTTAATAAACGCCGAAAAAACAAATTAATTTCTAACTTAACAAGCGAAATGTTGTTACTTTTCTTAGATGTGAAGGTTAATTCATAGGTCATAAGAGTGCAAAAAAAAAGGAATAAGCGCGAGTTTTTCTGGGAAGCTTATTTCAAGGTTTACCATCAGAATCACGAAATTTAGCAGTCCCTGGCCATTTATTGTGGCATTATTGTAAATATAAGGTGCATCACTAAACTCACAGAGATTTACCACTAAACACAGAATCACTTTTTTTCAAAGTTGCCGACGCACGTTTCTCTAACCGTGTTAGCATCATCAGGAGATGATTTAATCTAAGATTAATTCACACCGAATTACACCGTTTCACACCGAACGTTCCAATAGAAGAATTGATAATGTGCATCCTAAAAAAACAAACCTTATCTTCTTACAAAAAGGACTCAAAATTTAAAATTTTCGACTTCTTTATAAAATATCTTATATCATTTTCAAATTAAATAAATCCTGCATCAATTTGTCAAGAAAACCAATCCATATTGGATACTCTCTCTCTATCTATATATATATATATATATATATATATATATATATATATATATATATATATATATATATATATATATATATATATATATATATATATATATATATATATCAACTATCTTACATGAATGTATTGGTAAAACAAGTTCATCAGAGCTTCGTGTGTCATAGTGATAAAAATCACTATTTTGTGCGAATGCTACAAAATTTCGCCTAACAAAGATGATAATCTCCAAAATATATAGTGATGGTAGAGTCAAAATCCTGTATTGTTTAAAAATTGGTCGACATGTTGCCAGTAGTGGCACCCCACCCATCATTCGAATTATCTTTTTTTGTATTTTGAAAACACAGCAGCAAACATTACCATATTTCCGCTACTGCAAACATCTGGCAGATCATTAACAAAAATTAAAAATAATAGTGGACCCAAAACAGATCCTTGAGGCACTCCAGAAATAATCCTTAATCTTTCAGATGTTGCTTAATCAATCTGTACAACTTCGTGTCGGTAAAACAAGTAAGATTGCAATCACTCTCTCACCCGACCCCTCAAGCCATAATAATGAAGTTTGTCCAGCAGTATTGCGTGATCCACCAGATCGAAAGCCTTACTTAGATTCATAAACAGACCAACATATTTGCAATTATCGTTTATGTTATCTTGTTTAAAAATTCACAGATTGCTAAATGAGTAGATCGACCACTTCGAAACCCGTGCTGTGATGATTTCAATATATTAAAGCGCACAAGAAAGGACATGATCTGCTCATACACTATACGCTCCAACAGTTTAGATAACGTAGGTAGAATAGCTATTGGTCTATAGTTGGAGAGGGAGAGCCGGTCACCTCTCTTGAAGACAGGAATTACTTTTGATGTTTTTAATGCCGTCGGAAAAATACTAGTTTCCAGAGACCAATTCACTAGATATGTTAATGGTATTATTAATGAGTTCATAGACTTCTTCAGTACAACTGCAGGAATATTATCTAGCCCCACGGAATTTGTATTTTTTAGTTTCCTTACTGTTTTAATTATGTCATAATGGTTAACTGGCCGTAATATCATAGAGTTTTGAATTGGAGTCACTTGTCTAACCCTAGTAGCAGCCATTTACCTAGTAGCAGCGTTTTTGACTTGTTCTCGGATTCAAAATATTGTTTCACATTGTAAAACAGTTTAGCCCTTCTTATAACCTTTCTATAAATTCTTATGTACACTCCCCTATAATGTGTAGCATCTTGTTCGGCTCCGGATAATAGTTTCGTTCGATACAATTCTTTTAAAGTAATAGATGACAGTCTGATACCTCTTGTCAACCAAGGTTTAAATTGACCCTCATTGGACATTCTTCTATGCCTAATATCTTTATATTTGGATATTTATTTTTCGGCGTTTTTATATTGTATTTGCTTTTCAGTTTTTTTTCTACCATGGTTTTTAGTATGCTAATCTCCTCTTTAGTATTACATTTCATCAGTATACCACCATCTTTTACATTTTTCATTTGAATGATACCGACTTCAAGATCTGTTGGATTGACGACATGTTTTATGGCTTGTTTGGTTTTTTTGTTATCTTGTCTTGCCTTGGGCTCAACAACTAATACTTCACCTTTAGATTTTTGCTTATTTCTGCATACGTACTTACTGATTTTTCGTTAGACTTCCTGCTGTGGTAGTTTCTCCCTTGGTAATTTTTTCTAGCTTCTTTTTTATAGTATGTTTGAATTGCTCGAATTCCTTTTTAAACCTCCTTAAGAAGCCCAATTAACAACTTCGACACAACTACGGCAAAACCATTTAAGACCTGGTAAATTCTTTATTATTTCCAGATTAGACGTGCTGATGCAAACAGACTCAGAATGAAAATTCTGTTTACAGATACCCTCACATTGAATTGTGTCAGATTCATTTCTTTTAATTCTTTTTCCACATTCATCTGCCATTATAAATATTTATTTCCGGCCGACGCGTTTATATCGTAGGTTGTTTGTTCGATCAAAGTCCCTTCTCTTATCACTGAAATTCTGAAATAATATTAACTGTGGCGTTTTATCAACAAACAAAACTGGAAATATTTTGAAATGATTTGTATCGGAATTGTGGAATAACAGTGATGGCGCGCATCAGTGAGGTAGTTTTATCAAACAAAATCTTCTCATCTGTCTTAAATCCATTTTCAAGTTGGTAACCAGGCTGGATGAAGCCGGATGCTTACAATTGTGATCGATTCATAACCGAATCTATTTTTTGTGTAAAATTAAGGATTTATGATGAGAGGCTCATCAGCAATTAACGCTACTTAGTGCCTGAATCTACAGTTTAACGTGGGTTATAAACCACGTCATCGCTTACCGATAAACCCAGTCAGCACCCCATTGAACTTTCAATCTTTGGTTTTGTGCTTAACTAAAAATTTATCCAGAAACCTACCGACTGTTGAGTGAACACCAGTTCTCTCAGAAGACATCCGACCTTACCCAGTCTCGAACTGATGTGACTGAGGGGTGATTCCTTGCCGGTGTTTACACTTTTGCCTTTTGAAATAAAGTTCGCAAGGGTGGTTTCTCCTCGGAGGGTCATCCATCCAAGTACTAAGAATAACAAGCCCTTCCGCATCGATACACTGCTAGGCACGTTCAATCAATGCTAGCATAAAATTTGTGTATCTTTTTTCGGAATCGCCTCAATCAGGAGGATGTTGAAGCACACTTACTTGTTATTTTTCGTCCTACTTTCTTCGTCTTCGTTTAAGGCGTGAGAAACAAATCGAACTTACCCTTTGTTTGAACTTCATCCTTTTTGAAAATGTCGTGATTAGTATCTTTGGTCGTTAGTAATTTCTTCGCTATCTACCTCAGAATCAAATTCGTATGATAGGCGATTATTTCACGTACTTTTTCCACTAACTCAGGCCCTACAATTTTGTATAACTGTATAACTTACACGTTGGGTTTGATATTGTAAAAATTATAAAAAATAACAAGTTGAAATGGATAGGGCACATAGAGAGAAGAGCTTACGAAACATATATATTACCAACAACCGGTCGTCAACACATCTAGAGAAAAGCCACGTAAGGGACTAAAAGACCAGGTAGAGAAAAATCTGAGAGAATTAAACGTGTAAAACTGGGACAAGTCGCAAGGCTGGCTCTTTGATCAGATCAAGACCCATCTAGGCTTGCTGAGCTAAGGCTAACGATGATGATGATCTGAGCTGGAATACCAAAGAGAGTGAAAATAGAATATTGGGAGATTCTGTTAGCACAGCGAGAGAGGTCAGATTCTATTGAAAAAGCTTATTTCTTAAAGGAATTCAAAAATGTTACCCACCACGAACCATTTGAGAAAAGAAATCTGTTTTTATCTGTCATATTTTTGTTTTGTTTCCTATGAAGTTTCACTGAGGGTAGCTGATTTTGGAGGGTTGGTTGGATTCAAAGCAAGAATATATAAAAGTGTGGTACGTCCACTAATGCTTACACAGCTGAAAAAGATCATATCAGCGTAACAGAGAGAATGATGGAATCATAAGAAATAAGAATCATAATGAGAGCCGCAAACAAGACAATGAGAGACCGAGAAATGAGTGAGGACATAAGACACACGAGTAGAAGAGTGGATAAAGGGAAGAAAGGTCGAACGGGATCAACACATAGGGTGGATAGTGGCAAACAACAGGACAGTGCGTATTTCAAGAGACAAGTCTTCGAACGGGCCCAGGAAAAGATAGAGCAATGATTTATAAATCAAAGAAAAGGAAAAAACATGCAAAATGCCTAATTATAAATAGGAAGAAGAAGAGAGATTTTAAAGACCGAAAGACCTTAACTTTGATGTCCTTTGAGGTCCTGAGACCTATCCGAGGAGCTTAAGAAAAAGATAAAGACGATTCACACTAAAAGATATGGAAGATGATAAAAAAGCACTTCTCAGGACTGTATGGAGATATAGAGGAAGATTTTCCGTCTTCCAAAAAAGGAGGACCAGTCGAACTCTGTAGAATTGTCCTTTGGTTAGTTTGCAGCTAGTCGCCTAGACTAGAGTAGCGGGGGACAAGTCCGGAGAGTTGGGTGAATCCGGCATCAATTCAAAGCGTAAATTGTATTAAGTCACTCGTACTACTAGTTCGGTCTCATCGAATCTCGATAATCCACTTATGAACTCTTAAACGTAAAGGAACAGAGTTCCCATAATGGTTTTGTTTTTAACTTTTCTTCGATTTACGCAGCGGTTTTTCTATGTAACAAGCCGTATTTAATCAACACATAAAATTTCCTGTCCATGCTCGAACTGTCCATAACGAACTTATCTGCTTGCAAAACTGTCAAAATACAACTAAAACCACATTAAAAAATATAATATGTATTTTATTCGTTACAAGAAATAATAAATTAAGAAAAAAAAACTACATGTACAGAAACAATATCTGATACAGATTTACATTTTAGTATAATTTTATACTCGACTTCCTGACATTTGGTTTAATTATAAAAAAATTCCTTACGTTCTAACTGAAAAAACTATAATAAATAAATTTTTATTTCAATCATTTTTATTCGTTTAATATTAGAGTCGTAATTGGCACTGACATATCTCGCCTTTTCCAACTTGAGTTTCTTTAATTGTACTTGAATTTTTCACTTTTGTTTAAAAAAATATTCAGTGGATTATGAAACGTCATCACAATGTTGAAACTCTTTTGACGTTTGTATTCGTTGTATTTATGGTTGCATAACCTTGTCGATCCATGGTACGAATTTTTGTATGTTCGTGTAGACTCCGGGTAGTTTTTCCCTTCCACAGCCTATTCCCCACGAGACTAGTCCTATTAGGGTCTTCCTTCCGTCCACGCTTAAGGTTAAAGGTCCTCCGGAATCTCCTTGACAACTATCTCGACCTCCCTGATGGTAAAATAAATGTATTAGTATCTGATTCGTTATTAGTCAAGAAATTATGTACTAACGTCTTTGTACCCTGCACAAATGAAGACATCGTGGATAATTTCGCGCCTTCCCGCTGAACGAAACCATTTTTGACATCTGTCGTTGGGGATGACCTCTACGTTCACTTCCTGGAGGACTGAAGGAACAGTTGCCAGTCCATGTCTTGTACGACCCCAGCCTGCTACTGTTGCCATTTTACCAGGAAGCTTGATCTAAAATATTAATTTTTGTATAAAAAATCATTCAGTTATGTCAACTGAATGTGAATTTAGGCGATAATAAATAATTTTCTTCTGGCGTCGAAAATCGTTGAACACTAGTTTATTCTTCACGGACGGTAATAAAAATAAATCATTGGGCGCCAAATCAGGATTGTATAGTGGATGATTAATCAAATCGATATTTTGATTGGTCAAATATTGAGTTGTTCGGTCCGATGTGTAAGAGTTGTCATGGTGAAGAATAATCCCACGTCGCTGGTTGTTTTTTTTATTTCTTCAAAGACTCCTGGCAAACAAATGATTAAGTACACTTCAGAATTGACCGTTTTACGATTATCTAGTGGCCCTTTTATCCGAAAAAAACTTGAGCGAACAACTTTTGTTGGGTTTAGCCCATTTTGACAGATTTATACAGTTGCCTGTTGTTTTCTTTCGGGCTCATACGCATAGATGCAAGATTCATCACCTGTGTAGATATTATACACGGCTTTTGCCGCGCGACTGTCAATTGCTGTCCGGTGCTTCGATAAAATAAGAGAACGCTTTGTTTTTTGTCTTAGAGACAATTATGCTACCTGATGCTAAAGAAAATATGCCTTTACATTTTTCTTGACCACATAATCTTTATATGAATATGAATAAAATAATTGTTTATATTCAGACTAATTCCACTCATGTCTTTTAAATGCTCAATAAATTAATTCTGGAAAATTGATATCGTCTTAGGAACAAGGTAAAAAATTAATTTAAATAAAATATATTAATAAGGCTGTCCCACTTTTATTTTAATGACCACCACAGTAAATGACGTCATGCAAGTTTATGGAGTGAAATTTTTCGATGTTTTTTGACGGCAATAAGTGTTGAAATATATTAACGAAAATTATCAACTCGAAAACACCAATTACATTAGAAATATGTCAACCATATAATAAAACTAGACTTCTCGTTACGAAAGAAAACCTTGTATTGTATTATGTGTATTAAAAAGTTGGATATTTGCTCAGATATTTCTTGTTTTACTTACGGTTGGTGATGGAAGACAAACGGGTATGATGTGTTGACGAAATCTTACTTTCCTGTCCAATTTCACCAAGGCAACGTCGTTCTTGAAGTCCGAAGGGGAATAGGAAGGATGCACTTCCTTCCTTTCCACCTAAAAAAACATGAACATAACCTAATTACCAACAGTTTTTGACTGTGATTGACATTTATTTATGAAAAAATTCAGCTGTCAAAACTGTCGAATTTCAGATTAAAAACAGTCGTGATTTTGATATGATGTCGCCTCAAGGGATACGAAACGGTTATTAACCAGGTATTGTTTCATGGATTAGCAGATATAACAATCCGAAGGGACCAAATCTGAAGAATACGTTGGGCGTGATAAAATGTCTTCTTTTGCTGTCTCGTCTCTCCTTTATTTGCTGGGATAAGATTTTCATCCTCCAGAGCCTCCCTAATTCCGGGTCTTTCAAATTGAATTGTTTTTTAATTCGTTTTTCACTAAGTCATCCCCTACAATTTTGTATAACTGTATAACTTATACATTGAGTCTGATATTGTAAAAATTATAAAAAATAACAAGTTGAAATGGATAGGGCATATAGAGAGAAGAACTTACGAAACATATATATTACCAACAATCGGTCATCAACACATCTAGAGAAAAACCACGTAGGGGACTAAAATACCAGGTAGAGAAAAACCTGAGACAGCTAAACGTGAGAAACTGGGACAAGTCGCAAGGCTGGCTCTTTGATCATATCAAGACCCATCTAGGGTTGTTGAGCTAATGCTAATGATGATGATGATTTGAGCTAGAATACCAAAGAGAGTAAAAATAGATAAAATCTTGATATATTCGACGAAGACTGAATAAGTGTGACTAGAATATTGGGAGAATCTATTAGCACAGCGAGAGAGGTCAGATTCTATTGAAAAAGCCTATTTCTCAAAGGAATTCAAAAAGGTTACCCACCACGAACCTTTTGAGAAAAGAAATCTGTTTTTATATATCATATTTTTTTTGTTTCCTACGAGGAGGAAACTCTGACTAAGGCTAGTTGATTTTGGAGGTTGGTTGGATTCAAAGCAAGAATATATAAAAGTGTGCTACGACCACTAATGCTTACACATTACACAAGGATGCACTTCTTACCTTTCCACCTAGAAAAACATGAACATAATTAACCTAATTCCCGACATTTTTTGACTGGCATTGACATTTATTTATAAAAAAAATCAGCTGTCAAAACTGTCGAATTTCAGATTTAAAAAGGTCGTGATTTTGATATGATATCGCTTCAAGGGATACGAAACGGTTATTAACCAGGGCTTTTTTTAATTCTTGAATAAAACACGGATGGTGTTGAGCTGGTGAATGGTGGATGCTGAATTTGCTTAGGTCTAGTTTTGATTTGGAAGATGTCACTCTTCTAATGACACAATTGATTTATTAAGAGAAATATTTTCTTTCCTACGACTAATCGCAAGAAACGGTTATGTTTATTGGCCACCGAGATCATGTAATTTGACACAGTTGGACTATTTTCTTTGGGGTTGCGTGAAAACCCAGGTATATAAGAACAATGCACTATCGATTCATAAACTAAAGTTATGCCAAAATGTAATCCACAATTTTGACAAAAGATTGGACGTCTGTGGAGTTGCAAGAGGTGGCCCAAGTTCTATGTTTTATTCAAGAATTTAAAAAAACTCTGAATTAGGACCCTTTAGATATTTCTGAGAGTTGATCTATTCTGTTAGTAGTCCCCTGCATCAACAGTATATTTTATGTAAATCAAGAATATCCAGTGCAAAAGAAATAAAATTAAAGTTGTAGTTCTTTTAAAGTTGCGAAAATCTAAATCTAAACTTTTCTTTAACTTTTTAAGATCGATTTTAAAACGACATCTTTCTAAATAAGAAGAAATAACATTAGTTTTGTCTTTGTTCTTACCGTGTATTCCTCGTAAGAGAGTTTTTCATTTTGGTCACGCACGTCCCATTCTCCCAACCGTATACGGATGTTGCTGTTGGACGTTCTAAAAAGGAGGAGGAATTAGAAGAAATTGAATTTTCTTCCAGCTCGTCTAAACTTCGCTCCAAGAATCTTTGGAAATTTTTCTGTAAATGAATTAACTGCGAACAATTGTCCTTTACGCTGTTGTTCCCGGCTTGAGCCTTTACAAATCACTCCGGCTTTTCAAAAATAAAAATACGAGGTTCAACTCATATGTTGTAAAATAAAAAGAAACATTTAATATTTGTACGAGAGCTGTTCGATAAGTACTCGACTTGGCACAGAGATAGCTTAAACACGATCAAACTGATTGAAAATTGATTAAAGTCAAGTTCGAGCTCTCAGAAAGTAGCATGTTTTAAGGGGTTTAAACCCGACGAACATAAAGAATGATTTTTTTAGTGATTTCCGATGGGGGTCGCTGTGAAACGAGTTGTGAGTTAGCGCAAGTGTCAACATTATTCAGTAGAGTTAACATTAGAGTAACCCTTACATATTGTC
This sequence comes from Cosmopolites sordidus, assembly GCA_031761425.1. Lineage (NCBI taxonomy): Eukaryota > Metazoa > Arthropoda > Insecta > Coleoptera > Curculionidae > Cosmopolites > Cosmopolites sordidus. The sequence goes on from JARFXV010000308.1 coordinate 1,563,847, forward strand.
AAAATTTATTATCGAAATTAGTGTTCTGTGCTCCAAGTTTATAGAGCATTTTGTACATTTTATAACCGAGCGATATATTAGCTGAATTATCGGCGAAATTTCGAACGCATTTCACACTGCTCGACATTAAAACAAAAAATTGTTTCTAAATAAACTATCGCCGCTGTTACTGGTGGTGTTGATGAACATCCATATTTATGAATTAATTAATGCGAATTGCTGCAGAGCGATAATCAATGATTATTTAATTCCGATTTTGATGGTATTGATTTGGAGGAGATGTGGTTCAAACAGGACGGCTCCATATGTCATACAGCCAAAGCAATAATCGATTTATTAAGGGAACAACATGGTGTGAAAATTATTTCGAGGAACGGACCTGTTAATTGGCCACCAAGGTTATTTTCTTTGGGGGTTACGTTAAATCGTCTCTCTTCTCTTCACGGTCTATGTTGATAAGCCATCAACTATTGACGCCTTGAAAGCTAATATAGATCGTCCTAATGTCCATAATGTCCTACTAAATGATCCTCGACTGAAAATATTCGAGTTTGTTGACGTTGTAAACAACTCCAGAGGGCATGCTAAACTATATTTTACGTAATGCTTGGGTATGAAGAAGCTTTTACCTCTGGGCTGTTTAGACTTGGAAACATCGTTATCCTTGTTAATTTTAGAAACAGTTAGAAATCACACGAAACTAAATCCGAAAAATATGCTAACCGACACTTGATGGAAATTCATTCATAAATAATAGAACTAAGACTTATGTCTTGTTAAAGTTATATTAATAAAAGCAAACATTGCCAACAATGCAAATTTTGAGTCAGTTATAATAACATAAAGAAGTAATATACCAGGTGTCCCATTAAGGATGGATCGCGGCCGTATCTTGAAAACTATTTATCCCACAGCTTTGGGGGAAAAAAAATTGTACTAAAAATGATCAAGAGAAATTCACCAAAAATATTTTTAAACTTCTAAAACGACCGCAAGAGGGCGTGACGAGCTAAACATTTAATTTTTTTTTTTTTGTTGTGTATTTTCAAGTGTTAACCGAGTAAGAAAAATTCTCAGTTATAATTAGCAAACTGTCTCCTACAACTTTGTTTTATGACATTTTGTCGTAACTTCGCGAATAAAGAAGTGTGGGGGGGGGGGGGGGGGGGGGAGTTTTACCTATTGAGATAAAAAGTCGTCTAATGTCCGTTTGCCTTAACCGATTTTCCTCAATTTGGATTCATTTAAAAGGCAAGAGATGTCAAGAGACATGTCAAGAGATATTTCGATTTTTCTGAAAAAATCAGTTATTATTTCACTACTACCTGCATTAAGTTAAAAAAATATTAACCTAATGTTCGCCTTCCTTCACACTTTACCCAGGCTTAGGACCGGTCCAAATTTTTCGTACCATATTAATTTGGAGCGTGTTTAAAGGCCAACGGGCCAACAACGAAGATAATAATAATAAGAACAGTCAAATAAAATTAACAGCACAACAGTCTAATAATTAACAGAATCTGAACTTTAACGCCTTTCTAAATGTTCAAAATGCCTTCCATCCTTAGAAATGCAAAGATTTATTTTTCGATGAGTACTAAAAACGGCAGCTTCAATTTCCGCTCTTGAAATGCTGGTTATTGAATTTTGAATTATTTCAATCATGTTTTCTCGTGTGGTAGGACGAGTTTGAAAAACAAGGTCTTTTAGTCTTCCCCACAAGTAAAAATCGAGGACTGTCAAATCCGGTGAGCGCACCGGCCACGAAAATAAACTACCCCGTCCTATCCAACGATTTGGAAACGAAGCATCCAAGAAGTTTCGAACCACCTACGAGAAGTGGGCAGGGCATCCATCATGCTGGTACCACATCTGTCTTCTTGTTTCCAACGAAACATCTTCCATTAGTTCTGGCAGTCCATTTTGTAAAAAATTTAAATATGTTTCACTATTCAAATGTCCATTAAAAATAAAGGGGCCAATAATTTTGTCTCCCAAAACACCACACCATACGTTCACACTCCATCTATTTTGGTGGTTGATTTTTAACATCCAGTGTGGATTAGCAGCTGTCCAGTAGTGCATATTATGTAAGTTAACGCCTCCATCACTGCTAAAAGTAGCTTCATCAGTCCATAGTATGCGTTTTAAGAATTGTTTATTTCCACTACACATATTTTTTAACCAGTGACAATAGTCGTCTGTCGAAATCGTTATCCAAAAGGGCTTGGTGTAAGACAACATGATAGGGGTGCAGCTTGCTAACACCTAATTCTTTAGATATTTGTCTGATACTTAAATGGGGGTTGGTTTCAACATAAGCCAGAACATTTACGACATTATCTCCATTACGAATCGAACGTAACCTGGTGCGGACTGGATCTGGATGCACAATTCCTGTTTCTCGTAAGCGTCTTGCTAGACGTGTAAACACCTTCTTCGAATAATGCCTTCTTTCGGAATATTGATTTGCAAATTGCCACTCTGCAATACATGCATTTCCAAAACATTGGAAATACAGTGCCAACATGTCATAGGCCTCGTTATTCGTAAAAGGCATTGTTAGATATTATTATAATAATTATTAATAATCAATAAATGCAATGTTGAAAATGTAATGCATTTCATAACTGACAAGTTAATTTGACTGTTTTTGTTTGTTTCCATGGTTCCCTTCTTACACTCTTTGTCTAATGTACCTAAGGATTACATGCGTTAATTTGGAAACTTGAAAACGCATAATTTCATTCATCCATTCATTTAGTTTAAAAGAAAGAGTAGGTATATTAATGACTGATTTCAATATTCTGTCAAGTAGTATTTAAGCATCACAAAAGAGAAAATGCAACAATTGGGGAAAGGCATTTTTTCGGCTTATGTAATTAAATTAGAAAATATTATCAAGGTCAGGATTAGAACATTTATGATGATTGATACTGAATAGATAATTTTATTTTTTAAATAAAATTGTTGAAGGTTGCGATTGCGACCTAAATATTAAGACCAATTTTTAACTTAATATTACGATAAAAATTAAAACTTACTGATTTTTTTCAGAAAAATCGAAATATCTCTTGACATGTCAGATATATCGATTTCGGGTTTTCACTGGACGATTCCTCTTTAAATTACCTTTCTTGCCATGTAGTAGAAGCTGTACCATTCCATTTGAAAAAATTGAACAAAACTTCAAAAAACTATTGTTGAATATAACGCCACCTCGCGGTTTCATTTATAAATTAAATAATTTATCTCCCAGATTATCTGATTGTCCCAGCAATTGCCTTTTAAATGAATCCAAATTGAGGAAAATCGGTTTAGGCAAACGGACATTAGACGACTTTTTATTTCAATAAGTAAAACTATCTTAAAATATATTATAGTACCAATGGAAGGAGAAAAGTACAACAACGAACATCATTTCTTTTAAATAAACAAATGTGTTTAAGGGACGTTTTTAAAAAGTTTTTTTTTGTTGCTTAAGGATCATAGAAATTAATAAAAATCTTACACAACTCTCCATGAAAAATGTAGCCGAAATTTAAGGTTTGTAATATTTTTGGTGAAAAATGATACCACGTTTAAATAATTCAGCATGAAAAAAATTCCTAAGTTTAAATAAACGTGCGTTACTGGTGAAATAAGGTGCGTTACTGGTGCGTTTAAGGTGAAATAAATAAAGATTCTGCATTTGCGAGTTATAAAATAATAGACGTTCTTGTTAGAGTCAATCTTACGTTAGCTCTTCTAGTAACAATGAATAGATTTTTCGCTCTTACGTTGCTACACAATGAGCTGCTGTTATAATCCATCTCTCATTCAACAAGGCACCTCCACAGGCCAGTTTCTTTGATAGAAATCCTGTTTTGATCAGAGCCACTTGCCAAGGATGCGAAGCAAATCCTGTCGAATGACCACCTACGATTCTATTGGATCTGGTGTGGAGTTCTCCACAACCTGCAACAAAAATATCATGTTTTAACTGACTCCCCAACTCAGTATATATATCTATATATATATATATATATATATATATATATATATATATATATATATATATATATATATATATATATATATATATATATATATATATATATATATATATAAGACAACTATATAAAGATTTTTAAAATAAATGAGAGTAAATTTATTTTGGGGTTTTTCTTTGACAGCTTTTTTCAGAAAAAAATTAAAGATTTGCTGATAAGGGATACCTGTAAAAATAAACAACATGATGCGAAGGCTTTCTTGGCTAATTTTCGATCAGCGCATTGATAATTGTTTAGTTTTGTGTTTCTTAATTAAAGAGAAACACCACTTAGATCGTGACACTCAATTACGTGCAGCGGGAATGATTGAAAGAAGCACGAGACAAAATGTAGATACTGAAGATTTTGATATCGGTTTTATAGCACACATTAAGTATGTGGGGGTGCCGATGTTGTCTAAAGGAAATCACACCAATATACTCCAGTGGATTGAAGAACATACAAACTTGCCTAGACTCACCTGGAAACTGTTTTGTTCTGTAATGAGTCTCGATTTTGGCAGGTTTGAGATACATGTAGAACAAGAAACTGGAAACAGAAAAGACTAGAAACCCAGAATGGAACAGGCATCAAATGGAAATAAATGGAGAGAAATTGAATAAAATGGAATGAAATGGAACGAAATGGAATGAAATGGAACGAAATGGAACGAAATGGAACAAAATGAAACGAAATAGAATGAAATAGAACGAAATAGGACGAAATGGAACGAAATGGAATGAAATGGAATGAAGTGAAATGAAGTGGAATGAAGTGGAATGAAGTGGAATTAAGTGGAATGAAGTGGAATGAAATGAATTGTAATGGAATGAAAAGGGAATTGAGTACAGAACAAGGGAAGGTACAGAACAATCATAAATAATAGAAGTCATACATAATTCTAAAAAAAACTCCAAGGATTGATCTGATACCAAATATAAACAAAAAGCCTTAGTGCAAAAAGGATTTGGTGTTTAGTGGTAAATCTCTTGGAGTTTGGTGTTTCACACCGATGATTTCAAAAGAATAATTGAATTGCTAAGCCGTCAAAGAAATACACGAAAATCAATTTACTCTAAAATATTTCGCTAACATTATATCGAACATCTTTATATAGTTGTCCCTTAGATTATTTTGACGAGTGTATTTGAAAAGTGAAACTATCCATATCAGAAAAGATGTGGGTGAAAAAATCACTATAATCATGTGGAGCTTAAAAGAAAGTGCTCGACGGACATATGTTGCAAATCAAAGAAAGTTTCTATAGATAATCCGATGTTTGTCACTTTATCGGCTGTAATAAATTTTAATTAATAATGAAAACCATAGTGAATTATGTGAATATTTATATGGTAAATAAAGATACTTTATAAACGGTCGTATGGTGAAAGAATTTTCATTAACATTAAAACAAGGTATATTTTTTAAACAAGGTCTGTTTTTTAGTTAGAAAAAAATATTATAAATATGATTAAAATATATTTTTCCATATTCTGCATACTTTTATCTACTTTTCTGCAAAATTTTCATTTTTTTCATGACTGCAGTTTTAACTTCGTCGTCGTTGAACCTTTGAACACCAAGAAACTCCTTTAAGCACCGAAAAAAGTGAAAATCACTGGGTGCAAAGACTGGATGTAAGGTGCATGATCCAGTTCTTCCCATCCAAAATACCTGATCAGACCTTGTGTTTGTGTATGGAGCAACATCACACCGGAAGACGGTTTGTATGCCGGAGTTTTCTCAAGGTGACACAATACGCATCAGAATTGATTGTTGTGCCCAGTTGCCATAATCCTTCGTGCTGAAATTGTTTCTTTGGCTTCCACTTTGGTTGACGATGATGTGTGTCGCCAGTCCATTGAATATTGTTTGGACTCAGGAGTCATGTGAAACACCCAAGTTTCATATCCTATAACGATATACTCTAACAATGAATCTCCTTGTTGATTGTATCAAGTCAAAAACGATAAAACACAGCCCAATCTCTTTGTTCTGTGATCGTCAGAAAACAACACAATTTTCGAAAATTCAGTTTCTCCGAAACAATGTTGTACTGACCTTGAAACCTGTGAAATTTCGCTTGATAACTTTGAAATCGTGAATCGTCGGTTCTCTCGAATTTTGTTGTTCAAATCACGAACCAAATATTCAGAAATAAGAGAAGGTCGGCCAGGGCGTGGCTCATAATGCACAATAATCCGCCCGTCGTTGAACATTCTCATCTACATTCGAACTTTACTGTCGCTCATAGCACAATCACCATAAACCTTACAAATATGATGGTGAATTTCCGCTGCTACCAAGTTTCTTCGACTCATTCACAAACAGACCTTATTTAAAAACTTTCTCTCGTAATTATGAGAGTAAACAGGTAATCACATTGTTAATATTGTTGGCTTCCAGTTTGGATGAGAGATACACCAATATCTCCTGTGCCTTCACAGAGAGTTTAAGCTCTCTCGAGACAGTTGAGAGTTCACAATCAGTTGACAGTTCTTGCTCGGTCCAATCGAGAAAAGATTCGAGCGGTTTCGCTCCGAAGTTCATTTTCAATTGAGTCTGGGTCTTCTGAGAATGTTTTAAAATACCTGAAAACCTGGGCCCTTTACTGTTTCCATTGGTCTGTTCGCGATTTGCAAAAGTTTCCTTTCGCACTGTACTCAAGTTTGAAGCCTGTCCCTGTGGTTGCTGGAAATTTTTGACACTCATTTTCAGAAAACGATCAATGAAAATCATCTCCACCAAAAAAATTGCTACGAATTGCTGCGATTGCTGATGGAATTGCTCTCCAGAGTCACCAAGTCACCAAGTGACTCCAAGTGACTCCAATTCCACGGGTTTCATGGGGCAATATTACTGAAGAAGATATATAGTTATTTGGTCATACCTGCGCCATCTCTGTGTCAGTTCAAGAACTTTTCGTTCTAATGAATCGTTTTATTTTGACCTCCGATTTTGGGTCTTGTTTTACCGCCATTTCCCCGACAGATATCACAGTCACAATTGTTATTATAGGTGTTTTTGTTAATAATCTCAATTTTGCTTATAGATAGGGTTATTAATACATTTGTTGGTATAGACTAATGAAGGTGAACATACGCCATCTAAAGTCAGTTCGTTATTGGCTGACATTTTGCAAAAAACATAGTTTTTCATAGCTTTGAATATGTCGAATTATGTACCAGAAAAAGAAGTTTTGTGGGGAAGTTTAATAACCCTCTCCCATTTGATAGAAACGGCTGGTAAAACTTATCGATTGTTGGTTGAAGATGATAGGCAACCTGCTCTAACCCAAAAAACCTGGTTTAAACGCTTTAAAAGTGATGATATAAAAGACAAGGAGCGTCAAGGATAGTCGAAAAAGTTTGAAGATGCAGATTTGCAAACATTTTTAGATGAAGACCCAACTCATACGTTGAAACAATTTAACAGATGCACTGAATGTTGCCCATTCACCATTTGCGAACGTCTACACGCATTGGGAAAGATCCAAAACGAAGGGTAATTGGTTCTATATGAATAGAAGGAAAGAGACATTGAAAAACGAAAAAACACCTGTGAAATTTTGCTTGCCAGATAGAAAAAAGGAAAATGGATCTATTTTGACAAGTCAAAGTGCAAAAGGCGTTGTTGTGAATTTGGTGGATAATAGGGGAGCTGCGTATTGTAAACTGTTTAAACCTGGTGGAATTATTGCTGATGGTCGATTCCGACAACACTTGATAAAAATGAACCAAGTATTGAAGAAAAAATGACCAGAAAATCTGTAAAAAAAACTATTTAACAACGTTAAATGGGACGTCCTACTCCACCCGCTATATTCATCGGACTTAGCTCCTTTGGACTACCACTAATTTCGATCGATACAACACGGACTTTCAAAACGACACATACATTCTTTCGAAGAAGAGAAAATTTGGTTTGATTAATGGTTGCCGTCTAAAAAGCAAAAGTTCTTCTGGCGCGGAATCTATTTTTTGACAGAAAGATGGGAAAAAGTAATAGTTGACAATTGCCAATACATAATTAACGATTATTAAAGAAATTTATTTTGTTTTGGAAATAAATTCTACAATTTTGCGAAAAAGTCGACATAGTACTTCCTCTACATCTAACATTTTCTTACAAACCTCTTCTCTGCCGTGAACGCTGTAGTGACCGATATGAATATTAAAACTTAGGAATAAGAACATGCAAAAAATTGTTTATTAAATTTGTAAACCATATTAAGAAAGTTCCTGAAAAGGTGCAACCTCAGTCCCCAGAGTGCACACCGTTATAAAAAAACACCATGGTTAGTTACCAATATTTCCATACGGTTCAATATATCCAACTGATACCCCCTGATGGCCATAATCGAAATCGTCCTCGTTGTGTTCAAAGTCACCATGATGACTAACAGGCCGGTTGTTTATGTACAAGTTCACCGGATAGTTCACACCATTCAAATTTGGTTTGGGTCTACCGGGAGCAAACTCCAGATCGTGAGGACGCTGACTGGAAGATGACGGTTTCAGGTGATGAAACGACGGTCTGGCCACGTCGTTTGACTCAGGTCGCGTATCCTCCAGACTATCTGGTGGATACACGCCCACCAGGTGATAGATGTCTGAATCTTTCGTGGTAACATTTAAAAGTTAAACACAAAAACACAAAACGAATGTTTTTAGTTAGTTTTGAACTTCACTCTATATATTTTGAGTTTTTTTTATTTACAATCTGTGTAATGGGAAGGCTCATAGAGTAGATCACTGAATGAAACAAGAACGTTTTAACTACACTTTTTACCTTACGATTGATACTCACCTCACGAAGTAGCCTTGCACGGAAAATGGAGAACCACAAGGAATATGTAGCAGAGAAATGGGGAAAAAAGGTGTTTTGGTAAAAGAACAACTTACCAGGTGTGTAAGTTAGTGTATTTTTTAAAAGTTCACAGTCCACAATGTTGGTCGCCGAACCATTTGTGATTGTTTGCATGCCATGGAAAAGATCCAAAAGGCAGGGGTACCACATTAGCTGAATTACAAACAGATGGAAAAACGAAAAACGGTGTGGAAGTTTTGCCTTCTCGGCATGAAAGAAAAACTTTCTTGCATCAGATCATGACTGGAGACGACGAATGGCTGACCGAGAACAACCATCAACATCGACCGCAAGACAGTTGATACCGTGCACTATCGTCAGGAGTGATCAATTTGAATCATCCATTGATCGAAAAGCGACCAGAATGGGCAACAAGATACGAAAAAGTGATTTTGCAGCACGACAACGCCTCATCACACCCAGCGATCCGAAATACTATTTCTGCACTTGGCTGAGAAATCTTGCCCCAACCACCTTACTCACCAGAATTGACCTCTTCGGACTATCATTTGTTTTCATCGATGTCTCACTTTGAACATGAAATAAAATAACACTCTTCTCATGAAACACTTCAACAATTATGGAGATGGGACTGGACCACCTCAAAACAAGTACGATTTTTCTGGGAGAACATTCACAATTCCTCAGATCGATGGGAAAATATGCAGCTAGCGATGAATAATTAAGAATAACTAAGCAAATTGAAAAGTTCGCTGACCGAAAAGGATGACACGAAAGATAAGATATCAGATGATATAAGATGATGATATAAGATATGATGATATAAGATATGATGATATAAGATGTAAGATGAAAGATAAGAGGTTTATAGTTGGAAAAAGTACTTTATTCTTCCATATATTCTCCCTTAAGCTCATTACATTTCCAGCTGTTCTTCAATTCATTTATTCCATCTCTGAAGTGATTTTCTGGAAGTTTGGATTTTCTGGAAGTCAAATACAGCTTCTATAACTTCTTCATTTGATGAAAAACGCTTGCCTTATAGGGATTTTTTGAGTATTGGGAACAGATGAAACTGAGAGGAAGCCCGATCTGGTCAATAAGGTGGATCCTCCAATAATTCGTAGTGTAACTCCTTCAATTTGGCCATTGCAAGAACACCTCTGTAAGCCGTTGAATTGTCTTGATGAAAAATCATTTTTTTTCTTCACTAAAGCAGGTCTTTTGTCATGAATTTTTGATTCAAAAGGTTTGAGTAATAATGTCCTATTATTGTTCAGGATCATAGTGGTAAATCCAAGTCTCATCCATAGTTACAAAATGATAACGGTTTAAAATCTATTTTATTATTTCGAAAAAGATCCAAATGTTTACTATTTGCACATACGTGACGACCAGAAACAGGATCGTCATCCATGCTTATACCACCACGTTGAAACTCACCTGTTCACTTACAAACCATTATTTTGAAGGAGTAAACTCCCTTAATATATTTCCATTTTACTATGAATTTCAATTGCCTTTAAACCTTTTTTTACAAAGATTTTTTTTTACTGCAACTGCAAGTACAAATGAATTGACAGATCGACTTGAAACTTCACACATGTTCATATGAAGGATGAAACTTCAAAATGTAGTAGATTATATAGTTCTTTTACTGCTCTATAGGTGTCGCTCCGCGAACTTTTCAATTCGTCTAGTATTAACCACCATACCTGATTTATAATGGCGGCTATAATACCATGTTTTATGTTGCCATATATATGCCATACTTATGTTGTTCGTTCAGTCCGAATAAGCTGAACAAACTGGAGGAACCACATAGAACCAATGAGTTTGGAGCCTTGGGACCACTAAGGAGATTGTACGGAGATAGCAGAAGTCAAAAAAGAAATAACCGGATATATGTCTAATAAAATAAGAAGATTTTAGTACGGATTTTATTTTTGCGAGGTTCGCAAAATCACTATTATCACTATTATCTTCTACATGTACTCATAACATAACTGGTTTGATTTGTATCTCAAAATATATAGAGTTGGGCTTATATTTTTTTTTTATTTTTTTGATAAAAAAAACACTGACTCTAATAAAACTTACTAGCATTATGTAGTACACCTACATCAGAGTGTTGCGTAGGCGTGGCGTGATGGTCGCTGGTGTCTTTATCCACACAACAGGACCAGATCATGCCTCCAGAACACAGATCCAACGGTCTTCCTCCAACCAGGACGCAGGAAATGCTGAGGCCGCATTCGTATTTGACACCACGATATCGGCACGATTGGGGTATCACTGTAACAAATGACGATTAAGGAAACAAATTATTCCTAAAATGTAAATATTTTTACTGTTTTACGAGTGACTTTTATTTCTGCACAACTGTAATATTTTTCTTCTTTATAAACAAGAAAAGTTAAACAAATAAAGTTTATAAATTAGGAATTAATTTAATTGAGGGTGGGTCTCCAATGAAACCTCTGAATGCTAAGAAATCGTACTTTTAATGATTATTTTAAAATACTACACATTGAATATACTACATATATATATATATATATATATATATATATATATATATATATATATATATATATATATATATATATATATATATATATATATATATATATAGATATATAGTGTTAGATTTTCTTGTTGGGCTCCACAATCTCATGTGGAACACACAACAACCTGCGTCTCCGCCTAAATGAACACTTTTGTTGGTTGCTTGACTGGGAGGAGCACCACCCATCTCCTCAACTTGATAACATATGTTTCATCTCTCGAGGTTCAGATTCATCAGGGCGCCGACATATACCATCCCATCAAGAATAGGGAGACCCTATCCACAGCCAACAACCCATGTTTTCGCCGACCTCCCGTCGGATGGCGTATATATGTAGTGTTAGAGTTTCTTGGTGTGTGATGCCACTCAGCTACTGCTGTCTCATTGAACGCAGTCCAAAGTTGAGATTAAATCATCTCCTGATGATGCTAATATGGTTAGCGAAACGTGCGTCGAGCAGTTCAAAAAAGTGTTTTGGGGTTTAGCGGTAAATCTCTTCAAGTTTAGTATTTCACACTAAAGGTTCCAACAGAAGAATTGATCTATGTTTCTCTTGTTTAAAAATATGCTCTTCTCATTCTCTCATCAATTTCTTTTTCTATTTTACCATCACTTTCAATTATTGTTACTTATAATTCTTTAACCTGTTGTATTTCTTTTCCGTTCAATCTTATTTCATGTATTTTTTGTTCTCTTCGTTTTTTGTTTTACTTACAGTTGCTTTTATATTTATATTTCTAATGCTCTATCTTAAAAATTTGATATGTTTTTGTATTCTTCTTATGAATTGTGTTGAATCAATTATAAAAATGAATATAGGATGACAGTTGATTTGGTAGATTAATTTGCTGATACTATTGATTTTCTGAGTTCATTCAATCAAGACATTCAATTTTCACAGGTTTGAATTTGAGATACAGAATTTATTTTCCAAGAATTTATTTAAAGAAGGAAAAACTCTTCCAAAGCAAAATTAGTTCAGAGTGTATTCGTTTAAGGAAATTATGGATGAAGCAAAGTTTTTTTTCGGTTTAAGAATAAAAAAAATATAAACAAGATGAAACGGCAATGAACAATTCTCTATCACCATACTTATTAATGAAAAAAAATTGAAAATATTTTCCAAGGGTGTAGCTAAGATATATGGAAAATATATCATGCAAATTCAGGAAATTAATGAAAACATTTTCAAAAACACGTTCATGGTAATACCGTTGATGATCAATTAATACGGGGGCTAGATAAAACTTACATATCAGTTTTATTATGAATCTAGATCAACATTACATTGAAATAAGCTCAATTTTTTAAATATTTTCTGGCACATTAATGAATCTATCAGATAGATAAGTTAGTTGGCTTTCTAGTACACATTCTTTCTAAACCTCCGTCTAAAAGTATTATAACTGAGCCTATGTTCTTCATAGTTTGTAGAAAATGTGTTAGACAACGTATTAGAAACTTTAAATAAACTCAGATCTGAGTCATAAGAGGGATTTAGATCGATATTTCTTTGAAACAAGCTTACATGTTAAGACATTTTCTGATAAATCCATGAATTTGATAAGTAGAAAACTTTGGTGGCCGTCTAAAAACATTCTTTCTCTGTATCTAAAATTATTACAGCTGACCCTTTTTTCTTCATATTTCGCACGAAATTAGTTTCAAAACTCATTAGAAATATGAAATGAACTCAGATATGGGTTTTAGAGGGATTTAGATCAACAATTCAGTAAAACAAACTCAAATTCTAAGATGTTTTCTGCTAAATCAATGAATATGGCAAGTAGAAAAGTTAGATGGTTTTCTAAAAACCTTCTTTCTCAATCTGCATCTAAAATTATCATAATTGAGCCGATTTTCTACATATTTTGCACAAAATTTGATTCAAGACCTTTAAAAATAAGATGAATTTGAATTAACTTTCGTTGAAACAAGCACAAATTTTAAGATATTTTCAGGTAAATCCATGAATCTGGTATATACGAAAGTTAAGTGATCTTCTAAAAACTTTCCTCCACAATCTGTAGCTATAATTATGGTAACTGAGTGTTTTTTACTCCATGTTAAACAGGGTCCATACGCTACAAATTGTAGCGTATTTTGTGTGAGTAAATGTGAACTTTTTATAACGTTATCATTACAAAAAATGTGTTTAAGTTAATTAACCACAACCAAATGAATTGATACTACGTAAATCTCTTTGAGTTGAAGGTTTTTATTTTTAATTTCATCAAATGAACTCAAATCTGGCTCATAAGATGGATTTGAATTAAACAAGCTTAAATTTGAAGCTATTATCAGGTATCTGTCATGTAGAGAAGTTAAGTGATGTGATAGGAATCTTCTTCTTCAAACTGTATGTAACATTATCAGAACTGACCCTTACTTCTAAGCATATCCATCAAAGTGTCTTGATCACCTGAAGGTAAGCCACCTCTCTTAGCCAGATTGTTGAGCAGATGCAGTTCTTCAGTTTGCTTCTCATTGGGCAGGCTAATCGAACTCTGGATCGTCGCTACAACCAACACCATCACTAGAATCACAATGTCACCAGAGACTTTCCCCATTTCTCAAGCACACCGTCTTAACGGATAGAAAATATAAGCGAAACTAACTATTATAACCGCGATTGCACCTTTTTAATGAACTTTATCAGCTAACCAATTTTCGTTTTGCGGTTTTCTTTATCGACGATTTCCTTTCAGACCAGGAATGAAACAATTTGACGTCAGTCGGATTGATTTAAATCCGCGTACAAGCCGTGTTCGAGTGCCGTCTACCTGTCATCCCTTCGATGTTCACGTGACGCGCTACAACCCCGACCAAGTGACTAGCAACGACTTTCCATCGAAAGTGCCGTGGCCGGGAACCAAAACAAATGAAGACGGGCCTACTGAAGACATTTGTTTCTGGTCGGGTAACTGTTGACAAGTGAAAGCTGAAAATATTAGTCCGGGGGTATATGGTGTACTTTAGTCTGATAGTGGATCTATTAAATTTTTCTCTAGTCGGAATGGTTACAGTAGAATTTTTTGGTATTCGAAATTTATGTTTTTTTCCTTTATTTGGGTTTTTCGCCACTATCTAAAACTCAAAAAATATCAAAAATACCTGTTCTTATTTAAAGAAAGAATCACTGGGTAAAAACAAAAAACCAAACGGAGACAAATTTCTCAGTGATTCTTTTTTGTAATAAATTTGCCTAACGAACAAAAATTTAAAGATATAAAAATATTATAAAAATTTTTACAAACTTTTAACGTTAACGTTTCGGAGGGTACTCTCCTCCCGTTTTCAAAACTAAACTAAAAAATAAATTATATTAATTTGTAATATATAAAGTAACGAGTGAAAGTAAATATATTTTTTTGTATATGTCAACGATACTTACATTGACAACAATGGATTTTCATGACAGTGACATACTACCAAAAAATATATATAGGTAATGTTTACTGTGTGATTGTTTATTGTACTGATTGTGTATTCAACTATTTAAATGTTTTTAATTGTATTCTTTAGAATCGGGAACCATATTGAATTTAAATCTACCGAAGGCATAGCAATACAGTTATTTATATAGCGGTTTCTTTTAATCTTCTGTATTTTGTTACCGATTCTTTTAATACCGTTTTGGAATTATTCCAATTGATTTTATGACCCGATTCCCATGCGTGTTGACAAATTCTAGATTTATTAAAATCGCCCTTTTTAAGAATGTTTTTATGCTCTTTTACTCTAACATCTAACGGTCTAGATGTCTCACCTATATAGAATTTGCCACATTCGCAGGGAATTTTATAAACCACATTTTTGGTATTTTGTTGTATATTGTTTGGTTTCGTCTTTGTTAATAGAGATCTAAGAGTATTTTTTGTTTTAAATGTCGTTCGTATGTTGTATTTATTTCCTACTCTTTTAATTGTGTCAGAAATACCGCGGATATAAGGGATTGTGAGGTTGATTGTTTGAGAGTTATTATTATTGTTATTAATAATTTGTCTGTTTTGTCTAGTATCAAAATAGTTTTGATTGATTGCGCGGTTGGCTCTTGGTGAAACATAGTAACAATGATAATAATTAAAACACTTGGTATTTGTTTCACAATATATTCAAGATATTCTCTAACATGTTTCGGCCTCGCGACCATTCTCAAAGAGAGTTATGTATAAACTAAACTAAAGTTTCATTTGGTATTATTAATAATACCAAATTAATACATAGCTGCAATAAAAGCAGGCTGTTAAATTACCTGGAAATTTTCGAAATTAAAAAAGCCATATACGACGGCAAAAACCTAACAAACACCCAGCTAGACTTCGGAAATACTCCAATTATTGATAGTGTAATAAATTTAACGAGAAAAAACCGACTTCCATTAGACAGCACTTTGAAACTTTAGTTTAGTTTATACATAACTCTCTTTGAGAATGGTCGCGAGGCCGAAACATGTTAGAGAATATCTTGAATATATTGTGACACAAATACCAAGTGTTTTAATTATTATCATTAGTATCAAAATTTTTAAGCGATTTATCTATAAAATTTTTTGAGTAATTATTTTTTATTAAAATGTCTTTTATGTGATTTGTTTCTTTTTGTATTGTATCACTGTCGGTACAAACAAGTTTTGCTCTGTCATATAAACTTTTAATTACTCCTATTTTGACCGATTTTGAGTGATTTGAAAAGAAATTGAGATACCTATCTGTGTTTGTCGGTTTTCTGTAAACTGTAGTTCTTAATGTGTTGTTTTGTTTTATTATTAAAGTGTCGAGGAATGGCAATTTATTCTCCTTTTCCATCTCTAAAGTAAACTTAATTGTAGGCTCTCGAGAATTTATAACTTGTAAAAAAATATTTAGATCGTCAATGCTATGTTGCCATATAGCAAAAATATCATCAACATACCTAAGCCATATTAATGGTTTTTTAAGAGATTTATTTAATATGTCATTCTCGAGTTCCTCCATAAAGATATTACTCATCAAAGGAGAAAGAGAAGAATCCATTGTCATTGTCATGAAAATCCATTGTTGTCAATGTAAGTATCGTTGACATATACAAAAAAATATATTTACTTTCACTCGTTACTTTATATATTACAAATTAATATAATTTATTTTTTAGTTTACAGTTTTGAAAACGGGGCGAGAGTACCCTCCGAAACGTTAACGTTAAAAGTTTGTAAAATTTTTTATAATATTTTTATATCTTTAAAATTTTGTTCGTTAGGCAAATTTATTACAAAAAAGAATCACTGAGAAATTTGTCTCCGTTTGGTTTTTTGTTTTTACCCAGTGATTCTTTCTTTAAATAAGAACAGGTATTTTTGATATTTTTTGAGTTTTAGATAGCGGCGAAAAACCGAAATATAGGAAAAAAATATATGAACACGCCACAATCATTCGTCATAATCATAGTTGCTCGACCAAATTTGAAATTGTTAAACTTTTATTATAATAATCAAAAAGAAAAATTTGCATTACTATTTAGGAGCGATATACTGTTTGTAAACATTTGCAAGTAATAAAGAGTAATGCAGCCGAATCTGAGATTGAATTATTCGTGCCGTCCATATATTCTTCCAATATTAGTACAGATTGTTAATTCATGAATCTGACATGAAGAAAAGTTAGTTTGTCTTCTAAAGACCTCATTCTTCAATCGACATCTAAAATTCTCATAACTGAACCAATTTTCTCCATAATTTGTAGAAAATTCCGTTTAAAACGTATCAGAAATATTGAACGAACTCAGATCTGAGTCATAACAGGGATTTAGATCAATATTTTGTTAAAACAAGTGCAAATTTTAAAATATTTTCAGGTAAATCCATGAATTTGATCAGTAGAGACGTTAGGTGGCTTTCTAAAAATTTTCTTCCTCAATCTGCATCTAAAACTATTATAATTATGTTTTTTTCTAGATATTTTGTACAAAATTTAATTGAAGCTTAATTAAAATGTTAAATGAACTCAAATCTGGGTCATAAGAAGGAATTAGATCAACATTTTGTTGAAAAAAGCTCAAATTTTAAGATAGTTTCTGGTAAACCCATGAATTTGGCAAGTAGCCAAACAAGCAACCAAACCAAACCTGCATCTAAAATTATCATAATTATGTTTTTTTCTAGATATTTTGTACAAAATTTAATTAAAAATTAATTAAAATGTTAAATGAACTTAAATCTGGGTCATAAGAGGGAATTAGATCAACATTTTGTTGAAATAAGCTAAAAATTTTAAGATATTTTATGGTAAACCTATCAATTTGGCAAGTAGAGACGTTATATGGTCTTCAAAAAATCTTCTCCTTAACCTGCATCTAAAATTATTGTAATGAACCTTTTTCAAGATATTTTATACAAAATTTGATTTAAAATTCATTAGAGAAATGTTAAATCAACTCAAATCTGGGTCACAAGAGGAAATTATATCGACATTTTACTTACACTTTTACTACATTAAACAAGGTCAAATTTTAAGATATTTTCTGGTAAACCCACGAATTTGGCATGTAGAGAAGTTAAACGATTTTTAAAAAACCTTCTTTCTCAACCTGCATCTAAAATTATCATATTTGGACCTTTTTTCTAGATATTTGGTACCAAATTGAATTTGGAATTAATTAGATAAATGTTAAGTAAACTCAAATCTGGTTCATAAGTGGGAGTAATATCAATATTTTGTTGAAACAAGCTCAAATTTTAAGATATTTCCTAGTAAACATATGAATTTGATATGTAAATAAGTTAGGTGGTCTTCTAAAAACCTTCTTCTTCGGCCTGCATCTAAAATTATCATAATTGAGCCTATTTCCTAGATATTTTGTATAACATTTATTTTAAAACTTATTGGAAAAATGTTATATGAAGTCAGATATGGACTAAAATGGACTAAAATTTAATTGAAGCAAGCTCAAATTTTATTATATTTTCTGGTAAATCCACGAATTTGGCAAGTAAAGAAGTTAGATGATCTTCAATAAACCCTGTTTCTCAACGTACATCTAAAATTATCATAATAGAGCCTTTTTTATCGCTATTTTGCTCACAATTTGATTTATAATTAATTAGAAAATTGTTAAATGAACTCGAAACTGGGTCATAAAAGAGAATTATAACAATATGGTGAAACAAGTTCAAATTTTAAGATATTTTCTAGTAAATCTATTAATTTGATAAGTAAAGAAGTTATGTGGTCTTCTAAAAACCTTCTTCATCAACCTACATCTAAAATTATCATAACCGAACTTATTTCCTAGATATTTTGCACAAAATTTGATTTGAAATTCATTGGAAAAATGTGGAATGAAGTCAGATATGGGCCATAAGGGGGATATGATTCAACATTTCCTTGAAACAAGCTCAAATTTTAATATACTCTCTGGTAAATCCATGTCTGCTGGAGGGATTTTTTCCGGATGTATGCAAACTATCTAAAATAATACTTTTTCAAAAAAAGCACAGACACAAACATATAAGGGGTTACACTATCTTGAAATTTTCAAAAAATCGTTTTTTTTTTGGCTAAATAAATTGTCAATACTTTTAAGAATATTTTAAACTTTGAATCATTTTAAAATTTCTGTTATATCCGAAGTTATAGTCATCAGAAGGAAGCGGGCCAGAGAGTAAACCTGAAACTCAGGTAACGCTGCATGTTTACGAAACCATAAAGCGTCGACAAAGGTTTTCTTTCATTCACTCCTTCCCCATAATAAAAGTATTTGGATTTTGTTTTTGGTTTGGCAAATATTTGGTTTTAGGCTCTGACGCCGCAATTTCTTTACTTTTGCGTTTTTCTCGAAACTACTTTTTTCAAACTGGTGGACACGATATCTCAAGATCTACTCCACCGATCTTGTTCAAATTTATAACACATTTTCTTTAAAATATCATACATGTCGCTACGTGTTTTTTTTTGATTGGGTGCCTTGTTCAAAAGTTATGCATTTTTTAAACTCAAAATTTGGATACAAATTTACACTTTTTTTTTCAAACAGGTGCCATTTCTACAAAAAAAAAATTATCCTCTACGTTGATAAAAATAAAAATTTTCTTTATTCTCTACGTTGCGCGATAGCTGTTACCATCCTCAGTATTGGATTCTTTTTATTTCACACAGTGGCTTACAGAGAAATCATGTCCACCGCCAGCAAAGATTTTCAAAACAGTGTCCTACTTGATGGCACATATCTCTGCCCTTTTTATTTTTTTCTAATTACTAGTAAAAATAGTATGTACATGAGTAAAATATTTTTTATACTCTTAACAGCTGCATCACAAAAAAATTTTACGCCTATTTTAAAATTTTTCCTTTAAAACAGTTTAGTTTCCATAGAGCCAATTTTTTAAATGTCTTCGCTGCCTTATGTGACCTGATTGATGTAAATATAATGGTTTGAACGTCTGTGTTAGTCTCCTACATGATTAATTCAAAACATTCGACGGAATTAATGTTAAACTCGTGGGTAAAATTTTACATAATGTAGACATATCAATGAATGGCAATCATGAACTATCTTAACCTCCAAGAGATTTACCACTAAACCACTAAACTCCAAATAACTTTTTAAATTTCTTAACGCGCGTTTCGCTAACCATGTTAATATCCTCAGGCCATGTTTCAATCTAATTCTAAATTGTTTTATTTTTACGACAACTGTACCTAATGAAGCGTGTACAAATTATAAATTGCGAAATTATCTAAGCGTTACATTAACAAAGGGTCTTTGTAATGATTTAATTATATATATATATATATATATATATATATATATATATATATATATATATATATATATATATATATATATATATATATATATATATATAATTTAAGTATCATGTAAAGGAATTTTAAATCATACATATGAGCCTGCACTACAGGAGGTAATGTTCGCCTAATTTGACTTAAAAATGATCAAGAAAATTGTTCTAATTGTCATCAGTTCTACAAGAAAAAATACTTGGTTGACAATATGTACTTGCTACACCCAAAACAATAATTACATTTATTACACCATGTAAAGTCTTATTGTTCTTTTTTTCTCTATCATTGTCCTTTTTGGTCGTACGGATTACCCAAATCTTCAATGACAAACACGATAACTTTATCAATGATATGACAAAATCCACAATGCACGCTCGAAAAATAATAAAAATCACCGCTATTTAGAGTAAAAGTGAAAGCGACAATGTCAAAATAGAAGAATATATTTCGTAAAATATCGTACTTTCACTGTGGCCCATCAAGCAGGCTCGAGTTTTCATATTTTCATGCACCTGGTCGGAAATAGAACAGTATTTTGTCGATAATGATCAGAAAAAGGAGAAGAGGAAGAAAAACGAGTGAACTACTTTGATAATTTGTATAATAACGCATTGAAACTCCATATTCACCTGATACGTTACCAAGTTAAATTCCTTTATTTTGTTTGTTGTTACTACTTGATGTATACAGTTTTGAATCAACATTTTTTATTTGACTATATCGTGACAGAGAAAACACATCATTCAATGGAAATTATTCTTTGGTATCTGACGATATACATAGTAAGTCGGAAAATAACGAAACTTTTTTTAAATAAAAAAAAGCAATTTGTTTTATTGCCAATTTTGTTTTCTTTTTATTCAAAACACATCCCTTCCGCATCAGTACACCGCTGGATACGTTCAACCAATGCTAGTATAGATTTTTTAATGGCGTTTTTCGGAATTACCTCAATGACATTCGTCACGGCTTCTTCGATTTGTGTAACACTGTCATAAAACGTTATTTTCATGGCCCGTTTGAGTTTCGGGGACAGGAAATAGTCACACGGTGATAAATCAGGCGAATACGGAGGATGCTGAAGCACCCAGACCCGACAATTTCCCGGTGCTCGATATTCGATTCTCACAGATTCTCTCTTCATAACACCCAGATAATATTCGTCACTGACATGGATGAAATAATCAAAGAATGTACACAGAAAAGTAAAATACTAGCAATGGGGTACAGGAACCTTCATCTCCAAATAACTGAAACATCGCAAGGAGCGTTTGCTGACGATGTAGCCCTCATAGAAAGTCATGAAACAAATCAACAAAGAAATTTAAGAGTGTGAAACAAAGGATTGGAAAGGAACCGAACGAAACAGGAGCAAAACTAAAGTAATAATGATAGAAGACGAAGTGAAAGAACTAAACATAGAATTAGATGAAACTAAAATCGACCAAGTCAGTACATTTCAATACCTGAGAGTGACATTACAAGAAACTGGAAGACAAGACATTGATATTACAAACAGAATAGAAAAAACACTACAATTGTACCATACAATGAAAAAAATATATATCAGCAACAAGGAAATAACCAGAGAGACAAAATTAAAAATATTTTAAAACCAGTGCTAACGTTTGGACCTGAATCCGCACGGAAGCAGAGAAAAATAAAATACAGGCGATAGAAATGAAATACCTTTAAGAGAAGAGTAAGAGGACTGGCAAAGATGGAAAGAATGAGAAACGCACAGATAGAAATGACCTATAAATAGAATCTACATTGCAGTACATAGATCAGAGAGAGTTGAATTGGTAGGGACATCTACAGCGAATGAGAGAAACTAAATCAGTAACACGAACATCGGAAACAAAAATATAGAGAAACAGGACGAAGGATGGACCCAGAATCACTTGCAACAAAATAATAGAAATCTATTAGAGAGAAAAAGATTAGGAAGGACGGAGGCGAGGAGGTTGGCAAGGGACAGAAAAGAATGGAGGGAGTTTGTACAGACATCCATATAGTTTAAAAATGAAAACACAACTGTACCCCAAGCCAGCCTGGCTTTGCGACCGGCCTGAAATTGCTTATACCACTCCAACACACGTTTACGAGATAAGTAATCATCACCATAAACCTTTTTCATCAGTTTAAATGTATCTCTAAAAGTTTTACCGAGCTTCAAAGAAGAGTTAACATTAACTCTTTGTTCCATCGAGTTTTTGTGATGAGGTAATACAAAGTACTATCACTTTAAACTCTATACATTAACAATGGGACGATCGATTCTAATGATAGTGGTCTCGAATTATAGACGATATATACACATATTTCAATTTATATATTGTTCCAATAGATGCCGCTAATAACTTTCTGTAACTTTTAAAAATTCCGGTAGGTTTCCTCATAAGAAATTGATTTTCAGATATTCCTCCTTCGTCTCGGCTGTCTTCGTGATGGTCGGGTACCTTAATTACCCTGCACCGCAATGTAAGGTAGTTTGTTTTGTTTATACCATTGCCCTCTTCGCTGTCTCTATCATCTCAGTATATTCTGAACGCCACATTGTTACGTTTACGTACATTTACGTTTCAAACAGTGTTGCCGCTATTACGTTTCATCATTCTGACGCTCTTACTGGAACTCATTGTTAAAACGTAAAAGTATCTTTTATGGATGGAGATAATATTATGTAAGTACTATACTATGTAAGTACTTATACTTACATCCAAGTTCATCAAAAAACCTCTTCTTGGGCGGTGGATAATATAATCCGTCTGATATATCATTTGATTCATCTGAAAAAAATGAAAAGTTCATAAAATAAAGCTTGCCAATTTTAATAAATTTGTACTTTAATTTTCTTATATTTTTTTTAAATTAGATTAAATTTTAAAAATAGCTATTTTTGCGTCACCCTTTCAAAAGCTAATTTTGATTAGCGTAAGTTATTTTTATCGACACATAAAAAGTGTGTCAATCAACAGTAAAAGTAAAAAAAAATCGGAATTGCAGACTCTATTTTGCAGTGTTATATATCATTTATTTTTTCATGTAGGATTATTATTTTTGGTAAAGATATTAGAAAAACTATGACTTAACTTTTAATGCAAATAAAATTTGCCTACGTTATACAGGGTGTCCAGAATAACTAAGACAAATAAAAAAAATCAAAACATCAACTATTTCTTGAAATGGAACGTCTAATATTTTTTCATTTTACAATATTTCTAAGACAAAATACTTCGCGTTTTCGCATTTTCCGGAATCGACTTTAGTTCTCGCCGCGAATTCTCTCTTATGTCTTCTATTGAATGAAAACGCATGTCTCGAAGTGGTAATTTGAGTTTTGGAAAAAGAAAGAAGTCGGCCGTAGCCATACCAGGTGAATGCGGTGGGTGTTCGATGATGTTTGTTGAGTTTTTGGTCAGAAATTCGTTCCCAATGATATCCTTGTGACATGGTGCGTTGTCGCAATGCAAAATCCAAGAGTTTTCTTTCAACAAATCTGACCTTTTTCGACAAATTTGCTCCTTCAAACGCCGCATAACGTTCAGATAATATTCTTTGCTTACCGCCTGACCTTCTGGCAAGAATTCCGAGTGCACAACACCGAGATGATCAAAGAAAACACTCAACATCACCTTAATTTTTGATCGACTTTGAACGGTTTTTTCGGGTTCGGCTCAATTGGAACGCGCCATTTTGAAATTTGTTGACTGATTTGCTGTCCAATTCGTATACCCATGTCTCATCACCAGTTACAACGCGTTTTATGAATGTGGAGTTGGAATTTATTCGTTCTAGCATGTCTTCAGTGACTTTTACGCGACTGACTTTCTGAAGAAAATTCAGATCTTTCGGTACTAGTCGAGCGGCAACGCGTTTCATGCCTAAACGATCGCTTAAAATGGTACGAATTGATTCGTGGGGCATAGAAAAATCAGAAGCTATCTCTCTCAAACTTAAATGACGATTTTCAATCACCATCTCCTTCACTTTAGCAATGTTAACTTCAGTTGAAGACGTTGATAGCCGACAAGAGCGAGTCAAACATCTCGACCCGTTTTGAATGTACCACTGTACACTGTACACATATACACTGTACACATATAACACTGTACCACTCATATGCATGTGTGTTTGATAAAGTCGATTCACCGTAAGTCTTCTGCAACCTTTTCAACGACTCGGTACTTTGTTCGATGTTTTTATCCATTGTAAAAATTTCAAAACACATTTGAAATGAACTGACCAAATCGAGCACTGTATACAAACTAAATGACAGACAGAGGTTCAAACTCCGTGTCAGTATAGAGGACAGTTGTGCTAACGTAGCGATAAAAAGAATTTTGACATTCCTTTTAAGCGGGCTTTTCAAATGATCAATTCCCCATATATATATTATATATATATATATACATATATATATATATATATATATATATATATATATATATATATATATATATATATATATATATATTTATATATATATATATATATATATATATATATATATATATATATATATATAAGCTCTAATCCTTCGTCCACGTCGCAGGATGCGGACAACGGCTGAACCCGAACATTTATTTTAGGATCAGACGACTAACAGGGCTTTGGCAGAAAAAATGTAGGTCGCGTCTGCAGTGGCAACCACCGACAACTTGGTTGACGTCTGTTCACCCAAAGGGTGCGGCCGTACACCACGCGCTAGGAACTAACAATTCCTGGTTCTAAACTCCCAGTGGAAACACTGGACCCGTAAGCTTATAAGCGACCATGACCCGTGCAAGTAATAACAATGATACCCCAGGTGGTAACCAATCCACCCGTCGACAGACGGCAACCAGGTGTTCGGATTCTGGGGAATCTGGACTTTCACGATCTCAAAACAAGTCGGAGCTTTCCGGCAAATTTCCACATAAAACATCTACATATATTGGCACCTTCAACATCAACACGCTGATCCAACCAGGAAAACTTCACAACCTAACTTCAGAACTTGACAGGCAAAAGATACTTGTGCTTGCCCTACAAGAAACACGCATCACGGATGAGGACACGGTAGACTATGGGAACTAGTGCATATTCAAAAGAAGGACAGAAAACGAGTCACCAGGGACCAAGGGATAGTTGACTCTATTAAGGAAATCACGCCCATAAACAATAGACTAATGGAAATGCACATACATTGGGCCAATAAAAAATACATCATGATCAATGTACATACCCCCACAAATGGAGACAACAAGAAAAATCCTAAGTCTACCGAAAAATTCTGGGCAACACTAGAAAAGGTAATAGCAAAGGTCCCAAAGGATGACGTCAAAATTTTACTGGGCGACTTTAACGCACGAATTGGTAGAGAAAAAATCCATCAGAAAACAGTAGGCAAATTTCCCTGCCACCAATTTACCAATAAGAACGGCAAAAAACTCATCGAACTATGCCAACAGAATAACCTTAAGATCATGTCAACATCCCTAAGAAAATCTCCACGAAAACAAAATACATGGAGATCGCCTATTCAACAGATTGGAGAATTCCAGGTAGACCACGTTGCGATCTCATACCCACAACAAAGAGAGATCCAAGATGTCTAAATCCGCAGGGGCGCGAACATTGACTCAGACCACTACCTAATACAAATAAAAGTTAAGTTCACCCCAAGGAGAATTCATTACAAGAAAGCACATCCACAGTAATTCGACACAAAAAAGGTCAAGGAATCGAACATAACAGAGGAATGGGAAAAGGAACACAAAAAGCACAGGAACTGATCCCATTGAAAAAGAACATAAAACACCCTTGGTGGGA
The DNA here is from genome assembly GCA_031761425.1 of Cosmopolites sordidus. Taxonomy (NCBI): domain Eukaryota; kingdom Metazoa; phylum Arthropoda; class Insecta; order Coleoptera; family Curculionidae; genus Cosmopolites; species Cosmopolites sordidus. The sequence continues at coordinate 1,589,874 of JARFXV010000308.1, forward strand.
CTCGGAATGCGAAAGTGCATTGCAGCGACGCAAACACTAACTAGTACAACACTAAAAAATCACCATAAAGTCAACAGCTTTTTGACGTGATTAGAAAACAGACCGCAAAGGTTATCAGGCAAACTAAGAGGAAGTACATGAAGGAACAACTAGACTCTATAGAAGAGAATTTCCGCAATTATAACACGAGAGACTTTTGCAAGAGAAATCCATGGATACACACCACAAAATCTTTGCTTCAGAACGCAAATTATCACGAACATTTGGTAAACAGAAACATTACCAGATGAATGGAAATGATGAACAGATGTGAACAACTACAGAGGAATCTTCTAACTACAAGTCACCTACAAAATTCTCTCAGCATGTCTTCTCCAGAGAACACAAGAACAATTAGAACACAAAATTGGTGAGTACCAGGCAGGCTTTCGCCCTGGTCGCTCATGCACTGAACAAATATTTATCCTAAAAACTATACTGAAATACAAAGCTATCAGGAACGTCCCAATCATCTACACGTTCGTGGACTTCAAGAAAGCATACGACTGTATCGCGAAAATCTCTGTTCAATATCCTAAAAGAACAAGGACTCGACTCCAAAACATTACGATTGCTCAAGCAGACACTGACTGACATAAACTCTAAAGTAAAATTTATAAGATAAATTTTCGAACCCTTCCTGATTAAAACTGGAGTACGCCAAGGAGATGGGTTATCCCCACTCCTCTTCAACCTGGTTCTGGACAAAGTTATAAGGGAATGGGAAAAAGAACTGAAAAATCAAGGACATTGGAAATCAATACGACTCGGACGATTCAAAAGCAACCTAGAAATATCATGCCTGGCCATCACAGACGACCTAGCCATACTCGCAGACAGTAAAAAAAGGTTAACCAAACAGATAGAAGTCCACAAGGAATGTGCAGAGAAAGTCGGCCTACAAATCTCCTTTCAAAAAACCGAATTCTTCTGCTCAAAATTAGATGTCCAAAATTTGAACACCAAATACGGCCAAATAAATAGGGTCACTCACTTTAAACACCTGGACGAGATTTTCGAACCCACAGGAGGAGGGAAGGTAGCACAGAAGACTCGATTACAGAAGATGAAGAGGGCATACGGCAAGACACCCAATATCTACAACAAGAAATGCCTATCTACGCACGCAAAACTACAACACAGTAATCAAACCAGAGGTCCTATACGCAAGCGAGACACTTACACTTCATACAAAAAGCGGCATAGAAAACATACTTAAAGAAGAACGCAAAATTATGAGGAAAATTCTCGACCCAAAACTGACAGAGGAAGGATACAGTCTACACTCTCGGAAGACCACAGAGATAATGTCCAACGTAGCGGCGGACATAAGAAAAAGAAGGTTGAAATTCTATGGACATATCAGTAGACTCCCACCGACAAGACTCACCAACAGAATTCTTACATACATACAAGGAGTCAAGTCAACAGTACCATGGAGCACACAAGTCAGAGCTGATCTAGGAAAGGCACAAATGGTTCCGATAGAGATTGAGGATAGAAGAACGTACAGAAACAAAATACGTATGTGGAACGTTGCATCAGAGAGCGAAGTTTCGAGGAGATCGGGAACAAAGTGGATGGAGGAGAGAAACAGATTCCACGAAGAAAGGATGAGAGAGAATACAAAATTAATAAAAGTCTAGACACATACTGAAGTTAAAAAACGATACCATCAGAGATAAATAAATACCCGCATTTTTCTGGAGAATCATAAAAAAGGGACTCGTAATAAATATAAAAGATACAAGTACCCTAAAGTAGATATTGATGGTGATGGCACTTGGCACCAGAAAAACAAACATCCTTTCAGAGGAACGTGATAGTGAAAGGTTCTGTAGCGGGTAAAGGGGCGAAGTGAGGCACTTGAGTAAAACCCAAGAAATGTCAGGAACAGGTGGTTTTTATAGTCTTATCGCGTGAATAGGGCTACGTGAGAATTGGAAGTAGAAGTCCGAGAGAGAATGAATCGAGAGTTTGAGTTGAAAGGTTGGTGAAGAGAGTTCGGATTAATCCATTACACGTAAATAGTTCGATAGAAATCACGAGAAAAGTGCGAGAGTTGAAAGCACACGTTTAAGAGTTGCACGCGAAGATTAAGAGTAAAAAGCACAATTTGAAAATTTTTCACGTTAGCCAGTTCCCTGTCGATTCCGATTCTGAAATCCAGTTATTTTTGTTACGCCAAATCTCTCAAAACTAAAGACAATTACGGAAAAATTGCCCATTAAAAGTGTAGTGAAGTAGTTGTGAATTTTAGTAAATAAATGTATTTATGTGTATCTTCTGCTTATTAATTCAACAACCAAGATCCATTTCGCGAACTAGCGAATCCTGTGGAAATATTATTATATCTCTCAATGTCCGGACGAGGTTTCTAACAGAGGACTTCCCGCACAACTACTTTGAGACTTATGCGCATGAACGAGAATTGAGTATGCTTATAGACATGCGTCAGTTTGCATATTTTTGTAGTTTTGTGTCACGTTTATTCATCGCGACATTTGCGTACAATGGGCCGAGTAGTAGAAAAAAACATAGAAGCAAACGTTTACAGTCTCAAGTACTCCGTGACACCTCCACTTACAGATATTAGAATATAGTAGTAATGTATATATATATATATATATATATATATATATATATATATATATATATATATATATATATATATATATATATAATATATATATATAATATATAGCCGAAAAGTCGAGATTTTACAAATCTAAAACGCGGTTCTACCCAAGAACCTAGTAATATATATATATATATATATATATATATATATATATATATATATATATATATATATATATATATATATATATATATATATATATATATATATATATATATATATATATGTCGGGGGGTTTCTCACGGTAGCTTCAGCGTTATTTAAGTTTCTGTGTAATTTTAAACATTTTCAAGGTCATAGCCCTTCCGGTTATCCCGGAAGTTGCCAGTTACTTCCTTATTTTAAATAAAGGAAAAGAAAGGATTTACGATTAGAGGCGCATCAGCATCTTAGGCTATTTAGCGCCTGGACCTACGCTTAACGTGGATTCCTAACCACGGTCGTCAGCTATCGTCAAACCCAGCCCAGCACCCCCCTTGTGTCAACCCTTGGTTATGTGCATACCCATAAGTCTATTAAGAAGCCTACCGACTGGCGAGTGACCAACATCTCAGAAGGAACATCTCATCAACACTTCTCAGAAGGCATCCGGCCTTACCCAGCCTTTAACTGGCGTGACTACCCTTAGTAATAAGTATTACCCCTGTAATTCGTAGTCGGATTTTACACTCTTGCCTAGAAACAATCACAGACATTTAGTTGTGGATATGTGTGGGCGTGTGTATGTATATGTGAATGTATATAAGTGTGCGTGTAGGATAGGAAGTAAGACAGACAGAAGAATTAAAGAAAAGCACCTATCCGAGCGCTGGAATCGAACCAGCTACCTTAGGATTGCCAGGCAGGTGACTAATCCACCAGACCACCACGGCCGGTTTTATTTTAAATAGAATATTCGGTATATTATTTCATTTTTGGATTTGAATTGGAAATGAAATGATGGATGAAATTGGATGTGAGAAAATGTCATGATGAGTTCCATCATGTTTCCCTATACCTTTCGAAATCCACATTGATAAATTAATTTATTGCATACAGGGTGTCCAAAATTTGATGACCAATTATATTATTTTCAAAATTAAAAAAGGTCGTTCTTTCAGATGTGACACTTGTTAATCCGTATGTATTTTTTTACAAAAGTTGATGAACCTCTAAGTGTTATTTAGTAAGCCTTGATTTTGACAAGAATTGAAACAATGTTGATATTATGTCAAAGCAGAATTAGCTCACAAATTCGTGAGATATCTACTTACAGTTTAAGTGTTTTTTTTTGGTAATTTTTTCAAGTATAGTTTATAATGGAGAATTATGAAGAATATTCCAGTTGTTTTACACGCACAGTGAATTGGGGCGAATTGTCAAAGGAACATACATATTATTTAACGTACGATACGGACCTACCAACTTGCAACTTACCTTTGGCAACTGGGAGTGTAAGGGTAACACGGATTCACTTAAAGCCCGTAATATATAATGAAGATAACAAGGTGAATGTGCTGACTTATTTTCAACCTTATCCACGGAGTTCAACTCCAGCAGCAGCGCTGGATGTGGGTATTTGAAGAGCATCGATCCACAGAATATTAAGAAAACATAAAATACATCCCTTTTCTGAGATAATTTTGCACGGATTACGTATTGGTGATGAAGCAAGGCGAGTCGACTTTTGCGAGTTCATGTGCATAAAAATAACCGAAGATCCGAGATTTCTTCATAAAATTATGTGGACTGCTGAATGAAAATTCAGCAGGCAAGGAATTATAAATCGCCGAACTAATCACTACTAGGTACAAGACAATCCACGTGTTATAAGGGAATATAATCACCAGGACCACTTTAGTTTTTTGTGTTTAATTATGGGCAATAGAGTGGCTTATCAAGTGTACGATGAAAATTTTAATGGGTCTAGATATCTGGAGATACTCAGAGGATTTGTTAGTGATTTCCTAAATGTCCTACCTCCACGTAATAGAGCAAACAGTTGGTATCAGCTGAATAGTGCTCCAGCACATTCCACTATAGCTGTATACCAGTAGTTGACCTTGATGTTCGAGGATCGGTGGATTGGCCACAGGGGCCCTAGAACTGGTCACCCAGATCACCCGATTTGATTCTTGGATCTTCACCCTGGGGCCGTATAAAAGAACTAGTGTACTGTAGGCCTGTATAAAATAGAGAGGAATTATTCAACCGTGATTACGATGAGTTTACTAATCCAAGTTCAGGCGAAATTCGGAGATCTGTTTCCCGAGGATTATATGACCGAGTTATCCAGTGTTTGCCGGATAGTGCTATGACCTTGAAAATATTTTAAAATGAAAGAGAATCTTAAATAACCCTGAAGTTCAAAAATTCGGAATTCTAAGTTTTTTCTAACCACGAAAACTTCTAACGAACGTCTACCGTGAGAAACCCGGTATATATGTATGTATGATGATGTATCTAGCAGTTCGTTTGACTGACCTCAATCGGAAGTTCGAAAAGATCACCCTTTATCTATACGGAAATTTAGATTTAAATCTTAATTTATTTATAATGATCGATAAATATCTTTCGTGTAAGCAAGCCAACACGTTGCACAATCGTATCGGTACAGACCAGTAACCAGTGAAAATTAATTTTCGAAGATGTTACGTGGCTCTACTCGACGATTCATTGTTCGCAGAAATACCGGCATGGGATTTCGTAGGAAAAAAGTAAAAGTGTTGTTACGGGTGCCGGTCACAATGGAGCGATCTACGTCTAGCTCCGCAAAGCGATACGTACGTTTCGCTGATGGCCACGTTAATCAGCGGTGTTACGCATGGTCTTTTTAACTTACATATTGTTTCGGTGGTTGGTCTAGTGTAATATGCCAAATTGCAGATGTGAGTTAACAGAGAATCTGTAGTGGAGGATAAAATTACTTAAGAATCAACTAAACGAGTTCTGTTACCAAAAAAAAATATACGTTTGTTTCTCTCGCACTCTCTACATTTTCCCCATTCTTTCACTGGCAAAAATGTTTATTATAAACTAATTTTAATTACAGAGTTGTAGTTAACAGAGTTGTAGTTAAGAGTAACATAGTTCATTTGAAAACAGAATAAAACAATTTTTTTTACTTTGTTACCTATCTTTTTATTTTTGTTATTTAATAATTTCCTAAAACGATGTTACATTCTCAAACACTATTTTAAAGCTGTGGTATAGTGTGTATAGCATATATCGTTGTCCGAATGGCGGCAATAAACTGTTAACAACCCCTGTTGTAACGAAACCCAGCAAAGTTGCAAAAAACGTAAACAGTGTAAACAGGGGCCTAATAAAATAACAGGTAAAAAGATAATTTTAATATTGCAGAAGCTCGTATTACTCTAATGCAGATTAATAAAGTTCTGGAATCACACCTGGCTGGGATGCTAAATCTGTGCGATATACATCTTGCGTTGTACTGTGCAGTAGTGACTGCGATCGAAATTTCAGGCCAAAAAACATACACCCCCAGTGCAAGCAGGCATAATTTCCAGAAAACACGCCTTGGAAACAATATCGATGATTTCCGGAGGAAAGTCGGCGTTATCTCAGAATACCTTTCTGGTAATCGATCAAGTAAAGTACCGAAAAAAACAAAAGCAATTACCAATAAATCAGGTATTGGCTTTGACGATTCAAACTGTTCCGAAAAAGGGGCAAGATATAATGAGTTTCAAAAACGAAAGCACCAAAATTCAGTATTCATTCCAAAAGAAATTTTATAGAGAGCTCGAACAAGGCAGTGACAGGTCAGAACTTGAGAATGTGGTCATGTCTTCCTTTGCAGAATATTAGCAATCGATTTGAAAAAGATCAGATGATTATGAATAATCGGCACCTTGGATTAAAACAATTGAACAGCACACAACTGCTCTCCCAGAACTGAAGTTTAACGATTTCACGACGATTGACGTTTGCACTACCGTCCAGAAAACCTCATAACTGGAAAGCTTCTGGACCAGATGGACTACATAACTTCCGGATTAAAAACTTTACTGCTGCCCACCGCCCAATTGCTAGTGCATATAAAGAGGTAATGATAAATCCTGATACTTTCCCGAATTTTTTAATGGAAGGCAATACATATCTTCTATACAAAAAGGGTGATGCTAAGCAACCCAATAACTACAGACCCATCACATGTATGTCAGTATTGTATAAATTGTTGACAGCCCTAATCAATGAAAACATTTACAAACATTGTGACGAAAACAATATTTTTGAAGAAGAACAGAAAGGATGTATAAGAGCAAATATGGGATGCAAGGAGCAGCTAACGATCGATGCTGTAGTTCTCGAACAAGGACGGAAAAGAAAACGCAACCTAAACATCTGCTATATAGACTACAGGAAAGCATTCCTGAAAGCAGAAGTCCTGATGATTTATAAAATAAGCCCTCCCATCATTAACTCCTTAAGGTGCCTGATGGGAAAATTGAAAACAAATCTCTTTATAGATCAACAATGCAATACGCACCGCGAATATCGAGACAGGAATTTTTCAGCGAGATTCCCTTTCTCCAGTTTGGTTTTATCTAGCCCTAAACCCTATGTCCACATTACTGAACAACAGTAATATAGGATATAATCTAAACATAAGGAATCCACGAAACCTCTCGCACCTACTATATATGGATTACCTTAAACTCTATGGAGAAACTAGAGAAAAACTAAACTTCTTAATAAAAATGGTTGAAGCATTTAGTAGGGATATCAAAATGTCATTCGGGCTTGACAAATGCTCTACCATTAGCATTCAGAAAGGAATAGTCAATAATCAACATTCAACACACTGTAACATACAACAACTGGCACGAGAAGAATCCTATAAATATTTAGGTATACCTCAAAACGATAAATTTAACCATAGTCAGTTAAAGAAGGAATTTTCTACTATTTACGAAAAGAGGCTTACAAAACTTTTAAATACCAAACTGAACAGTGGAAACCTGATTAGAGCGATCAATGGATGGGCAGTGCCAACTCTGACCTATTCCTTTGAAATTATTAAATGGTCAGAAACAGACCTTGATGGACTGGATAAATTAACACGTCGAACATTGACAAAATTCCGATGTCTGCATCCAAATTCATCTATAAAGTGACTATACATTCCGAGAAATTTGGGAGGCAGCGGCCTCGTGAACATTAAGAATCTTTGTCTGACCCAGGAGAGTAAGATGAGAGAGCGCTTCATTAATTCAAGCAGCCCGATAATGAAGCTGGTTGCTAAGGAGGACCGGGGTTTTACCCCGCTGAACCTAGATAAATTGAACCGTGTTGATGGTTAGGACAACACTTACGGATTGTGTTCGAGAATGGAAACAACAGATACTGCATGGGCGGTATCCACATTCACTCGAGGATGATACCATTGATGAATTATTGTCTCTGAAATGGCTGACTGATTGGCCCAGAACAATACCCAGAAACAAAAGGTTTTGCGTCATCTATTCAAGATAAGGTAGTAAGAGCACGGAACTACGACATACATATACTACACATGGATGTTGTCGACCGATGCAGAAAGTGCGGTACAGTGGGGGAAACGATTGAACACCTTATCGGTGGGTGTGCATTCCTGTCCTTAATGCTTATTTAGGAAGACATAATCAGCTGGCGAAAATTATACATCAGCAAATTGTACTCGCTATTAGATAACGCACCTCCTGCATATTGTAAGTACAGACCTTCTGCCGTACTGGAATTATCCGATTCAATTCTATACTGGGATAGACCAATCATAACAGATCGAACGGTCGATTATAATAGACCAGACAGGTCAATTATTAAAAATTTAAAGTAGTAAAAGTAGAAAACAGCGTTTACAATTGACTTCGCAGTGCCGCTCTCTCATAATATCAGGAAAACCGTGTTGGAGAAAACCACTAAGTATGAAAACCTTGCGTACGATTTGAAAAACCAGTGGAAATTACATAAGATAGAGATAGTGCCTTTCGTTATATCCACCGAAGGCCTAATAAGTAAGACCTTTTCAAAAAACTTAAAAAACCTTGGTATCTCAAAATCGATTGCCATAGTAGAACAACGTGCAGTACTTTTACTACTACTAGCAGTACTTATGCTAAGTGAGAGGAGCTGAACTGCTTCCCCATTTTGGCATTATAATATCGACCAATATCGACTATCCTAGGCTAAGATGTTCGAATTCAGAACGAACATAATAACAATAATAATAATAATAACATATTTCTTGTGAATTAAAGAACATCTGTAATTTCCCCAGAGAGATTGGTGAGCCACAGGTTCTCCAAATTGAGAACTAAACAGAAATGTCATAAAAGTGTGACAATGAACTCTATTGTTGTAAACCTGCCACATAGTTCAAAAATTTTTGTCTTAATGTTAACGGAATACTGGGTTATAATGAACCGAGCCGAAATCCAACGTCGCGAGGGAGGAATCGGTTTATGGTTTCCAACTTTTTGATCTGAGAGAGTGACACCAAGTAGATGAGAATAATAATAATATTGTTAAATGGTCTGAAGCAGATCTTGATGAAGTGGATAGATTGACACAAAGAACATTGACACAGTTCCGATGTTTACATCCCAATTCGCCTACAAAAGTCTATATTTTAAGAACGTTGGGCAGAGGGCTTGAGAATATCAAGAATCTTTGTCTCAACGAGGAGAATAGGATGAGAGAGCGCTTCATTAGTTCATATAGTAGACTAATGAAACTGATTGTTAAGAAGGACCAGGGTTTCACCCCGCTGAATCTATATAGACACAATCGTATTGATAGTAGAACAGCACTAAAGGATATCGTTCAAGAATGAAAACAACAGACATTACATGGGAGATATTCTAAATCACTTGAGGATGACTCCATTGACAAGCATTTGTCTCTAAAACGGCTTACCGATGGACTATTATATCCAGAAACAGAAGGCTTCGCGACAGCTATTCAAGATAAGGTAGTAAGGTATACTACACATGGATGTTGTCGACAAGTGCAGGAAGTGCGGTGGTGTGGGAGAAACAATTGAACATCTCATTTTTAGGGTGTTCGGTCCTTGCTCCTAATGCTTACCTAGGCAGGCATAATCAGCTGGCGAAAATTATACACCAGCAAATCGCTTTAAAGCACTCGCCATTTGATAATATACCTCCACCATATTACAAGTACATGCGTTCCCCAATACTTGACTCAGCCGATACCATTCTTTATTGGGATAGACCAATTACAACAGATCGGACGGTTGGCTAGGACAACGAGCAGTTCTCTTACAAACTTGCCACATTGTTCGTAAGGTACTAAGCAGAATGGGAGGAGCTGAACAGCTTTCTCATCATGGCATTGTAAACCCGACCAGCCTAGGCTGAGATGATCAATGAATCGTGTTTGTGATAATAATAGTTTGATAAGATACCTCCACCATATTACATTTGATAAAATCCGCCTCCACCATATTAAAAGTACACGCCTTCCCCCGTACTTGAGTCAGTCGATACCATTCTTTACTGAGATAGACCAATTACAACAAATCGAACGGTTGAATATAATAGGCCGGATATTGTTCTAATTAACAAAAAACATAGGAAAGCTTTCATAATTGTCATTGCGATACCACTCTCTCACAAATCAGAAAAACTGAAATCACTGAAAACCAAAGGAAAAAAATGTTTAGTTTAATATTTTGTCAACCGACGAAGCTTCTTTCACCAGGAATGGGATGGTGGGCATTTTAAACAGTTAAGTTTTATTGTTGTATCAAAACAAATCAAATTTATGCTGAATCGAATGGAATAAAACCAAAGGGCTTCCCAATAGGGATGTAGGATTTTGACAGCAAATCGAGGCCATATTTGATATCCAATTCTTGACATTATTGTCGGTAAGTTGTTTTCAGTAAGCTTTTCCATTTCACCATTTCACCAAGAACAAGTTTTCGTGGTCACAACGTTTGGAAATTGTGCAATTGAAACATTTTATCTTTTTTGCTACTTAAAAAGTATTTTGTTCAAAATACGGCCGTCATTCTGCTCCTTCTTATCAAAACATCCGCCGTATAATTGATAAGTTTGAACGTGAGTTTAGGCTTCATGACCAAAAACCTCCGTCACGACTACGTAGTGGCCGTAGTGAAGAAAAAATTGCGACAGTTCGTGAAAGTGTTGCCCAGAACGAGAATGTGTTCTCAGAAGATGGGCTTATCCAGGATGATCACCAAGCGTATTGGATCTCGGTTTATACTTATACAAAGTTGTGTTGGCACAAGAACTTAAGCCAACTGACCATCGATTACGTCGGGAGTTCTCAGATTGGGCATTGGAAGCAATGGAAAACGATACAGGATTTTCATCGCAAAATCATCTTCTCCAATGAGGCTCATTTTTGGTTAAACGGCTATGTCAATAAGGAAAATTGTCATTATTAGTGTGAGTCGAACCCAAAAATGATTCATCAGGCTCCATTACATCCCCGAAGAGTCACTGTTTGATGTGGATTATGGTACGGTGGCATTATCGGATAGTATTTTTTCAAGAACGCCGAAGGACGGACCGTGAATGGTCACTGTGAATGGCGAACGCTATGGCGTCATGTTATCCGATTTTGTCTTTGGGAAAATTGATAAAATTCATGCGAACGAGCTATATTTTCAATTTGCTCCACAGCATGCATTACGATGGACTTATTGAGTTCGGAGAATCGGTAATTTCACGAAATGACCCTTACAACTGGCCACCACGATCTTGTGATTAAACACCTTTAGACAATGTTCTTTGGGGCTTTGTTAAATGGTGATTTAAGTAAACCGGTGGGTTTACTCCAACAAACCCAAAACTCTTGATGAACTTGAAACCAATATTCGAGCAACCATAGTCGCCATACCTCCCGATATGCTCCATCGTGTCTACGAAAATTGGGCCGGATCGGATCAACCATACAAGAGTCAAGGTGGTCACTTGAACGATATTTTGTTCAAATCATAAATGCCCAAAAATATACAATCTAATATAAACTATGAGCACTATTTTCGGCGAATTATGTGTGTTTTATTTCAAATACAAATCCTATTGCTTTTTTTATGAAACCCTTTATTACAATTTTATTTTCAAATAGCACCTTAAGTGGCCAACGCGATAAAAAACTAACTTCCGATGGATCAAAATAAACACGACCTTTTACCTTGTATATAACCATTTCATTATAAACTACTCTTAATTTACCTTTAATGTCATTTATATCATCAGTGAGACCCACTGTGAACAACAAACTCACACAACAAGCCCATAAGAGGTTCCTTCGAGGTCCACCATCACCCATTTTGTCACACAACACTAGTTATCACCACTTGCGATTTTCCATCTTCAGAAACACGACCCGTCTCTAATTCCGCTCCAAATTTCGCGATTTTAATTCGGGAAAAAACGTCTCTTTTCAAATGGTGATAATTTCGAGGCTTCGAAAAATAGTCACCACGACCACGAGCGCGACGTTCGAGAGCGAAATTCAAGACGAAAGAGAGAAATTTTCGAGAGAGTGTCTTAAAATTTTGTCCAGTTATATCTTAGACGTGATGGCCAAGGTACCAATCTGTTTTTTTTTGCATTTCTCTTTCACTTGACGGTTCATTGGTGTCCAGTGGCGTAACAATTTTGTTGTTACACTCACCAATTTGTTTAGCGTCGTTATGAATATATAGAGTAGCGTAAAAGTAACGAAAACAATCGAAAAATCTAGAGCCCTCCGTTTCCTCGATTATCGGGAGGCATTTGACAGCCTAAAATAGCAGAAATTATGGCAAATTCTGCAGGAAATGCAGACAGAATCGTTGATTAAATTTACGAAAGTTATTTTTTTTTTCTCCTTTATTTGGGTTTTTCGCCACTGTCTAAAACTCAAAAAATATCAAAAATACCTGTTCTTATTTAAAAAATATATGAACACGCCACAATCATTCAGACATTACTAGTTATTTTTTTGCTGCATAAAAAAATATTAAGATAGCATACACAAGAAGTCTGATTAAATTAGAACAGAAATTGATGAGAAAGTTTAGAGTGAAAAGGAACAGATGAAACCACAATAGTAATTATAAGTAATTTGAAATAAACAAAACAAAAATGATTATTAGAACACAGAAAAACAAAACAAACCTTAGAACAGAAACATTTCAAATATTTATATTCAACAAGATGGTAAAAAAATATATAACTGTTGTAGTAATAATAATTCAAAACCACGGAATCTATTAAACATAATAAAACCAAGAATCCACTCCCTACTAAAAAATAAACACATGAATAAACAATCCGAACGAAGAAATTAATCTAGCACTAATTCTTTCAAATATCTTCAAAGAAAGTGGCGTTAACAAGGACGTTCCTGTCGAGAAATTTCACCAAGACAAAAAATAATTCGAAAATAATTAAGATTTAATGATCCACGCCACTGGATCGTTAACAAATCACGACGGCCTTCAAAATTTCTCTTCGGTACGTGCCAGTCCACGCTTAAAGATCGATAAAAAATCAAAGAAAGCATAAAACAAAGGAAGAAAGGACTTTCTTTAGTTTTACTGGAGTAGATTGACGCCGGTTTGTTGTTACGTAAGTACTTGGGAACAAGCCATCAGTGGTGGGGATATTTTATGTATTCTGATTAGAATATTCGATTCTAGAGGAGATAAACCGTTTGAAAATTGGTAGTTCATTATCGAGTTCTGTATAAAAACATGCTTTACTCTGAGTATAGTTTAATAAATGGTCTAATTAGTTATCAGCTTTGGACTAATTCAAGTTGCGAAGTTTAAGTTACAACACGCAACAGTTTGAATGCAGTGTCGTGTTCTGTATCGAAATATTCAAACCTAAGTAGATTATAATAGACATTGAGTCATCAGATTTCGACTAGTGCGAGCAGCAACACTCAAATCACAATAAGTATACTACAACAGATTTAAAATTATAACCTATGTATACTAAACTAGATTTAACACGCAATATACATAATCGTTTGGGTCAAACTGGGCGCTTTAGGAAAATTCTGGATACACTCTACTCTTCTGTATAAAAAATACTTATTCAAAGTATACTATAATAGATCTGTAGTCATCTAAATTTGCTGTAGATCGTTGAGAAGTTAAAATTACAATGTAACTAACAGTGAGAGTCACACTTAATGTTATAGGACAATTCTGGATACACTATCCTCTTGTATATAAAAATACTTTATCCTAAGGATACTACAATAGTTCTGTATTCAACATTTTCTAGAGCGGGTTGCAAAGTTCCAAACACTATATTCAGAAAAGTGTGAGTCAAGCTGATTGATTTAGGAAAATTCTGGATACACTGTGGCCTTCTAAAAAATATTTTATCCTAAGAGCACTACAATAGAGTTATAGTCACCGGACTTTGCTAGATACATATGAGAAGTTCAACATTTACATCTTTAAAGTATCGTATCAGTTAAACTGATTGATTTAATATAAGCCTGGATACACTATCCTCTTCTGTGTATGTTAAACTGAACAATTTTGGAGAATTCTGGATAGACTGTTGTTTTTCACATAGAAAAGACTTCATCTTAAGTATACTACTGTAGATCTATAGTCAATGGAATTTGCTAGAGTGTGTTTGCAATGTTTAAAACGCAATATATATATATATATATATATATATATATATATATATATATATATATATATATATATATATATATATATATATATAATTGTGTGAGTCAAACTGTCCGATTTAGGAAAATTCTGGATGTATTGTCGCCTTCTGTACATAAAATATTTGATCCTAAACGTACTATTAACTGGAATTTGCTAGTCATAATTGGGAAATCCAGCTTACAATTTAAATTATCGTGTGAGTAACACTGATTGACTATTCTCTTCTGTATAAAAAATTCTTTATCCTAAGTGTACTACAATAGAAATATAGTCATTCAAATTAAATCTATAGTTACTGAACTTACGTGAAACTCGATATATATATATATATATATATATATATATATATATATATATATATATATATATATATATATATATATATATATATATATAATAGTGTGGATTAAACTGGGCAATTTAGGAGAATTATGGATAGACTGTTGACTTCTATATAGAAAATACTTTATCTATATAGCCATCGGATTTTTCTAGGATGAGTTGAGAATTTCAAATTATAACAAAAATTATTGATCAGACAAACTGATTGATTTAGAAGAATTCTAGATACACAGTCGTCGTCTCCATAAAGATATCTTCACTTTAATTATGCTATAGTAGATATGTGGTTATTAGATTTGAACTAGTGCGAGTTGGAAGTGAAAGGTGTATCCAGGGAAGTTCTCTGTGTTCATATTACAGCTTAAAAAAAGGTTTGAGAAAAAACGATTGATTTTTAAGAACTTTAAGGCTACTATCGGATTCTGTAGAAAAATGTCTTCACCCTGGGTATATTCTAACAAATTTGTAGCCATCGAAATTTTAGTAATGCTGTTACAGCTATTTAAAGCGATTTTCGGGAATTTCTCGCGTACATATTTTCAAAATTATAAGTCTTGCCAAAAAACCATATTAATTAGGAGAAATTTCACATGTAACTGTGATATTTCGAATTTATTTACTATAACCAGAAAAGGTTAACCGTTATAATCACTGTGTTACTGTTGTTTCGACTAGTCGTCTAAACTTGTTTATTTTTTAATTTAGACCAGATTAAAAATGTATATCTATACATAATTTATCAAATAAAATCAATGAAATTTTAAATAAATTACAAAAAAATCAGTTTTTTAACTATTTTTTTAAATTTTCGTAAATGCTTTCTTTAATTTCTCTTCAGTTTAAAATTACTTCAAATCTTTGTACACGATTTTCGATGATGTTTAGATGGGGGAGCCTTGTTGGTCAGAAGAAATAAGAATAATTGCAAGAAATCGTTGCGTAGGGGCACTACAGAGGGTACTGAAAAGCCAGCACATTTCCAGGAAAGAATAAGTAGGAACATATAAATGAAGCAAAGCAAACCAAATCTGAAGTATGGGAGAAGAAAATACTATAAAAAATATATATAGACGAAAGAACGTAGAAGTTGGGTTTCGAAAAACTAATCATGAATTGAGGGAGCTGTATGGGGAAACGAGCAGAGTGGGTGCTGTAAGAACCCAACGAATAAAATGGATAGGCCACCTGAGGAAAACGCTAGATTGAAGAATACCTATAATGTTACTAGCACAAACAATATGAAGGGAAATAAGTAGCGGGGGAGCAAAGGCAAGATAGAAGACAAAGGTAGAGAGGGACCTGAGGCAATTGAAGATCACCAATGGAGTGAAAAAGCAAATGAGCATCAATGCACTGGCAATGACCTTGGCCATTATTAAAATAAGATAACCAGACTTAATTAATCCACTGCTTCAATTAATTTATATCATCCACTACACATTTCCAAAAAAGCAAAAATAGGAATATATAAATGAAGCAAAGCAAACAAAATCTGAAGTATGGAAGAAGAAAATGCTACGAAATATATTCGGAGGAAAGAACATAGATTAGGTTCAGAAAAACTAATCAAGAATTGAAAAATTGAGGAGAATTGAGGGAGTTGTATGGGAAAACGAGTATAGTGGGTGCTGTAAGAATCCAATGAAGAAAATGGATAGGCTACCTGGAAAGAATGCCAAATTGAAAAATATCTAAAATATTACTAGCACAAACAATATGAGGGGAAATAAGTAGCGGGGGACCAAAGGCAAGATAGAAGACAAAGGTAGAGAGGGACCTGAGGCAATTGAAAATCACCAATGGAGTGAAAAAGCAAATGAGCATCAATGCACTGGCAATGACCTTGACCATTATTAAAACAAGATAACCAGACTTAATTAATCCACTGTATCAATTAATTTACATCCTCTACTATTTAGTTAATGTTTTCCTCCCGTCAATTTTGCCTGTCGTGTTGTTCATTTCGTGTTGTGTTGATATCATTACTAGTTTTTTCGGTTTTGCTGTATCGGGTTAAGGTTATATCGATGGTACGCTTTCTACGGGAAAGGTCTCTGTCATGTGGAGAAAGCTGAAACCGCAACAAGACAATTAAATTACTTCCCGTGCCGCTGTTTCCTTTCTTATTTGCTTTCAAATCTGCTGTGTGTTTCTGTTTTTTTATTATTTTTTCCATCCTAGACGATCTGAGAACAGTAAATTAATTTTCATACTTTTAATGTACGAGGGACACGTCAAAAAGAATCGGTGGAAAAATTGCACATGCATTGCTGTAAACTGCAGCAACATCAACTCGATCAACTCGAAATCAGAAACGAGAAGACACGCGAAACAAACAAAAAATAGTGGCGGCTCGTGGATTTTTAAAGTCGGAGGACGTAGAAGAAAGGTCCTTAACTTTGGTATTGTTTTCTTCATTGCTTGATGTGATAAGACTTCCTGAAAGACATTCATACCATCAACAAAGTCCCTGTGCCACTAAACATTTTTTTTCATATTGCTTCATCTCCGTTACACTTTCTTTGCATTTTTAATGCTTCAGCAGAAGAAATTTCGTTTTTTAAAATAACTAATAAATATATACAATAAGTAACCAGGGTTATAGAGTGGACCAAAGAGTTATTAATGTTTGGTTGCGTTGAGAATGTGGTCTTATGCAGCGCTACATGGGAGAGAAGCGCTCTGGAAACATATTACTGAAATCGTTGATCAAACTAAGTATCTCAGTTTGTTCTATAAAGTTCTGTGTCTAATGCTTTTTAAGATATATCGTAGATCGATTGGCTGCAATAAACTCTTAACAACCCCTGCCGTAACGAAACCCGACAAAGTTGCAAGAAATGTAAACAGGACCGGGACTAATAAAATAACAGGTAAAAAGATAACATGGCAGAGAAGCGCTCGTTTGCATATTTTTATGGTTTTCTGTCACGTTTATTTATCGCGACATTTGCGCACAACGGGCCAAGTATTAGAAAAAGACATAGAAGCAGACGTTTGCTGTCTCACTTACTCCGTAACACCAATAATACATTTTAAGAATAGTCGGACGCTTTACAACATATGTCTATTTGTTTTTTTAGTTTATATAAATAATATTTTCAGAGTCCTAGGGCGACTTACGGTTTTTCAAAATTTTTCTAAGGTATTCTGGAAAATTTTCACTCCAAAATGCAAAACTTATTACTTATAATCGACTCATTTTTGTATATTTAACAGTCTCAGCGTTACATCGATCCACCGAGACTTTATTGTGAATTAAAACTAACGAAAACTGTAAAAAAAAGAACATTTGGTAGTTGTTGACTGAGTTACAGTCTTCACCAGACGATATTAAACTGTTTCTGTCAATTTCCATCTGACACTATAGTTATAGGAGATATTTTTTAATCAATTTTGAACACTGTCAAAGGATTTTCGATAAATACATAGATAAGCATTTTGAATAAATTAAGTAATGGATATATCTATTTATAGAATGTAAATAATTACGCTGAATATACCGCAAATGAAAGGCTTTGTTTGGTTGGAAATTTTTTTATTTATTTTTACATTTTTTAATATTTAAATCGGTCGGTGCATTACATATTAATAAAAATAACTAATTACGTCACAATTCGTTGTTTATAATAGTCCGTATCCAGTTTACGGTAGTGGGTATTTTATGGTAAATCCCCGGTTGATTGGGCTCACCGCATCCGAATCCTGCACTAGTAATTCCTGTTAAAGTCCAACGTCCTGAAAGTAAACAGATCCTACTTAGACAAAACTGAAAATATAACACATTATCAGGTTGTTAAGAAAGTTAGTGCTGTTTTTAACCATAAAATTGATATAGATTGATATAACCATAAAATTGATACAAAATTGATATTGATAGCTAAAACAAAACTTTATTAATCCAAATTAAAACCAATAAAATTACCATATTTTTACTAACGAGAAAAAAATGTATTTCAACAGGTTGCGTAAAATTCCGGAGTCCTAGAGGCGATGAAGTCGTTGAATCATTTCTTGCCCAGGAAGTTGTCGAGATGTTTGAAAAAGTAGTAGTCGGTAGACTAGAGGTCAGGCGAGTAAGTTAAATTAAGTGAGTTAATAAGTAAAGTAAGTAAGGCGAGTAAGTTAACTTAGATACAAGAAACAATAACTAATATAAAAATAAATAACACTAACAAGTAAATAAATAATTTGGTGTCCGCGAGATAACCTGAAAAGCAATCTTGTTTATTGTAATTTTATTGCTTGTATCAAAAAAAGTTGAAGTTCCTTCATGGGACTAAATTATGAATTGGTTTTATCCAATTGGGTGGTCTAAAAGTCTTAAAGCATTGTTCTCACAGCAAACGTCATTATTAAGATGTAAGTTGGCGCAAAAAAAGCCAGCCAAAACATAATGATTTCTACCTTGTTCGATTCTTCTTAATATACTTTTTTTAATCACAATCTGGAAGATCGGTCTTTCCTGACGTATTTCAAGCATAATGAAAAGATTGTTTTCGCCAGTTTTTAATATCCACTCTTGATTCTGTTAAAGTTTCCAAAATGTCTTGTTTCAAGTATGAAGATTTGTGTTTATCTATGGGAATGAATCCCACAAATAAGTTCTTTATATTAACAGATGATGAAACATACCTTATCACCAAAGTTGGTCGATATGAGAAATATCGGGCGTGGGGTCAACAATTATATTATAATAAGTCGCAGGTTCGATTTCTTCAATTATTTCAGCTCTTACTTGATTACTAATAAGGCCTACAAATTCATCACAAATATTGTGAGATAAATAGTTCACATTTTCTCGTCCTTGGTTGGCATATTTTTGTAAATCTAATTTCAAGAACTCATCGTATTCGCTTAACTATTCCAAGCAGTTTAAATAATTTCCTTTCCTACTGGAATCTTTACTTTCATCGTGACTTCTAAATCCTAATTCTAAGAGAGTCAATAATTTTATTATTGACACAATTCTTTTCAATATTCTTCTTTTTCGTTTTCTTGTAATAGTTGAGTATCAATTCTATTGAATTTGGAGTTTTTTTCCATTCGATTTATTTCTGTAAAACAATCATAAGGAAGTCTTCTGTAATAAACTTCATATTTGTCTTTATACGCTGATTTCGAAATCTCTATATGTCCGATAATTTTTAGTTTGTGTTTAAGAATATGATTTCTTACTTAGATGAGCTTTTTTCGATATGATCTTCATACTTCGATGACCATATTCAAGAGTTTGTCTGGACATCTCTATCTTGTGCGTTTTCACCCTCTCTTTTATCAGTAGCATTTTCAACCTCTTGATGCCCAACTTGTTCTTCTTTTTCCTCTTCTTCACTTACAGGCCTGTGTGTTTCAGAAGTAGTTTCAAACGCAGACAGTTTATCTGAAGTACATGATCATGTCAGCTCTGTGTCTGAATTTACTGTTAAAAACTTATGCAATGAATATCTTTGGCTCTCAACAATTTCCAAATTGTCTCGTCACTTTTTACTGTGGAAAAAAAAGTTGCTTCGAAATCGAATGCTGCGAAATTCCGTCCTTATAGTATGTCGGGGCCTCACGCGTCCGCTTACTCCCCATACCGTTAAACCCACCATCGACTGTATGAACTCTTACATAAAATAAAATTTTGTACTTGTCAGAAAACAGCATTACTTATTGATACAGACTAATTGATGAGAGCAGAATGAACAAATATAGTAAAAAATGTAGGAACCTTTTTCCAAAACAATCAAAGGTCCTCCCGAATCACCAAGGCACGCATCGTGTTTACCATCTTTGTGACCTGCGCACACCATTTCCGAATGCAGTTCGACTTCAATTTGTCTTATCTTATGCCAAGCTCTACACTCTCTTATATCTACAACAAAATAAAAACCATTACTCAAAATAACACATAGAGCAAAATATTTTTTACCTAAAATAGGAACTTTCACGCTTCTGAGTATGTTGGTACCCATGGCCTTCTCCCATGGTTGGACCTTTCCCCAACCAGCCACAACGGCTTCTCTCCCAGTAAGCTTCATATCACGTTGGGGTAAACAGATAGGAGAAATGTGAAGGTTGAAGTCAGCTTCGGTCACGAGCTTCAGCAAAGCTAAATCGTACCTGTCAGGTTGAATGGACTTATATTGAAACTTCGGATGAATTAATAATTTTTTCACCTTGAAAATAAATACCATCATATCGAAGTTGTTTTTATATTGACTATATATACTATATACATATATATACAAGTTGATTTTATATTGACATTGTCCAGAGTAGCTATTCATCAACGTTTATAATATCCCCATCAAAGAAATTCCCTTTCGCTACAATACACATATTCCAACATTTTTACCAGTCTTTGAAACACTTTTTATAATCGACTTTAGGAATTTCCTCCACACCTTCCAGTGAACTCTCTTGAATCCCTTCTATGGACTCAAAATACCATCCACGAAGCGGTTTCTTCAATCGAGGTCATTCCTGGTCAATATGGTACTTGTTGACCGATATTTGTGAAAAATTGTCGAATAATAATTGGGGTGTATGATAGCGCATTATCTCGACGCAAAAATAAAATGGCCGTGAAAGAAACGTTTTAATACAGTATTGCAATAGTTCAACAGGTTGTGATAAGGGTCATTAAAACGATTCCGAAAAACGACATGAAAAATCTATGATAGCATAGGGTGAACGTGTCTTAAGGCCTTTTAAAAGGCCCGTTATTTCCCGACATAGTGTGAATGTAGATGATCTTACTCTGTGCAGTTCTGCTGGTTGGGGTTCAGGAACCTTTCCTGTATCCTCAGTATCCAGTTCTCCCAAATATACCAAAATATCTTTTAGTTTCGCTGTGAATATACAGTGAGCTGCTGTGGCAATATATTTCCTAGACACTAAAAAATAACTTTCGTCACTTGGGTCTATTATTATCAAAATAGTACCTTACCTATAACACCGCCACACTGATAGGAAGATATTTTTATGTACGCCTGCCAAGGAAATTGTCCAAATCTGGCTTCATTACCTCCAACGATCCTTTTCTGCATCACCCTATCCCCGGATATCCCACAAGAATCCTCGTGGAGGTCCAACAAACCATTTCTCCTCTCCATAAGTGGTAAAATAAGATTATCTTTGATTCTACGAGAGGATATCGTCAATTATTGAGTAAAAACGCTAATTTTGCTAATTACTCAGGTGTATCTTCATCGTAATCTGTATCAGAATGCTGTTTTAGGTGGTTTTTGTTATTTTTAACACAACAGGCTACGATCCAGGGACTGGCCCCACATCCGGATTGGCTGGAACCTCCAACCCACCAACAAGCAACTGATAAGGTACACGAATGAGATATTCCTTTTCTCTCACATTTGGAAGGATAGCCTAACATTGTTACGAATACTCTTCCTAAAATAATAACAGTATTAATTTTTGACAACGATTAATATTTATAAACATAATGATTTTATTTATTTCGCAAAAAAAGAGTAGTAAACAAAACCACTTAAATGATCGTCTCTTACTCTGTTACAAATAGCCAGCGGTAATGTTTGGTTGCTCCTGATGATTGTTTATTTTAGAACAAATATCTTTTTAAACATATCTCTATTCTATTCTCTACATTCAGAGTATCAAGTTGGTTTTGGAGCTCTTACTTCTACAGACCCTTTATTTAAATCTGTTACTCACGTGATTATAGATCAGGGAACAAAAGCCTAATGTCAACAAATAAAAATGATGAATAAGAAAGTTTTAAAATTTGGTGTAAATGATTATTATGGTTTTCTAATGAACCTGTTAAAAGCCCAGAACAATGAAAAAAGGTCCTTTTTTTATGGTTTTTGTCGAATAACTTGTTAATTATCAACTTTATTACAAAAATAGTTATAACCAAAAGTAAAGTGCGTCATCATCTAGCACCGTCAGCGCACTGAAAGTTTGCAATCGTCTTTACCTGTATTTGATTTCAAAACTGCCGGTCGCGTTGGTGCGGCGGTAAGAGCGCCTGCTTTGCCGAATCCGCGCTGGAGCGATAGCTGGTTCGATTCCAGCGCTCGGATGGTTATTTTTCTTTCTTTGTCCGTTTATCTTTCCTAAATGTTTGTGATTGTTTCTAGGCAAGAGTGTAAAATCCGACTATGAATTACCCCTCAGTCACGCCAGTTAAAGGCTGGGTAAGGCCGGATGCCTTCTGAGAAGTGTTCTACGTTGGTCACTCGCCAGTCGGTAGGTTTCCTGATAGACTTATGGGTAGGCACATAACCAAAGGATTATAGCCCGAGGGGGGTGCTGGCCTGGGTTTGTCGGAAGCTGATGACCGTGGTTCGGAACCCACGTTAAGCTGTAGGTCCAGTCGCTAAATAGCTTAGTTGCTGACGCGCCTCTAACCCAAACACTTTACTTTACTGATTTCAAAACTATAGACAAGAAAAGGGCAGCCTATTGTTAAGCGTAGACAAATTTACAACGGTCGCAGTATAAATTTGAATGAAAAAGTACCTGAAACGCCAGGAAAAATAAACGACAAATGAATTTTTGATTAAAAAATAAATATCGATTTTTTACTTTATTTTAAAACTTTATCATAAATATTATTAATAATCGGTGCGAAAAACTTTTTAAAAAATATATTGTTGGCTTTCTGTTAAATTTCATTTGTAGCTTTTAAAGTTTGCTTGTGTCTGATTTACATCGATAAGTAAGTTTTGAAGATTTTAATTGATTTTATGAGCATCAAATGGCAGCACTTTGGTCAACCCGATAGCCAATTATTTGTGAAGGGCACAGTAATGAGTGTTTACTTGTCTGTCACAGCTATAACAACCGCCCTTGTGTATTACTAAGTTAGAAAATAGCGTCAGGACAGTGTAAACAGGATGTTGATTCATACAGTTTTATTTGCGGTGAATTAATTAAAGTAAGAAGCAAAAAATTTGCTTTGGTAACAAATTTGAAGCTTTGCGAAGCTTATGAAGCCTATTTTAACCTCAAAATCCTCACCTTTTAACCACAAAAACCTCACTTTGCCTGTGTTCATTGCAAACATAGTTTAGAAGCTAAAAATTATTTCTAGCCTGATATCGAGAAGAAAAACGACACATAAAGTTTGCAGTGCCAAGATTTTGGAGGGAACCTAGTGATCATGTGCAACACTGTTACTTTTGTATCGTTAATCGTATCGTAAAAATGCTGAAAATTCTTTTTATCCTGATCTTCCTTCAAAGTCTTCTCCGATACCTCATGGTGAAAAATTTCCCGTTCCATCTCGTTCAGAATTAGATAACTTCGGAATTCAATCGTCGCAAGGTTCAACAGAATTCAGTACACCGCTTACCAACACCGATAGTAGTAAATTCATGATAAAGTTGCAGAGTTTTGGACCACATTTCATCAGCTGAACAGAATTCAAAGATTTAGTACGAGACCTAAACCTATCCAAGAATAAAGCAGCGATTATAGATTCACGATTGAAACAGTGGAATTTGCTTGAAGACGATGTGAAAATAACTGATCAAAGAGAGCGCCATAAAATTGTTTCATGTGTTCTCACCAAAGAAGCCGGACTTTGTTACTGTAATAGCGTGGCTGATTTGTTCGAGGAAATCGGAATACCATGCATACCTTCTGAGTAGCGGCTTTTCATCGATAGCCCTTCAAAAAGCTTAAAAGTAGGTCTTCACAACGGAAACCTATTCCCTAATCTTCCCGTAGCATATCCTGTAATGCTAAAGAAAAGTTAGTGAAACTATGCTTGAAAGAATTAAAATTATGGGCTGCAGAATATCCCATAAACTTCATATGCTACATTCTCACCTGGACCAATTTAAAGATAATATGGATGCCTACTCAGAGGAGCAAGGAGAACGTTTTCCCCAAGATGTAATGGACTTTGAACGACGTTACCAAGGGCAGTACAACGAGAATGTGATGTGAGAATACATTTGGGGTTTAATACGAGAAAGCCCATACAAACATGAGAGAACCACTAAAAATATTCATTTTTGAACTTGATTTTTTGTTATTTTACATTTATGTGGTATGGTTTGTCACAATTCTCGAATTAAAAAGACTCTGATGTTCCGCAAAAACATTTCTAATCGTAATTTGAAATAAAATTATAAAAAAAAATATAAAAACCAGTCATTTTTCTTGAAAATTTGAAAAATTGCTCTAGTTTCTACAAAAACAAACTTTGATCAGAAAAATTATTTCTTCTATTATTTGTAACGTAGGACAAACCACAATTTCGCATGCAGAAGCCAGACCCAAAAATCGTGTCGATCGGTGTTAGAATGAATAAAAATTTATAAAAAAATTGCGTGCCTAGGAACACGCCGCGATTAGCTGCCATGTTTGTGACGTCATTATGGCAAAGTGTTTTCACGTCAGTATTGTCAACAGTTTCTACCCGTATATGACTACCTGAGGAGTCCATAGATCATCTCATTCGAAATTGTACGAACACGTGTGTATTGTACTCTCATGTACTCTTTTTTCCAACAAATAAAAATATTGACAGCATGTCAATTGAGACTAAAGACTTTTTAACTCACAGTTGTAATTATTCTAATATCGACCTGGCTATACTTACCAGTAGTTTCTTTGAAATCTCCATCCATCTCCTCGTCTTTTTGAACGTTTTTTCTTCTCCACAAGTCCTCCATCCTCCAGAACCCCCATAAAGCCCACACTTGTTGAAAAAATCCCATGGTAAAGCATATCCTCAACAAGACTCTCATGTTCAAAACACATTTTTCACCACTTTTACCGCAAACTTTTGACTAACAACTGACCTTAGCGCATCGTGCAATTCGCCCGAACAATATAACGATGAAATTAGCGTTTTCTAACGGTTCCCCATAAATTATTTTACCTTTTTTTTTCACTTGAAATTGCTTTTAAAATAATTCATATATTAAATCCGGACGTAGAATCAGATCTTGTAACTGTACAGCGTGAAGAGGTCAGTGTTTCTTCCTTTTTCAAGATTCGTGTTCTACTTTTGCGAAATAATGATGATTATGATGCTTCGAAAAAAGAATTATACGTTCTTAACGTCGTATTATTTTTGGTTTCTAATTATTTCAATCTAGAATGATAGTTTTTTCGAATATTTTATGAAGAAAGTCGATTTAAACTCTCTTATGCAGGTCAAGAAGAATTATTGCTACAAAAAAACAAAAAATAACAAAACAATAGCTTTTAAAAATATCAAAACTGTCGCCATCTGTTCAAATATCAAATAAACAAAACATTACAGGTTTCTTTTAAACCTCTACAAGTTGTAAATAGCTAACAGTTTGATACAGTTAGTTGAGTTTTGTAATTAGTCTAATTACCATGATGCATAATGTCAAATCATTTTGTGAAAAAGATTGTCAAGAATTATTTTATTTGCTATACAGATCAATAATTATTATTATTACTAATACAAAGAAAAACAAACAAGTTTTAGGGTCGAACGCGAACGCGTCGATTGACGAACTCTTTCTCTTCAATCTTCAACGAATTGCACATAGATGGCAGAACGGTCACTTCTACGATACTTTCTATGAAATTTTGATGATTATGCCATTTCGAAAATTAAATTCTGCAATTTTAACATCATATTATTAATTATTATAATTCAGAAAAATAATTTTTCTTATAATTTTTAAAGAAAACCGATTTATATTGGAATAAAAACTATATTAAATTACGACCTGTGCAAACTACACATCACGCTTTAAAACTTCGATAAATTGCGCATAGATGGCAAGATAATACACACGATTAAATAATATATTCAGTTTGTTGTTTTAATTGTATAAAAAAAACACAAGAGTATTTTATAAATAATCTAGTCTTTATTTTTTCAAAAATAGAAAAATAAATAAAACATTTAATGGCTGGACTGCTCCCACAAGGCTGGACTGCTGTTTTAATTTGATATTTCTGGCAGACACAGTATTGGCCAAGTGAAATGTTTTTGGGCAAAACCAGGGGGATGTTCACATTCCGGATAATGAACAACCTGGGGTTTCAGAAAATAGTGGATTAGGTATTTTAACAGGTGGTGTAAGCTGGGGCTGGTGCAGATAGGAAGGAGATGGAGAGAGTGGGTAAGGCCAAAGAGGGAGCCCCACTGAAGGAGACTTTAGGAGCATGACGAGGAGAGAGGGATATTGATGGGGGACTAACCTCCTTAGGCCCGCTGTCCCCTGTAAGGGACACAAATTTCTTTCTGCGACCTTAGCTACAGCTGCTTCCCTATAGACCTTGGCAACACCGGGTTTAGTTCTGGAAGCTCTCAACAGATGTCTTTACTTGTCCTGAACGAATGGTGGTCTCACCTCGTTGTTATCAGTTCTTTATCAGATATCAAAATGGCGACTCTTAGACGTAATCGTTCTGGATTTCTATTTGTATTCTATAAGTATTTTTTTTGTACAAATCTTTATATTTTATTTTATTTTTTGAAAGCATATATATATATATATATATATATATATATATATATATATATATATATATATATATATATATATATATATATATATACATATATAATATCAGCAAAAAATGGACTTGGAAAAGTCCATCTGGGCTCACAAGTGAAATTGACCACATCAGGACCAATATAAAACAATATTTACCAATTGTACTGTGGTTAATAATTTTAATGTTGGAACTGACCACCGAATGGTACGAGCAAAAATTAGGATTAACTATCGAAGAGAACGCGAAAGAATCATAAGATCAAAGAAGGGTAAAATGGATTCTGGGAGGCTACTGGAGAGAGGAAGCGATTTTGAGATTGCTTTGTCAAACCGGTTTGCATTATTACAAGATCCGGAGGATGTGGAACTATCAGTTCAATATGATGAAATCGCCAACAATCTGCTTCAAACGGCTACTTCAATAGCACCAAAAGAAGAATGTCTCAAACAGATAAAAATCTTCAATGAGACTATTGATTTTATAAAGAAACGGCGGGCAATGAGAAATGCAGATAGTCCTTTTGACAGTCCTTTTATTCAACATGCAGCTAGTGCAAAAAACCCTGCGAGAAAGCAAAGGAATTAACAAAGCTAAACAGAAGCTGAGAAATAAAAGAACACAAATATATGCCTTAAGGCGTGAGGATGACACAGTATGCAGGGCGCGTACGCAAATGTTAGAGGTTGTAAGAAAATTTTATTCTCAGTTATATGAAGATCAGAACCAATCAAGGACAACAATACCCACGGAAGAACAAATGCCAGATATCCTAGTGGAGGAAGTAGAGGGGCAAATACTATTGAAGCGCTGAAAAACGGCAAGGCTCCAGGGAAGGACAGTGTAACTGTCGAAATGCTAAAAGCTCGTGGTCGGACGTTATATAAAACACTGGCAAAATTAAACTCAAAATGCATCAAAGAACAAGTACCTGACTTATGGAAAAATGCAGAAGTGATCCTTTTACATAAAAAGGGAGCACAGGAGGATTTAAAGAACTACCGTCCAATAAGCCTCCTATCAGTAATGTACAAAGTTTTCATTAAGATAATTTCTAAAAGAATATTAAAAAAACTGAATGACGCACAACCAAGAGAACAAGGAGGATTCAGAAGTGGATTCAGTACAGTGGATCACATCTAGGTTGTACAGCTGGTCATAGAAAGGCACAACGAATACACCATGCTACTGCGCTTAGCTTTAGCGACTACGAAAAAGCATTTGATTCCATATCTAAGCATGCAATAATGAATGCACTGCTTAGCCAAAGGGTAGATAAAGCATATGTAAACCTATTAGGATCGATATATGACGGAGCTACAGCCACAATTCACCTTGATGATCTTGAAGTGGGAATTAATAGAACGAGGTGTACGGCAGGGTGACGCAATATCGCCTATTCTTTTCTCGGCTGTCCTTGAAGAAGTATTCCGTAAACTGGATTGCGAACAGAATGATGTAAAGATCAATGGTGCAAACTTAAACCATCTTAGATTTGCAGATGATATCGTTCTCCTTTCACAAGGCCAAGAGGAGCTGCAAAGACGCATACAAGAACTGCAAAGGGCTGGCGAACCATTTGGCTTGAAAATAAACCTGAAAAAAAGTCAGGTTATGTTCAATAACTTCGCTCAGGACGGAAGAATTGCAGTTTTAGGAAGGGATTTGGAGATTGTGGACAGCTTTATATATATTGGGCAAAAGATTTCAATGGAGGGAAATCCCGCCCGAGAGGTGGAACGGCGTGTTAAATGTGGCTGGCAAGCATTTGGCAGGCTCAACATTGTGTTTAAAAGCAGACTCCCACTTTGCCTGAAAAGAAAAGTCTTTGATCAGTGCGTTCTACCAGCTATGACATACGGAAGTGAAACCTGGACATTGACATCGCATTCAATTCAAAAACTTCGGGTAGCACAGCAGGGAATGGAAAGATGTATGCTTGGCATTACAAAACAAGACAAAGAGTCCTGCTCATGGATCAGGGAACAACTGAAAGTCTGTGATATCATTGGAAGAGTAAAGCAATTGAAATGGTGATGGGCAGGCCATATAGCGAGGCGATGGGATGACAGATGGACCAAGGTAATCCTGGAGTGGATACCGCTTGATCGCAAACGTCCGCGAAGAAGACCGAAAGTGCGATGGATTGATGAAATCGTCAAGTATATTGGACCAGAGTGGCAGAGGAAAGCCCAAGACCGTGAAGGTTGGAAACATGCTGAAGAGGCCTTCATCCTGCAGTGGATCGACACGGGCTGATGATGATGATGATTATATATATATATATATATATATATATATATATATATATATATATATATATATATATATATATATATATATATATATATATATCTTACATTGACAATAATATTTTTTACTGACAGTGACATATGGGAATCGGGACATAAAATCAATTGGAATAATTCCAAAACGGTATTAAATAAATCTCTAACCAAATCGAGAAGATTAAAAGAAACCTCTATAATTAATTTAAATAAAAATAACTGTATTACTATGCCCTCGATAGACTTAAATTCAATATGGTTCCCGATTCTAAAGAATACATTTAAAAACTGTTAATTATTTCTATACACAATAATCACACAACAAACCTCACCTATATAATTTTTTGGTAGTATGTCACTATCAATAAAAAATATTATTGTCAATGTAAGTGTCATTGACATATACAAATATATTTACTTACTATCTTTTAGAGTATTATATAGATATTAATATAAATTAATCTTAGATTTGTTTTGAAAACGGGAAGAGAAGACTACCCGGAATGTTAACGTTGAAAAGTTTGTATTTATTTAAGAAAATTGTTAGGCAATTTTTGTTTGTTAGACAAATTTATTACAGAAAAGTAATCACTGATAAATTCGTTTATTTACATAAGAACATATATTTTTTGATATTTTTGAGTTTTATATCGTGACGAAAACCCAAAAAAAAACATGAACACGCCAGAACCATTTAGACAATTTTTATATGGTATGTCTCCAGTTTCCAAAAAAATGTATTTTGTCCACGAACTCACTTCTGTTTCACCATCTCAACACTTCTGTTTTGAAAGGCAGAAAGAAACATTGTTGGAAATAAATATAAGGACAGATAAAAGCTAGATTAATCACTTTAATCCAGAGGCAAAACTGTAAATAGAAGAATGGGGGTATAACAGTCTACCGTCCACACGAAAACTTTGTCACCTGGTCCAGAATTTGTTGGTATTCTGCCAGCTCTGACAGATTTATTTTATTTGAACTTCTAGCAAGACCACAAGGATCAGAGATCTATTAGCAAACTTCAGGACTTTTTGGTGATTGCCTCTAGTTCTCATTAATTTTTTGTATATTCCAAGTAGCAATACTCGTAATTTTACTTTTTATACTTATATCTACTCATCTTGTCGGAAAACCAACGGACCTTTTTAAATTTAAAGAAAACTACTAGCGCCATCTATTGAGACAATATTTGATTCGGAAGCTGTATATCTCCTCTAAAAAACAAGACTACCGTCATTAGAATCGATCAACGGATGTCAAGTTATGGCGCTTTGGCCCCTTTCTCACCATCCACTCCACGCCACACCACGCCACACCAGGTACACAGAAGTAGATGGGGGTTTATACTTCGTAACCGTCCTTAACCTTCTTAACCTTCGAAGGAAATCTAAACTTATGCCAGGCCTTAGACCATTTTCACACTATCCGCTCCACGCCACGCCACTCCACATCACATGTCGTCAACATATTGGTCCCTTTCACACTTGTCCACGACACGCCACACTACACCACTCGTCATTTCACATTTATCAACGTTCCATCAACACTTTATCCACTTGAAAAGTGAGACTTTTCTGTTCAGTCTGTTTTTGCCATCGTCATGGACTATTCGACTGAAGAGTTGGCTGGCATGAATTTAATTGTGGATGGGGCGTGGCAGAGTATGAAAGAGCCCATTGGTTCTTTCAGGCCTACTGTTAACAAGAGGTAGTGTGGCGTGGATGGGAGTTGCGTGCATGTGGCGCCCGCCTACTGTTGAGCTCGTGTGGAATCCTTGTGACTGAGGATAATTGTGTGGCGCGTCGTGGAGTGGCGTGGAGTGGCGTGGAGTGGATAGTGTGAAAGGGGCCTTAAAGTGACAGGACCTTTTGTCACCTCGTCACAAAAAACTCGATGGAGCAAAGAGTTGATATTAAATTTTGTTTCAAGCTCCGTAAAAACTTTTACAGAAACATATGACTTGATGAAAAAAGTTTATGATGACGATTGCTTATTTCATACACGTGTGTTCGAGTGGTAGAAGCGTTTCCAGGACGGTCGTGGTGCTTTAGAAGATGACCCAAAGCCAAGCCGTCCAAAAAACAAAAATCGCCTATGATGCGATGAAATAATTGCTTATGATGCGAATTCGACTGATACGAGATGGATAGCGGAGGAATTAAATAGGACCAAAGACATGATTCACGAAATTTTGACAAATGATTTAAACAAACGCAATAAGAAATCCAAAAAATTGCGTTTCCAGAAGTCACGAGAAAATACAATGTTGTTTTTCTCTTACTCCAAATGTATTACACTTCGAGAACATGTTCCACAGGGTCAAAATGTCACTGCTGACTATTATCTGGGTGTTATGGAGCGTTTGTGGAAGAGAATCGAGTGAGAATCGAATAACGAACACCGGGAAGTTGTTGCACGATAATGCACCATCTCACAGGACCATCAGTGTTCGTGAATTTTTGCCGACATCCTTCGTATTCGCCTGACTTATCTCCGTGTGGCTTTTTTCTATTCTCGAAACTCAAGCTGGCCATGAAAGGAAGGTTTTATGGTGGCGTTACAAATGTCCAAGAGGCAATTGCGTAAAATCTCATAAAAAATCTATTCCAGCATTGGTTGAACGTGTCCAGTGGTCCAGTGGTCCAGTCCAGTTGATGCTGAAGGGATGTTTGGTAGTCTCAGATTTTTATAACCAAACGAATCTGATTCTTTAACCCCTAACCCAATGATATTTTGTTCGATATTTTCTTCCTCTGGATCGATTGGTTCCTTGGTCGATTTTTCGAATCTGTTGCTTTTCAGATAATTTTTTCCACCCTCAACCGT
Organism: Cosmopolites sordidus; assembly: GCA_031761425.1. NCBI lineage: Eukaryota > Metazoa > Arthropoda > Insecta > Coleoptera > Curculionidae > Cosmopolites > Cosmopolites sordidus. The sequence continues at coordinate 1,622,149 of JARFXV010000308.1, forward strand.
TCTTCATAAAAAATAACACAATCTAGGAAAACTACAGACTCTCTAAATGCAATTTTCATGCTTTTATGAAGAGTAGTATATATACGGTTAAGCATTTTATTTAATTTTTTGTGTAAGAATATTTTATAAACTCAATAGTTTTGAAAGTGGATCAGTATTCACATTTTGTTTGATTTTTTTTTTAAATAAAAGAAGCATTATTTAAAAAGTAAATAACTTTTAAAGAAAGACAAACAAACGTCGCAAAAGTAGTTTATAACTATGTACTAAAAAATCAAGAGAGAAAAAATAAAACAAGATTCAAAAAAATACTGTTTTTATTTTTTGAGAAAAAAAGACTTTTTGCTATGATTCAGACACTTTACTTGCTGCATCTTTGGAGTGATGGTTTGATTTGATATTTCTGGCAAGCGCAGTATTTGCCAAGTGGTATGTCATCAGGTACTACCAAGGGGATGTTGACATCTGGATGATGAACTACTCGAGGTTTAGGTTCTGGTGGGCAAGGTATTTTTACAGGTGTTACATAAGGCTGGGGTGGTGCAGGTGGGAAAGAGATGGAGGGTGTGGGTAGGGATAAAGAGGGAGCTCCGCTGATAGAGACTTTTGGAGCGTGAGGAGCAGTCAAGGATAAAGATGGGAGGTTAAGATCCAGAGAGGATGGCAGAGGCACAGCGTAGCTCGGAGATGGAACATGTGCTGGAACTGGGGCTAATACGGGGCCTGAAACTGGAGCTGGGGCAAGAGAGGAGATATGCAGATGTTGAGAACCAGATGATGCGTATCCTGACCCGGAGATGTATGCACTTGGAGCTGGAGCTGGAGCTGGAGCAGAGTAAACTACAGGTGCGGGAACATTGATACTGGCAGCGGGAATTGAATAACTGCCTGATCCAGATCCACTATATCCAGAAACACCAGATCCAGATCCGCAAGGAACTGGAACGTAGCAATGAGCATTAACCTATAAAAAACACATTCCATCAAAGAAAACTGACATATCATTTTAAAATCAAGCAAATTTAACTTACCTGGGTCGTAATGGCAATAACGCCAAATACGGCAAATGCAAGACGGAATGCCATGACTGTTTTCGTTGTGCTCTCTTTGAAGAATACTGATTTCAGAAAGCAACATTTGATTTTTATACATATAAAGAGTCAGCACCGCAATGGGAAGCAATTTGTACGTGATATTTTTGAATTCAGGAAGTATAAATCGTTTCCCATAACATTTTGGTTCGGACGACTATTCTGTTTACACTATTCAAATATTAAACATTACGCAATGGTTGGTTATTTAAAAATACGTTTCAAAATGTTTATAGATCAACATTGTTTTGTTAATAGCATTCAAAATCCAAAGATAAATTAAAATATAGTAAAGATTAGACTAAAATATTTATTTTGGAATCTCCCTTGATATTCTCCTGATATTTTTCCTACCGATTATCATTTTTTTAAATTATGATTTTTTGGTATTTGGCGCATTAAAACCTCATGGAGATTAAGCATTAATTATTTTGTAATGCTTAAAGTCATTACAGACACTCTATCAAGGCCATATGTTTTGCTAGTGTGACCTGATCCTCCTCAATCTTCAAGTTTGGTTTTGGTAGTATGTTTCCCCGTAATTCTTCTAATTTCTTTAACAGTTGCAATCCCCAGGTTTCGGTGAAGATCAGAGATCCATTATCTTCTTTTTAACAAGAATGCTGTCCAAACAAAAAACTAGAGAGTCCTGTTGGGAATGTCATAGTGTAAACGTGGTTTCGGAGGTCGAATATCTGGGCATCAAAATAACTAGCGTCGGAAAAATCGAAGAAGAGCGAAAAGATCAGGTTAGTAAGGCGAACAGGAAAGCAGGATGTCTCAATTACACTAAATCTGCAAAAAGATTCCTCTTAGTCAAAACCAAAGCAGAAATATATAAAAGCGTAGTGCGGCCAGTAGTGACTTACACAGCTGAAACAAAACCTGATATCAACGTAAATTGAAAACCAATGCTTAAAGTCATTACAGACCCTCTATCAAGGCCATATGTTTTGCTAGTGTGACCTGATCCTCCTCAATCTTCAAGTTTGGTTTTGGTAGTATGTTTCCCCGTAATTCTTCTAATTTCTTTAACAGTTGCAATCCCCAGGTTTCGGTGAAGATCAGAGATCCATTATCTTCTTTTTAACAAGAATGCTGTCCAAACAAAAAACTAGAGAGTCCTGTTGGGAATGTCATAGTGTAAACGTGGTTTCGTCAGGTCAAAGGTGGGGATTTTGAGCTGAAAAACTGACAAGCATACACAAAAAAGTCAGAATCAGACTTCTATGGTCAGCAAGAACAGACAATATCTTACGCAATTATAGAAATCTACTACGAAGCCACAGAGTACCAGATATAATAACAAAGGAAGAAACAACTATAACAGAAACAAATCTGATAGAAGCTCTGGGAAAACTTAAAAATCGTAAATCCTCCGGTCAAGATGAGATGGCGAATGAACTATTGAAATATAGAGGGCACTCTCTAATTGAGCAGCTTCAAACTATCGCACAAATAATCACAAGATTGAATAGAATCCCGGACGAATGGAGAACGGTGATAGTTATACTAATTCACAAGAAAGGAGAAAACGAAGATCCCAATAACTATAGAAGCATAAATCTGCTAAATTGCACATTAAAATTAACAACAAATATTAATAGAAAAACACAACTGAAAGGAGAGTATTAAGAATTTAGAAGTGGACGCTCGTGCGCTGATGCCGTATTCATTGTGAGAAAGTTGAAGACATATGCAAAGACAATAAGGTAATAGCAAAATTAGCAGAGAGAGATATAGAGACAATTAATTACGAACTAGAAATATGGCAGGGAGACCTTTAAGCCCTCTCCTACTTAATATTGTCACGGATGAAATCATAAAGAAAGTCAAAACCAAAAGGGCCCTGTAGGTTGTTGAAAATAAGCCAATAGAACAAGCTATGGAGGTCGAATATCTGGGCATCAAAATAACTAGCGTCGGAAAAATCGAAGAAGAGCGAAAAGATCAGGTTAGTAAGGCGAACAGGAAAGCAGGATGTCTCAATTACACTAAATCTGTAAAAAGATTCCTCTTAGTCAAAACCAAAGCAGAAATATATAAAAGCGTAGTCCGGCCAGTAGTGACTTAGACAGCTGAAACAAAACCTGATATCAACGTAAATTGAAGACCAACGTAAACTGAAACACAGAGAAGGATGGAATCATCAGAAATGAGAATCTTCAGAGAGCAGCAAACAAGACACTGAAGACGCCATATAGCAAAAATATCATCAACATATCTAAGTCATATTATTTACTTAGTTGTTAATCATTTTCTAACTGAAAATATGTGATTTTTAAACATCGAGTTAATAATTCCAAAATTGTATGTATGTTTAGTTTAGTGCGGTTTTTTAATGTTGTGTCATGTTCTAATCTCTTTCTAATTATTAAAAGTGATTTATCAACTGGTACATTAGTAAATAAACTCACCACGTCAAAACTACCCATTAAATTTTGGTTTGTAATTTTAATGATGGAAATTTTATTTAAAAAATCTGACATATTTTTAATATATGAATTTGTTTTACCCGAAAGTGGATTTAAAATGTTTAATACAAATTTTTCTAGTTTATAACATGGGGAATTTTAACTACAGGGCGAAGTGGTATGGAGTACATGGGAAACGGGACATAAAATTAATTGGAATCATTTCAAAATGGTATTAAAAGAATCGGTAACTAAATACAGAAGATTAAAAGAAACAGCTATAATTAGTTCAAATAAAAATAACTATATTGCTATGTCTTCGGTAGATTTAAATTTAATATGGTTCTCGATTTTAAAGAATACAATTAAAAACGTTTAATTATTTCAACACACAATAATCACACAGCAATTTTTTGGTAATATGTCACTAAAAAATATTATTGTCAATTTGTATTGTCAATGACATATACAAAATATATTTACTTACAATCTTTTAAAGTATTATATAGAAATTAATATAAATTATTTTTAGATTCGTTTTGAAAACGGGAAGAGAAGACTCCCTAAAACATTAACGTTCAAAAGTTTGTATTTATTTTACAAAATGTTGTTCGTTGGGTAAATTTATTACAGAAAAAGAATCACTGAGAAATTAGCCTCCGTTTTGTTTTTTACCCAGTAATTCTTTTATTTACATAAAAACAGATATTCTTGATTTTTTTTTTAGTTTTAGTTCGTGGCGAAAAACCCAAAAAAAGATAAAAGTATGAACACGTCACAACCATTTAGACAATAATAAAAATTCTAATTTTTTACCACTACGCTGGTACAAAGTTGTAAATAATAATGGTACGGTAATTACATAATAGATTATATAAATATTTTGATGTAATTACACCCTGACTAAATAAATATTTAGGAAACTTTAAGTGGTTTAACAGTTTGAATGGACAATATTATTGTCTGTATTTAAGGCAACGCCCAGCTCTTTTCTTCTTTACATGCTCCCGCCAGAGCAATTTGCTATCAAGACATATGCCGAGGTATTTCACATTCAACACGTGTAGAACAACTGCATCATTGATATCTAGAAGTGCTTGCTGGTGGTGGATTCAAGTCTATTGAGCTTAATTTTCAATTTTCTGCTCCAGTTAGCTTTTTATTTTAGTCCAGTTTTCTTTGTTCTGGTTAACTGCGAGAAGAGCATTATCAAAGTGAATGTAGCTACTACAATCTCTTCTAAAGCTGATGTAATACTAGTATATAATAATAAAAAGTCGAGTCAGAACATTTCCTTAAAGCGTGTGTCCGCTTATGTTTTTTTTTTAAATCGGAATTCTGTTCTTCCATTTTGTTCTTCTTTTTCCTGTGGTGCTATAACACGTCAGTAAACCTTGACCTTCTGGTTTCGAGCAGGAGCACAGGCACAGGTGCACAGAGTTTGCACCACTCTGTGGGTAGCACAATAAGGTCCATAGTTTGTTCGCTCTGTAAAATTTGAACGAAACATAATAAATATTCGAAACATAAATAATCTACATAACAAATGAAAGTTTTATTCTAGATATTTTTTATTATACATAAAAAATCACATCGACCAAATGATCATCGTTCTCCCTGCTCGCAAACATGTACCCTTCTCAGCATCGTTTTCAAAGACTCTCTTCAACATGTTAGGAGATATTGTGCCTATCTCGTGCCAGATGTTGCCCTTTAGGACCTTGATGATTGGAGGGTTGTTGGCGTATACTCTGTCCCTGAGATAGCTCCATAGGAAAAAGTCTGAGACGGTCAGATCCCGTGAGCGAGGTGGATATCTTACATGAACATTTTTCAATATGATGCGGTTCGGAAAATGTTGCCTTAGAAGGTTCATTGTGGCTCGGGCGGTGTGAGCCTTTGCACCATCCTGTTGAAACCACATATTATAGCCCTCCGGTAGCTGCAGCAACAACACATTTTTAATCATTGCCTTATAGTGCCCTCCATTGATGGTCTAAGCAACACCTTCTTCCCCTTCGAAAAAATAAGGTCAATGATTCGTTCAGTTATTATGGCACACCAAACCGTTAAGCGAACTGAATGCAGGGGTCTCTAGTATTCACCATTTTAAGAGATATTGTGCCTATCTCGTGGCAGATGTTGCCCTTTAGAACCTCGATGATTGGAGGGTTGTTGGCGTATACTCTGTCCCTGAGAAGTGAATCTTGTAGGGGAAAAGTTTAAAATCTGGCCTTAGAATTTGTTGTAGGAAACGACGGGAGATCTGCAATTCAGCATGTTTAGAAAGTTTTACTCGAAGTCGTTTTTGATCAGAATTTAACAAATTTGACACCCATCATATACATAGCTTTCTCAAGCCCAATTCCTTTTTCAAAATATGAAACACCCGTTCAGTTGAAATGTCCATGGTCTTAGCATTTCACTCAAAGTCAATTGTCTGTCATCCATAATCATATCATGTTTAGAATTAATTATTTGTTCCGTAGTTGCACTTATTGGACATCCAGAACAAGGATCATCATCCAGGCTTGTACGGTTATGTTGAAACTCACCTGCCCACTTACAAGCCATTGTGCTTGAAGGAGCAGTCTCCCCTAATACATTTACCATTTCAGTATGAATTTCCATTGCCTTTAAATCTTTTTTTTACAAAGACTTGAATCACTGCACTGAATCACTGAATCACTGAATCACTTTTCAATATTTTCTATTTTAGCCGGTCTCATTGGCGCGAACGGTAGGAGCAGCAGCCTGCCACTGCTCTGCCAAGACCGTGTTGGTGCTGTAGTTGGTTCGATTCCAGAGCTCAGATGGTTACTTTTCTTTAATTCTCCTGTCCGTCTTACTTCCTACCCCAGATACACACATATATACACTTACATATACACACATATATACACTTATATACACACATATCTACACCTAAATGTTTGTGATTGTTTCTAGACAAGAGTGTAAGATTAGCCCTCATTCACGCCAGTTAAAGGCTGCGTAAGGCCGGATGCCTTTTGACAGACGTTCTACGTTGGTCTCTCGCCAGTCGGTAGGCTGCTCGATAGACTTATGGGTAAGCACATAACCAAGAGTTGATAACCCAAGGGGGGGCCTGGGTTTTCGGTGGCTGATGACCGTGATTCGGAACCCACGTTAAGCTGTAGGTTCAGTTGCTAAATAGCGTTGTAGTTGCTGATGCGTCTCTAACCGCAAATCCTTTCCTTTTCCATTTTAAAAAATAACACTGAGACATTAACTTTAAGCTGCTGTTTTTATACGAATAAATTGACAGATCGACTTGAAACTTCACATATATTCATATGAAGGATGAAACCTCAAAATGTAGTAGATTATTTAATTATTTTACTGCTCTATAGGTGTCGCTCCGCGAACTTTTCAATTAGCATACTAGGCTAATACTGACGATTTACTGACTGACCGGCTTACTGACCGATTATTTTCAAAAAACAGGGTGACTATTCCGGTTCGCTGAGCAAATGTGTATCTCTCCGTACTTGAATTCTCTGACTTTTATCTCTAAAATAAAAAAGAAAAAATTATAAACTATAAAGAACTAAAAAAGTTAGGATTTTTCAATAACACATAATTTATTTTGCGCCCTACCCTGTACTATTCGTTCCTCCATGATTCTCCTTGGTATTTAGCTTTCTGGCTTTTTTGTCACTTTTCTTCGTTCCCTTTCTTCTTCCACATTCTTTCCCTCACCTTCTATGTGAGGATCGACTTTATGCTGCAATAAGCGCCTGCATCAATGAGTGTTTTTATATATCTTATCTTTCGTGTTTTTTTGTATCAGTTTTGATCTTAGGACAAACTACAGGTAATAAGTAGTTTTATTATTCTTTATAATACGTTTTGTGATATTTTCTATGATTTTGTTGTTTTCGTCTATTTCCCTTCCCAGAAAAGTAAATTCATTTATAACTTGAGTGTATTTCTCTTTTTCGTCACATTTATTCTGTCTATATTTATTTTTAGACCTGCTTTTCCGATTATATATTACTGCTTTTTGTATGAAGTAAAAATATTCTATTGTTCCATTGTTTTCTCCATTATTTGACGAACTATGAACAACTCATCTATTGTTGAGCGTCCTCTTCTAAACCCTGACTGATACCCACCCGTTCCTTCTTCGATTTATGGTGCTATACTGTCTTACCATACTTGTTAGAATTGTAAAAGTTCAACAAAGCAATGATATGTTACGATTGTTTTCACGATATCACATGTTTACTATTAATTGATGAATGGCTTAAGTAGTACTGAATTGTTCCCTCCTGACTTAAGTAGTAATGAAGGTGTGTTCATCAAGCGTAGGAATCGCAATGAAATCACTTTAATACTGAAAATAGAACGTATATTTGCCAGGGCAAAAAGTTTATATCGGATTAAACCCCTCTGAAGAAACGAAACTACTTTTGTTAGTAAGATAGAGCGGAGCTAGTTGATCATAGGGGCAAGTTGTGCAATCGAAATATCTCGAAAACTAAGCAACCTACAATAAAAGTGTAAATAGCGAAAATATGGGGTTATGGAAGGGAATACATAGTGCGACTGTTAATTCGTGTCTGGTGCGCCGATAAAATAAGAGAACGCTTTGTTTTTTTTTTCGGCGTAAACAAAAAATCATAATTTTTCTACTATACTCTTATAAAAACACTTAATAAGGACCACGTAAGTTTTTAAAGATTACTTAATTATTGTTATTTCAATTATAGATGGTTATTTATTTTTAACTCTTATGATTTTTGTAGAACCTAATTTCTATTTTGTTGCCTCAACTGGGGCTTGCTGAGAAACGCGTGTTCAATGCTTGCTTAAGTAGCCCCACTAGATGTTCATTGTGGAAAATCAAATGTTTCTTTAATAAATTAATAACCATCAATTAATTTGTACATGTGATGATTCTACATAAAGTTTACTAATTAAAATTACTTATGTTAATAATTGTATTAATGATTATTATTACAGTTTAGGATGCGTACATATAAAAGAAAGACCTCAAAAGGTTTAGCTACTAGTCAACAATTGAATGAAGCAGCAAAAGCTGTAGAGGAGGAAAAAATTAGTGTGAATGCTGCAGCCAAACAATTTAATATTAACTAGAAGACTTTAAAGAGATATGCTAGTATTAATTGTGATAGAAACAAAGATGATTAATAATTTGGGATTATTTATCATCTAGCAATATTTTTGGTATTTTTTTCCTTTATTTAGGTTTTTCGCCACTATCTAAAACTCAAAAAATATCCAAAATACCTGTAAAAAAATATTTTTTGAGTTTTAGATAGTGGCAAAACCCCTAAATAAAGGAAAAAAATATATGAACACGCCACAATCATTCAGACATTAATATTTTTGGTCTCATAATAAGTTACCACTTTAATTTAATATTTATTTGCGTTATAATTATTCGTAAATATATAAATATAAAAAGTGTAATAATAATCCAAAGATTGGAAAGATTCGATTTTGTTTTATTTTAATTTTATTATGGAGCGCTCTCGCATTTCCGACAATAACTTTTAAACTTCGCTAAACGTTTTGGAGAAGAGATTATGATAAATTACGAACCTAACACAGTAAGAATCAATTAAATCCGATGTATATTCTTAAAGTTATGGGAGATCAAGTGAAAAGTTGCTAGCCCCGCTCTACCCCCGCAAAAGAACTAGCCCCGCTCTACCCTAAAATGTTATTTTTTTATTGTTTCTCAAATGATGAGTTGACAAACGTTTAAAGAAACTCTTGAACTTGAACTGTTACAAAAATAATAAAAATAAAACGATCAAAATAAAAAATGTTTATTGTTATAAACATTGATTGAGGTCTGGGTTAAATCGCAAGGACAATGTCAAAAATGAATGGCAATAAAAATAAAAACAGTTTGGTTTTTATAATATATTAAGTATCGGTCTCTACGTTTTATAGATTGCAGAGTGTATTTGAATCAAAACTGTTTCCCACAATATAGTTATTTTAAAGCGCCATCTTTCAGGATCAAGACGAGGTGTAATATACGAGTATACTGGGAACATGACCTAAAAAATCAGATCGAAAAGCAATATTTGAAGCACTGCCTTCTTTTTGTCTTACAAATAAAAAAAGCAGCGGAAGTTCCAAGGCAGAATTTGTGTGACTTTGGGAGATAAAACTGTTTCGTATGGTACTTGGAGAATGGATTTCATCAATTCCGAACTAGAAATGGTGATTTAAATGATGCAGGAGGTTCAGGACCGCGAAAAATTGCAAACAATGCTGGGAGAAAATTCTTATCGTTCATTGCTATAGCTTGGGTAGGATCTCGGAGTAATATCGCAAGGTATTTCAAGTTGGGTAACATTCTAGGGAGGGAGTCGTTTGATTCTCTATTACCTCACAACTGAAAATCAGAGTAAAAATAAGTTTTTATAAATTCGGCTTTTTTTTTAAATCAAACTAGTGCAAGAGATATGGTCGTAAAGCATATACATGGATACTTCCATGGAATACTATAATATATACAACAGAACAGTATGCCATATACCAAGCATTCACATATTGTTCCAATAAACTATAAGGACGGACCGGCATCATTACCTCTGACTCGATTAGCGTTATTACTAGTATAAATAACACATATATACTCGATCCACTTACACAAATGATTTTAATGACTCTACTACTGTTAATAAGTTAGTAAACAGGGCTGTAAAAGAGGAACCATGGACACTCACATCACAATCAGTTCGAGTAGCGCAGAAGGGAATGGAAATATGTATGCTTGGCATTACAAGACGAGACAGAAAGCCCTGCATATGAATCAGGGAACAAACGAAAGTTTGTGATATGATTGGAAGAGTAAAGCAATTGAAATAGAGATGGAAAGGTCATATAGCGAGGCGGTGAGACAACAGGTGGACCAAAGCAATACTGGAAGGGATACCGCTCGATTGAAAACGTCCCCGAAGAAGACCAAAGGCACGATGGACTGATGACATCGTTAAGTATCATCATCCGCACTCCACGTGGGTTCATCTGTTAGCAGACACGGCAACAGCCGTCCTCAGCTGAGCTTGAGTCCAACGCAAGGTAGCTGGAATAAAACGATCAGAGCCAGGCCAAATCAACTGGCCATGGCGATAGCGGGTCGCAATCTCAATGCAACTCGCGCCTTCTTATGGTGAATGTTCTCAGCAGTCATGCATCGCATAGTTTCGACGTCTTCCCCGCTTTTTCTTCCCTGACGGCACCCATTTGATTTTTTTGGCTATCGGTTGTCGTTCTCCATCTACGAATTCTTCTTCCTAGTCTATTCTTATTTTATTTTCGTATATCCTGATCTTTAGGCCATTAAGGCACCCAATATTTTTCTACTTTTGTTTATTCGATGTTTTATTTCTCTTTCCTCTATACCATTTATGTCGGTTAGTGCTCGCAAATAATTTGAACTCATCAACTTTTCGTTTGGTTATTATGTCGTCATTTATTAACAGTTGAAATTTGGTGTCATTATTGATCACCAGATATTCTCGTTTTTTTTAAACTGATATACATCAAGTATTTTTGTATTCTATGTATATATATTCTATATATTATGAACTTTATGTTATATGCGTTTTGTGCCAGTATTATTTGGTCGCAAAGTGAGTGTTGGTTTATTGAAATACCCACCCTTTTAATGTTTCTTTCCAATCTTTCAATGCCGCTTCTATATATGTGTTAAATAACATAGGTGATAAGCTACACCCTTGGCGTAATTCTCGTGTTATTATGAGGTTTGACTTCCTTTGTCTGATTTTGATAGAAGATATATTGTTTCTATATAGTTCTTTAATTATGGTAATTAGTCGCTTGTCCGTTTCTAGTATGTCCAGTGTTTATCATAATTTGTGTCGAGGTATATAGTCACATCTTCACTTATCTTCTTTTTTATTAATTGCTGGAGTGTAAAATGATTATGAATACATGATCTTCCGGGTACAAAAGCCCTTTGATCTTCATTAATACTTTTCCCTAAATCTAGTCTTAATTTTTGTTTGTAAAATTTGTCCAAAAAGTCTGGTTATGCTACTAGCCTTATGCTAGTCCTCTATAGTTGTTGAGATCTTTTCAACGTTGTTTTTGGAAATCGATCTTATATAAGAGGTTTTTTATTTTTCACAATATATATTAAAAACGAGTTTTTCCAGGCCGAAAATTTGAGGGCTCAAAAAACAAAAAATTCTTTGAAGACAACTGCACCAATACGCAAAGTCCAATACGATGATTCCATGAGAAAAACAAAACTACCCAGAAGTAAAACCTAACTTCCTACCAGCACAGTCGAAAATATTTTCGACGATCACGTATTCCAATTTACTTCCTCGATTCCACCAGGCTCGTGGTAAAGTATAAAAAAGATCTACTAGGCATTCGAAAGGTATAGTTTCAAGAGCCCGTTACAGTACATCTAGTAAAGAAAATTGTTTAATAAAAATGGCATCAAAATTCATTTTTGCAGCTCTTTTCGTTGTGGCGGTAGCGCATCAGGTAAGTTGGTGATTTCTGTTTGGGATGAACTATTTTTGTAAATTGTTTTTGCTTTTAGGTTAGTGCTTCGTGTTACTTACCACCTCGCCCAGTACCGTGTAACCTTCCAGGTGCTATTCTTCCGATAGGATCCGGCTATAATGCTGCTACAGGTTACTCTGGAGTGAGCTATGGTGCATCATCATATCCAGTTGCTGCCTCGTCTTACCATGGAATAAGCCTTACTGCCCCATCAGCTCCATCTTTGTCTTTCGCACATGGACCATCTCTCTCCTTGCCATCTGCAACAGTCTCTTTCCCATCTGCACCAGCACCTTATTACCCAGCACCAACTTCAGTGGTTTGCCCAAAGGCTCCAGCTCCAAAAGTCCACAACCAACCTGATGTCGCCATCCCATTGGCTCTGCCATCTAACATTCCATTAGGACAATACTGCAGTTGCCAAAAATACTCCATTAAACCCACCATTGTCCCATGCCATTAAAATTAAAATAATGCGGGGGGTAAATAAAAACCAAAACGAAAGTTTCATTTGAATAATGTGTTTTATTTGGACTACCAATGTAGTTTATAAGATCCTCAACTTAATTTTTGACCTTTTTTGAGTACATTTAATATTTATTTACGAAAAAAACTAATATAAATTTGATTTTCGTAATAATTTTTCTCACTTTCTACATATTTTCACCACCTGTCGAACCCCAGGTCGAAAAAAACTGGTGATTTTGAATCGACACTGAAACAGATAATGATGCAGGTGATCTCCCAGCCCAACTCGTTGGTCGTTTCCAGAGTCCTTTGTGTGTTTTTGGCTGACCCGGATTTTTACATCATTTAAATTAAACCTTCTAAACTTACTGTAGGAAACAGCACTATCTTGAAAGTGGAAATATAGGATGTTGTTGTATTTTTCGGAGAACATCGTTTCTACAATTGATTTTTCAGGTTATATTCATAGTAAGCTCGTGCATTATACCTCTTTTCAAAGCTGAAAGATGGCGCTTTAAAATAACTATTTGGCGGAAAAAAATTCTGGCTCGAGTAGATTCTGTAGTCGCTGAAATGTAGCGCCCGAAAATTAGGTTGAGAAGAACAATCTTCGATATTAGAAAAATTTTGTGAGGCAAAGTCTGGAGAATAAGGTGATTGCAACAGTACCCCCTTCTCAGATCTTGTAACATGTTTGTGTACTTTCTGAATTTTCATTCAATATTGTTCAGAATTCAGTGCCCTTAAACCTTTTCACTAGTACAGATTGTTTTTTATCTCCAATGGTGTTCATATCAAGTTTGCTTACAAAAAAAAATGTTTCGTAATGTAACTTATGTGTCAGGATTATACGTAAACATGACTATTTAAGAACCGAAACTAATAATAGCAATTCTTCAATTTGGAAGACAGAACTTTAGTGAAACACTAAACTCAAAAAATTTACCACTACACACACACACAAAGAACACAAAATCACTTGTTTTAAATTTTACGATGCGCGTATCGCTAACCATGTCAGCATCATCAGGAGATCACCGGATCTAGATCTCCTGATGTTATTAAAACGGCTAGCAAAACGCGCCTTAAGAAAATTTAAAGCGATTTGGTTCAAATTTCTCTATCGGAATCTTCTGAGAGATTAAATCATCTTCCGATGATGCTAACGTGGTTAGCGAAACGCGCGTCAAGAAAATAAAATGATTTGGTGTTTATTGGTAAATCTCTTCGAGTTTAATTTGATTAAAATACAACATCGATTCAAAAATACACCGAATCCACGAGTCAAGACATTCACACCTACAGTACTTCCGCTATTTTGAAAACAAACTAAAAATATCACGTATGGAAAGTCAAGCCTTCCGTTTACAAATTCCGTTCGCACTATAAAAAACAGAATATAACTCTTAAACTGTACACTATAGTCACAACCACTCAACAGGAACGATACACTTTCAACAATGAGCTTTGAAATTGTTGCTCTTATTGCTGTATCATTATTGGTGTATAGTGAGGTAAGTTTTTGGTTTTTTCTTTCACGTATCAATGTTGATTTTCGTTTTGTTTAGGTGGAAGCTAGTTGCTACTTGTCCAAACTATACAAACCATGTTTGCCTCCACCTCCACCATCACTGCCCATTCCGAAATGTCCTTCAACCGTACCGTTTTCTCCATTAAAATTAACATCATCACCATATTGTCCTTTAAGTCCTCCAGTTAATTGTCCGAACTGCGGTCACTGTCCCTACTGCCAAAAAGTCCTATCTGCACCTCCTGTGACACCCTGCTCCGTGTGCCAAAAATCTGTACCAATACCACATCCGTGTCCTGCTTCAGGACATTGTTATCAATGTGCTGCCTGTCAAAAACTTGCACCTCCACCACCACCAGCAGTGCATTGTTTACCACCAATAGGGCCTCCACCTGCTCAGGTTACCGGACCTGTGGTAACTTTGAGCCCAGGAACCTTGCAGCATCTCTTTGGACATTTAGTTCCACAGCCTCCTGCATGTCCATGTGGATGCAATTAATTTTTTTGCCTTTTTTAATAAACCAACTTGGAAATTGTAAATATTATTTTATTTAATGTACATTTTCTTAATAATAAACCCAAAAAAAAACCTTAAAAAGTATATATATAGAATATAGAAAAAGTATATAAAATATATATAGAATATATAGTGTTAGAATTCTTTGGACTGCGTCCAATGAGACAACAATGTTGAATGTCATCAGACACCCAACTGCTGGGTTCCACAATCTCATGTGGAACATACAACAACCTGCGTCTCCGCCTAAATGAACTTTTTGTTGATTACTTGACTGGGAACGGGCCCCACCCATCCCTTCCATTGGAGGGCACATATTTCGTCTCTTGATGTTTAGATTCCTCAAGGCATCGACGTGTGCTCTCTCATCAAGAATAGGAAGGTCCATCCACAGTCAACAACCCATACTTTTCGCCGACTTCCCGACGGATGGCGTATATATGGAGTGTTAGAATTCTTTGGACTGCGTCCAATGAAACAAAAGTGCTGGGTTCCACAATCTCATGTGGAACATACAACAACCTGCGTCTCCGCCTAAATGAACTTTTTGTTGATTACTTGACTGGAGACGAAACATGTGCCCTCCAATGGAAGGGATGGGTGGGGCCCATGGCAATGCTAGGCAAGCTAGGCGATTGTACAGTGAACGATTTCCAGCCCGTAATGTCCCTGGCCGAAAAAATCTTCGAAAACATTCATCGACGTCTTCGTGAATTGAAACGAACTGAAGGGTCAGGAAGATCACTGATTGTAAGAACGGTACAATTGGAACAGAATGTGCTGGGCATGATAACGGAAGAGCCTGGTAGTTCTACGCGAAAAATTGCAAATACTTTGAATGTGAGTCACTGGACAGTTTGGAAAATTCTTAAGAACAATTTGTTGTATTCATACCACATTCAACGTGTTCAGGCACTACTACCTGTTGATTTTCCTCCACGTATTGCATTATGTCAATGGATATTGCAAACTTTACTTCGCATCCCTCTATTCCTGACATAAATTCTTTTCACCGAGGAAGCCACTTTCGCAAGAAACGCGTGTGTGGGAAGATGAACATGCGCATGAGGTATGCGAAGATAGTTTTCAACATCAGTTCTCGTTGAATGTTTGGGTTGGAATTGTAGGTGACTATCTAATTGGACCGGTATTTCTATCACAAAGACTTACTGGCGAGGTGTATCGCAACGCTGCCTGCTGGAAAATGTACCATTGACAACAAGGTATGAAATGTGGTTTATGTACGATGGTGCACCACTACATTTCAGTTTGGTTGCTCGTGATTTTTTAACAGCAACATACGGATATCGCTGGATTGGTCGAAGTGGGCCACACGCATGGCCTGCTCGATCCCCGGACTTAAACCCCCTGGATTATTTCTTCTGGGGATATCTGAAGTCATTAGTTTACACTACTCCATTGAAGAATGGGTGTAACTCAATTAGAGATGACCCTGGTGTGTTTGAAAGAGTTCAGAAGTCAATGACGAGAAGATTGAATGCTTGTATCAAGGCTGGAGGAAGTCATTTCGAACATTTATTGTAGATTGAGTAGATGTACTTTTTGATAATAAAATGTTGTTAATGTCGTACATTTTGTTCACCCTGTATCTTCGAAACAAAGGGGTTTTTCAAAAATGATCATACGACAAAATATTCTTAGAATAAGTCAAGGAATAACCCATTTAATTTTTGCCGCATGTTTACCTAACACCCTGCATATATAGAGAGTATTTTTTTAAAACCTAACATAGGCAACTTTTTTAATTGAAATGATAAAGTGGTACTTCTAAATGCAAAGTAGTAGGAACACTTCCAAAGTGTCAATTCCTTTATTTTTCTTGAAAACGGAAATCATTTAAAAACTTCTTTATTTCGGGTCTAATAAATACGCCTTCTTTTAGTTTTGCATCACTTAATTGGGACATATTTTATTTTTGAAGTACCAGGTTCAAAAAAAGTTCTATGAGGCCAATATTTCTTATTGTAATTTTGTTTTGTTGCCTTACTGTCCCCTAGACACAAACACCAGCAATACTTTGTACCAAAGTACTCCTTACCTTTATACTCCAAAGTGAGGTATAAATAATTTCAATGGCGCCATGATATAAAGGAGAAGTAGGTTTTTGAAAATGGGACTTGCTAGGCCATTTCTGCAAAAAAGGCGTTGAAGAAAATGAGAGTTTTTCGGAGAATAGATGGGAAACACAGCAGATAGAGAATAAAACGAAAATATAAGAACTTGCTAAATAAAAACTAATAATTACTGGATATCGGACAGGAATGGAATGGATAAGGAGGACAATAACATTGGCATAAATCTCCATTAGGACACACAAGAAAATACAGGAAATTCGCCTAATTTTAAGTAGGAAGAAGACACGAAGGGGTGTACCATTAAGCACCGAATCACTTTGTTAAACTTCTCGATGCACGTTTCGCTAACCATGTTAACATCATCAGGAGATAATTCAATCTATTAAACAAAACAATTTGGTATTTAGTTGTAAATATCTTTGAGTATAGTGATTCACACCGAAGCCTCCAACAGAAGTGTTGATTCAGTCTTTAAATAAAACAGTCAATTTTTAAACAATTTATTTATTAATAATACTATTCTTACAATAAATACTTCATGACTAAAAAGACAAACTAAACAAGCAATAAATACTTAAATATAACAAGGACAAAATTATAATCTTGACAGACAAACAAACTAATATAAGAAAAGTCCTAATATTTTCTTTACACGTAAACTGGGAATGTATCGAAAGAAAAGCTTAAGAGTGAGACGAGAAATTAAAGTAAAGATATAAACTTTACATCATTATTATGACTAGGAAGCTAGAAAGAAAATATTTACAATTTTAAATAACAACATTTTTTTTTGTTTATCGTAAACTTGACCTTTAATAGATCAATGTTCTGTTTTGTCTTTTTCATTTCGCTGATAAAAATATCTGTAGACAAGCATTGAATGCCTAGTTGTTTTATACACAAGCTTAAAAAGACTGTATATACAAATATATTTGTACAGGATTTGTTTTCAACTATTATTTCAACTGTTATTTTGCTGTCACTGCTCTGGAAATCCAATCTACTGTGTGGGCCACCTGAAACCAAAATTTTCACGTATTCTCAGACTTTTGAATAAGCAGTAGCGCCATCTTAGAACAAATATACGTAATAGACGTTTCGGTTAATAATGTCAATTTTTTCGCAAAATGTGAGCGTTTAGGTGTTCCTTTTTCCCATATTTCCCACAAATAATGGATTCCAAGCCAAACTTTCACTTCCTCGTAAGAATGTAAGTGTTTTGAGAGTGCGTGCTGCATCCATCGGAATAAGTTGTAGTCCGAAGGGGCTAAGTCTGATAAATTCGGCGGATGGGGTAGGACGCCCCGTTAAACATTTTCCAAATAGTTTTTTACATTTTGCTACTTGGGGGCCGAACATTGTCAAGTTGAAAAATAACTTTAACGTGTCTTTGGGCTTATTCTGGTCGTTTTTTTCTTCAATGCTCGATTCAATTGTTGTCGGTATCGATCGTCACTAATCGTCTAACCAGGTTTCAACACTTCGTAAAACCCAGCTTCCCTATTATCCCAACAAGTACGCAGCAAAGCCTTCATCCATGTATATTGCGCACTGGTTGTGATGTTGAAGGTTGGCGTGGTGGACCCATGATTTTTTGCGCTTTGAGTTGTCAAAATAGATCCACTTTTCACCACCTGTCAGAACTCAAACCTTTTCTTTCCTGACAAGCAAAATTTCAAGTAATTTTTGCTTTTCAACATCTCATTCCTTCCATTCATATGGATCTGCCTTCTGGATCTTTCCTAACGCGTGCAGACGTTCGATAATGGTGTATTGAACAACATTCAATTCTTCTGCCACTTGTTTCAACGTATAAGTTGAATAAGTTGAGTATTTATTTATTAATGCTTGCATCTTGATACTTTTCCGGCTGTCCTGGACCCCTCTTATCTTTTATATCAAAATCATCACTTTTAAAGCGTTTAAACCATCGTTCACAAGTTTTTTTAGAGCATGCTCACCATAAATTTTAACCAACAATCGTTAAGATTTAGCAGTCATTGTCATCAAATGAAATAAAGTTTACCCTCCAAAACGCCATAGACCTCATTAGTCTATACCACCAAATGTATTAGTAACGCCATCTCATAGCAAAATCGACGTTATATACCGAAACACCTATTATTACAACGGCAGATTTAAGATTTCACCACCAAATATTGCAGGGCTAGTATAGCGTGTTAAAGGTTTTGAAGTAATCCAGGATATCCGAACAATACTTCTTCAACTTCAAAGAATATTTTAGCCTCTTGCATCACATATATTGTTCTTAATGATCTTTTAAATTTTGTTAATATGGTTAGATCTGCATTCTCTACTACCTAATTTTCTTTATTTATCACTGTTTTTTGTGAGGGGCTCGATTTATACATTATAATTGACCATTTTAGAGATGAGAATACAAAGCCAAGTTACTGATAAGTAGACACAGAGGTTGTTAGAAATGGCAGAGATGATAGTACAAAGCCAAATTACTGACACACATTGCAAAATCGAATTAGAACTGTTATATCAGAAGAACAAGTAACGTGGAATATATAAATTAGAGAATATTGAAAAGGAAAAATAGACATTCAACAGGAATGGAAGGTTCACGGGAGTACAATGAGAGAAAACAGAGTAGTTGTATAAGCCGAAGAGGTATTGGTCCGCTTTTATACCCTGGTTAGGCTAGCTTTTGTCCTGATTCTTTTAATACCATTTTGGAATTATTCCAATTGATTTTATGTCCCGATTCCCATGCGTGTTGACAAATTCTAGATTTATTAAAATCGCTCTTTCTAAGAAGGTTTATATTTTCTTTTATTCTAACATCTAACGGTTTAGATATCTCACCTATATAGGTCCTGCCTAACTACAATGAACTGACCCGAAAAGAGCTTGGATTTTTTTTTTTTTGGGATTATAACTATTCCAGGATGTGACGGAATTCCTCTATTTTTGTGAGGTAGAGTCCTACCATTCGTGAGATTGGGTTTGCAGCTAAGTCCAAAGAAACCTGACAAAGATTATATCGAAAGAGAGAGACCCTGTCTCCATCGGAAATTGGACACTGAAGTAGTAGGAATCGACCATCTAAAAGGTGAAATGGTAATATTAAATAGGAGCATTAAACCAACTAAATAACACGCAAAGTTGCCTATGAGAAAGGAAGTTGAAGAAGAAAGGAACATTAATAAATCATTAAAAATCCATTTGCAAGATCAGTTATGCCATAGAAGAAGAAGTACAACCAGATCCATAAAAAACAGATCAATGTTAAAGAAAACATTTTTTTTTCATTTAAAACCTCATGAAATTTCCTAAATCCACTCTAATGTTACAATATTAATAAATGCTTCTTTCAGATAGAAGTAAAAATAATATTTACCCTGTGATAGATTCCTGGTTGTCCTGGTTGAGCGCAAGAATATCCAGCAGACACTATACCAATCAGATACCATCTTCCACTTCTTTGTAACATCAAAGGTCCCCCAGAATCACCCTGACAACTATCCCTGCCTCCATTCTTGTACCCAGCACACAACATTTCGTCGTATATAGTAACCTGGATTCCTTTAGACCTGAAAACAATACAAATTACCTCATAAACTCCCCCACAGATATCACCGAAAGGCACAACTCACCGATGCCATCGTTCACACTGTCGATTATCAATAACAGGTACTCGAACAGTCTGGAGAGTCTGAGGCCGGAGTCTAGACCCAGGGCTGAGGGCTCCCCAGCCTGCAGCCTGCCCCACATCTCCCAAGAAAGTCTCTCCCTTCGCGGGAAGGCATATGGGAGTTACGTGGGGAAGATTCAAAGCTGCTCGGTCTAGTCGGAGTACAGCAACGTCAAAGCGGTCGGCTTGAGGGGTGAATTTAAAGAAGGGATGCACCTAAGGGAGTGGGGAGATAATGGTTAGAAACAAGGGATGGGAAAGATTTTAAAAATATTAGGTCGTTCAGAACGAGTTACCATATAAACTGACTTATATTCATCTTTGTTGTTTTTGATATATAGAGTGATTTTTTTTATTGTTACAACAAAATTTAATTAGATGCCTTAAAAATATTTATTTTATGTGAAATAACATTCAATGTCATTAATGTTTGAAAACAAGCGTGTCCAAACTTCCGATAGGGGTCGCTGTCAGAGGAATTGTGAGTTTGAGCGTCTCTAGTGCCAAAATTATTTAGTATAGTCTAGAAC
Source organism: Cosmopolites sordidus (assembly GCA_031761425.1). Classification (NCBI taxonomy): domain Eukaryota; kingdom Metazoa; phylum Arthropoda; class Insecta; order Coleoptera; family Curculionidae; genus Cosmopolites; species Cosmopolites sordidus. The sequence goes on from JARFXV010000308.1 coordinate 1,643,010, forward strand.
AAATTATCATGGAGTGTTTAATGTCAAAGCAACACTTGCAAATTATCGAAATTAATTATCAAAGCCAATGTTCTGTGTGCCAAACTTATAAAGCACTTCGTAAATTTTATGGTGCACATAATCACCCAACCGGACGATGTATTCGCCGAATTATCGACAAATTTCGAACGCATCTTACGTTGCTCGATATTAAAACAAAAACAAGACAAAAAATATGCGTTCAGAAGAAAATATTGCCGCTGTTATTGGTAATGTTGATCGAAGATCCAAATTTATTAATTCGTCGCGGTTCGCAGGAAGTTGGGCTTTGTTATTCCACTACGTAGAAAATTTTACGTAAAGATCTTAGTTTAGTGCCTTAGAAGATCCAGCTTGTCTAAGAACTCAAGCCGCAAGGCATCGTACCTTTGGTGAGTGGGCTCAAAATCAGTTGCAACTTGACTCAAAATTTTATTCAGCAACGAAGCTCGTTTTTGGCTAAATAGTTACATTAATAAACAAAAGGGCTGCATTTGGAGTGAACATAATCCGCAAATGATCCGACAATTACTGTAGTATCCAGAAAAACGCGGCGTATGGTGCGGATTGTACGTTGGTGGCATTATTGGGATGTGTTCTTTAAAAATTAAACTAAAAAGTACGTTACTGTTAATGGGAATTATCCCAGAGCGATGATCAATGATTCTTTAATTCCTAATTTCAATGGTATTGATCTGGAGGAGATGGAGGTGGTTCTAACAGGACGGCTCCACATGTCTTCAGCCAACACAACAATCGATTTATGGAGGGAACAAGTCGGTAAGAAAATCATTTCGACGAACGTGATTTAATGCTTTTAAATTATTTTGTTGCTGGTGAAAAAATAGCAAACAAATTCAGACAGCTTGGTTTTCAACACCTATAGAAACATGCCAACATCTAATCGACTCCATGCTAAGAAGATGTCAATCAGTAATTAAGAATATGGGCCATGCAACAAAGTACTAAGCTTCAGTAATAAATGTCATAAATGGAAAGATCATATACAGGGTGCGGCAGAATGACCTCCCCGATTTTAGTTGGACATAGCTAGTACCGGAGTTGGGGCGCCGCAGTTGTGAGTGCGTCGAGGCGCGGCTACACAGTTGTTTCCAGTCTGCATCATGGCTTGGTTGGGAGTGCACCGCGCATTCGTCGTCGAGTAGTTCATTAGAAATGGCGGTTCGCCGATATTGACGCAGCGTGCCTTTCGCGCTTGGGCGACATGACCCCGTTCCTGATAAGAAAACCATTGGTGTTTCGGGTTCGGCATTAAAAAAGAAACCTCCTGGCAGACCTCGAACCATAACAGGACCGGAAAATGTGGCCCCTGTCAGAGCTTCGGTTGAGCAGTAACCCCGGCGATCTGTACGAAAACTCGCGGCAGCGCTGCAGTTATCTGACCGAAGTGTTCGCAGAATTCTACACCGAGATCTCAAAATGCATCCTTACAAAATTGCAGTTACACAGGAATTGTCTGAAACGGATTGGGAAACCCGTAGAACTTTGTGCCAACAGCTTCGAAACCTTCCTCGCGGAAACGTTTTGATTTTTACGGATGAAGCTCATTTCCACCTTTCAGGTATGGTCAATAAACAGAATTTCCGTTACTGGGCAGAAAGTAATCCTCGAGAACTTCACCAATGCCCACTTCACAGCCCAACGGTTTCGGTATGGTGCGCTGGTCACGAATTTGGAGTATGGGGTCCGTACTTTTTTTAAGCCAATGGTGTCACTGCAACGGTGACTTCTGATCGCTATTGTGCATTACTGGAGAATTTTCTCCTGTCCAGATTGGCTGATCTTTATAATCAACATGGGCAAGAAAATGTGTGGTGCCAGGAAGATGGCGCAACATCCCACACATCTCACCGTTCACGTAACATTTTAAAACAACTCTTTCCTGGACATGTAATCTCCTTGCGTGGCGACATTGGCTGGCCTCCTCGTTCTCCAGATTTGTCCCCGTGCGACTTCCTTCTGTGGGGCTATCTTAAGTCGAAGGTATACCAATGTTGTCCACAAACTTTGAATGCATTTAAGGAGGCGATAATCCAAGAAATTGCGGCGATTCCCCCTGAAATGCTACGTCGTGTAATGGAAAGCTACCGAGAGAGACTCAATCAATGATTGAGTCACTTGAGTCACTTGAGTGATGTTATGTTTAAAACATGTTAATTTAAAACTGCGTTGTACATACTTTTCAGAAATATATAGGTTTGTTTTGCATCTTTGTTGGTTAGGTTTTTATTAGAGTTCCAAATGGGGGAGGTCTTTCTGCCGCACCCTGTATATGTTTTATAACAAAACTCTTTTTGTTTTTATTTTTTCCTTATAATTAAAAGGTTATATCAAATTGAAAATACATTTTTAAACCTAGTACCGATGACGCCCTGACGGTTCCCGAAAAAAAACCGAACGTATGTGACCTCACAATAGTAACGAAGGCCAGTAACGATCGCGAATATCGGGTAGGCTTAGAACAATTCAGAAGTTATACCGAAATTTTCTTTCGCGCTCTTTCCGAAAAGAATCAGTCTCGGGCAAATAAAACAATTTATCGATCTTAATCATTGTTCTATATACTCAACCCAAATCTTTGACTGCATTTTTTGGTTTGCTAGCGATTTGAACTATACTTACTACGTATTGTTATTTAGGCTTTCCGTGCTTTTTTCGACGTTATACTCATATATTTGTACATAAGATATAAAAACTCAAAGATAAGTTCAGAATGAAATATTGAAATTAGATTAGGATTCCTTTTTTTGCAGGTGTATTTATAACTTGTATTTATATTATTTAATTCATATAGGGAAAACCAATTAACGTGCCAAATTTATAGAAAGGAATATAGCAACACAACCCAGGGTAGTAACAATGAGAAAGTCCCACAGGATCGTCTATTTTGTAGGATACGAATAATAGTATTCAATAGAGAGCGTATAGACTGCAATAAAATTCTACTACCAATTTGAAAGGTAATCGTATATGAAAAGTCTTATACTTATTAAAGTTTTACAGGATAATCTAATTTGTAGATGGTCGAAGAGTACAGAAATTTGTGTGATCAGTTGGATGAACATCAACTAGTTAAATTAATGACTGGCAAAGCAGTTTTCCATGGAATTAAAACAAACATCTGAAGGAGTATGCAAAAAAAAGAGAAATAGAAAAGCAAACCTACCATTCAAACAAAAAATAAAGAAAATGGTATATTTCTATTCTAAATAAAACAATACAGTTAAAAACATATTCATTTGATAGAGTATGTTTAAGCATACATTAAAAATTTATTACAGGCATTGAAGGCTGATGGACGGCCGACAGTGGTTCCAGGATATGTTGTGGTACTAGTGGTTTTCTAGAGGGTAGACCTTAACAGGAGAGTCCCACACTTCGACTATAAAAATTTTCCACTCAAAAAAAATGGTTTAGGTATCTTTTCTTATTTGGGAAATTTCTAGCTGGTCATGCATTAGAGTTAGCAGCCATATTTATTTATATTTGCAAATATTATTAAATGAAAAGTCTAATGTGATGGTTTGTAAAACATGTAAGGTAAAAAAACGCCATTTAAAGTTTTAAAAATACTGAAAACTTTAATTAAAACAATAATGTAGTATGGGTGGATATTTTTTGAAAATATTGTTAATATATTTTAGTGTGGTGGTTTGAAGAAACGGTGTGGTTTTAAAACAATTGCAAACTTAAATGAAAGCAGTCAAACAAATATGTATATAATTTTAGGTGGTGATTGTTTTTATTCTGAATTGATTACACTGGGGAACAATTTAAAAAATAATTTCTGTTGAGCTCGATATTTAAGCTGTTTTATGCGTAAATTGACATGCTAATTCCAAAACTTTATTTAGTTTTTTTCTATCGCGTCAAGTTTTTTCTCTACAGTTGTTGCGCATCCGACTAAGCTTGGCGAATCTCAGAAGTCACTACTGCTCTTCTATCGGCGAACCTTCTTCGACTTAGTAATGGGGGCGTGAGTGGCATCCAAAACTAGTTCGGTCAGTTACGCATGAGATCTGCGTATTTGCGATCAACCTCTATGTTGACCTTAAAATGGTCTGTTTCCTTCTTGGCCAGCAACGCGGGTATACCAAGTATCCCTGTTTTTTGTGCATGTGGGAGAGCAGAGCTCGTGAGAAGCATTGACCTGGTAATCCAAACATTTTAAATCAGCCACTTGTCGACAGAAAAAACATTGTATTTCCGCCTTTGCATATAAAACTAGGTCTCATGAAGCAATTAGTTAAGGCTTTGTCAATTGAAGGAGACTGTTTTAAGTATATTATTTAGGTATTCCCTAGCCTGTCATATGAAAAGATAAAGGCTGGTGTGTTTGATGGTTCACAGATTCGGCAACTCGTTAAAGATGAAAATTTCACTGAAACAATGACCGAACTTGAAAGGAATGCTTGGTTGGCTTTTAAAAATATTGTTAAAGACTTTCTTGAAAATAAACGAGCCTCGAATTACATCGAAATTGTTCAACAACTCTTGGAGAGCTTTAAAAAGCTTGGTTGCAACATGAGCTTCAAACTGCATTTCTTACATAGTCATCTTGCTAACTTCCCAGAAAATCTTAGTGCTGTTAGTGATAACAGGACTAGCGATTCCACCAAGACCTAAAGCTTATGGAAGCGCGGTATTAAGGTAGATGGGACGTCAGTATGATGGCTGACTACTGTTGGAGCATCAAGCGAGAATGTCCACAAACTGAACACTCGAGGAAAAGCTATAAGAAGAAATTTTTACCATAATATCTTTTATTTATTTTTTGTATAAACACAATTTAACTTTTAATAATATGTTAACCTCTGTATGAATAAAATATTCTAATCTATTTGGTCAGATCTCACCTTATTTCCATTTGTATGTACACTTTTAAGGTAAAATGAGGGGTATGCTATAGCTTAAGAACTTGACGTGATAGAGAAAAACTGTGAATATTTTTGAATTCAGAGATGAAAAATTAGTCAAAAACAAGTCACAGATCCAAGTCAACAAAATTGTTGTTCTCCAGTGTTATTAGTGTAGTTTACATATTATAATTTACTATAAAATATTATTCATATTATCCTAGTTGGGGGAAATTTTATTATGGATATTTATGTGTATTAGTGTATTTTTTATTGAAATAAAATTAGTGATTTAAACTGTTTTTTATATTATTTGATTTATATTGTTTTTTATAAGCATTATATGTATATTATAAGCTTTACTCCGAACTCTATGTTCAGGACATACACGTCCTTTTACCGTCCAAATACCATTTTTGCGGTCAAGTTGTACAAAACATATAACCTTGTGACCGTAACTTTCTCGTAACACTCTACAAATAGTTTAATTATATTTTATAGAAATATTTTATGTCTTATTTACATTATTATTTTTTAAAAAACTCACATTGATGCCTTGAACACCTTGAACTTCAGCTGAATTGAACCGAATGTCATTTTTATGATTGATTGATTTTTGTAATATGTTTATCAGAATTAGCCTTTATGAACCCTTTTCTTACAGATTACTGAACAAAATTAGTAAGAAACAATATTTTATTTTGCTATATTATATTTAATAATAATTTTGACAGTATATATACAGGTAGAAGTCGTTGACCTTACTGACGTGAAAACACTTTACTATTATGACGTCACAAACAGAGCAGCCAATCGCGGCCCGTTCGTAGTCACGTGATTTTTTTTTAATTTTATAAATTTTAATTCATTCACAATTAATAGCAACAAATTTTTAAAAAGTTCGTCGAATCAATTAGCAATATTATTTATGATAAAGTTTTGAAATATATTTTAAAAAATCAATAATTATTTTTTATTCAAAACACCCAATTATATAAACTAAACAGTTCTAGAAAATTACACTTTTTAATTTTTTAATGATTTGTAATAAAAAATACTATTTTCTTGGTCGCTACGACATATTACAAAGATAATGTTGAAACCGCGATCGGTGGATACATGGCGGCAGGTAAGATAGATCAATAAAAAAGATAGCTGGAAAGTGTTCTGCAAGACCTCAGAGACCCAAATATCTCACTCAATTCAAAATTAAAAAAAAAATCGTTGTTGAAAGACCCAAAGCTTTTTTTTCCTAGAACAAAAGATCTGACAATCGGAGATAAATCTTCTTGACCTTTACCTTTACCAATAAGAAATGTGTTGACCTTCTGTCAAGTTTTCTCCGCGGAATTTTGTTGTTTCTCTTTGCCCAATCGCCGTACGAAATTGAAAGTGGTCAGCTTTCTTTTCTGCTGGTAATTCGTACTTAACTTTCACTGGGTAGCTATAAGTGTTATCGATGAAATCGTGGCAAAAGAAAGAAGCAGTGAAGTAACCGGCGTATGTAATGATTATCAATTAACTTGATCCTTAAATCAAATAGATCGGAGATTTCGGACAATAAACTCGTTTAGTAGCAATTTTTACCGTCAATTTGTAATATAATCTTCCAAATTAGAATTATATTAGGCCTTAAACTTAATTCTCGCCATTATTTGACTATCTTTGACTTTGCTTCCTCAAGGTTGTGAAGTGGTTATCAACCAGATGATGTGGCACGGATCAAAAGGGATGAAAGTCCAACGAGGCCAAGTCTGAAGAATACACCGGGTGCTGCTTATGTGCTGTGTATGTTGCTGTGTACAGTCGTGTATTCTTCTGCAGCAACACTTACCCTTCTTCCCTAGTCAGCATAAGGCATATCTTCTTCTAGAGCATTATTGATACAACTTAACTGAGGCTGATAAGTGCCAGCAGTGACCATTTGACCAAATTGCACAATCAATGACCAATTGACCAACTCATAATGCGGTTTGGCAGTACTGGTCACAACATTAAACAGGAAGTTGTTTTAACAGTAAGATCATTGCGGATCCAACGACTCTTCTTCTGAATTTTCCTTTGCTTATGTACACCTTTAGTAATGGCTAACGGTGTTATTCCGACTTCCTGTACGAACTTTAGCAGTGTACGAAAAGAATTTTCTTCCAACTGTGTTCCCAAATTTTTTTGGCTGCCAGGAACGTTCTGCATCAGTTAGCTACAAGAATCGTGGCACATACCGTATACCAAGCCAAGCGGAAAAATACCCAATGGTTTTGGCGGCATTTTCCGGCGGGAAAATGGAAATATTGGTTTCAATATGTCGACAGGTGCATCAAATAGAATTCATTAGCGAATTATTTGCAGCTATCAAGTAATTCGCTGGCTGCAAATCAGGGTGACTTCACAGCCTCCTTATTTTCTCCAGAATTGAGTCCTTGTGACTTTTTGGTGGTTTTTGGACTCAAAACTAAACATTTTTGAGTTCCCCGCCACTCCTTCTAACCTACAAACTAATTTTTCAAGATATATTTATAGTCAGCTCATATATTATACCTGGTAATGGAGCTGAAAGATGGCGCTTTAAAATAACCATATAGCCGGAAAAAATGGTGATAGGAATAGGTGCAGATGATGAAACGTAGGGACCAATACTTAAGGTAGTTCACACATAAATTAATTTTTCCTTCGACTTTGATGTAATTGAAATATGATATTGAGCTAAGTGTCTTTGAATTCATGAAAAAAAATATTTTTTTTTACCATCGATTAATTAAAATGTACATAATTAAGATGCAATAGGTTAGAGATGTATGAAAAAAATTGATTGATTTGTCCGTTACTTTGTGATAGTTCATTTTCTAACAAGGAATAAAACAATTTTTTTACTTTGTTTTCTACACTTTTATTTTTAAACAAAATTTGTGTGACTATAGTTTCGCAAAATGACTACATTCTCAAACACTACTTTAAAACTAAGGTTTTATAGCTGTTTATCTGTTCTATGTACCTAATTTTATACTTTTATTGGGGTTAGTTTTTTTATAATATTTTAAATAGTGGAGAATTTCGGAGATCCGTCTGATCGTTTAATAACTGTCTAGACGGATCTTTATTATATTTATAAATTTCAATAGCTTCTAAAATGTTTAATTTTTTGCTTAATAAAAATTAAACGTTTTAGACGCTATTGAAATTTATAAATATAATAAAGATCCGTCTAGACAGATATTAAATGATCAGACGGATCTCCGAAATTTCCCACTGTTTAAAATATTGTAAAAAAATTAGGTACATAGAATAGATATACAGCTGTAAAACCTTAATTTTAAAGTAGTGTTTGAGAATGTAAAGTCGTTTTACGAAACTATAGTCCCACAAATTTGGTTTAAAAATAAAAGTGATAGACAAAAAAGTAAAAAATTGTTTCATTCCTTTGCTCTGAACTTGAATTCCATTTTTCTGAACAATAAACGCGTAGTGGTGGGATTGTGAGGGATAGACATCACAGCTTGGCAACTCTGTAAACACTTGGCAACATCTGAATGTTTAACCTTATTCTTGGTAGTATACATTTTGCCCTTTAAATATAAAACTAAGAGGAAGGAATCTTGCCTATCTTTATACACATATAAATGGAGACGGAAACGACCATATTGAAACACCACAGATCATTATTTAATTGTTTTGGAATTTTGGTAGTTGGTGTCAACAACTTAGAAGTTTAATAGTCGATTTGAGCAATTTTAGTGTGTTTTAATCAATAATACGTGCCGAATAAATCTAGTGGAATACTATTTTTGTGTGTTCTAATGTAAATACATATTAATACTCATTATATTGATAATATAAGCAATAATATCGGAAGTAAACACACAAAATATAGTTAGAAGTCACAAAATTCAAGAGTAACATTACAATACAATATACAATATAAAAAAGTATAAAAATACAAACGTATTTTGTTTGAATAAAATTTTAAGGTTATGAAGCCAACATGTCACCTGATACGCATAGGCGTAGTCAAATTGATTTAGGTAAAATAATATAATTATAATGTTATTCAAGATAGTAATTATCTTCTTTTAGAACTTAATTTTTTAACGTATATTCTAAAATGTTTAGTTTTCTGAGATATTAGACCTTGAAAATTCAAATTATTTTTTAGTTTTCATTCATTCATTCATTCATTCATTTCATTTCATTTTCATCATTTAGATACATATTAAACATGTTACTTTACTCATATAAACAACCTATAATATATAACAGATATAATAATACAGAGTGTTACCTTTTTCTGTAATGCTTTTTTTTCGGAAATTATTGTACCAATAAATGTAAATAGTACACTAGTCGGCCATATGCAGCTACCATTCTGTTCCCACTTACAGAATCATATGCTCGTTCCTGTAGTTTTATATTCAAAGATTTTGCCAGTCGAAACTTTAGTTATAATACAACATTCTTCACAAGAAATATCCGCTATTAAATTCATACCTAAACGTTTCTCATTAGTTACTTTTTCTAATGAAGAAAGTTTAGCATATTAATTTTTTTTAGGAGAGTAAACTAAAATAATTTAGGAGAGTCTGCAGTTTTTAGTGTTTTCGCCGTTATACTTTTTTTTGCGTTTATCAAAAATGTTTTGCTTTGTAAATTTTCCTTTATTCGGTAAAAGGGTTGAGGGCGTTGCCACCTTCACTTCCTTTAAAAGTATGATTATATTTGTGAGTAGGACTATCCTTTTACCACCGATTGTCAGGGGTGAACTACCTTAAGATGAGATCCTAATATATACCACGGTTAGATTTATGTTTCTTCTACTGATTTAATTATTAAAGAAACAGTGTGTTACCTGAATGCTTGCTACACCAAATGTGTATGCTGGTAAAGGCTCAACAGCAGAATTGATGACATAGTCCCCGAGAGTAACGTGAACTTGACGAGGAGTGGCCCTAGCTACACAGTGCCCTGCTGTGACGACATGTCTCCGACTAATCAACGATCCTCCACATCTAAAAATTAAAAAATTAATCTTAAGAACTCATTTGTTTAATTGGTCTTAAGACCTTTTTAATTCAGTTAACTTTTCAATTATTAATGTAACCTTTAGCTGACTTCACAGATCATGATTTATATACTCTTCAGTAGATGCGATTGTCACATAAATATAACATAGTTTATTTTTAGAATCATATTGAACCATCTCCTGATGATGCTAACATGGTTAGCAAAACGAGCGATGAGAAGTTTAAAAAAGTTATTTGGTGTTTAGTGGTAAATCCCTTCGAGTTTAGCTGATCCCTTGAATCAACTGAACATTTCTTATTAAAACTTTAATTGCTTCACCCTTGGCTAAAGAATTAAGATCGCTCAATTTTAGTGACTGGAACGTAAACTGTGCAAAAAATGCTAGTTTTCTGGTCCACAAGAATATTTTTAGTGTTGCTAGATTTAGTCTGAGATGAGATGCGCCATTTCAAGATTTTACCCACAGTCGACATAGTTAAAAAAAATTGTCCCTGGCTAAAAAATTTAGATTTGTCAATTTTGGTATCTGAAGCTTAAACTACGTGAAAAATGCTAATAATTTTCTGGTCTATGACAATATTTTCATAGTCGCTAGATTTAGTCTGAGACGAGATGCGCCATTTCAAGATTTTACCCACCGTAGACATAGTTAAAAAAAAATTGTCCCTGGCTGAAAAATTTAGATTTGTCAATTCTAGTATATGGAGCTTAAACTGCGTGAAAAATGCTAATTTTCTGGTCTATGGCAATATGTTCATAGTTGCTAGATTTAGTCTGAGACGAGATGCGCCATTTCAAGATTTTACCGAGAGTCGACATAAATAAAAAAAAATCACTCTGGGGTAAAAAGTTAAGATTGCTCAATTTTAGTGACTGGGCTTTAAACTGCATGAAAGATGCTATTTTTCTAGTCCACGACAAAATTTTTATAATCGCTAGATTTAATCTGAGACGAGATACGCTATTTCAAAATTTTACCCATCGTCCACTTCGATTAAAAAAATCGTCCTGGACTAAAAATTTAGGACTGGTCAATAATATTTATTTATATAAATATTTATTTATCCATTGACCAAATTTATTTTGTCCCTCCTTCCCTTCCTAATCCCCTCCCACTGCAGTATAGTTATTCCAACACGATCTGGATCAACAACAGGCCCCCAAACCGCACAAAATCCTGCCCCGTTCCGGGGTACAATTTCAGGTAAAATAAGTAGGCGCCCTAGGACTATCTTAAAAACCAAGTTAAAGTCTAAGCCTAAGTCTCTTGTTCCAATGCTTTTTTCAGATTCCGAACCAATGTTTATATTCTACTTTTCATATTTCCTTCAAAATGGTCAGCGAACTCTTGAATGTGTTCTATGGAATGAAAATTGCCATTTTTTGTAAATATGGTGCTTGTTAAACGATATTTATTTGATTTTTAGTAAAAAAATTGTCGGATAAGTATTGCGGGTGCAATGTAAATTTCATGTTTTACCACAAATCTGCATTACTCTTAAACAATATTCAATATTAATTGTTTAATCATCTAGAAGAAACTCTCTATGAACAGCACAACAACAATTTAAAAAATCGCCTACAATGTTTTTAAAGAATCACTAAAGACGCTATATTATTATTTCTAAATTAACAAACAAAAGTAACTTAAAACTTTTGTCAGATATCAGGCGCACTCGTACCAACTTAAAAAACAAACAAGTCATCTTACTTTTTAACCACAGTATATAAAAATATCAATCATACCGTTGCATTTTTTTGAAACGCAGTTTAAACAAGAAAAGAAATAGCAATCATTTTTTTATTTTAATAGAAATTGCCCTTGAGCTTGACCGCCTCTCATGAGGAAATATCCAACTATTAAATTGATGACGCAGAATAACAAGTGAAAGTTGTCCGTTGTGTAAGATCGGTAGAATATTTGTTTTGAAAATCGAGCGCTGCTTTGGCTTATATAAGTTCTTCAGGAGCTGCTGCGGGCTGTAAACATTACACATGTCTTTTAAACAACTACCTCGTATGATAATCGTCACTAATAAGATGTGTTGTATTTGCGCGTTTTGTTACATTTAAACTTTTAACAATACCAGTTCTACAAATATAAAACCGTAATTTGCCCAATGATAGCCCAAGCCGTCAATGTAGTTACCGTTAAACCCCATCATTGGCGGCATTTCCTTGTTGACATCTGACAAAGATTTTCAACTCACAACAACACAAGTTTCAAATAATAGCACAGTTTGTAATAGCTTTAAACATATCTATGTTTGTGTCCGGAAACTTAGGAAAATTCCTAAGTTTCCGGACTTCCTAAATTAAGGACTTCCGTAATTCCTAAATTCCTTTGTGTCCGGAAAATTAGTAATAGAAACTTGATTTTCTATTACTAATTAATTATTATTATAATTATTATATTATAATTAAAATATTATATTTCATTCTCAAATATTACCTTAAGAGAATAATGAAACAAACACTGAATTTTGCGAGGGAACCAATTGTTAGAAAAATAAAATAACGTTTTCCGCGGAAATTTTGAATCAAGAAAACTTATGTTTAAAATAATATAAAGAATTGTTGATTGAATGTACGAAAGTTATTTTCCTTACACCCAGTATAACAAACATTTTTGTGAAAGATTAAAAAAAATGCCTTGTCGTTTCATAAAATAATCAACAATAATTTAGAAAAGGTCAGGTTTGCAGGGTTTCTTTGGAGATAAAATCAAAATTCTTCTAATTGCGAAAGAAAACGTAATGAAGGAACAAAAACAGATATGAATATATTCTTTAATAATGAACGGGCTCGCATTGCGAGACATAATAACGTGTTTTTGTGTGGATATGTTAATATTTTCTTGGTCAGAAAAGGCCACATATGGAACAATGCCAGCGTTATTATTATAAAATGTTGTTGCATAAACGGCAGCCTTCTGTTTTGTATAACCTAGTTCTATAAACTAATTAGTAAGCGAGTTTCTATAGTTGGTCAATTCCATTTTGAAGGAAATGGTTCTTTTTTACGAGAACTACTCTGAAAATGTTTGGTTACGTGAAGACTTCATCAATTATTTTCCCCAATATACAAAGTGCATCACAAAAATTGTAACAAAATGAATCATTCTTTGAAACTAGTTAGTGAAAGTGAAAATACATGAAATGTAGCAGATCGATGGCAAACAGAAGGAAATAGGAGAATTACGGTTTGACCAGGTGGATGCTCACCCTTACCACCAAAAAGAAAGAAAAACTAAAACCTACGAGAGGAAAATCATAAGGACAAATACGGACTCAAGGAGGAAGGAGAAGAGTTCTGAAGCCTAATAAATCAGGTAATCAGACAGTTACGCAATGAAGAAAATATAGAAAAATACATAAAGGCACAAAGAATTAGATGGTATGGAAACGTCTACAGGAAGCAACAGAAAAATATTAGACTGGCCATTACCAACTGGAGTCCGGTAGGTAATAGGCTGAGATGAAGGCCGCGAACAAAATGGAATGGTCAATTTGTAACAGACATAAGACAAATCAAGTTACCAGAGTGATCAATTCTTCTACTGGAACCTTCAGTGTGACACACCAAACTCGAAGAGATTTACCACTTAACGCCAAATCACTCTGCTTGAAATTCTCGACGCACGTTTCTCTAACCATGTGATTATCATCAGGAAACGATTTAATCTCGTTTTTTCATTTCTCCCATATTTAATGTAGTCAATGTGTGCTTTATATCTCGATAATATCGATCTTTTTGTTTACCCAATATATATTCGATCCAGTGGTGGCACGTGAGGGAGGGCGTTTGAGCGCCCCTCACTCCTCCAGCCTTTATCACAGTAAACAATTTTTCAGAAAAAAACACCATATTTTATATCCGTTTCTTTCCTTCCATTTTAAGATATTATTAAAAATTAAAATCTCTAAATGTAGAAGAACGTCTGTCGACCCATCACACCAAATAATCCAGGTAAAAGTTCCATCCTCCGGCCATAATTTTTTTATCGTTGGTCGGACGTTTACCTCCAGCGATCGAGTGCCATATGCATTTATCTCGTCGTTGGCGTTACATGTTTTGTTGGTTGCCAGAATTTTTTAACTTTAACTGCTTTCTAAAACATGCGATTTGGACGTAGATTTCCTGCGACTTTTTCAAAAGGATCAGAACAAAATAAATGTATGGTAATACAGTTTGATGAAAAGTCAGGGATTTACCAATTAGTTGTCAAGAAAATTATCCAGGTATTGGACAAACAAAAAGATCCATATTAACAATATATAAAGAACACATTGCACACATTAGATATGGGAGAAATGAAAAATCTTATGTTGCCTAACATGCAACCCAACATGACCACAATATAGATATTAGTAACTTAAGACTGGTTAAAAGTGTAAATAACAATAGGGTTTTGAATGCATATGAAAACATTCAAATAGAAAAATGTAAGAAAATGAAGGGGGAATGAACCGAGATGAAGGATCAATTCCGTTCAGTCAACTTTTTCAATTATTAATGTAAGGCTCAGTATACTTCACGGTTCATGATTTTTACACACTTCATTAGGTAGGATTATCATATAAAAAGAACATAGTTTACTTTTAGAATTAGATTAAATCATCTCCTGATGATGCTAACATGGTTAGCGAAACGTGCGTCGAGAAGTTTAAACAAATTGATTTGGTGTTTAATAAAATTGAGAGGAATTATGGTCAAGGCTGTAATAAATATCTCCTTCAATTTTCTGTCTGACTCCCACATTCTGATCTATATTGGCTAAGGTTACTTCAATAACAATCGGCAGAGATGCCTGGACTTGTTGGTAATCCTTTCAACAACGCTTCGTACTTGATATATCAACAGATTCAATTGAAATTCTCTACATTATCTAACAGACAGTTCTGGTTCAACTGAAACACGTATAGCCTCTGAAGACGTCCCACATTATTCCCAAAGTTTCAATACATTCACCAGAATGCATAAGTACACTTCATTAACCACGGTTTCATCCTCATTTGACACAAACACTAAGACATAAACTTTTATCAGAAATATCGTTCTGGCAACAATGATGTCTTCTTTAGGATCGGGATCAAGCCAGCGCTCATTATTGCGTCAACGATTTTCTACATTATCTCACAGTCAGTCCTGAACAGACGTATGGCCTCTGAAAACGTTCCACATTATATTCAAAGTTTTAATACATTCACCAGAATGCATAAGTACACCTCATCAGCCACGGTTTCCTCTTCACCTGACACAAAACCTAAGACATGAACGTTTTTCAGAAATATCGTTTTCGCAGCAATGGTGTCTTCTTCAGGAGCGTGATCAAGCCAGCGGTAATTATTACGTCAACGGGTAATATTTTTTTTTGAAGAGTGACCCCAGAAACAAGTGTACATTGATCATAAAAAGCAGTGAGAAACTTACGGCCTCGGAAAACATAACGCAGGCCTTAAGCAATCTGGTACATTGTCAACTCACTCCCACCGTAATTTATCGCCAATTTTCGCAATGATTGAGTTTTCTGACGCTGTCTTCTTCTTCCTTTGGTGCCACAGTCCGTCAGTAAACCCTTACATCGTTCAAGCTTCGCCTCTACCCGGATAGATCTCCAACAGTCTGGTTGCCAGTTTTTGAAGTGAAGAAGTTCTTCAGCATGTCAGTTAAATAGTGCTGGTACCAATCAATCCCATTGTTAAAAACCTTTTCAGATCTCAAATTTTACCGTGGTACTTGTTGAATTCTTACTACCGCCTTAAAGTTAACCATCGTCATACGGGTTATATATAATCTAATAAGCTATAAAACTGCTCTTTGTATGCAGTCGTAAATCTGCCTGAAGTTTTTTGACAATCTGGAATAAAGGAGTTTCAAATCCGGTTGTTTATAACGCAATCTTAACATTTCAGGTTGCGTTCGTACCGATTTAGGAAACAAAATAGTCTGAACATAACTAATACTACGTAATAATCAAGCAATAAAGATTCTTAGTATCAGATAAGCAATAAGGCCAAGCGCCTCCAAGATTACCTGATTTATATTAACTTGATTATCGTTTTAATATGCAAAAAAATATAGACAGCTTTGTGGTTAATTGTTATAAATGAAGAAATAATTCTGTGTACCTGGATGAACCTATTCGAATATAAGCTTGCCACGGAAATGTTCCGAATCCAGCTTCTTCTCCTCCTACGATCCTTCTTTGGGCTTGTTGTTTCGTTGATATTCCGCAACCTAAAACACAAAAACGCAACATTAACACCGTTTGAAACATTAAGCCATTTTAAAAGAAGAAAGTATTAGGCACAAGTATATATGGCTAGAAGGCCCGCATTTACCTTCACGGTTTCAGGCGAATATCTAACTCAACGCTCACAAAGGGATATTAACCGAAGGCCATTGGGGGCTAATACGCTTTTACTGATGCCAACCCTTGTCCAGTGGTGTCTACAATAAAGTGGTTAAACACCAGTTTTTATGGGTGGGAATCGTAGTGAGTAGTTTTATGGGTGCGAATCGTTGCGAGTGCGAACTAAATTTAGCTATGTCGAATTCCAAACTGGCAAATATTGAAGAGTGGCCAGAATAAACAGTCAAACCAATCAGTAAAGTCGTGCACTCCGTTATACCTTCTGTTGTGATGTTTTCATGAAAATGAAGAGAAGTACAGAAAAGAGAGCATCTTCCAAGATGCAAAAGTCAAGACCAAAAAAGAGATTTTTTTTTTAATCCAAGAACAGCTGAGACGTACGAAAGTAGTTTTAGTACCTCTGCGAACAAATTAAAAATGCACCAGATCTTCTTGATTCCAATTCCGCGCTCCCAATGCGCATTCATATGGCGAAAAGGAGGTGGAGGAGCGCGTCACGATCTCCGACCGCAAAGCGCACGGTTGAAAACACTTACTATGAGTAAAGTGCTTTTGAAACTTTGAACGCGTTTTTCTCAAAACTGAGTTTTTAAAGTCGGTGAGCAAGATATCTCGGAAACGGCTAAACCGCGGCTTTTAGATGATCCAATTCAGAGATACCGTACTCACCGTAAAACGCGTTTTTAGGGGATCTCCCGGAGATCCGTTACAACAGTTTTAAAAATTATTAATTCAATAAAAAAAAAATATCAAAATAAAGTTTAAAATTACCACAATATGTATATACATTTTTACGTTAATAAATTAAAATGTCTTTTCAGAAAAAATTCTTGAAAAATTGCTTTTTTTCAGCCACCTGACTGACGCATAACCCCTAAAAAATACTTTTGCGTGCACCTATTAAAAGAAAGTCAAGGTTAGTATCACTCGACATTGGCAACAACACTGAGGTTGTTGAATTATATTTCACGCTAACAAAGCAAAAAACATTCTGTAGTTCACGGTTCATCGAGTACAACATTCAAACTTTCTTTACTCCATCGCGATTACTCGAAAATATGCGACTTAAACAGATTAAAGACATCACGAAATATTTGGAAGATATACATATAAAATAGAAAATAATATCTTGAAGCATCTTGAAGTAAACGTATCAGTTTTATTTTTTAAAATAGAAAAAAACTGAAAAACGCGCAGTGATTAAATTATTTCTAAAAAAAGGTTTAAAGACAATGGAAATTCGTAGTGAAATGGTGAATGTATAAGAGGAGTCTACTACTTCAAGAATGATGGTTTGTAAGTTGGCAGGTCAGTTTCAACAAGACTGGATGATGATGAACTACTGAACAAATAATTAATTCTATACATGATATAATTATAGGTAACAGACAATTGACTTTAAGTAAAATTGCTAAGGCCGTGGACATCTCAACTGAACGGGTGTTTCACATTTTGAAAAAGAAATTGGGCTTGAGAAAGCCATGTGCAAGATGGGTGACGTATTTATTAAATTCTGCTCAAAAACGACTTCGAGTAAAACTTTCTAACCAACATTTGAACATTTTTTGAAAAATATTAGAAAAAAATTAATATTTGAATAATATTGGATAATTTTTAGAAAAAAAAATGGATTTTAAACGAATTTTTTTAACTATGGATGAGACTTGGGTTTACCACTATGATCATGAACTCCGACAACAAACCGTAGATTAGCCCGATTGTTCAGCTCCGAAGCAACCAAAGTAATCAAAATCGACCAAAAAGATTACCTGCAAATTGGTAAAACAATAGCAGGAGAGTATTAATCAAACCTTTTAGATCAGTTGTTGATCACAAGTTTCCATCAAAACAATGCTCACAGAGGTATTCTTGCAATGGCTAAATTGAAGAAGTTACACTACGAATTGTTGGAGCATCCATCATATACACCAGATCTGGCCCCCTCTGACTTTCATCTGTTCCCAAACCTCAAAAAACTCTTACGTGGCAAGCGTTTTTCATCAAATAAACAAGTTACAGTAAACTTAGATGAGTATTCTGAAGGACTTTCCGAAAATCACATCAGGAATGTACTAAATAAATGGGAGAATCAATGGAAAGAATGTATTCCGCTTGAGGGAAAATGTACGGAAAAAAAACTATAGACTTGTTTTATCATTTCCACTCCGCGAACTTTTCAATTAGCCTTGTAGAAGACGATCAATTCTCGATCATCGAACTCTTTTTTAATTATCGATGCGCGATTCGCTAACCATATTAGCATCATCAGGAGATGATTATTTCTTCCTTACTTTTTGTAACAATTAACACAATTTTTAGCTAACCCCATCAAATGCCACACACGGGACTTGACTAAAAAGTCGATCCAATAATGAACAGAACATTAAAAAAAACTGTTTTGATTGTTGTTTTGGTTTTTTGCTTAATGTTACGGTGAGGCTGGACTCGGACTCGGAAATTCTCTGTCAACAAGCTCCTTTCATTAAAAAATATACTTACATGAAGGAAAAACAGTTTCAGGGAGTTAGATCGGGAGAATACGATGGATTGTCAAGGATGACAAGACATTGCATGCAGAGAAGATTCAAGATTGTTCAATATTTTCGGTCGGCGATTTTTTAAAATGGATTTGCTTTAAATTTTGTGTAAAACCGAAAGGAAAGGATTTACGGTTAGAGGCGCATCTGCATCTAAGGTTATTTAGCGACTGGACCTACAGTTTAACGTCGATTCCGAACCACGGTCGTCAGCTATCGACAAACCCAGGCCAGCACCCCCTTTGGGCTATCAACCCTTGGTTATGTGCATACCCATAGGTATATCAGGAAGCCTACCGACTGACGAGTGACCAACGTAGAACACTTCTCAGAAGGCATCCGGCCTTATCCAGCCTTTAACTGGCGTGACTGAGAGGCAATTCGTAGTTGGATTTTACACTCTTGTCTAGAAACAATCACAAACATTTAGGTGTGAGTATGTGCGAGCGTGTGTGTATGTAGATGAGTGTATATAAGTATGTGTAGGGTAGGTAGTAAGACGGACAGAAGAATTAAAAAAAAACACCCATCCGAGCGCTGGAATGGAACCAGCAAGTGGTTCAACCACCCGCAACCAGAGAGAACCAGCAGTGAAGGTTCCAATAGAAGAATTGAATTAAGAAAACATTATCATCATCAAAGGTTTATTGTTACTGAGTAATTGGCGATAAAATATAGGAGATATTGCAGCACCAAATTGACCATATATGGCATCGTGTGGCTTTTTCCTGTTCCTTATACATTCATTAATTTGTTCTCTACAAATTTCAAAAGCCAAATACCAAAACTATTTCGATACTATTGATGATAACAGTACAATGTCACTATATTATAATAAAATGGGCTTTCAAACATGACAGAAGAACAATGTGGTATCTAAATAAAAGTTTATCAAACAATGTTGGTTCTATGAAAGTAGAAAATGGAAATAAAAAGACAAAAAAATGAACTCAATCAAATTACAAGGGTTGTCCAATAAGTGTAAGAACATTAAAATGAAGTACAATAATAACATCAAGTGATTATCCGATATTTTTTATTTCTTCTTAAAGAACAAATAATAACAACATGTTTTGATAATAATGTCGTTTAAATGTCCTCCTTGACTTCGTCTGATGGAATGCAGGGTCTGGAGACCCAATTTTCGATTACTCTTTAACACATATGGCGTTTTTATATTTTCAATGATGGCCTGAATGTTTCGTTTGAGGTCAATAATTGTTTGGGGTTTATTTTATTTGTACAATATCACATAACTTAAGTAAATGGTCAAAATTGTTAATATATAATACCATAATTTATCCCCGTTTCAGTTATTGTAGCTCTTTGTTGTTAGGTTATAATAAAAATGAAATAAATAGATTGCAAATTTTATAAAATAAGGCAATGCGAATTATTTTGCATTGTGATAGGTATACACCAGTGGATTTGATGTTGCGCTCTTTGGGCTGGTGCTCTGTGTGGCAGAGTATTGAGATGGCCAGTATTGTTATGACTTTAAAAATTAAAAATAACTTAATGCCTGCATATCTTGGAAGGTACTTCATAGCGATGCGTAAAACACCAATGTAACATTCGCTCAATGGAAGATTTCCATATAAATTTTGAAGGTAGTACCTATATGCAGAAATCGCTTATTGGGATTGGTATTCGGCTGTTCAATGGTCTGCCTGCAGAGCTAAAAAGTATAGAGAGTTTTGGAAATGTTTGTAGATAGAATCCGTAAACATTATTTGGCAAAATAGGTTAGTTTGTTGTTAAAAATAGGTAGGTATGTTCGATTTTGTATAGACTAGAGTGTATATATTGGATTTTTATTATTATAGAACAGATCGTATTTGGATATATTTGTATTATGCTAAGACATATATAAATATAAATGAATTACAGATTGTATATAGCAGCCAAGTGCTAAATAAAGAATATTATTATTATTATTATTCACGTATGGGCGCTGGTGGACCACGCAAAGTACAATTAGAGGCGTTTGTTGTTGTTAGCCTTCCTTTGCGCCCATACTAATTTCATTATTTCGCTATGAGCTTTTTTCCCTTCGTCAGACCAAGTTGTTCCAGTCTTCCTACATTTTTCTTTCTGGCCAACCTTCCAAACGTTAACTTTGTGTCTGAAACAGCCTCTATCCTGAATTTCACTTTGTGTAATATTTGCTGATCTTTGGTCCTCTTTAATTGCATTTAATTATTTCTACTTTAGCTCTACTCCTATTTTCATAAAATTCGACTATTTTTCTAGTTAGCCACCTCGGATTCGTCCGTTTTATGTGTCCGTAAAACTTAAGTCTTCTTTTTCTCATATCGCTATGTACATTTGTGTATTGTTTGATTTCTTGGTTTTCTCGAAGTTGGTATGTTGTGCTATTTATTTGTTTGGGACCTAGGATTTTCCTTATAATTTTTCTTTCCTTCTTTTCAATGTCCTCGATGGCTCTCTTTCTATTCAAAATGAGCATTTCTGCTCCATATAGACATTCTGGTTTAGTAACTGTGTTGTAATGTCTCAGTTTTGTGTTTTTAGATATGCATTATTTGTTGTAAATATTTTGTGTAAGTCTCAATGCCGTTTTCATTTTTTGACATCTACACTTATTGGCCGCTTTTTCCAACCCATTTCCCATGATTATTTCACCCAAATTTTTAAATTGAGAAACTCGTCTGATGTTACCATATTTTGATTTTAGAAATGGCGTTCTTAGTCTGTTGCAGGCAATGTATTGCGTCTTTTCAAAGGAAATTTGGAGTCCTACCTTTTCTGCTGTTTCTTTTAAGATTTCAATCTGTTTCCGTGCCGTTAATACATCTTGAGCCAAAATTGCTAGTTCATCATTGATGTTGGTTCTCCCCAGTTTAATGGGTTGGTCAATATTCAGAGCCGACTTGTTTTCACGTCACTCCTGTATTACTTTTTCTAGAACACAGTTAAATAAGAGTGGCGAGAGTCCATCGCCTTGTCTCACTTCAGTTTTAATTTCGAAGGGCTCTGAGATGTCACCCATAAATTTAACTTTTGACCTTGTGTTAGTTAATGTTGCTTTAATAATGGCCAGCGCTCTTTCAAGATTTGGAATAAAGATATATATATATATATATATATATATATATATATATATATATATATATATATATATATATATATATATATATATATATTTATATATATATACATCTCCTTTATTGTGTAGTGGATGGATTAGAGCATCTTTCCAATCTTCCGGAATCCGTTCGATTCGCCAAACTTCTTGTAGAATTTTGGTTATTTTCTTGATTGTACCTGGACCAGCGGATATCAAAAGTTCAGCAGTGATTCCATCTTCACCAGAAGCTTTGTTATTTTTAAGCCCCTTAATTTGCCTAATTATTTCATCTTCATTCCGTGGTAATGAATCAGGGTTTGTTTGTTTAGGGTTTAGTGTTGGAAATTTGTTTAAAGGCTCAGGACAGTTTAGTATTTGTTCAAAATATTTCGCAAGTTCTTTGCAATTGTCTTGGTTACTTAGAGCTAATTGTCCGTTTTCCTTTTGGAAGCAAAGACTTTGGGGTTGATAGCCTATTAATTTAGTTTTAAATATTTTTGTAAAAGTTTCGGGTGTTATTTTTTTGGAAATCTTTTTCTATTTCATTAAGATGATTGTTTTCATATTTTCTTTTAGTTTGTCTAATTAGCTTCAATGTTTCTTTTCTTATTTCCAAAAATATGTTATAGTTTATTGCTGTCTTTTTACTGTTCCAATCTTTGAATGCTTTACTTCGGCTTAATACTGCTTGCTCGCAAACTTCATCCCACCACGGATGTTTTCTACGTTTTTGTAAAGGAACCAACTTTAAGGCTGTTTTAATAATTTTTTGTTTTAATAACTCTTGCCAGTTCTGTACTGGTTGTTTATCAAGCTCTGCTGTTAGGGTTGGTTTTATTTTCGTAGGGTCGAACTTTGGAATTAGCAGTCAATTTGGTCAATTTGAAATTCACATGTACGTGTTTGGGCACCTCCAGGTCTTTTGTTTTGTTAGTTTCTTCTTAAAATAGGTTGACATTAATTTTAGATTAAACTGTGAACATAGTTCAACCAATCTTCTACCATTATGGTTAGTCCATTTATGAGCGGGAAAACTGCCGACTGTTTTCCTGTACTTTTTTCTTTCCTTAGTTGGGCGTTGAAATCACTCAATAGGATTTTTACAGAGTTAGAGAGAATTTTAGAGATAGTCTTTTTCAAAATTTCCCAGTACTTTACAATTTACTTTTTTTAGGATTAGATTTATTTTCTTCGTTAACTGGAAGGTGTACATTGATTAATTTATAGTTTTTGTTAGCACACTTGAGGGATAGTGTTATAAGTCGATTATTTACTGGCTGGACATTAGTTCAAAGGACAAATATTATTATATACTAAGATATATTATCAAATATTATTATATATAAGATAGAGGAAAGACTTTCGATCGATGAGGAACAATACTCGTCTTCACAGAGCTCTGGTAGCTGGTTAAACATTAGGATCGGTACTTCCTTTGAGTGAGGGACCGGGCGTCGTGCATAGATTAAATCAAGATAAGCCCACTTGCTACGATTGATTCCAGTAATATTCACGAGGCAGATATAACAGTCATCGAAGTAGTTTTTGGGTTCTCTCGAATCCATCAATTTTTTTCTTCTCTCGGTAGTCCACTGTCGTAAATATTCTGTACAAGTTTTACCGACCAAATGCGGAGTCCAGGTTTTATCTTATTTCCATTCAACAACACAAATACCACAATCTACAACACAATACGTTTTAGGTTATCTTTATAACAATTCTGTCCTAAACACAAATATTACGCTAGGCCAACTTCCATGTATCCTGCACGGCGAGAACTCACTAACTAACCAGAACTCTAGTTCAAGCCTTGAAGGTAACATCAGTTACCAGAAAGGCAATGCTCAATCAGGTGGTAGCCAAAAGTTACCCCGCCCTTTATCTGTTGAATGGCAACACTCAAACTAATGAAATTTAAAAATGTGAAAATGACTGAACATGAACTCCTTTTCTAGTGATAACTGATGACGTAATCATCATAAATGGTAATTAAGCAAAGATTAATTTCTAGAAATTTCCTCTATATTTAAAATTGTGTGTATAACAATTGTTTCGACACACAGTACCTTTTTCAAATACAAACTATACTATAGTATTATTTGTAGTACTACAGTATAGTATAGTACAGTTTGTATTTGAAAAAGGCACTGCGTGTCGAAACAATTGTTATACATACAATTGTAAATATAGTGGAAACTTTTAGATATTAATCTTTGCTAATGTATTTAAAATGAATTTCCATTAAGTGTGGGCTACCTCAGTTAAATTTATCATAGATGGTGTCAAGTGCTATTGTGACCTATAATTTTCAATGGAATCCTATGGTAAGTGATACCTCGTTTGAAAGGTATTTAAAAGACCTATTCAACCAAACTAATTTCGTTAGGGTTCAAGGTAGTTTTGACGCATAAAATAAATAAATACTAAACTTCCAGTTTAGCGTATAATTAATACAGATTCACAAGTCCGTCCTTACAGTAAATGTTCAAAATGGGCTCCACCTACTTCCTGACCGTAAAACATCCTATTGGTAAACTCTTGTCGCACTCGTTCAAATGTTTCAGTGGAAATTGCTCTACACTATTCACCAATTTGTTGTCTTAAAACATCAACACTGTCGGGTATTGTGGTCAGGTGCATATACTTTAGATTTAAGGTACCCCCACAGAAAAAATCCAAAGGTGTAAGATCCGGTGACCGAGCCGGCCATTCTATCGGACCTCGTCGTCCAATCCATCTACCACGATATTCCTGATACAAATAATGACTTATTGCAGCACAATGGGTGGAGGGACTCCGTCTATAGAACGTGAATTTCGAGAATTAGCGGCTCAATAGCGGTTTCTAACAACTCAAGGTACGCTTTACCGGCTAAGTTGCCATTCAAAAATATAAGCCCAACTATGTGGTTTCCCAGAATACCTGCACAGATATTTACTTTTTCTGGAAACTGTGTATGTTTTTCACTAAACACATGAGGATTTGTATCACTCCAGTACCTTACATGTTGAGTGTTCACATTTCCATTGAGGTAGAAAGTACTTTCGTCACTAAAGCAACTTGTTTTTAAATAATCTTGCGCTTGATCAATTCTAGTAGTCATATTTTCACAGTATTCCAGTCTTCGATCGGGGTCGTCATCTGAAAGTTGATGCACTATTTTTAATTTATAGGGGTGATTTTATTTCAACACTCGGTACACCGCCCTTTGACTGACTTTACAGGTAAATGTAATTTAGGTTGTAGAACAAGTAGGGTTTTGCTACCATTTCTGCAATTATGTCAATTTTTTTGTCATTAGAAATTTTTGGTCAGCAGATCGTCTTACATCTTTAACACTCGCCTTCGCCCAACTGTCCACCATACGACGTCACGTGTCTCTCGGAACCGGTTTCTAGCCTTTCAGCCGTCATCAGTCGAGCTCCAGACGAACACAAGGAAAGCAGTTGGTAGAGACGATCGGGACCAGGCCAGGTAAACTGGCCATTTTTAATGACGGGTCATGATAGCACACAACTCGCGCCATCATACGGCGAATGCTCGTAGCAGTCAGGACCGAGAGACACGTGATGTCGCATGGTGAACAGTTGGGCAAAAGCGATCGGTGGCACCACGTGGAGAAAGGGTGAAAGATTTCTATAATATTTCCCTCCACGGCTCCGTTACGCTACCTTGTGGGCGTATAATATAATATAAAAAACGATATAAAAAAGCGTTCCTCAGCATAAATATTATTTCCTCATCAAACAAGCCTTAAGATAACTACTCCCTTGTCTTCTAAAGTGCGTACTGTTGTGTTTATTTAGAAACTCAAACGTCTCGTGCAAAAAGATTTCAAGTAAATATTCAAAAATTGAAACCATAAAAACATAAAATGTAAAATAAATTGGAGAATTATAAAAGCGTCAACTTTTTTGACAATTGTCAAAGGAGATACAAGACAGTTGAATAAGTTCCCGTTGTTTCCCGACAGATTTATCAAGCAATATTACAGCCAACTTCATCGTAAAGATGAAAAATTAGGCTTGAAATAACAGTAGATGTTATTCCGTCGAAGCGTAAATAACATATTTTTTAAATACGTCGAATTTCGGGCAAAAAATAGTACTTACGGGGAATTTTAACTTTTTTCAAAAGAATATGGAGCTGAAGCACATGTAATTCTTCTAGAGATTTACGGCGACCATGCTCTGTCTCAAACAATATGGAGTGATTGGTTTAGACCTTAAAAATAATAATTTTTATGTCGAACATAAAGAACGCCCTGCCACACAGAAAAAGTTTGAGGATGAAGAATTGGAAGCATTGCTCGATGAAGATCTACGTCAGATGCAAAGTGAACTTGCAGAATCATTATTTGTACGGCGGTCAGGAGAGTCGGTTAGCCAAACATTTAAAAGCATTAGGAATGATTCCAAAGAAAGAAAATTCAATGCCGTACGAATTGGAGCCGAGAGACGCCGATCGACGTTTTTCCACATGTGCTGAAAGGGCAAGATTTTTTGCATCGTATCGTCGCTGGTGATGAAAAGTGGATACATTACGATAACCTGAAGCGTAGAAAATCGTGGGGTAAGCCCCACCGCTTCGCTTCGCTATTTCTTTGACTCCTTTACAATTGATTTTATGTCCTGTTCGTAGATGGTGCTGGAACAAAGCTGAAGTAGTTTATTTGTTTTTTAAGTTGCTTTTATGCTTATGCTTCTCTTTTTTATGCCTTCTCAAATCCAAGCAGTAGCGAACACCTTGATTTCCAGAACCTTCCGACTGACACTACCAGATAAACGAAGCGAAGAACTACCAAAAATTTCCACAGCCCTTAGACAAAATGGATATTCAGAAACTTGTATCAGGAAGGTCATTCGCCGTCAGGAAACCCAAACACGAAGAACAACAGAAGATCATGAACCAAATACACTAAAGGTCCTACTATCATACGTAAAAGGAATCACAGATAGGATAGGCAGACTACTAAGGAAACATAAGATCAGAACAGCTTACAAGCCGCACAAAACTGTCGCAAACATCCTAAAAAAACCCAAGGACAAAGTTAGACTGGAAAATCATGGGGTGTATAGTATATCTTGTTCCGACTGCAACAGAGCATACATAGGACAAACAAACATACGAATATCGGCCAGAATACAAGAACATAAAAACAACTTAAAAAACAAACAAACCACTTCCGCTCTGTTCCACTACCATCTACAAATCGGACATAAAATCAATTTTGAAGGAGCCAAAGAAATACCGAATATTGAAAACTACAAGGTCCGAATAATCGCGAATAAATACGCGAAACGACGCTCGCAACGTTCCAAAAGTATGGAAATCCCTTCTGAAAAAAGAAGAAACGCGGCAACGTGACCGCGAGATAAAAAAAATCAATAAATGGACGCCCGACAGCGTTGCCGAGCGCCGCAAATAGTCCCGAACTACCCCGATATAATCTGCGCAGTCGCCGGCCGGCTATAAATGCGAGTATAAGAACCCGGTCACGTCAGTTGGACTCTTCAGTCGAAGTGGATAATACTTGGAAATGCCAAATGAGATTTTGGCGAAACGTCGTGACTCTTCACAGAATCAACGAATATATATATATATATATATATATATATATATATATATATATATATATATATATATATATATATATATATTTATATATATATATATATATATATATATATATATATATATATATATATATATATATATATATATATATATAGAAAATACATTTAAATAACAAACAAAATTGTAAAAGCAGAAAAGGAATACATTTGTTAGTATAGTTTTTCTGTTGGTTAGACAAGCAATTTTTCCCTTGTTCACTTTCAACATTTATTTTGTTCTAGATGATGGCTCATGCATAAAACAATATATTTTAAATTACTACGATAAGTATCCTCGATGATAGTTTCGATTTTCACAAAAAGATGGGCGTTAATAAATGGTT
This sequence comes from Cosmopolites sordidus, assembly GCA_031761425.1. Taxonomy (NCBI): domain Eukaryota; kingdom Metazoa; phylum Arthropoda; class Insecta; order Coleoptera; family Curculionidae; genus Cosmopolites; species Cosmopolites sordidus. The sequence goes on from JARFXV010000308.1 coordinate 1,670,884, forward strand.
TTTATATTGTAATTTATTGGGATGTCCAGAAATATCGTAGTGAGTTTTTTCAGAGAACGAGAAACGTACATGGTTTATGTAAATGTTTGTTTAGTCTTTTGTGTAACTACTATTATTATTTACAGCTTTTTTAGCAACGTTGTAGAAGGTTCTTTAATACCTTTTTGTTTTTACATTTATTCCGTTTGAAAAAATTCTAAAGATCTAAACAATTTTGGATGGAGCAGAATAGAGTGGAGAAACATAAATGTATTAACATTAAAGATATGATAGAATAACCAGTCATTCAATGGGAGAAGTGTCTAGAGTACAGGATGTTGTTAGATGGGGTCAGAACAAGGTTGAGAAACTGGAGAAATCACATAGAACAAATAAGTTTAAAACCTCACATGGACTAAAACAGAAAAGTCAAACCCATCACCCAGGAAGACTACCAAAGAGATGGTATCAATGCTGAACATCAGGTTCATAGTCCTAATAAAAAAAGAAAAAGAAGAAATGTATCAATGAAATTTTATTTACAAGATGTTAGTAGAAATTCTACAAAATACAATTCCCTTCACACAAGAATAATTTACAGAATTTTGGTCCTTTCGAGCCCAAAAATATCAATTCCTGTTTAAAAGCTAGATACCAACAAAACGAATGGGAAAAATCATGCTTGTAACAAACAGAAAAACTTACGAACGTCATCGGACACTCCGACGTCTCTGCTTTTGGGGCCGTCAGGGGGGGCTTCAATGGTGCCGATGCTCTGGCCGAGCGTGAGCAATCCCGCTTTTGATACTCCCCTGAAACAACAACCCCGCAACAGTCCTCCGCAGGGTGTATCCACCAAACCACCAGAAATCCAGCAGGAGAGGAAAAATTCGCAGGTGGCACCTCTGGGGCAAGTACCGCTATCATCTAGTTGAAAACAATAAGACAATGACCACATCTCGCTTCTTTAATGTATTGATTTGTTTTATTTATAAAACAAAAAAATAGCAGGCCAAACCATTCACGAATGTTGCTATTTATGTGTCCGGAATAATAAGTAAAAGAAAATGTTTATTATTGAAAATGGTTTTATTGTTTTTCGAAAAATTCTCCGCGATGATGCGGCGTCGACAATTGTTGACCACATAAATCACTGGGTGCCAAGTCAGGACTGTACTGGTCCTGTACAGGACACTGTACAGGACTGTCCTGTACACACCTCTGTACAGGACAGGTACTGTACGTATCAATTCGATGTTTTGACCGGTCAATTATTAATTTGTTCGGTCCGATGTGTGACAGCTCGCGTTGTCATGGTGAAGAATGATCCTGCGTCGTTGGTTATTTTGTCTTATCTCTTCAAAGACTTCTGGCAAACAAATGGTTGTGTACCATTCAGAATTGACCGTTCTATAATTATCTAGTGGTACTATAGCCACATGCCCATTTACCCCAAAAAAACAGGCAACCATTTGCTTCGAAGTACTTCTTGTGCGAACAACTTTTCTTGGATTTGGCTCATTTTGAAAGACCCATAAGGTCGACTGCTGTTTACTTTCGGGTTCATAAGGTTAGATCCAAGTTTCGTCACCTGTAGATCGATATTTTCTTATATAACAACCGATTTTGAACGACTTTCTTTAAATTTGTTCGTGAACGAACGACCACCACGATTGAATTCACTAAACCAGTGATACACAGTGGTTTTAGATGGTGACTCATCGCCAAAAGTCGAAGTAAGTTGATCGATACACTGTTGTTGAGATAATCCACCTCGAAAATTGTAGTAAATCACCGCACGCAAATTCTGACGAGTTAATCCCATTTTTTGACTGAGATGAAATCTTCAAGTCACTAGACAATACAAATAGCGTCCCTATGACAAAACGTTCTGAATACGTATAATCAGCAATATTCAACTTTACGATGTATATGTTACCTGGCGCCTAGGAACGTCATTGTTGCCAATTTCAGATACATAAATAGTACACAGTAAATCGGAAAAATATTTTTTTTTTATTTAAAGAAAACTATTACGTACACGTGTGTTGGAGTGGTATAAACGATTCCAAGATGATCATGATGCCTGGAACACGATCCAAAGCCAAGCCGGTCAAGAAACAAAAACCGCAATGAGTTGGTGAAATGCGTAAAATTGTCGCGAATTAGACCTGAGACAGCCAGACGAAACTGCACATTTCTGGAATCGATTGTAACTGGTAATAAGACTTGGTGCTTCAAGTAGGATCCTCAAACAACGCGCCAAAGTGCTTCGTGGAAGTCCCTTGAAAATGGAAGTTGGCTTTTATTACATGATAATGCACCATATTACAGGACTGTTGCTGTTCGTAAATTTAGCGAAAAAATACAAGTCTGTGTGCCTCAACATCCTCGGTATTCACCTGCTTTATCTCCGTATAACTATTTCCTGTTCCCGAAACTGCTGATGATGCTAATATGGTTAGCGAAACGTGCGTCGAGCAGTTCAAAAAAGCGTTTTGGTGTTTAGTGGTAAATCTATATTGGTATTGTCAAATAATTTAATATTTAAATATTTTCGTATTTGCGTTAATCTATTACGATATGATTTTGCAATGGTTAAACACTTTTGGCGACTATTTTTAAAAATTATTAAATATATCCGGCAAAAAATGTGATTCAAATTTTGTCTAAGAACGAAATTTCTTATGCTAGTGAAATAAAAGCAATGTTTACAAGCGATACAAGGACTTTAGTGATGGAGGAGTAGCAGTTGAAGATGAACCTCGTTCAGGGAGACCTTCCACTTCAACTAACGAAGAAAACATTACCAAAATCAAGAACCTTGTTGGCCGACATGAAACATTTTTGAGCATTGTTTTCATTTTAATAGTTATTTCTTTTTTATTTCACTTTCTTCTTCTATCACATGTAGTTTTTCTACAAAATTAAAAAAAAATATACATTCTTTAACATAAAATCAACTGCTAAGATAAAAATATAATTATACAAACATTTATCAAGCAAATATCTATTACAGATGTTATATTATGATTATTCTGAGTGATACATTTTGCGGTTTTCCATAAAATTTATGCCTAGCAGTGATTTTTTATGGATTGCATCTGGAATATCACGTTTTCACGTAATCGCCTAACAGTAATCAGCCATCATATTCACATTCAATCGACCTTCATATTTTGGTTCCATAATTTTGATGTCTCGATCAAATTGTTCCTTCTGTTCTTCACTAAAATCACCAAGTTTTTCAGGGAAAAATCTAGATGTGAATCTAGAAAGTGAGAGTTTTATATTTCATCCCAATCAGAGATTAAAAGGACGACCTCCGCTACAAGTCTTACAACAATTAAAGTGAGACAAATGATATTGAGACGAATGATAGTTGGCTCGCACATGATCCTAAAGTTGTTCCATTGTTTCCAGAACAAAGGGTAGAAAATAAAAATTTTAACCCTTTATAAACAAAGTTAATGTAACGACTTATTCTGGTGCATCGATATTGCGAATAAGTGTTGATGCTGACGTAACACAGTTTTCACGAGAGGTCGCATAATTCGTAAAAAGAATTTATTTACAAATATATATAAAAAACTAAAAATCGCCACTATATAGATTTTCTATAAAGCCTGATGTGACACGATAAAACCAGTGGTGAATTCGTAATCAGTTTGACCGAATTAGTAATAAAAGTTTAACAACATTTTTGACAATGACAATCATGCCGACCTGTGTTATTCGTCAGTTTTTAGCTAAAAATCAAACAAATAACGTTCCACAAGCACTATATTCACCAGATATGACATCACGTGACTTGTTTCTGTTCCCCCAATTGAAGAAACTACTTTGGACATCCCTTTGAGTCACTGAGAATTTTAAAAGAGCCGAAAAAACGTTAGAATATGTGAATTGCAGTGACAGAGGATTATATCGAAGAACACAAATTAAACGTGGATGAATAAATAAATTTTTAACACAAATCAAATCAAAATAATAAAAAATATTGTTTTAAAATTGAAATTGCTTGAAACCCTGTTGATTCCGAACTATTGAATGAGCAAAAATGGGTTTTAAATTTTCGTCACTTGCATATTGTTTCAAGGACTATACGCATAATAGCTAGACCAACATCTGGTGCTTTTTCAATGTGAGTTCGCACTTCCTAGAAGCATTTGGTGGTGCGTGGCAATTCTTGGTAATAATCGGATTTGTCAAGAGCGTTTTGAATATGTTTAATAACAATGCGCTATCAACTATTGTTTCAGACTTTAGACTTGAGTTCAGTCCGACGGAAACTTTTGCTACATGTAAACAGGCCCATGGAAACAGTGTCTTATGAAGGGTTAAGGTTCCAGGTGGTGTCATTCTCAGAAGTTCGAGACTCGATTGAAGATGAACGTCACAGCGGATGGCCTGCAGCTGCAAGAAGTGGTGGAAATGTCCACAGAATCCGGGATCTTGTGCGTTCTGATAGTCGGTTGACGGTCAGAATAATAGGAGAAGAGTTGAATTTGACTCACCCAACCGTTTATCTGATGATTACCAATGAACTGGAGTTTAAAAACCTCTTGCAGGATCAAAAGAACAACAGGAAGGATACTTAGGGCGGATTGAAAATGACCTTCATTTTCGGGAACGAGGATTATTGGTGTCGATCGAGATTTTATTATTTAGATAGACACCAAGGGCAAAAAGCCAGAATTAACAAGTCAAAAATCAAACGCATGCTTTTTTGGTAGTTAGAGCATTACCCAAAAAGATTTTTTTGCCTCAATGCCAAAGGATAAACCACTATTTTCTGGTTCTGGATGCTGCCTCAAGTCAAGCCGCCTTTCCACACAGTTGTTTCACACACAGTTGTTCCACAGACAGCTGTACCTTGCCATACAGTGGGTTTCTGGCAAATAAAAATATCATTGTAATTCCGCAACTCCCTTATTCACCAGACTTGAGTCCTTGTGACTTTTTTTCAAGATTATAAATTCACCTCAAAGAATACCATGTTGGGACATTGGATAATACTGAAAAGCTGAAAACAATTCCAATGTCTGAGTTCCAGCACAGCTGTGGAGAATGGATAAACCGCCTCTGTGACTTCCCAAAGCAACTAGTTTAAAGGAGACAATATAGAATTGTATGTTCGATTGAATAAAAAAAATTATTGTATTAAGTATTGAGTATGATGCTCTGTGACAGTGGTAAACCACCGAAAAAAACAATGATTTTCAAGTTCGATACGTTAAGTAGGCATGAGCCAATGTTGATAAGAATGAAATTGTCAGTATAGTGTGTTTCCAGATATTTCGCTGACCAATTGGCTGTAATAGTTTAGTAGTTTCGAAATATTTTAGTTTATTTTGCATTATTTTCTTAAACAGTGCAGTTTTATAATTTCGATCGTATTTTTTGTTATTCCAAACGTGTTAAAAATGTGGCGTTCTTGGCAAGATAATGATGATTGTGCCTTCGTTAGTGCTAATTTTAAAAGACATTTATCGCCCGATGCTAAGCAAATTGTTAAAAATGTCTATGTTTCTTTATTGAATAGGGAGTTTAATGTAAATGTAACGCAGCAGATATATCTTCATTAACGAGAATTTCGTTGGTTACAGTTAAAGATATTGTGACGAATCCAATTAAAGCCAAAAAAGTCCGTATTGATTCTGGTAAAAGCAAATGCGTTGACGAAAGTGACATAGACTTAATTCGAAGCAAAATTTATGCTATGTATGAAGAGCAATCTGTGTCTATATTGCAATCATTGCAACAGCGACTCACGAAAGAAGAAACCAACATTCTTTGCAGAAGAACTAGCCTCCGGAGAATATTATCTTAGAAGATTGGTATATAAATATACTTTTTACCCAGTGTACCTAAGGCTAAGGTTATAGTGGATGCGTATTCTGACGAACACGTCAGAACTCGCACGAAAATATCAAAACATATAAAGGCAATTTGTGGTTAAACTGCATGCGGCCAGTTCGTCAGATTACGCACGAATTCGTCAGAATAAGGTGAACGTTCAAACAATTTTGATTTTTTGATCCGAACCGTTGCGATTTGTTTTTATTATTTATTTATAAATTGGTCCCTTTTACAATGGATATGGAAAAACTAATCAGGTTAGTTTTTGAAAATAATTCTTTATGGGATATCAAGCAAAAAAACTATTATAATAGAGATATTTCTCGCCAGAAATGGGAAAAAATCGCTAACGAGAAGGAAAGTAATGGTAAGTAAATACATTCCTATACTTGAATTTATTTTTTCTACGACGGTACCCTAAAATGTCATTTCACATATTTATCATATATTACATATACATATTATATTGGAATTTTACTTCGCCATAGGGGCTGCAAAAGTAATTCTTGAAAACGTCTCGTATTTCACGGGCTCTTGCTCCATAATGGTTGTAGCGCCTTGAAACAGTTATTTCATCGTTGCATATATTTTGTTCGGGCTGTGTTGGAACTCCTTCAATGTCAATTACTATATTGTGCAGCAGACATGCAGTTTGAACTAAAATATTTGCTTTCTCGGGATCGACTTGCAATTCGGTTTTTAAAAATCTCTACTTAGCATCTAGTATACCAAATGCGCATTCAATGCAGCGTCGAGCCCTAGACAGGCGGTAGTTAAAAATACGCTCTTCATTTGTAAGATTTTGTCTAGAATATGGCTTAAGTAAATATGGCTTCAGTGGGTACGCTTCATCACCCAATATTACAAAAGGAGCTTTGACTTCTGTTGAGGGTAAATATTCAGAAGTTGGCATATTGAATTTGTTCGTATGTAAGCATTTGTAGACATTAGAGAGGGAAAATATTCCTCCATCGCTTTGCTTCCCATAACCTCCAACATCAATAGTAACAAACTTGTAATTTGCATCAGCTATGCCTTGCAACACAATTGAAAAATATTGTTTATAGTTATAGTACATCGATCCTGAGTTCTGTGGACATTTTATGCTAACATGTTTTCCGTCAATGGTGCCGACACAATTAGGAAAATTCCATGAAGTAGTCTTTTGCATTCTTTTGTAACAAATCGGTTGTAGGTACTGGCATATGTTTCCCTTGATAAGTATTCCATATTAAAAGACATGTTTCATAAACGATCTGTCGTATGTCATAACGTATCTGTCTAAATGACATCCCAGTAGAAAGATACCTGAAATAAAAGAAATTTGAATTAATGGTTATTAAAAAAAAATACAATGTGTCTCGTGTGTATTTTTAAGCATTGTTTTTGTTTCAGTGGAAGCCGTAAAAAATAAGTGGTGTGGTTTGCGAGACACCTTTCGTAAAGAGCTTCAGAAGCTACCGAAACCACGTTCTGGACAAGGAGGACCAAACAAGGAGTCCAAATGGCCATATTTTAAAAACATGCTGTTTTTAAAAGATCAATTTGTATGTAGAAAATTATAGAGCAGCACTTTGGAGCCGGAGGTGGATACTCAATCGCAAAATGACGATCAAGAGCCTGATGAATTACGAGAAGGTGATTGTGTTGAAACTCCTGACAACATCATTGTCGACCAAAACGCAGCACAAATGGCAGGAATGGAAAGAAATATCGAATCACCGGATTCACCGGCAAGGCCTCCCGAGTTTGTCCCATCTCAAAGCAAACGTGTTAAAACTGTCAAAGCTAATTCCAAATCAAATGCAATTCAACAACTTTTAATAATCGAGCAGGAAAAGTTAAAAGAATTTAAGCGAAAAGGTGAAGTATGCCATCAAGCAAAAATTCAAGAGGATAGTGACTATTATTTTCTGATGAGCTTATTACCTTATTTAAGAAAAGTTCCCGAAGACAGAAAACTAAATGTGAGAGCAAAGCTACAACAGCTGTTTGTTGGCGAGAAGAAATACCAACCATCATATTGTGGCAATGAGAATTTATGTCCACAGCAGGCATCTTCACTAGAGTTTAGAATGCATCAACATCCAATGGAAACTTATGCTAGGGCTCCAGACTTCCAAAGCCCTTCTGGGGCCAGTAGCGAAGAAACTTGGAGACACTCTGAACAAACTAATTCTAGTTCTTCACAATTAAGGATCCCTTCTGGCCCAAGTAGTGGAGAAACTTCTGATCAACAGCAGTTTGATGAAGACTTAGCTTCATATTTTTAACGTACCAACCCACTTAATGAGTAAATAAGTATGTGTTAAGTGTTTTGAAAGAGCTTTATAACTATGTTAAAATAACAATAAATTAATATAAAAAAATTGCGGTCTTACCTTAATGTTAACGACAGTCTTTCTTTAGCAGATATACACTGACAAAAATTTGATTGCTTGGTGATACTTTCTTCGATTCCTTCAAAAATATAATGAAATGTTTCTGGTAACATCCTGAAGTACCCAAAAAATGTGTTTGGTTGCTCTAACAGGTCTTTAAATAATGTATGGTATTCCCCATTAATTGGTCTTGAAGAAAATATTTTATTGACGTGTTCCGTTCCGCCCACAAGAAGAATTTTTAATAACGGGCTCTCCAAAAATTTGCACTCATATGCTAAATTTTCATTGTCATCCATCTTGAATATCTTGACATAACTGAAATTATTAGCATGCACTATAACCACTGACACCTGAACAACAATTCTGACGTGTTCGTCAGAACAATAGTTCGTCAGAATACGCATCCACTATAACCTTAGCCTAAGGAAAGCGCAATTGTAATGGACAATGCTAGTTATAACGGCCAAAAAAATGAAGTTTTGAACATAAACACTAAATTGGAAATTCAGAACTACAGATATATACTTCGAAAATACATATAACAAGTGTGATCTTCTAGTAATATTAAAGACATTTAATATTAAAAAGGAATATGTATGTAATACCATTGCTGCGGATAAAGGACATACGGTTTTACGCCTTCCCCCGTATTACAGCATTTTTAATCCAATTTAGCATGCTGTGCAAGTGCAACTGCTGCAACATTAATTAGGAAGGTTGTAGATAGTATTCCCAAAGAAAGTTGGATAAATTCGATTAACCATGTTATTAAAATAAAAGATTCCTATTAATAATATACTAATAATACAGAACAGAACAAATTGAAAATACACAAACTAATAAACAATGTTTTAGTCATACATAATGATAATAGTGTTAATAATTTAATCATAATTTAACAATATTTTATTTTTCTCAAAATTATTCAGAAGTTAAACCAGTTCGGCTCCGGCGCCTTTTGAAAAACTAGAAATATTTTTATTGAAATTTATTGGAGCAATTAACAGTTTACCGAAAGGCAACTAAATATCTTGAAACGGACTCTAAATCAAAAAGAAAATCTACAAGAACCTGTAGCGATATTTTTTCATTGAAGTAATCTCGTCGACTCTTTTTTTTTAAATCGATAAAGAATAAAAAAAGAAATTGTTTACGATTAGTGAAGTTAAAAATTGAAAGTACCATCGCTATGACCGCATCATTGGCTTTACTTTCACTTGGCAAGTTACCCGGAACAAGAGCCATGGAATACCAGGTACTGTCTAAATTATAATGCGTATATCAACAAGATGCATCTTGCATTGCATTATTGGTTTTACAGTGGCTTAAATAACCCAGCTTAGATCTCCATGGTCTTCTGCATTCAGGGCATTTATACAACTTGAAAATCCAAGCAGCCTGCTTGGATTTTCGCGCCTGCCTCGTGGAGCTACATGGCTCTGTATGTCGCTTCACGCCATTTGAGTGTGACCTTTGCTGTCTTTTCCCATTCAGACGTCTTTTTCCAGTCCAGATTTCGTTTTTTGTTTCTTAATTAGCCATAGAAAATCTGCTTCGACATCCTCGTGCCATACATCCTTTGGCAATGACCTAACTATGACCTAACCTGAGCCTTTATGATCTGAGATTATATACTCTAACTGTTGGTTCTTTCAAGTACCTCCACATTGGTCTGATAGACATGCCATTTTATTTTCAAGATTTTCTGAAGGTAGCCTTCTTCTTTGCTTTGCTTTGTCAAACCGGTTTGCAGCGTTACAAGATCCAGAGGAGGTGGAATTATGAGTTCAATATGAAGAAATCGCCAAGAATGTGCTTCAAACGGCTGCTTCAATAGCACCAGAAGAAAAATGTCTGAAACAAACAAAAATCTCCAGTGAGATTTAATGACGAAACGGCGGACAATGAGAAATGCAGGTAGTCCTTTTGGCTGGGTCGAGTACACTGAGCTCTGCAAAACTATAAGGAAACGTATCAGAGAGGACACGCACCGTTTCAACATGCAGCTAGTGCAAAAAACCGTGGAAGAAAAGAAATTAATTAACAAGGCTAAACAGAAGCTGAGAAACAAAAGAACGCAAATATATGTCTTAAGGCGTGAGGATGGCACAGTATGCAGGGCCTGTACGCAAATGTTAGAGGTTGTCAGAAAATTTTATTCCCAGTTATATGAAGATCAGAACCAATCAAAGACAACAATACCCACGGAAGAACAAATGCCAGATATCCTAGTGGAGAAAGTAACAAATGCTATAAAATCGATGAAAAACGGCAAGGCTCCAGGAAAGGACAGTGTAACTGTCGAAATTCTAAAAGCTGGTGGTTGAACGTTACATAAAACACTGGCAAAATTATACTCAAAATGCCTCAAAGAACAAAAAGTACCTGAGTTATGGAAAAATGCAGAAGTGATCCGTTTACATAAAAAAGCAGCACAGGAAGAGTTAAAGAACTACCGTCCAAAAAGCCTCCTATCAGTAATGTACAAAGTTTTCACTAAGATAATTTCTAAAAGAATATTAAAAAAAAACTGAATGGCGCACAGCCACGAAAACAAGCAGGATTCAGAAGTGGATTCAGTATAATGGATCACATCCAGGTTGTACAGCAGGCCATAGAAAGGCACAACAAATACACCATGCCACTGTGCTTGACTTTTATCGACTACGAAAAAGCATTTGACTCCATCTTAAAGCATGCGATAATGGATGCACTGCTTAGCCAAGGGGTAGATAAAGCATATGTAAACCTATTAGGATCGATATATGATGGAGCTCCAGCCAAAATTCACCTTGATGATTTTGATTCACCTTGAACCCAGAAGAGCTGCAACGGTGTATACAAGAACTGTAAAGGGCTGGGGAACCATTTGGCTTGAAAATAAACCTGAAAAAGAGTCAGGTTATGTTCAATAACTTCGCTCAGAACAGAAGAATTTCAGTTTTAGGAAGGGATTTGGAGATTGTGGACAACTTTATATATCTTGAGCAGATGATTTCAATGGAGGGGAATACCGCCCGGGAGGTGGAACGGCGTGTTAAATGTGGCTGGCAGGTATTTGGCAGGCTCAACATAGTGTTTAAGAGCAGACTCCCACTTTGTCTGACAATAAAAGTCTTCGATCAGTGCGTTCTACCCGTTATGACATACGGAAGTGAGACTTGGACACATCACAGTCAGTGTCACACTCACATCGCAATCAATTCAAACACTTCGGGTGGCACAGAGGGGAATGGAAAGATGTATTCATTACAAGACGAGACAGAAAGTCCTGCGCTTGGATCAGGGAACAAACAAAAGTATGTGACATCATTGAAAGAGTAAAGCAATTGAAATGGAGATGGGCAGGCCATATAGCGAGGTGATGGGACGACAGATGGACCAAGGCAATCCTGGAGTGGATACTGCTTGATCGAAAACGTCCGTGAAGAAGACCGAAAGCACGATGGACTGATGATATCGTTAAGTATATCGGACCCGAGTGGCAGAGGAAAGCCCAGGACCGTGAAAGTTGGAAGCATGCTGAAGAGGCCTTCATCCTGCAGTGGATCGACACAAACTGATGATGATGATGATGATGACATATATATATATATATATATATATATATATATATATATATATATATATATATATATATATATATATATATAGGTTTTATAACAATAAACTAAAGATTTCGAAACAGAATAAAGAGCCAGAGAGACAACGTATCCCAGCGCACATGCGGAGATGGAAACACTGGTCATAACTTACTACTAGCAAATATCAGTCTTATTCTTGAAGAACAATGAACACAAAACAAAAATACCCACGAATGGATCTTAAAAATCTAAAAACCGATAGCTACAAACAATGTTTAAATATGAAAATAATCAAACGAGTCAATACATAGACACCTCAAGAAGATATAATCACAGAGTAACAAACCATGAACAAATACCATAAAGTAAACAAGAAAAGAAATTCAAAATGTAGAAAAAAAGATCGGTAAGGCCTGAAATGGTCGGCCCAACTAATAGACGAAAGAAAATCGCACCTGACATAAAACACAAAAAACAATTAAATAAATGGAAGAAAACTGTAAGGCATTTGAATAATTTAGCAATAAATTTGATACTATAAGCCTATCAATTCTTCTGTCGGAACCTTTGGTGTGAAATACTAAACTTGAAAGAGATTTACCACTAAACACCAAAACGCTTTTTTGAACTGCTCGACGCACGTTTCGCTAACCATGTTAGCATCATCAGGAGATGATTTAATCTAATCTTCGTCTCGTGTATTGGTTTCATTATGGTAAACTAAATATTTTACGAGGTGACCAAGGAAACTCACCATCGCGCCCAATCCATCGATGTGGATAACGTTGATTCAAATGATTTCGCACTGCAACAGTTAAATGGGGTGTCGCCTCATCTTGCATGAAACATACGTCTTGTCTTAAATTTAGAGATATACCGTCCAGAAGGTATATAAATCATTTTCTAAAAATTGCACATATTGATCTCCATTGTGCGGAAACTCAAATGGGCCGATTAAAAACTTGTTGATAATGCTGCACCAAATGTTAATTGAAAATTCGTGCTGGAAATGTCGCTCTCTTGGTAGGTGTGATTTTTCAAGGACGTAATAATGATTATTTCGCCAGTTAAAAATTCCCCGTCTGGCAAAAGTTGCCTCGTCAGTAAACAATATTTTTTCATGAACGTTTTTTTTTATGTAGTAGATTTTGACAAAATTCTGACATGTATTATTCATATTATCCTAGTTGGGAGAAGTTTTATGTATATTTAACAGTGTAATTTTTATTGAAATAAAATTACTGTTTTAAACAATAATTATGGGTTTTGTTTTCCTAATTATGATTTATATTGTTTTTTTGCTCAAAAAATAATTTCAAAACTAGAAAATATCTTTTGGTTATTCAATATTTAACATTTTTCTTCAGTAAGTGTTGGATCTTCGCTTCTCCGATGTGTCCAGATGAATGGTGTTAATGCATGTTTACAACCACCTGTCTATAACATTATATAATGTGTTTTGTTTGAGTATTTAGTACCTGCTGAAGTTGTACAATCGTGACATTGAGTGTCTTGGACTTTTCTTAAATTCTCATTAATAATCAAGGTAACTATAAGCTTTACTCCGAACTTTATGTTCTGGACATTCACGTCCTTTTACCGTGCAAATAGCATTTTTGAGTTTAAGTTGAACAAAACCTACAGCCTTGTCACTGTAACTATTTCGTGACACCCTACAAATAGTTTAATTATATTTAATAGAAATATTTTATTTCTTATTTACATTTACATAATAATTTTTTTTAACTTACGTTTATGCTTTAGCACCTCCAATTTCAGCTGAATTGAACCGAATGTCATTTTTCAGAAAATCTGTGACCATAAAAATATCCACAGCAGGCATATTATCAGAATTAGCCTTTATGAACCGTTTGTTACACATTACTGAACTAAATTAGTAATCAACAATATTTTATTTTGCACTTAACCAACAATAATTTTGACAGTATATATACGAATAGAAGCCCTTGACAGTACTGACGTGAAAACACTGGCATTCTCACGTCACAAACATAGCACCCAATCGCGGCGCGTTCGTAGTGATGTGATTTAATTTTGGTTTTAATTTTGGAAATTTTAATTCATTTATAATTATTTGTAACAAGTTTTTAAAAAGCTTTTCGCATCGATTTCGATATATTATTTTTGATAAATGGTTTTTAAATTAAGTAAAAAAATTGATCATTATTTTTTATTCAAAAACCCAATTTGTGAGGAAGGCCAAGGTTTTCCATGGGCTACATTGCAGTTGTGTGTATCGCTTTTCCGTTTTTTCAATCTTATAATTAAATCTAGTTTAACCCTTTGTGTCCTAGTGTTCACATCGTGGATACACACGTATATATATATATATATATATATATATATATATATATATATATATATATATATATATATATATATATATATATATATATATATATATATATATATTCTATCATATGAGGACTCCGATATAGATGTTTTATCAGAAGATGATATTGAAAACGAAAATGAGATTAAAGTCGATATCAACGGTATGGAAGTTGTACTTCAAGATGACTTATTGGAAAATAATAATCGAGATGACTTTCTCGACAAGCGATTTCGGATAACGCTTTTCCTGCCGATGTTAAAGCAGATAATAAATTAGAACAGGGACAGTCTGATTGGAGAGTTAGTAAGCGTGGTATTGATTTATGAGTATTTTGTACACAAAAAGGATATGCTCAAGTCTATATATGAGGTCGATCGCAAATCTAAGAAATGGTGGGATCGTATATTTTGGTATTTCCTGGACTTATCCAGACACCTCTTATATTATATTCAAAGACAACTATAATATTATATTCAAAGGTAGATCAAACTCGGTAACAATCAACATCAAAAATATTTACATCATCTGTAATTCTCGGATTGATTAGGGTCAAGCCCGACATGACCAGAAAAGGAACAATACGCGATACTGCAGATGTATTAACCATCAGTAACTTCAAGATGACAGTTCCACCAAAGTAAAAGGTGACAAAACTGCACACATGCCGAAACGTCTAGAAAAATCTAGTAGATGCGCCTTCTGCAGCACTCACGCAAAACCGTACATGTCTCTCTGGAGTTGTTCTTAGTCTCGGTGACAAAAAAAACTGCTTTTCTTTATTTCATTACCAATAGATTTATAACAAATAAATAAATATTGTTATTTTGATGTTGTTTATTGCTTAGCCTCTCCATGGCGAGGACACGTCCTCAAGTAAGATCTGAAAAATAAATTACATATATGCGCATTCACATATGTTCAGTCAGTAATTTAATTTCGGTCTCCAAGGGTTAAACTCCTAAAATTTTAACATAACAATACGAACACCCTGTATGGGTATGACTGAAAAGAAATTCGAGATTTCACATTACGCAACGTCTTTTTTTAATTTTGATAATTATTAGTCAGATTCATGGGTTTTTCACAATTTCAATTGCAACATTTCGGTTTCCAAAAAATCCTGTTGACCCCGTTTTTCAAATTCGCAATCTCGCTTCTTCAGGCAATATCGAAACATCATCATTAAACAAATTTACTAGCAATTTCATTTCCTGTTGCGTTATGAAACATAATCAATGAAATAACATAACTCATACAAAGTTCCATCCTGCATAATGTATTTAGAAAGCTTACCTCTGTCTCTGCCTTCGTTTCCTTCCAAATCTTGTAAATTCGCATCGCCCAGTAACCACTCTGGTTCCTCGGACACTCCCGGATTCGTTGGTTCCCTAAACTGTACCAGATCACTGGGAAATATCACGCGAGGTCTCCTCGAAGACGCTTGCCAAGCAGTCTGGTACCTAGCGGAAGGATCAAAGTAGGGTTCTCGTCGAGGAAGTTCCTGCCTTACTGCTTGAAACCCAGATGGTGATTCAAACGGCCTCAGTCTTCTCGGATATCTATACGGAGATATCTCGTTGAACCTGGCTCTTGGATAAGTGGTGCTAGATGGTGCTTCCTGTCCTGGATAGAAATTTAGCCCTATAAGCGCGCTTGAATCAAAACCTTCACTAGATAACCCGGTGCTGTCAAATTCTGGATGATAATTTTCTAGTGGAAATACCAGTGGACTTCTCGGTTGAAACCCATCATCATAAGAATAAGATTTCCGTGTTTGTTGACTGGAATACTGATGCAGGTTCCTCCTGATATTAGAAACTATATAAGACGATGCTTTTTGGTCGTTTATTTTGAATCCAGGAGGAAGAATTTCTCCTATATGCTCATTGTCGTTGTTCTCCACTAATACATCGTCCCTTCTCGTGGAACCTTGTTCCAAAGGCACAGGTTCTAAGTCTTTTGAAGTAATTTCCTCATAGGTCTCGTCGTTTTGAGGTGCGGGTGGTTTTAAATCAACTGGACTTCCACCATTTTCGTTTACGACAAGTTTGTTATCATTTTGATTGTTAAACTGTCCAAGATTTTGTTGATACTTATCCTGCCCGTGAATCAAAGCTTCTATTTCTTCTTTACTTGCTAATTTAAAGTGATCCACATAATCCTCCTTGGAGATTCTTCCAGATTTTTGCACTTCTTCATAGGAGGGTTCACCGTGAATCTCTTGTTGATACTGAGACAACAGAGGTCGTACAAAATCATTCTCCAGAGTTATCTCGTGAATACTCTTAACTGGTTCCTGCAGAAACTCTTGCACGTTATTATAAATCCTTCTGTTTGTCTCATTGTGTCTTTGATGATCTTTTTGTATATTTTGAAGTGTAGAGTAAAGAGTTTTAATCGGATCCGTAAAGTTTGTAGGTTCAAAATTGATTTTCTCGACTGTGGCTGGTGTAGATAGAGAGATGGAGCTTGTTGTTTTCGAAAACAATGGATCGGCAGCTTGGATGAGGAAAATGCTCAAAACCAACGCGAGTACACTGAAACGGATCTTGTTCATATTGATCCAATCCCATTTATTTGTAAAGAAAACTAATTTTATTTCGATATTCTCGAGTTTTTCTTCGTCCAAGGATCACTTTTCACCTTTCCGAATCATTCTACACCCCGCGCACCACCCAACACACTACGCACCGCCCGAATCTGAACAAAAGAAGAAGAAGGCGAAGAAAGCGATCGTGAATCGTCGTAGTCGGCGGCTTGTCGAAGGCACCGTGGCCAACTAGATAGTCGGGACGGATTCGTGAGGTCTCCATAACTTTCTCAAGGTAGGCGACGAGCACTTTCACTCTTGCCGGTGGCCTAAGGCGTACGGATCCCCCCCGCAGATACGTCAAAAGTCAAGACGGAGATGAGACGGAAGGAAGTAATGATCGCTATTGTTTTCCGAGGAAATTCAATTGTTTTTGGATTGATGAAAGTTTTGTTTTGATTCAAGCCGTTTCTGTATTGTTTAAAGATATAATTTCTGTGGAATTACTTGATGTAGGAAAGTTTTAATTGATTTTCTTACGAAAATCAAACATCAAGCATTATGTATGTTACGTATTATATTGTTACGTTCAGAAAATACTTTCGATTATCAAAAACGGATGGCTCTAGGTTGATACACAGGGTGTGAAGGAAAATATCTTTCGTAAATTTTGCTCCCGCAAAATTCTCCCGCTCATAAACGAACTAACCATAATGGTAGAAGATTGGTTGTTCGCAGTTTAATCTAAAAATAATGTCAACCCATTTTAAGAAGAAAATAACAAAACAAAAGATCTGGAGGTGCCCAAATACGTATATGAGTGAATTTCAAATTGACCATGTTGCCATTTCGTACCCCAATTATAAAGAGATTTTTAATGTTCAAGTCAGGAAAGGAGCTAATGGCTAAAGCTAGACACGGATCACTACTTGACTAGAATCAAACTTAGTTTAAAACCTCAAAAACTTATTTAAAAGAGACTGCTAATACCAAAGTTCAACCCAACGAAAATAAAACCAGCCCTAACAGAAGAGCTTGATAAACAACCAGCACAGTACTGGCAAGAATTGAAACAAAAATTATTACATCCTTAAAATTGGCCCCTTTACAAAAATGTAGAAAACATCCGTAGTGGGATGAAGTTTGCGAACAAGCAGTATCAAGCCGAAGTAAAGCAATCAAAGATTGGAACAGTCAAAAAACAGCAATAAACTATAACATATTTTTGGAAGTCAGAAAAGAAACATCGAAGCTAATTAGACAAACTAAAAGAAAATATGAAAACAATCAACTTAACGAAATAGAAAAAGATTTCCAAAAAAATAACACGCGATACTTTTACAAAACATTTAAAACTAATTTAATAGGCTATCAACCCCAAAATCTTTGCTTCCAAAAGAAAAACGGACAATTAGCTCTAAATAACCAAGACAATTGCAAAGAACTTGCGAACTATTTTGAACAAATACTAAACTGTCCTGAGCCTTTAAACAAATTACCAACACTAAACCCTAAACAAACAAACCCAGATTCATTACCACCGAATGAAGATGAAATTTTCGACCGGGCAGATCCTGCCCTGAACAGATCCTGAATCTAAAGTTGATCCTAAGACATCAAAAACTGTACAATAAAAATCTCGTCTGTACATTTGTGGATTTCAAAAAAGCATATGATTCTATTGACCGCGAATCTCTATTCCGAATCTTAAAAGAACAAGGACTAGATCTGAAAAGGCTGGCAATTATTAAAGCAACATTAACTAATACAAGGTCAAAAGTTAAATTCATGGGTCACATCTCAGAGCCCTTCGAAATTAAAACTGGAGTGAGACAAGGTGATGGACTCTCGCCACTCTTATTTAACTGTGTTTTAGAAAAAGTAATACAAGAGTGGCGGCCCTGAATATTGAACAGCCCATTAAACTGAGGAGAACCAACATCAAAATTGATTGTCTGGCGTTTGCTAATGATCTAGCAATTTTGGTTCAAGATGTATTAACGGCACAGAAACAGATTGAAATCCTAAAAGAAACAGCAGAAAAGGTAGGACTCCAAATTTCCTTTGAAAAGGCACAATACATGACCTGCAACAGACAAAGAACACCATTTCTAAAAACAAAATATGGTAACATCAGACGAGTCTCTCAATTCAAATATTTGGGTGAAATAATCATGGAAAATGGATTGGAAAAAGCGGCCAATAAGGGTAGATGTTAAAAAATGGAAACGGCATTGAGACTTACACAAAATATTTACAACAAAAAATGCTTATCTAAAAACACAAAACTGAGACATTACAACACAGTTATTAAGCCAGAATATCTATATGGGGCAGAAACGCTCATTTTGAATAGAAAGAGAGACATCGAGGACATTGAAAAGAAGGAAAAAAAATCATAAGAAAAATCTTAGACCCCAAACAAATATATACGACAACATACCGACTTTGAGAAAACCAAGAAATCAAACAATACACAGATGTACATAGCGATATGAGAAAAAGAAGACTTAAGTTTTACGGACACATAAAACGGATGAATCCGAGTAGGCTAACTAGACAAATAATCGAATTTTATGAGAATAGGAGTAGAGCTAATAATAGTTAGTAGGAGTAAAATTAAAGAGGACTTAAGATCAGCAAATATTACACAAAGTGAAATTCAGGATAGAGGCTGTTTCAGACACAAGGTTGACGTTTGGAAGGTTGGCCTGACAGAAAAATGTGGGAAGACTGGAACAACTTGGTCTGACGAAAGGAAAAAAGCTCATAGCGAAAGAATGAAATTAGTATGGGCGCAAAGGCAGGCTAACAACAACAAACGCTTCTAATTGTACTTCGCCTGGTCCACTAGGACCCATACGTGAATAATAATAATAATAATAATAATAATATTCGGACTCGAGAAATGCTCCACTATCAACATACAAAAGGGAATAATAAAAGAACAACATTCAACAGTCTGGGGTATACAAGAACTAGCATCAGAAGACTCATACAAATATTTAGGAATGCTTCAAAATCATAAATTTGATCATAGCCTATTAAAGAAGAATTTTTCCACTTTGTACCAAAAACGAATGACAAAACTCTTAAACACCAAACTGAACGGTGAACCTCATTAAAGCGATCAATGGCTGGGCGGTGCCAACTCTGACATATTCTTTTGACATTGTTAAATGGTCTGAAGCAGATCTTGATGAACTGGATAGATTGACACGAAGAACATTAACAAAGTTCCGATGTTTACATCCCAATTCGTCCACAAAAAGGCTATATATTCCAAGAAAGTTGGGAGGCAGAGGGCTTGTGAATGTCAAGAATCTTTGTCTCAATCAGGAGAATAGGATGAGAGAGCGCTTCATTAGTTCACATAGCACACTAATGAAACTGGTTGTTAAGAAGGACCAGGGTGTCACCCCACTAAATCTAAATAAACAAAATAGTGTTGATAGTAGAACAGCACTGAAGTATATTGTTCAAGAATGGAAAAAACACACATTACATGGGAGATTTCCTAAATCACTTCAGAATGACTCCATTGACAAATATATGTCTCTAAACTCGCTTACCGATGGACTATTATATCCAGAAACAGAAGGCTTCGCAACAGCTATTCAAGATAAGGTAGTAAGGACAAAAAATTATGAAAGACATATTCTACACATGGATGTTGTCGACAAGTGCAGGAAGTGCGGTGGTGTAGGAGAAACAATTGAACACCTTGTTGGAGGGTGTCCAGTCCTTGCCCCTAATGCTTACCTAAGCAGGCATAATCAGCTGGCGAAAATTATACACCAGCAAATCGCTTTAAAGCACTCGCTATTTGATAATATGCCTCCACCATATTACAAGTACACGCCTTCCCCCGTACTTGAGTCAACCGATACAATTCTTTACTGGGATAGACCAATTACAACAGATCGGACGGTTGGCTATAATAGGCCGGATATTGTTCTAATTAACAAAAAGCAGAGGAGAGCTTTCATAATTGACATTGCGATACCACTCTCTCATAACATCAGAAAAACTGAAATGGAAAAGGTCACGAAGTACGAAAATCTTGCAATTGATCTGAAAAATCAATGGAAACTCCAGAAAGTGAAGGTGATACCTTTTGTTATATCCGCCGAAGGCCTAGTAAGCAAAACCTTTTCCAAAAATCTGGAAATTCTTGGTGTTTCAAAATCGATTATCACAGTAGGACAACGAGCAGTTCTCTTACAAACTTGCCACATTGTTCGTAAGGTACTAAGCTGAATGGGAGGAGCTGAACTGCATTCTCATTCTGGCATTGTAAACCCGACCAGCCTAGACTGAGATGATCGATGAATCATGTTTGAGATAATAATAAATATATGTATATTATTGATTGATTTGTCCGTTACTTTGTGATAGTTCGTTTTTTAAAAAGGTATAATACAATTTTTTACTTTGTTATCTATCACTTATATTTTTAAACAAAATTTGTGTGACTATAGTTTCTTAAAACGACTTTACATTCTTAAACACTACTTTAAAACTCCTTTTAACAAACACTTTAAAAGTTTTTTTTTTAATATATGTATATATATATATATATATATATATATATATATATAATGTATTTGTATATGTATATGTACAACTCTACAGGTCTTAAAGGCCTTTGGTTTGGTTTACAATCTGCCACCAAACCACTCTATTCCTTGCCCTTCTCCCCCACTGTGTTACACCCATTCTGGTCAAATCCTCCTCCACCACCTGCAGCCACATTCTCCTCGATCTTCTCCTCTTCATTCTTCCGTCGACTCCCCCCTGCTTACAACCTCTTTTATTAGTCTGCTCTCTAGTAACTTTTCTATATTTCCTAGCCAGACTATTCGCCGTGCTCTAATGATTGCTCTGCGTTATTGTGGACTCTCCAAATAGCAGTATTATTTCTTCATTGGTCCTTCTTCTTCACTGATTCTCCTTCTTGATACCACCATATATTCTTCTCAGCACTATACACTTCCACACCTCCAACATTCTTTTACTGCTATTGGTTAAGATCCAGATCTCTAGGGCATAGATTACAGCTGGTGTCATTATTGTTTTTCAAACTCTTACTTTGGCTTTTCTTGATACATTCTTGTTTCTCAGGAGAGTCTACAGCATCGCTGCACATTTATTTCATTTTGCTATTCTGTGACGGTTCAGCTAAGGTAACAAAAATGATCAACCTTTTCGAAGTCTACTGTTTCTTCTCCTACTTTAATTTTCAGCCCTTTCTTGCATATTTAGTCTTTTTTAATTCTCATTTTCATGTATTTTGTTTTGTTTGTATTTACTCGGAGCCCGAACCTTCCTGCTTCTGTCATTAATCTTTGATTTACATTTTTCATTTCTCCCAATTGTCGTATTATAATTGTTACATCGTCGGCGAAGGTTAGTCATTGGTGTTTTTTGTTATATATTTGCCCTGTCATATATTAGACTTCTCCTCAGCATTCCAACACTAGATTAAACAAGCAGGCAGGCAACGGATGTCCTTGTTTGAGGCCCGATCTTATTTTGAAGGGCTTTGAATGCTGATCATATACTTTAACTAAGCTGACTATATTTTCTATAGTCATTTTTATTACTGCTATTCGCTTTCTATTAACCTCCAGCTCTCCTATTGCTTTTAGTAGCTCTTTTCTATCGATGCAGTCGTAGGACCGTTAGAACTCTATAAAGAGCATGTTCATGTTTAAACCTTGTCAGTAATGTCTTTCTTGCAGTTGTTTTAGTAACATTATCTGGTCTACTGTTGATCTGTGACTCGTGAAACCACATTGGTTTGATTGATTGCTGTCGCTAATATTGTGTACACCACTTCCAGCAACGCTATACACCTGTAGTTGTCACATGATGTGACAAGATTCACCCTTCCTTGACATTTTTTCTTACCTCCAGCTCAGCCTATTATCTCCATAATTTCCTGTAGTAGCGTTGGACCACCATATTTTATTAACTAGACTAATCTGGCTCTAGCCTTGTATTCTTTTTCATGTGCCTTATGATTTCTTTAATTTCTTCAATGTTGGATTACGTTATGTTCTGCATTTTTGCTCCTTCCTCCACTCCCCTCTCGATATATCTGTCCATTCTATCCTCTTCCTCTCCATCAGTGCTTTCTATGTATAAATGTTCTTTATGTATAAACTTTTTTACATAACTCTTTTTAAGAATGGTCGCGAAACCGAAACATGTCCGAGAAAATATTGAATATATTGTGAAGAAAATACCAAGTGTTTTAATTATTATCATTGATTCTGTAACATTTGTCACTTCTTCTCTTCTAAGGCATTGCTGTATTTGACTGGTTCTGATTTTCATATAACTAACTGACTAAAATCTTCTCACAATTTCTAACATTTTTGTACACTCAGCGTACTCGCTGCACTTTTAAACAATGGTCTCATTGGAGATTTTTGACTGTTTAAAACACTTTTCTACTTGTGTGATTTAAGTAACACTTTGTTACTGATTACTTCATACTGACCTGTTATACCCATCCCTTTCAGATCTTGCAATATAGCAAAGTGATCAACAAAGCAATCTCACTCCAGCATCGCTGCCCCTCTCCAGCATCGTTCCAGAATCAATTTTGCCTTTTCACCACCGCTTTCACAGTTTGTTCTACAGGTTTGTTCTGACAGGTAAATACCTGTACCATTATATGGTTACTTTCAACATTAAAACGATTAAGAACAGTAAAATTACAAAACATTGTTTTATCGTTTGACATGATGTCAGTTTCTCTTTAGTGGATGGACTCTTCCATGTCCATTTTCTGCTGATTTTTGCTTATAAAACGAATTCATAATATAAAGTTCTTTTCCTTCAAGCAAAATCAATCATTATCTTTTTTCCAAAATTAAGCAATTGTCCCCAGACCCCAGTCTCGCTCACCATTTACATTTATACTTTCACCAGTTTTTGCTTTTCCGATTCTAATGTGTTGTCCTCATCAGCGTTTCTCTCGAAGCGTTTTCTTCCATTCAAACTTATTTTCTGTTAACATTTTCCAGTTTTTTTCCAACTCTCAGTCTATTGAGTCCCTTTGTACGTTGTCATACCATCTTTATTTCGATCTGCCTTTCTTTCCCTTCCCTCTTTTATGTCACCTCGCTCATACAATTTGTTTGCAAAAAAAACTACTTCTCGAACCACTAAAATTAATATAACTGATGAGACCCAGAAGATTGTACCAATGTCAGTATCTGCAGAGTTCTACAAATCCTCGAAGTCATGCATCGAAATTGGGTGTTTGTGGATCGATAAACTTTTCTGCAGATCGTCTACATGCCATGACATTGTCTACATGCCAGAGGAATGATCCAGAAGGAAGCAAAAGGTTCCACGTCAGCTAAACGCCAGACAGATGGAAACGTGAAAAACGGTCTGCAAAGCTTTTCTTTTTGACATAATAGAAATACCTTTCGCATCGGATTCTGGCTGGAGACGAAAAATGAATCTATTTTTTGCATTTTCTGCACCATTCCTGCACTTTTTACCTTTCTCCCAAATTAAACGTGTTTTTTTGTATTAAAAATGATTAACCGCCGCACCTGGTAGTAAATAAGATTTTTCTTCAATTGTTCTAAAAAAAAAAATTAGGCGGAATTTTGTATCACCCCAACAGCAAAAAGAAAAAAATATGTTTAAAAAAGTAATGACTTTATTATATCATAAATTGTCCTACATGTAATTATCACCACTATAATATTCAAACATTCTATATACAGCGAGAAAGTTATAATTTAAATCTAACCTAAATTTAAATTATAATATAGTACACACGCACACACAACTTCCTGGTGGCCCGCAACAACTTCCTGGTGGTCCACCACAACAACTTCCTGGTGGACCACCACAGCACCCTCCGCAGCCGCAACAATCTCCCGGTGGCGGTGGAGGTGGGGGACCTCCATGGTGCGGTGGAGGTGGCCCATAATGAAGTCCTAACTCACCTTTACTGTACACGCCCATTATGACCTTATTTTGCAAAAAAAAATACCGTTTTGAATGGAAACGAAAATAAATTTTTAATGGGTACTTACTTCGAAGAGATTCTTTAAAAAATACACAAAATATAAGATTTGCTTCTAAAAGTTACTGCTAGTATTTTGTAATATGGACCAGATAACCTCATATATCAATATTTCTTATCTTATCTGTATTATTCCTCTTACTAATCGACATAATTAACTATGACTCAGTTAAGATTCTGAACATATCGGTTTCAGGAAAGATAAGCTAATTGCTGATAAATTAATTATCCTCACCTAACTAGCATATTCAATTAGAGAAATATTCTAAAGGTTTTATTATTAGGTTGTTAAATAAAGTTATTGCTGTTTTTGTTATTTTAATTTTAAATGCAGTATTTTCTAATAAATTTGTGTTAAATTTCGCTCTAACTATGGTATTAGGTTTGTTCTAAAATAATTTTGGGCAATTTTTTCAGACAGGTAAATGTAACATGAATAAAAGACAAATTTGCACAATTTCCTTCTTCTAGTTCAAATTAAGTTGAAAGGCTGGCGAAATACCTTGCGACTCCAACGATCTGTTTGGACCAGAAACCACTTATAAAAGTACTGCGCAATAGTTGAAGATGATGAACTTAGTGGTCGGCCATCGAATCTTTAACAACGACCAATTAAGAGCCTGTCAAAGCCAGTCTGGGCGCATGTGATGGTTTCGAACTATATACAGGAAGGAGATTGGAAAGTCTAAAACGATTTGATTCTCGGACGGATTATTGCTTGCGATAAAAAGTGGATTCTTTACGACAATAGGTGACGATCGACTCAGCGGTTGGGGCGTGACGAAGCTCCACAATACTTCTCAAAGCCGAAAATGCACCAACATAAGGTCATGATAAGAGTTTGGTCATAACATCTGAACCGAGGCGAAACAATTCGAAACTCTCGACCATCCGCCATACTCGCCTACCGACTACCACTTTTTCAAGCAGCTCGACAATTTCCTGCACGAGGAATCCTTTAAAAAGGAAGAGGATGCAAAATCTGCCTACAACGACTTTGTCGCTTCCTCTCTGGTTGCTGGCTCTCTAATTTTACGCAACCGATGTAAATAAACTCTTTCTCATTGGTAATAACCGCGATAACTTTCTTAATAACCTAAAAAAGCATACAGCTGTGATCAAATAGTAAATTAAACTTATTTATTTACTACGGTATTACATTCGTCGGTATTATATTAGCGACAAGTTAATCACGATTAATACGAATTGTCTTAAACAAGGACATACGTTTATTAATTTTCCTCAGTTCTAGCAAATAATCTTTTTCTTTGAATTATATACGCAGATTAGCACTAATCACGGGCATTAAAGTAAAAATAAATGTAAAAACAACTCCATCGGTGCAGTTGCCACGAAAGGAAAAAAGAAGAAGCGAAGCGCATGTCGTAGATTGGTAAAGAAAATATTGTTGATAAAATGCGAACAACGAAAATTATTTCTTTTAAAATACAAATCAACAAATTTAAATTTAAATAAGCAAAGATTAATATCTAAAAATTTGAACTATATTTAAAATTGTATGTGTGACAATTGTTTTGACACACTGTACTATAAATAGGTATAGTTTTTTTTTTCTTTATTTGGGTTTTTCGCCACGATCTAAAACCCAAAAAACATCAAAATATCTGTTTAAAATATATAATAATATAATATATATAATATATAAAGTTCAAAAATATCAAAAAATAGATATTTTGATATTTTTTGAGTATTAGATCGTGGCGAAAAACCCATAAAAAATGTGTAATAAAAAAAAATATATATATATATATATATATATATATATATATATATATATATATATATATATATATATATATATATATATATTCCAGTATACCTCGCCTAAGGTACTGGACGGGTCACGGGTGGTGGATAGTGAAAGTTCCATTAGATATTAATGGACAACTGCCAATATCTCAAAATAAGCAGCCCCGAACCAAGGCAAAAAAAAAACTAAATCCACTTAGCGTTTGACTTGTATCAAGCGGTTGAGCGGTCAGCGTCTGTTCACCAGTGGTGCGGCTGATATTTAAATTCTGGAACTAATCCCTCCACTCTTAACCTCTGAACCGTCATGGTTCAAACAATTAATTCAAAGTACAAGATGAAGCGTTCTAGTAATTACAAAATTACCCCAGGAGGTAGACAATCCTCTGCCAGCTTTGCTGGTACAACCGGACTTTCGGATTCTGGGGCGTCCGGGCTTAAACGCAAAATCTTTCAGAGGGAGTCGGAGACCTCTGGCCAACGTCTGAAACCGAAAACATAAAACTTTCTTTGGAACGGTAAATATCAATTTTCTCCTGCGTCCAGGAAAACTACACGAATTGGGGCGAACATTGAATCAGCAAAAAATCCAAATTTTAGCTTTGCAAGAAACCAGATTGACAGATGATAACACCTTGGAATTTGGCAACTACAGACTTTTTAAAAGTAAAACTGACAAAAGAATACTCAAAAATACACCACATCTCGGTGTTGCTTTCGCTATCTCAAGAATCATTCTTGGTTCTATAACTAATGTCCAGCCAGTAAATAATCAGTAACAGTAAATATCTCTTCTCCCAGTTTGTTACAAGATTCTATCCCAATGTCTACTAGACAGAGCACAAGGAAAGTTGGAACCTAAAATTGGTGAATATCAAGCAGGTTTTCGACCGGGAAGATCCTGCCCTGAACAGATCCTGAATTTAAAGTTGATCCTAAGACATCAAAAACTATACAATAAAAATCTCGTCTGTACATTTGTGGATTTCAAGAAAGCATATGATTCTATAGACCGCGAATCTTTATTCCGAATCTTGAAAGAACAAGGACTAGATCTGAAAACGCTGGCAATTATTAAAGCAACATTAACTAACACAAGGTCAAAAGTTAAATTCATGGGTGACATCTCAGAGCCCTTCGAAATTAAAACTGGAGTGAGACAAGGAGATGGACTCTCGCCACTCTTATTTAACTGTGTTCTAGAAAAAGCAATACAGGAGTGGCGTGAAAAAAAGTTGGCCCTGAATATTGACCAGTCCATTAAACTGGGGAGAACCAACATCAAAATTGATTGTCTGGCGTTTGCTGATGATCTAGCAATTTTGGCTAAAGATGTATTATTGTATTATTATTGTATTATTAACGGCACAGAAACAGATTAAAATTCTAAAAGAAACAGCAGAAATGGTAGGACTCCAAATTTCCTTTGAAAAGACACAATACATGACCTGCAACAGACTAAGAACACCATTTCTAAAAACAAAATATGGTAACATCAGACGAGTCTCTCAATTCAAATATTTGGGTAAAATAATCATGGAAAATGGGTTGGAAAAAGCGGCCAATAAGGGTAGATGTCAAAAAATGGAAACGGCATTGAGACTTACACAAAATATTTACAACAAAAAATGCCTATCTAAAAACACAAAACTGAGACATTACAACACAGTTATTAAGCCAGAATGTCTATATGGGGCAGAAACGCTCATTTTGAATAGAAAGAGAGACATCGAGGACATTGAAAAGAAGGAAAGAAAAATCATAAGAAAAATCCTAGGCCCCAAACAAATAAATACAACAACATACCGACTTCGAGAAAACCAAGAAATCAAACAATACACAGATATACATAGCGATATGAGAAAAAGAAGACTTAAGTTTTACGGACACATAAAACGGATGAATCCAAATAGGCTAACTAGACAAATAGTCGAATTTTATGAAAATAGGAATAGAGCTAAAGAAGAAATAATTAAATGGATTGCTGCAATTAAAGAGGACCTAAGATCAGCAAATATTACACAAAGTGAAATTCAGGATAGAGGCTGTTTCAGACACAAGGTTGACGTTTGGAAGGTTGGTCAGAGAGAAAAATGTAGGAAGAGTGGAACAAATTGGTCTGACGAAAGGAAAAAAGCTCATAGCGAAAGAATGAAATTAGTATGGGCGCAAAGGGCACAAATATATATATATATATATATATATATATATATATATATATATATATATATATATATATATATATATATATATATATATATATATATATATATATCATCATCATCATCATCAGCCCGCATCGATCCACTGCAGGATGAAGGCCTCTTCAGCATGCTTCCAACCTTCACGGTCCTGGGCTTTCCTCTGCCACTCGGGTCCAATATACTTAACGATGTCATCAATCCATCGTGCTTTCGGTCTTCTTCGCGGACGTTTGCGATCAAGCGGTATCCACTCCAGGATTGCCTTGGTCCATCTGTCGTCCCATCGCCTCGGTATATGGCCTGCCCATCTCCATTTCAACTGTTTTACTCTTCCAATGATGTCACAGACTTTTGTTTGTTCCCTGATCCATGCGCAGGACTTTCTGTCTCGTCTTGTAATGCCAAGCATACATCTTTCCATTCCCCTCTGTGCCACCCGAAGTTTTTGAATTGATTGCGATGTGAGTGTCCAGGTTTCACTTCCGTATGTCATAACGGGTAGAACGCACTGATCGAATACTTTTCTTTTCAGGCAAAGTGGGAGTCTACTCTTAAACACTATGTTGAGCCTACCAAATGCCTGCCAGCCACATGTAACACGCCGTTCCACCTCCCGGGCGGTATTCCCCTCCATGGAAATCCTCTGCCCAAGATATATAAAGCTGTCCACAATCTCTAAATCCCTTCCTAGAACTGAAATTCTTCTGTCCTGAGCGAAGTTATTGAACATAACCTGACTCTTTTTCAGGTTTATTTTCAAGCCAAATGGTTCGCCAGCCCTTTGCAGTTCTTGTATGCGTCTTTGCAGCTCCTCTGGGTCTTGTGAAATGAGAATAATATCATCTACAAATCTAAGATGGTTTAAGTTTGCACCATTGATCTTTACACCATCCTGTTCTCAATCCAGTTTACGGAATACTTCTTCAAGGCCAGCCGAGAAAAGAATAGGCGATATTGCGTCACCCTGCCGTACACCTCGTTCTATATTAATTCCCACTTCAAGATCATCAAGGTGAATTGTGGCTGTAGCTCCATCATATATCGATTCTAATAGGTTTACATAGGCTCTCTCTACACCTTGCCTAAGCAGTGCATCCATTATCGCATGCTTTGAGATGGAATCAAATGCTTTTTCGTAGTCGATAAAAGTCAAGCACAGTGGCATGGTGTATTCGTTGTGCCTTTCTATGACCTGCTGTACAACCGGGATGTAATCCATTGTACTGAATCCACTTCTGAATCCTGCTTGTTCTCTTGGTTGTGCGTCATTCAGTTTTTTTTAATATTCTTTTAGAAATTATCTTAGTGAAAACTTTGTACATCACTGATAGGAGGCTTATTGGACGGTAGTTCTTTAAATCTTCCTGTGCTCCTTTTTTATGTAAAAGGATCACTTCTGCATTTTTCCATACGTCCGGTACTTTTTGTTCTTTGAGGCATTTTGAGTATAATTTTGCCAGTGTTTTATGTAACGTCCGACCAGCAGCTTTTAGCATTTCGACAGTTACACTATCCTTTCCTGGAGCCTTGCCGTTCTTCATCAATTCTATAGCATTTGTTACTTCCTCCACTAGGATATCTGGCATTATATATTGTTCTTCCGTGGGTATTGCTGTCCCTGACTGGCTCTGATCTTCATATAACTGGGAATAAAACCTTCTGACAATCTCTAACATTTGGGTACGCGTCCTGCACACTGTGCCATCCTCACGCTTTAAAGCATATATTTGCGTTCTTTTGTTTCTCAGCTTCTGTTTAGCTTTGTTAATTCCTTTGTTTTCTTCCAGGGTTTTTTGCACTAGCTGCATATTGAATCGGCGCGTGTCCTCTCTGATACGTTTTCTTATAGTTTTGCAGAGCTCAGTGTACTCGACCCTGCCAAAAGGACTACCTGCATTTCTCATTGCTCGCCGTTTCTTCATTAAATCAATGGTCTCACAGGAAATATTTGTTTGTTTGAGACATTTTTCCTCTGGTGCTACTGAAGCAGCCGTTTGAAGTACATTGTTGGCGATTTCTTCATATTGAACTGATATTTCCACGTCCTCTGGATCTTGTAACGCAGCAAACCGGTTTGACAAAGCAATCTCAAAATCGCTTCCTCTCTCCAGCAGTTTTCCAGAATCCACCTTGCCCTTCTTTGATCTTACCATTCTTTCGCGCTCTTTTCGACAGTCAATCCGAACCCTTGCTCGTACCATTCGGTGGTCACTTCCAACATTAAAATTGTTAAGGACAGTACAATTGGTAAATATTGTTTTATCGTTGGTCATGATGTAGTCAATTTCGCTTGTGAGCCCAGATGGACTTTTCCATGTCCATTTTCTGCTGATATTTTTCTTATAGAATGAATTCATAATATATAGTTCTTGTCCTTCAGCAAAATCAACTAATCTGTCACCTCTATTGTCTCGCTCACCAGTTCCATATGGGCCAGTTGCATTTTCGTCTGTTCTTGTTGTTCCAATTCTGGCATTAAAATCACCCATCAGGATTTTGTACCTACATTTCTCCTTGTATAAAAGCTGGGCCACATCATCATAAAATTCCTCAATTTCCTCATCTTTATGGCTTATAGTTGGTGCATAAGCTTGGACGATTTGAAGCCTAAACTTTTTATTCTTAACCTATTCTTAAATTCTTAAACTTTATATATATATATATATATATATATATATATATATATATATATATATATATATATATATATATATATATATATACATATATTTATTTATTGGGAGTTTCAGTCAGTAAATATGTTTTAATTTTTTATTGTTTTATTAACGTTTCGGTTCAACAACAAACCATTCTCAAAACACTTCTATAAGTGTACAATAAACATTACTTTTATAAAAAAGACAAACTTACATTTAAAAACCTACCAATATCAAATTAAACAATTAATTTTTTTAATTTTTTAACTAATATGTGATAATTTTTTATAAAATTTTTAAATGACATATTTGACTCTGACATATTTAACAATTCTTCCACCTTTAAATTCTTGTTTTTTCTTATAACCTAATTGTTTTGAATTTTTTAATTGGAATGATATTAGATGCGAAAATAAAAAGTTATGAACATTTATTATTTAATAATGTTATTATATATACAACTTAAATAGTCTGTATCATTTCTGAAATTAATGGTATTATTTGTTTTTTTTATATAAATCATTTTTTTTATATTTCTTTTTTTATATTGTTTTTCAAAATCTAGGATTTTTATGTCGTTGAAATAAAAGTTGTGTTCATTATCTATAGCATGCTTTGAAACTACTTAACTTAACTTTCAAAACATAACTGCCCTTTCAGCTAATCTTAAAATAAGGCGACAAAAAAGAAAGTTTAAAAATACGGTTCAAATTAAACAATTTAATTTTTACGTGAAAAATAAATCTCCTTTTACCGAGACAATGGTGTCGTTTCCATCGAGATCTTCATTGTTCCATCGTCATATAATTAACGGGGTCCTCTTCATTGGCGGATCTTCCAATTTTCTAAACCATTTGGTATTGTTAAATAAGCGAAACGGTTTTCACCGTCCGATTTCGCAACGTATTATACGTACGGCCTCCTTATCCGCCTGATTTATCTCTAGCGGAAAAGCGAATAAGTTGTTACATGCCCAGTTACGCTAGTTTTAAACTATCAAGCATACATTGTGGGGTTGAGTAACGCTCACTCCATTATCATCGAGTAAAAGATCATTTCGGAGTCTTCTATAACAAACTTCTATACAAAACTAAAACCATTGCACGTCATCGATGACACTATTGAAGAGAACAGAAATACCACTATATAAATTAAATAATAAAATAATCAAATGGAATGTATTCAAAAAATTTCAATTGTTTCTAATTTCAAAAATTCAAAAATTTAGCGGGTGAATTGATTTGGCAGCATATGCGACGTTGTCGGGTTTCACATTTTTCTTGTTGATATTTATTGATACGTTTGGAGGTTATCCCAGATATAGATAATACAATAAGTATTATCTGAAAGTTTACATTTTTTATCTTACGATCGAAAACAGTTCTTTTAAGAATTACCAGTGTTATAATTGTCAGAGTAGCACCTGCTAAATGCTAAATCAGTTAAATAGTCATTATCAAGACTTAGTAGTATCTCTGATGCACTATTTTTAACCAGGGCCTAATATTTTCGGTTTGCGCATGACGTCACTCGTTGAGTAAAATTCAAATATCTTCGTTGCTAGACGAAATACAATTTAAATGCATTGTAATTGGAAATAAGGCTTTATATTAAGGACAAATACCTTAACAGACTACAAAATTGTATATAACAGACACGTACACCATTTTATTTGAATTTAAGACGCTATTTACAGAACAAAATAACTTCGATAGTTCGAATAGTTTTTATTTATCGACAAAAACATTTCGTTTTATAGATTAATATTATATACTAGCTGCCCGGACAGACTTCGTTTTGTCAAAAGTTAATAGTAAAAATTAAATAAGTATTCTCGAGTGATCACGTTATTTATGTCTCAACACATAAACGACGATTATTTACAAAAATAAGTTTTCTGTTTCGTAGACTGCAATACTTTATAAACAATATATGATATTCATTCTAATGCTTTATGGTATACTATATTTTTTGTTTGGTTACTTGACGCGTAAACAAATAAAGCTGACGGTTTCCCAACGCGAGAGCATGCAACTTACAACTGTCCATGAGAGAAGCATGGGTTTTCAAGACTAACGCCGCAAATACTTAAAGACTGACCCTGTGATTTATTTATGGTCATTGCGAAAGCAAGCCGCACTGGAAATTGCAGTCGTTTAAATTCAAATGGTACGTCAGTTGGTATCATTGGGATGCGGGGTATCAACACTTCTTCTCCCTTATATTTTCCTTTTAGAATTGTTGCTTCGATTACATTGTTACAAAAACGCGGTGGGTTAATAGTTCGTAACATTATGACTACCGATCCTACTTTCAATTGAAGATTATGGGGTCGCAATCCTGGCAAATCCAATGAGTTTAAAAATTCTGGTGGATAGTTGACGACATCATCTTGATTAGTTGCGCAATCAACTGATTTGTATGTCTTTAATTCACCGGCAATTTCATTTTGAATTTTGAAGTTTATTTCATTTACATCCGTCTTTTTGGCAGCTAATATAGCACGTTCGCTCAACCAAAAATGATCTTTGTAATTTTGAGCGACATTTGGGAACACCTTTTGTATGAGCTCGGTTGTTGTTTCAGTAAACTGACAAAAATCGACAGGAAATGTAATGCAGCCAGTCGAATCATCAACAGAGATTTTGCCATTACCAAGGTCAATGAGTTGTTTAGAAAATATTTCTCCAGATCGATCATTTTGTAATTCAACACGCATATTCTTACTTAAATTTAGTATCTTGACGTATTTCCACAAAATGGACGACTTTAAACATGCATTGAGTTCATCCGCTGACGTTGACCGTGGAATCACTGGTAATGTTTGACGGAAATCTGCTAATAAAATCATCGCTCCGCCAAATCGGTTTTGATTATTTCGCAGATCTTTCATAGTTCTGCCTAAGGCCTCCAAAGACTTTTTATGTGCCATCGTACATTCATCCCACACTATCAACTTACATTGCTGCAAAACCTTTGTTTTTTAAACCTTCGAGTTTTATTGCTTTGAATATTCAATGGTAATTTTAGCGCTGAATGGACTGTTCGACCGCCTTCCAATAATGTGGCTGCAATACCAAATGAAGCAAGTGCGAGTGCAATTTCATTTTGTGAGCGAATTGTTGCCAAAATCAATGAAATCAAAAAAATCTGTCCTGTACCACCTCAATTTTTGTTTCCATGTTTCTCAATTTAACAATGTTTGTAAAAAATAATATACATTGGTTATATAAAATTGCAATATGCAAATTGAAAGTTTTGTAAATATTGGTTTTTAAATGTAATATCCATCTAAATACGATATTTTTGTCACAAATAAAATATTAATTATTCGACACACATCTAGCCATATTTTATAATGGTATTAAAAATGACAACATTTTGTTTGCTAAATTTAAAATTGTACATATTTCTTAAGCTCATGTCCATTGTGAATTAGCTATAAGTGTAATTATGTAATAGGTTTCATCATCTTTCTTTTACCCAATTTTAAACTTACATTCGCGATCGAAAATGTAGTTTTTTTTTGCTTCTCCTGGGCATTCAATGTGGTTACTTCTAAATATCAAATTATTCAAATAATTTTTAGTCAAGGATTCTCCATTAACAGACTTAAAAATTTGTTCAAGCTGTTTCATTTGTAAAAGAGAATCTTTCGAAGGTTTGTGTAAACCTCCTTGACTTAAATGATCAGTCCAGGTATATTTGGACGTGCTGGGTCTTTCTAAACTGGAATCGTTTAACTTAAAACATATATATCCAGCTAAATGTTCGAGCCCATCATATTCAAGTTCATGAAGATCCTCGTTAATATCTCCTTCATGAGTACTGTTCAACATAAACGGATCTTTTTTGGAGTCGAATTTCTTGATCATTGAACCACTTATTGGCAAATCTGGGGTATAAACATGGAATATTTGAAATATTACTACCATCACCATCATTACTATTTCTACCACCATCCCAACATCTAATCAAGCATAAATAAATAAAATACCATACTTTTTAAAGCAACACATTTATAAACATGATTTAATGTTTTTGGGTTTAATTTCTATTTCAATTATTTTCCTCTTGTGATAATTACCTGGGCAACAACTCGACGACGACTTGTTTTCTCTCTCTTTTTTCAATTCTTGCAGATTGTTCATTCGATACTGGTTTATTAGAACTAAATGTCAGATTTTGAGTCAACATCATCCTTCAATTCTCGGTAACGTTTTGGTGTGTAATTTAACAATTTACGTTGAAGATTTTCCTTGAAATCGCTATTTAAAAAGTGTTTGGAACAAAAACAAGGCTTTTTCAGGTTAAACTTATCCTGTCTTTTAGTGGCATGGATCCCCTTCTAACACGCAACTTCATTCTTAGGAAAATAAAAAAACTTGTCGGGGTTACACCGAAACACAGCACAACGCATTGTTATTATTGGATATTTTAGATTAACACTACACAAACGCCGTATATAAACTTCTAGTAAACTTGTTATATGTCGAACCTATGATGTTTTTCGAATTTTACTCAATGGATGACGTATTTCCGCCAACAAAGCTCCGCCCACCATGCCCAATATCTCACCTTAGTATTTATTATACCGTGATTTTAAACCAGAACGAGACAATAATGGTCCATTGTTTTTTCGGCTGTTAGTGTGATAAGTTATCTGCTAATACTTGGATATGTTTAGTAAGGTGTTTAATTTTTAGACGATATTTTTTTCTGTCCTACCTGAAAATCTGATACTTTATAAAAAAATCCCGTTGAAAAAAAAATTGAGTGAATTAAAGGCTTTACTTTTCCTTCAATTTCCCATATAAATAACACGGGATTTTTTTTTCTGTTTCAACTCAGTTTTTCGTATTAAAAATTTTTCTTTGGAAAATATCAGTATACAGCTTTTGTAGGACATTAAATTTGCTACACACAAGTCCCTTTGAGCAAACATTGTCCAACCAACAATTTTTGAGTTATAGAGCTTGAAACGTGAATGTTAATAATAATTGACATGAAATTTCCTTCAAATTGGAATTTATTGATCTTACATTAACAATTAACTTACAATAAGCACTATGAAGCTATTAAATTTATAATTTTAGGAACTGCTATTCATATTAAGTAAATAAATATTATTTTTTATTGTTATTATTCACGTATGGGCCCTGGTGGACCACGCGAAGTACAATTAGAGGCGTTTGTTGTCGTCAGCCTTCCTTTGCGCCCATACTAATTTCATTCTTTCGCTATGAGCTTTTTTCCTTTTGTCATACCAAGTTGTTCCAGTCTTACTGTCACACTGTCACATAAAAATAAATATGTCACTGTCATTATATTGTCAATAAGACGAAATTCTAACTAAGCTTGATATATTATTATTATTATTATTCACGTACGGGCCCTGGTAGACCAAGCGAAGTACAGTTACAGGCGTTTGTTGTTGTTACCCTTCCTTTGCGCCCACACTAATTTCATTTTTTCGCTATGAGCTTTTTTCCTTTTGTCATACCAAGTTGTTCCAGTCTTCCTACATTTTTCCCTCTGGCCAACCTCGCAAACGTTAACCTTGTGCCTGAAACAGGCTCTATCCTGAATTTCACTTTGTGTAATATTTGCTGATCTTAAATCCTCTTTAATTGCAGCAATCCATTTAATTATTTCTACTTTAGCTCTACTCCTATTTTCATAAAATTCGACTATTTGGCTAGTGAGCCTACTCGGATTCATCCGTTTTATGTGTCCGTAAAACTCAAGTCTTCTTTTCCTCATATCGCTATGTATATCTGTGTATTGTTTGATTTCTTGGTTTTCTCGAAGTCAGTATGTTGTGCTATTTATTTGGTTGGGGCCTAAGATTTTTCTTATGATTTTTTTTCCTCCTTGTCAATGTCCTCGATGTCTCTCTTTCTATTCAAAATAAGCTTTTCTGCTCCATATAGTCATTCTGGTTTAATAACTGTGTTGTAATGTCTCAATTTTGTGTTTTTAGATATGCATTTTTTGTCGTAAATATTCTGAGTAAGTCTCAATGCCGTTTCCATTTTTTGATATCTACGCTTATTAGCCACTTTTTCCAACCCATTTTCCATGATTATTTCACTCAAATATTTGAATTGAGAGACTTGTCTGATGCTACCATATTTTGTTTTTAGAAATGGTGTTCTTAGTCTGTTGCAGGTGTCTTGAAAAGACACATTATAGTGTATTTTCAAAGGAAATTTGGAGCCCTACCTTTTCTGCTGTTTCTTTTAGGATTTCAATCTGTTTTTGTGCCGTTAATATATCTTGAGCCAAAATTGCTAGATCATCAGCAAACGCCAGACAATCAATTATGATGTTGGTTCTCCCCAGTTTAATTGGTTGGTCAATATTCAGGGCCGACTTTTTGTCACACCACTCCTGTATTACTTTTTCGAGAACACAGTTAAATAAGAGTGCCGAGAACTCATCCCCTTGTCTCACTCTAGTTTTAATTTCGAAAGGCTCTGAGATTTCACCCATGAATTTAACTTTTGACCTTGTGTTAGTTAATGTTGGTTTAATAATTGCCAGCGTTTTCAGATCTAGTCCTTGTTCTTTCAAGATTTAGAATAAAGATTCCCGGTCAATAGAATCATATGCTTTTTTGAAATACACAAATGTACAGACGAGATTTTTATTGTACAGTTTTTAATGTCTTAGGATCAACTTTAGATTCAGGATCTCTTCAGGCCAAGATCTGCCCGGTCGAAAACCTGCTTGATATTCACCAATTTTCGGTTCTAACTGTCCCTGTGCTCTGTCTAGTAGACATTGAGTTAGAATCTTGTAACAAACTAGGAGAAGAGATATCCCTCTGTAGTTGTTTACATCCGTTCTGTCTGCTTTCTTGTGTGGATGGATTAGAGCATCTTTCCAATCTTCCGGAATCCGTTCGGTTCGCCAAACATCTTATAGAATTTTGGTTATTTCCTTGATGTACCTGGGCCAGCGGATTTCAGAATGTCAGCAGTGATTCCATCTTCACCAGAAGCTTTGTTATTTTTAAGTCGCTTGATTTGCCTAATTATTTCATCTTCATTCGGTGGTAATAAATCTGGGTTTGTTTGCTTAGGGTTTAGTGTTGGTAATTTGTCTAAGGGCTCAGGAGAGTTTATTAGTTGTTCAAAATATTTCGCAAGTTCTTTGCAATTGTCTTGGTTATTTAGAGCTAATTGTCCGTTTTCCTTTTGGAAGCAAAGACTTTGGGGTTGATAGCCTGTTAATTTAGTTTTAAATGTTTTGTAAAAGTTTCGGGTGTTATTTTTTTGGAAATCTTTTTTTATTTCATTAAGTTGATTGTTTTCATGCTTTCTTTTAGTTTGTCTAATTAGTTTCGATGTTTCTTTTCTTACTTCCAAAAAGATGTTATAATTTATTGCTGTTTTTTGACTGTTTCAATCTTTGAATGCTTAATACGGCTTCGGCTTAATACTGCTTGCTCGCAAACTTCACCCCACCACGGATGTTTTCTACGTTTTTGTAAAGGGACCAACTTTAAGGCTGTTTTAATAATTTTTTGCTTCATTTCTTGCCAGTTCTGTGCTGGTTGTTTATCAAGCTCTGCTGTTAGGGTTGGTTTTATTTTCGTAGTGTCGAATTTTGGTATTAACAGTCTCTTTTAAATAAGTTTTTGAGGTTTTAAGCTAAGTTTGATTCTAGTCAAGTAGTGATCCGTGCCTATGTTAGCCCGCTGGTCGTCGGCCCGGCATTGGGCGTGGCAAGTTTCCTTTTTCCGATGGAGACAGTCTCTCGTTATCATGTTAACCTTCGCAAAGTTTCTCTGGACTTTGTTGCAAACCCTAATCTTAAGAAATGTCAGACTATGCCCTGCAAAAAAAGGGGGAATTCTGACACTTCCTGGGATAGCTAGAATCCCATAGAAATATAGACTCGTTTCGGGTATAGTTTACTTCTAGATAGACAAGGACAGAACTCAGCCTAAAAACCAGGGTGAAAAAGTTCAGTGAAAAGTTTCAGGTGTCCTCCAAGACCATCAGATGGTCCGTTACCGTGAGAGGTTGTGTGAAAATGAAACTCTACAATTCTTTTAAAACCTTGTTTATAATAAGTTTGTAAAATTGAATCTAATTTTAAAATGTTGTGACGCACCTTCTGATATTGATATTCATTTCTATAATGAAAGACCGAAGTTAGTAGTATTTCCTGCCCATTATTCCAGTGAAAAGATTGAGTCTTGGACAAAAAAACTATAATTTTCTGCGAAATCGCATTGTACAATGATTTCAGCTGTAATATTATCCTTAAGTATTTTCAAAATAAAGTGCTTGTTCTTCTGCAATGTGGGCATGGGGTTTCAATTTATCCAAAACGTCACACAAACTATCTACGAAATCATCAGATGGAAGTAGTTTAGTAGATATCGTCAAGCCATCCGTGCCAATCCATTTTTCAAACTGCACGTTTGTCACTTGATTATCATCAAATATCATTTTTGAAATGATCACGAATCACATTCAAGCCAGGACACGATTTACAACATTCTGTTGGTGACGTTTTTAAATGACATGTCGATGTTGGATTAGGACACATCATATTGCGAAGACAATCTTTATACGATGAAAGTTCCATGGCAGTTCCAGCGGTAAGATTGGCAATGTCACCTCCATTCAACATCATTCAACAAATATAGCCAAAAAGGAATAAAACATTTTTTTATAATTTGTTATCTATCACTTTAAAAAAATTGTTTTATTCCTTTTTAAAAAATGAACTATCACAAAGTAACGCACAAATCAATCAATAAATATAGCCAACGTTTTAATGTGTTTTTACATAACCAACCGCCTTTAACAAGCGACAAGTATCACGCTCCGAGCGACATATACGTACTCTGAAAGGTAAAGTGTTAGGGTTAGAGGCGCATCAGCAACTAAGCTATTTAGCGACTGGACCTACAGCTTAACGTGGGTTCCGAACCACGGTCCTCAGCTTCCGACAAACCCAGGCCAGCACCTCCCTCGGGCTACAGACCCTCGGTTATGTGTCTATCCATAAGTCTATCAGGAAACCTACCGACTAGAACACTTCTCAGAAGGCATCCGGCCTTACCCAGCCTTTAACTGGCGTGACTGAGGGGTAATTCGTTGTCGGATTTTACACTCTTGCCTAGAAACAATCACAAACATTTAGGAAGTAAACAGACAGAAGAAAGAAAGAAAAACAACCCTCCGAGCGCTGGAATCGAACCAACTATCGAACCAACTCCAGTGCGGTTTCAGTCAGGCCCGTGCTCTTACCGTCCGCACCAACGCGACCGGTATACGTAATTGATTTATCTTCTAAATTAACTTAGATCCCATTTTGTAATTTTTATAATAAAATTTATAAATGTTAAGCTTTATTTTGCAGTAAAAAGCAATTCAAATTAAAATGGTCGAAGTTATTCAAAAAATATTTGAAATATTTACTTCCGGTTTTACACTAGAAAAAAATATTCAAATTTGGAATCTGATCTGAAAAACAAAAAGAACAGTAAATTTTCTATACAAAACATTACATGTATTATTTTATTATAATTTACTTCGATATGCAAATAAAATTTCAAAGAAACCCTTCCGTCAATCAGGTGAATTCTATAGAATCCCATATCTTAACAACTAAACATCAAGTAAAAAAAAATATTATGCGTACACATTCATATCCCCTAGAAGAACAAATATGCCCAATATGAACAAATGTCAGAACCTCACTTTTTTTCGTTGTCCGCTTCAAGTGAAATGCCTCAAGTGAAATGCCTTTCCACTGTCTTACGACATCGTACGAGAAAAGATTGATGTACCAAGAGATGGCATTAAGTAAAACAACGAACCAATCGAATGAAAGTAAAACTTTCCTTAGAATTCATCGGGGCGCCTCAGCAACTGCAAGGACTGTTAACTGTTTTTGATTGGACATTATCCAGTGGCGCAGATATTTCAAATTATTAGACAGAAATTCTTTAATAAACTTCCCTGAAACAAGGATTTTTCAACAGATTTTTCACGGATTTTTCAACCGACCTTTCAATTCATATGTCACTGTCATTTTTACTGTCAATAATATTAACACATAAATACATCTTCTTCTTTTCGGTTTATGGCTCTGCTGTTAAGCAATTTGCCAGCTCATTTGAGGGAACCACCAGATGATCGAGCTGTGCTCCTGGCGATTCGGAATATTTATAATGGTAAGGTTAAATATAACCTTGAATGAAACCTTGTGCAGTTAGTATACAATACGAACAGAGGTATAGACATGTACTGGATCGACGGTTTTTTTTTTTTTTTTTTTTTTAGGGGGGGACTTGTGTGGCACACTTATCGAGGTACTGATTTGCTTTAACCTTATTGCTTATTTAACCGTTTATTTTTTGGTACTATTTATATTGGTTGCTTATTATTGTTTTTCCTCCATCAGAGCTCCATTCTATTTAATGTTAAAAATTTTGAAAGGAGGTCCATCGTTCGACCATTCGGAAGGGACAATATGCTGGCGATATGTATGGGGGTTTGCACGTTAATTTTTATAAGTTCGTTGTATAGATGAAAATTGCCTATGATGTTGATAGGGCATTCGAAGAATATATGGTTGAGGTCGTCGATTTTGCCGCAGTCACATAATGGGTCACTTCTTAATCCTAACCTATGTAGGTGTTGTCGTGTTAAGCAGTGCCCCGTTCTCATTCTAATGATGTTAGTCAGATGCCGACGATCGATATAGGATATCTTTCTGAACCATGGATGCTCCGAAAATGTGTCTTGGACCATTCTGTAGGAATTCGCTTTGTTCTGTGGATTTTGTTTCCATTTGTCTTTGAATTGCGATATAATTTTTTCTTTTATACTGTTAAAAATATCTTTAGGGCTTATGAATATTCTCTGTGGAATAGTTAGGATTTTGGCTAGGGAATCGGCTTTCTCGTTTCCTGGAATACCTTTGCGGCCTGGAATCCAAGATAAAATGCATGAGAGATCTTTTAGATTGTTAAGTCGTATAATGAGGCTCCTTGTTTAAATGCATCTTGTTATTATATTTGTACTGTCACATAAAAATACCTCGCTACATGGCCTGCTCATCTCCATTTCAATTGCTTTATTCTTGCAATGATGTCACAGACTTTTGTCTGTTTTGTCTTGTAATGTCAAGTATACATCTTTCCATTCCCCTCTGTGCCACCCGAAGTTTTTGAATTGATTGCGATGTGAGTGTCCAGGTTTCACTTTCGTATGTCATAACGGGTAGAACGCACTGATCGGAGACTTTTCTTTTCAGGCAAAGTGGGAGTCTGCTCTTAAATACTATGTTGAGCCTACCAAATGCCTGCCAGCCACATTTAACACGCCGTTCTACCTTCCGGGCGGTATTCCCCTCCATTAAAATCCTCCGCCCAAGATATATAAAGCTATCCACAATCTCCAAATCCCTTCCTAAAACTGAAATTCTTCTGTCCTGAGCGAAGTTATTGAACATAACCTGACTCTTTTTCAGGTTTATTTTCAAGCCAAATGGTTCGCCAGCCCTATGCGGTTCTTGTATGCGTCTTTGCAGCTCCTCTGGGTCTTGTGAAATGAGAATAATATTATCTGCAAATCTAAGATGGTTTAAGTTTACACCATTGATCTTTACACCATCCTGTTCGCAATCCAGTTTACGGAATACTTCTTCAAGGCCAGCCGAGAAAATAATAGGCGATATTACGTCACCCGGCCGTACACCTCGTTCTACATTAATTCCCACTTCAAGATCGTCAAGGTGAATTGCGGCTGTAGCTCCATCATATATCGACTCTAATAGGTTTACATAAGCTCTCCCTACACCTTGGTTAAGCAGTGCATCCATTATCGCATGCTTTGAGATGGAATCAAATGCTTTTTCGTAGTCGATAAAAGCCAAGCACAGTGGCATGGTGTGTTCGTTGTACCTTTCTATGGCCTACTGTACAACCTGGATGTGATCCATTGTACCGAATCCACTTCTGAATCCTGCTTGTTCTCTTGGTTGTGCGCCATTCAGTTTTTTTAATATTCTTTTAGAAATTATCTTAGTGAAAACTTTGTACATTACTGATAGGAGGCTTATTGGACGGTAGTTCTTTAAATCTTCCTGTGCTCCTTTTTTATGTAAAAGGATCACTTCTGCATTTTTCCATAAGTCAGATACTTTTTGTTCTTTGAGTCATTT
Source organism: Cosmopolites sordidus (assembly GCA_031761425.1). Lineage (NCBI taxonomy): Eukaryota > Metazoa > Arthropoda > Insecta > Coleoptera > Curculionidae > Cosmopolites > Cosmopolites sordidus. The sequence goes on from JARFXV010000308.1 coordinate 1,714,464, forward strand.
TGAGTATAATTTTGCCAGTGTTTTATGTAACGTCCGACCACCAGCTTTTAGCATTTCGACAGTTACATTGTCCTTTCCTGGAGCCTTGCCGTTTTTCATCGATTCTATAGCATTTGGTATTTCCCTCACTAGGATATCTGGCATTTGTTCTTCCGTGGGTATTGTTGTCTTTGATTAGTTCTGATCTTCATATAACTGGGAATAAAATTTTCTGACAATCATCCTCACGCTTTAGAGCATATATTTGCGTTGTTTTGTTTCTCAGCTTCTGTTTAGCTTTGTTAATTCCTTTGTTTTCTTCCAGGGTTTTTTGCACTAGCTGCATATTGAATCGGCGCGTGTCCTCTCAGATACTTTTTCTTATAGTTTTGCAGTTATATATAAATATATATATATATATATATATATATATATATATATATATATATATATATATATGGGTTGTTTGATTGTGGAGAGGGACTCCCTATTCATGACGAGAGAGCATGTCGGGATCCTGATGAGTCTAACCACCAACAGACCAAACATGTGCCCTCCAATGTAAGAGATAAGTGGGGCTTCCTCCCAGTCAAACAACTCACCAATGTTCAATATTGATCTAAATATCCAAATAATATCGTAAAGAGAAATGAAAAAGTTGAATTCTTACAGGACAACAGGACAACAAGTATACAGATAAAACTAATATTTCCAAGATCTATATGACACAAAATTAAAAAAACACTTGAAATAAGTCAAAATAGTAAGTAATTTGCTGGCATAACCGTTGGTACTAACAACTGCTTCGCATCTTCTAGTCATTGAGTCAAGAAATTTATTTTTATAGACCTGATTAATAATTTTTCATTTTTTTCCAATGCCCTATATAGATTTTCTTTGAAGAACTAATTATTATCTTTAATCTGTCGATTCAAGGCACACATCACACATTTTTTCTATAGAGTTCAAATCCGGTCATTGCGATGGCCACTTTAAGATAGCAATGTTTTTATCTAAAATGAATTAGCTTTGAAAAATGTTTGGGGCCATTATTTTATTGAAAAGAAGATCTTAAAGGCATGTTATCTTCTCTATATGACGGCGTTATGTTCACTAATATATCGCGATACATATATCTATCCATAATCCCTTCTGTGCGTTGTAATGGACCTACTCTAAACCCCGAGCAGCAACCCCAGATCATGACAGATCCACCTCCATGCTTAACAATAGGAACTGTATATTTATAACGCATTCTTTTTCTGACAGGGCGTCTAACATAACGACAACTCAAACTGCCAGTGCCTCTATATTTTGGTCACGTTGTATATGCACATAAATATATAACCAATTAAAAAACAACTATTTCTTATAAAAAAAACATATCTTAGTAACATTAGAAATTTACTTGTTTTTTATACTCATTTCTAATACGAAAATAAATTGAGTTGTCAGAATTTATTTTTTCGCACTTTTTTTTCGGAATGCCACTGTCTTGGTTAATCATATAACAGCTTATTTTCACCTTCAGTCAAACATAATTTTATCATAATCATTTCGGATTTATTTTGAATTTTTTCACTTTCTAAATAATTTAACAATTTTTTCTTCGCTGTTTGTGTATACTGTTTGTTAATTGCTAAAAGAAGAAAAAATGCTAGCATCTCTTTCTAAGCGATATTACACAAACATTTATAAAATGTCAGTTACTTTAAAATACATAGAGTTTTTCTTATTTTCTTTAGTGGAAATAGAAGTTTGTTTGAATTATGTTTATTGACATCATTGACAGTGACAGATATATATATATATATATATATATATATATATATATATATATATATATATATATATATATATATATATATATATATATATATATATATATATATTTATATATAAGGAAGCTATTAAATGTCAGTAACAAATGTGTTTTTTTGACAATATAAATCCGTACAACATTTTATTGACAGTGACATATGTATATGTACTTTATCTTTATGAACAATATAAATGACAGAAGTATTGAGAACGACAAATATATTAGTGTATTATTATATATTGACTGTACATATGATAGTTATAGATGAATGTATGTGTGTATGTGTGCTTTTTCTAATGTTATTCATAACAATAGTACTCATAATTGTGAGTGGTCTTTTATTGACAACATAAATAACAGTGACAGATACATTCGAGTTTAAGTATTTTTAAATAATGTCTGAAGGTTTGTGACGTGTTCATATATTTTTTCTTTTTTTTTTTAGGTTTTTCGCCACGATCTAAAACTCAAGAAATATCAAAATATCTGTTTTTATTTAAATAATCACTGGCTAAAAACAAAAAACCAAACGGAGACAAATTTCTCAGTGCTTCTTTTATATAATAAATTTGCCTAATGAACAAAATTTGAATAATATAAAAATGTTCTAAAATAAATACAAACTTTTGAACGTTAACGTTTCGGGAATTATATAAAACGGGAGGAGAATACTTCCCTAAACGTTACCGTTCAAAAGTTTGGATTTATTTTAGAACATTTTTAGTTTTTTCAAATTTTTTTCGTTAGGTTTATTTATTACAATTATTACAATTCAATAAGCCCCCCCCCCCGAAATAAGCCAAATATTACCTAATATTATATCGAAAAAATACGAGGAGTGAAGAGAGTTAAATTATTACATTTGAATTGAATATATATCCCAACTAGTGGACTTTGCGCTCAGTAACGCCATCTCTTGTCGAGTAGTGGAACTATTTTGTATCGTATGGAAACTTTGCGTTGTTTCTCGATTATTTGCCACGCCCTTCGGTCGGAATGAGCGGAGCTTTGTGGAAGTTTGTGGTAGTTTCTGGACGGCTACTACTGGGCTGCTATATAAGCGGCGCGTGACCGCGCTTACGGCAGTATTGTTCCATGCGAACTCGAAGCGAATATAAGTGAAAAGTGGTGAACGAATATTGAAGAGAATTAAGTGTACCGTGTAAGTGAGTAATTTTAGTGCAGTGTTATTCGGTGACTTTGTTAAGGATGGATACGTGAATCATTGTTACTGTCGAAAAATGGAGGGGAAAAAAAGAAGGGTGATAAACTTAATGGTATGGACTACTGGAAAAAGTGGTGTAGTCAAGGGGTTTCTAATAAAGAAACAAATTTGGATTTAGCTATCAAAGCTTCAGCTACCTTGCATGCTGATAAGAAGACTGTGATGACAAGCGGGCCCTCGGCCTCAATCACCATACCGAATGTCGAAATCGATGCCATGTCGCTGGTGCCCTGTTCGATACCTTCAACTGTCGAATCTACATCTAGTCTGCAACAGGCCAGCTTGCCTGTTACCTCATCTTTTACAACTGTAGCTAAGTTGGATGTTGGTTTTTACCGCATCAAGAAAAAATCTTGGAGGTATATTTTAAAGTCCAAATTTTTAAGACGCCATGGAACCCACCCAGAGATTATAAGTTTCCTATTTCCACAAAACGAAACTTGCGCTTTCAATTGAAATGGTTGGAGAGATTCCCCTGGTTGTCATATTCGGAATATAAAAGTGGAGCATACTGCAGAGTTTGCGTAGTAATGGGACGTTCGCTTGATGAAGGTAAAGGCGGTCATCAAAGGATCGGCCAGTTGGTAACCGAACCTTTTTGTAAGCGGAAAAATGCACTAGAAATATTTGAAGCTCATGCAAGATCGGGATACCACAAGCCAAATTCAGAACTGGCAGATAACTTTCTAGAAGTAATGTCTTCGCAGGCTTTTTCGGTCACTGAACAGCTGTCTTCTGAAAGAAAGAGACAACAAGAGGAAAATCGAAAGAAACTAATCCCTATCGTAAAAGCAATAATTTTTTGCGGCAAACAAGGCATCTCCTTGAGAGGTAAAATCGATTCGGGGCGCATACAAATTACACCAGAATCACCAGAACCTGAACAACCACTACAGAATAATGGTAATTTTAGAGCCCTGTTGCGGTTTGCGGCTGAGTCTGGAGATAAAGATCTGGCTGAGCATTTGAATACTTCTCAGAAGAATGCCCTGTACACAAGCCCTCAGATCCAAAACGAAATAATTGACATTTGTGGTGAATTAATTCAACATAAAATAATTGAAGAAGTAAAGAAAGCCAAACTATTTGCGATTCTGGCTGACGAAACCACCGACATTGGACGTGTAGAACAAGTCTCGTTATGTCTTCGATATGTTGATTTTACAGATAATAAACACCATATACTTAAAGAGATGTTCCTTGAGTACATTCCAACGGTCGATGTTTCAGGATCCGGTCTCGCAAATCTTATTATTACAGCTCTAAAAAAACATGGACTTGAATGTTCTCATGTGGTTGGTTAAGGTTACGATGGGGCTGCAGCTATGAGTGGGTATTTGCATGGTGCCCAAGCTTATGTTCGCCAAGAATGTCCTCTTGCTCTTTATGTACACTGTAGTACACACTCTCTCAACCTTGCTATTGCGAATTCATGTTTATTAGCAATGTCCGAAATTCCTACTTTCGACATTCTGCTCAACGCACTGCTTTGTTGAAAGAAAAAATTCTAGAGAGCTACTTCCAGTCGGTAACCAAAAAAGCTTGCTCTCAATATGTGAAATACGGTGGGTCCACAAACATGAAGCTATTATAAGATTCAGGGAAATTTATTCAGCGATTGTGAATGCTCTTTATAAATATGTCGTAAATTTTCCGATGAATATATAGATATTAAATTTCATGTAAGTATATTTTTGTTGTTTTATTTACTTCAAACTAACCCCCCTCCAAAACTAAATCCTGGCTACGTCCGTGAGAGTGACGTATGTAATTATCTGATGTGTTGTTAATTATTGTCATTATAAAGGACAAAGACACATCATTGTTGTACTTTTTATCGATGTATTTCGTATTGACATTAGTTTGGGTATCTATATTTTGGGTTTTTTTTTATATACAACCTATGTGTCTCTCTAAAATAAAAATGACAGTGACAGATATAATTATAAGCTGTCCTATGTTGACAATATAAATAACAGTGTACTCTAAAGAATGTAGTTGAATATTAGATGAATATTTCGGGTATGACACAACATTTATTTGCGAACGATGATGTCGAAATTGTTTTGGGAGTATCGTCGGTGAAATCGTGCGCGTTTGCTAGACGCCCCGTCCTTGACGACGATATCACGATCACGACGATATTCTAGGCTGAGCTTTCACGCCACATGACTTTCTTTCATTGTCGACTCCTGGGGAAAAAACGAAATGACAAGAAACAACGCTCGATTCACTTTAATTAAAAACGCTTTACAATTCACTTGATTTGTTTTTATCTGAATATGTGCTCTTAGAAAATATTGAAAAATGATTATTAGTGTGAATTCTGACCCATAATCTGACACGTGACTAGTGAGTTATTTAAACTTAGGAACCTTCAATTTTTATGTTGAATTATTTAAAGGTGGCATCATGTCACTAAAAATATTACTAAAATTTCCACTAGATCTGTCATAAAACAACATAAGATTTTTATTAGTTTCTATCCTTCCCAAGTAATAAAAAAATATCCTATCTGCCATCCTATGTATCTATTACCTGCCATCTATCGGGAAATCACTATGATAGCATCATACAGAATGTCTCATAACTTATCCACCATAGAGCAACTGGTAATAGTAGAAATAAGACGATTTAGTCAATAAATGTGTTCAATTCTTCTATTGGAACCTTTGGTGTGAAACACTAAACTTGAAGAGATTTACCACTAAACACCAAAACACTTTTTTGAACTGCTCGAAGCACGTTTCGCTAACTATGTTAGCATCAGCAGGAGATGATTTAATCTAATTCTAAAACTAAACTATGTTCTATTTATATGAAAACCATACCTAACGAAACGTGTAAAAATCATGAACCGTGAAGTGTACTAAGCCTTACATTAATAATTGAAAAAGTTGACTGAAAGGAATCGGTCCTTTATCTCGGTTCATGATTTTCTTACATTTTTCTATTGAATGCTTTCATATGCATCCAAAGCCCTATTATAATTAACACTTTTAATTAGTCTTAAATTACTGATATCTATACTGTGGTCATGTTCGATTGCATTTTGGGCAACACAAGATTTTTCATTTCTCCCATATCTAAAGTGGACAATATGTTCTTTATATCTTGTCAATATGGATCTTTTTATTTACCCAATATACTTTCGATCACAGTCTTGACAACTAATTTCGTAAATCCCCGACTTTTCGTGCTGCTCTACTTTATCCTTTATCCTTTGTTCTGGATGACCAGAACTTCTCTTAATTTATTATATGGTTTGTACACAACCTTAATGTCCACTTTTTTCAAAATTTTGTCTAGTCCTTTTGTCAACTAGGCATCAAATGGTATTACCATGAATTTCTTTGTGTTCTGATCGTTTTGGAAAAACGAAGATTCTTTCAATAATTTTCTGAACTTATGTTTTCTAATTAGTTTATCTATAATGTTTTTATTATAACCATTCACTTCAGATACCTCCCTAATTACTTTTAATTCTTTGTTATAATTATCTTTATTTAAAGGAAAATTAATTAATCTATTTACCATAAAATTTAAACTAGCCATCTTATTTTGGAAGCTATGATTTGAATTGTTAGGAGTGTATCTAGAAGTGGTGGTGGTTTTTCTGAAAATATCAAAATCTAACCTATTTTTATTACTTCTACTGACTAACACATCCAGAAATGATAAACTATCGTTGTTTTCGAGTTCATGCGTGAATATTATATTTTCGGATTTACTATTTAAGTTCTTAGTAAAATCATCTAAATTTTTCTTTTTCGAATCGAAAATGGCAAAAACGTCATCCACATATCTTAACTATACCTTCGGAAAGTAACTGAATTCATCTTTTGCCTCGGTTTCAAATTTACTCATAAATAAATTGGCTAAGAACGGTGACAGAGGATTGCCCATTGCCGTTGCTTCTTGTTGTTCATAAAACTTGTTATTAAGCTGAAAACAATTTTGCTTCATACATAATCTTGTTAAGGAGATGTACTCAGAAACAATCTTGTTATTTAACTGTTTAACTCGAGTAACTAACTCCCTTAGGTATTTCAAGGTATGTGGAATCGGAACACTCGGAAACAACGATGAAACGTCAAAGGAAACCAAAACCTCACTTTCCTATAGATGTGTATTTTTGACTTTTTCTATGAATTTGGTTGAATTTATCACAGAACAGGAAGGTAGTTGGTTTGGTAGATTTTCAAATTCCTTTGTTAACCACTTTGCCAAGTTGTATGTTGGAGAATCAATGGCTGATACAATTGCTCTCATTGATTTTCCTGGTTTATGAATTTTTGGTAGAGCATACAATCTTGGCACTTTTGGATTAGAAACATGTAATTTGCTTTTCAGAGAAGGAGAAATAAGGCTGTTACAAGATTTCAATGTATCTCCAACTTCGTTAGACAATGGATTCCTAGGTAATCGTTTATAAGGACCGTCTTGAATTAATTTTTCAACGCGTTCAAAGTAATCAGGTTTGTCCATTACTACAACCTTATTTCCCTTATCAGCTTTTAAATAAAAACAATCTTTCTCTCGCAGACACTTGACAATCTTAGAAATATTTGGCATTTTTTGATTTTTTTTTGAAATATTTTTTGCAATTTTACTTTTACATGACTCTCTGACGAAAGCCTTGGAAGACTCCGGTAAGTGTTTAATACTAGTTTCAATACCGGCTCCTATATCCTCCAAAACACTGCGGGATGCCGGCAAAGCAAAATTGAGGCCTTTATTTAAAAGATCTAGTTATGGATTGTCGAACGTCTGAGTTGAAAGATTTTCTACGATGTTGACGCTCTTTTCTGGAATATTCGACTGCTCAATATTGAGTTTTTTAATTTTTTTATTTAAAGATGACATTTTTTTAATAAATTTACTATTTACTGCTGTGAACATATTCCTTTGAAAATTGCACCAACATTCATGTTCTACATTACTTAATATAAATGTTAATTTCCTGTAAAGATTGTACGCCTGAATTTCAAGCATACTCCTTTTACTGTACAAATTTTCGATTTCTAAGTCAGACCATTTCTGTTTTGCAAAATTAGTTATTTTGTCACATATTTTGGAAGATTTTGAAATATTAACTTTAATAAAATTGGGAAATATTTTATTAGTCTGGCATGACTTAAGAAACCAAACATCTGCTCCAATAAGCTTAATTTTAGTAGTGTACTTACGATAAAGATTTAGTTCCGCTGACCGTGTAGCCATCGTAGATCAATTCTTCTATTGGAACCTGTGGTGTGAAACACTAAACTGGAAGAAATTTACCACTAAACACTTTTTCGAACTGCTCGACGCACGTTTCGCTAACCATGTTAGAATCATCAGGAAATTATTTAATCTAATTCTAAAACTAAACTATGTTCTATTTATATGAAAATCATACCTAACGAAACGTGTAAAAATCATGAACCGTGAAGTGTTCTAAGCCTTACATTAATAATTGAAAAAGTTGACTGAAAGGAATCCAATCCAAAGCCCTATTATTATTAATACTTTTAATTAGTCTTAAATTACTAATATCTATACTGTGGTCATGTTCGATTGCATGTTGGGCAACACAATATTGGTTATTAAAAAAATACAGGGTATTGAAAGTGAAACTAAATTTTCGAAAAATTGAGATAATTTAAAAAAGGTTAAAGATATCAAGTTCAAAATCATGATAGTTGGATTTTCAAAGGTAACAAATCCAAATTTGGTACTAGTTTGAGCCTAGATCCTAGAGGGCGCTTTTTTACGTGGAAATTATGAGTATTCTCTATTTTAAACTCACAATATTCCCAGCTTTATAGGTTAAAAAAATATGAGCGAGTTAATTCCTCACACAGTAGGTGGCAAGCACCATCTATAAACTAGGCTCAAGCTAGTACCAAATTCGGATTTGTAGCCTTTGAAAACCCAACTACTCCGATTTTGCATTTGATATGTTCAACCGTTTTAAAATTATCTCAATTTTTCGAAAATGTAGTTTCCCTTTCAACACCCTGTATCTTTTTAATGATTAACATTTGTCAACACATTTATTGACTAAGTCATCTTATTTTGATCTCTACTATCACCATTTACTCTATGACGGATAAGTCATAAAACACCCTGTATATTCTGTAATCTATCAGAGGAGAATCATGCTCAAATTACAGAAATCTAACTTAACGGCCGGTCGCGTTGGTGCGGCGGTAAGAGCGTCTGCTTTGCCGAATCCGCGCTGGAGCAGTAGCTGGTTCGATTCCAGCGCTCGGATGGTTATTTTTCTTTCTTCTGTCCGTTTATCTTTCCTAAATGTTTGTGATTGTTTCTAGGCAAGAGTGTAAAATCCGACTACGAATTACCCCTCAGTCACGCCAGTTAAAGGCTGGGTAAGGCCGGATGCCTTCTGAGAAGTGTTCTACGTTGGTCACTCGCCAGTCGGTAGGTTTCCTGATAGACTTATGGGTAGGCACATAACCAAGGGTTTATAGTCCGAGGGGGGTGCTGGCCTGGGTTTGTCGGAAGCTGATGACCGTGGTTCGGAACCCACGTTAAGCTGTAGGTCCAGTCGCTAAATAGCCTAGTTGCTGATGCGCTTCTAACCCAAACACTTTACTTTACTTTAACTTAACGACTATGTCGTCACCGAAGTGGTTAGTTGTCCCCATGTAATGTTCAAATAATCACATAATTTGCTACTTTGTGGCATAAAAAAATAAAACCCTGATATATAACGAAAGAAACTTTATTAAAATTAACTCAAACTTTAACAAAATAACTTATATTTCTCACAACATTTGACGAATCACTCACGAATGTATATAATGATGTTTTATTTATTAATATTCGTATTCATATCAAAATATTTATAAAACATGAGATTGGTAAGCTGAAAGCCATGATATAACGTGAGTCCACTGAGGAAACTGATTCAGAAAACCCAGAAATGCTGGTGTTTTCTGCAGCCGTTGCTGGTGAACGTACCGTCCGGATACGGCCACATCAAGAACTGCCCCTTGAAAAGCAGGAGGTTTCTCAACCAGCAAGTTAAAAGTTATTGGAGTACCTACAATAACAGTTTTTTATTTCAATCTACAACATAGTCCTCGTGGAAAGCAAACAAAATATCAACTTACCATCGTATTTGCCAGTTTGGTGTAAAAAAATATACACTGGACGATCTCCAAACTTCAGCTTTGACGGTTTTAAAGAGTCACACAGTGAAGTACCGACCAGTTTAACGTTGGATCTTGGTGTCAGGTAGAAAGTTAGCTTGTCAGGACCTAGGGAGAAACATGAAAAAAAAAACACTTTATGGTGCGGTTCAAGATATACCATTGACCGAATAGGTGCAATAAACTGTTAATAACCCCTGTCGTAACGAAACCCGGCAAAGTTGCAAAAAACGTAAACAGAACCGGGCCTAATAATATCACAGGTACAAAAATGAAACTAATTTTATATCTAGTTTAGTAGTTTCGAAATATTTTAGTTTAGTTCGCATTCTTTTCTTAAACAGTGCAATTCTATAATTTTGATCGTATTTTTATTATTCCAAATGTGTTTAACAATATTTTATTTTGTCCAAAATTATTCAGAAATTAAACCACTCCGACTCTGGCGCCTTTGAAGAAACTAGGAATATTTTTATTGAAATTTATTGGGTAATTAACATTTTTCCGAAAGGCAAAGAAATATCTTGAACCGGACTATACTAGAAGTACGTTTACAAGGAGCTTCAAAAAAATTGAAGCCTTCAATTTATTCGGGTCAGAATATTTTCCTGTGGTAGTTATTTTAAAGCGCCATTTTTCAGTTTCAAAATGAGGTATAATATACAAGCCTACTGTGAATATAACCAGAAAAAAACCATTTAGAAAGCAAAATTTGAAGCAACACTTTCCTTTCCCCTTTTATGGAATACTTAAAAATATTGTGTACGTTAAGCTCAACTAGCAATCGAGTCACAATCTATTAATACCCTTCAACATCAAACTGACAATCCTCACATGCCCCGAAGACAACTACAACCCCTACATTAGGGCTTCGATATCTTTGGAAAATAGTTCGTTTCTTGATATCCCAGTCACTCGTTCACATCAGCATATACATCATAGTTGTCAAAAAAAAGAAGCTCCCCGTAGATCCTCCTTTAGCTTATGGGATAAACAACAATCGCTGGAAACCAAATCCGAAGAGTAAGGAAGCTAATACCACTGTAGCTTAAAATTAATGAATCTTGAACGAAGCAATAGAGACATTTGTAGAAAGTAACGTATACTAATAAATCCATATTTTTCATTATATTTATTCCCTCTAACTTACAGTCTCCATTTGCCCCCCTCATTTTCTCATACTGAATATTCACTTCAAAAACTTATATATTTTAGAAACACTAGAGAACATGCATAACGACTATGACTACTTTCACAGAAGAAGATTACAGGAACAACCAAAAACAGTAGAAATCGTAGTTTTGCATATATAAAGTCCTATAAAGACATCAAATTCCATTACTTAAAAGATTCATTAAACATATTTTTAATTAAGTCTCATTACTTTCCGAACGGATTTGGTATATACAAAACATATTTCGTTAAATGGAGTATATGCAACTAGTAAAACAATTACCTGAAACCTGGATAATAATTTTTTCTTTGGTATACGAGATGCGTTCTCTGGAAAGCACCGAGAACTTCAGGGTTTCATTCTGAGGAAATTCCGGATTGCTCGACGGGATCCATTCACTGTATTCTCTAAAGTATTTTTCAGGATTTTAAAAAACATAAAAAAATATTGTAAAGACTTCAGAACAGAACCCTTACTATACGACAATCACAAAAAAATACAAGGAAATTGAAAAGCTCCATGTACTTACAGTTTTTTTAACATTTTTGGATGTATCAAAGGTAATCCGCAGAAAGTGTACTTCTCACAGTCGTCCTGTAATGATTCAACATCAGCTAACTCCTTTACGTAAGGCTTTATAGCCCTAGGGGAGTTTCGATCCATGTTCAACAAGAAAAAGCCCGACTCCGTTCTGGAAAGTTCTCCGGTTTCCACAAAAAACTGCCTTTGGGTATGCTAGAGGGAAAATATGTTATAAACTTTAAGCCATCATGGATGTCATCAGGTATCAAAAAAAAAATAGAAAAAATGCAAAATGCACGTTCACCAAGTTGGGCTGACAGATTTTATAGCAGACTTAGCCCCTACAGATTTGAATCTCTTTCGATTGCTGTAACATAAACTGGCCGATATTAAGAAGTCGATAAGGAAGAAGAAAAAACAGTAGATCTTCAGAACATTAAATGACTAAAGAGACAAGAGTACCCTCAAAATAAAGGTTCAGCACGCAAGAAGAGAAAATAAACATTACAAAAAAGAGTCCACCAGAAAATCCTCATAATATAAATAACAAGAAAATGTAAGAAGATCTATACAAGGAAATATCTTCTTATAGCTTATGGATAAAAAAACAATTAGAAAGAATGATATCTATATAATAGAAAAGTCAGCAATGCCACAGATAATTCCTCAGCGAGGAATACATTAGTATGAAGTTAGGTGAATAAATGGCAACTCCACACTTTTGTTCATTTGTCAGTCAAAGCCTACTATATTAGGAACAATAATTCTTGACCTGATCAACAATAGACCAATTGTTCATAGTCTATATGGAGATTGATCCAGTTGGAGGTGAAGATTGAAGGAGGTGAAGCACTGAACACCCCAGAAAGACGAAAACGACGAAGAATTCTTGACCCACCCTCGCAAAATATGTCTTTAACAAGTGTAACAAAAAAAATCCTATATTTAACCAAATATTATAAGAAAAACGTTCATTAAATCAATGATTCTGAAAAGTTATCTTTGTTTTTGCTACTTGGCATGTAGTTTATTAAATAATTACCATTATCCAATGTCTTTGTGGCTTGGGAGAATACTGATTTCCAGAATAAGGGAATGTGAATGGAGTGAACAATAAACCAATAAATGTGGAAAATATTATTACCAAAATAGTGTAATATAACATTGGTTTTCGCAGCATGTTTGATAAAACAGTCTAAAAATAAATTTTAATTACATTATTAATATGTTGTTCTAAAAACTTAACACTTACCAGAGGAGAAGCAATGACAATAGTGAAAAATAACACGTTAGCTCCAATCAATAGTTCTGGGTTAAGCTGGGCTCCAAAACGACCAGTAATGGGTAAGAAGAGAGTTAAAGAAACCATCATCACAATCATCATATATATAATAGGCAGCACTAAACTTACCACGTGCACTATCAACCATATTCCCACTAAAATCCCCATTAATACATTCGACTAATGATCTATACACATTCAAACATTTCAGCACTCACCTGTATGTTGCAGTCTAAATATATGGATAACGAGAAAACCCAAAGAACTAAACAGGACTGGGATCATAATAAAATAAGTGGATCGTACACCTAAAGCAGTGCCAAGGATTAAAACAAATGTCCAAATCAATCTCACCAAATGAGCTTGAAACTGGCCCCTGACATTCAATGAAAAATTCTGAAAATATATAAACTACTTCTTATTAGAAGAAATATAAGTCTAATAAAATATCGTCTATAAACTACTCAAATGAATAATACTCTGAAAAGTTATGTTCCTGGATTATCTAGGCACATTTCAACCAATGCAGTGCTTTAAATAGTTTCATTATTAAGAATTAAACTTTTCAGAGTACCCCTGTAGTAAAAACTAAAGACTTACTCTGTATTTAGTAAAGAACAGTAGGCAACCAGATAAACATATGACCGGTATGACGTACAGTCCGAAAATAGTCCATGGATTTGCGTACCACGACATGGTTTTACCCAGGAGGTCTAGTATAACAGCTAATATCATAACAAATATTCCAGCTAGCAACCAACTAGCTAATATTGCCGCTGTGGTAATTGCTAAATAACGAAAAGTGTCTCCGTTTATCTCTACAGTAGAAAAAAATTAGTTCAGTGCCATTCCTTGCCGATTCTTTACTTACTGACTCTAAATGTAACAACACTTAGCAAGAAAACAAGGACAGAAATCGAAGCAGTGACCAAATTAATTATAACAGCCGTTCTACTGGAATAGGCAATCATAAAAACACCAAATACATCATAATAAACAGCTTTTCCTTGAGATCTTTCTCTTACTGCAAAAGAAATTTTAAAATTCGCGCTTTAAAATGTAGCGCGACATATAGTAAGGCAGGTGTCAAGTTGACATAACCTCGAAAGCCTATTGCTTCAGGAGCTTTGGATTAGCGCCATAACTAGTAAAAATAAGAGGCAAGTGTCAAGTTGACATAACTTCAATTACCTAAAGCTTCAGGAGCGTTTGCTAGACTTTTCACATAAGCAAGTATATTATCCCCTGCATGTTGATAGGAACCCAAGGGTATATTGTCAAAACTATCGTATTCGGTGTGATATCTATAACCATCATCAAGAAACGCAAAATCGGCACCTTCAGCGGAGAAAAGTGAAGAATTTAAGTGCATACTCACTTTAAGAGTGGATTTAGATCTTACCAACCATGTCTCCGAAGTCCCTAAATACTCTAAAGTCTGTGTCAGAAGGAATTATACCCGACTGAAACAATTCTTCCCCAAGTACATTGCCATAAGGATGAGGAACTGTACTGAAGTATTTTACTAGCCAAGGTGCATCGGGACCTGTTTGAAATAAAATAATTTTTCCTCCATGACCACATGCTTCAAGGTTAATAAGATATTTTGACCTGTAAGTAAATAATGCAGTTGATGTTGAAAATAATGTAAGTGTATATGTACTCTCGAGCCCATTGATGATGAGTAATAAAGCCATGACTGGCCTGCAGTATTGTCTCTTCAGCACCATTAAATAATAAGATTACATTTTGTGTCAGTCTTTTTTCTCTTTGTGACAGTTTCCTTAAAATCTCCAACATCACTGCCACATTAATGCCATCATCACTTGCACCTTAGAAATTGCATTAATATTTTCTTTAAAAATGGAGAAATAAAGTTAATATACCTGGACTGGTGGGAACTGTGTCAAAGTGTGAGTTTAACAAGATAGATTGTTGAGTGCCATTATTTTCTCCGTGAATTTTTACAACTACATTTTGCACTTTGTGATATATGTTATGAAGTCCTACTGAATTATCTAGATAATAACCTCCTGGAAGAAAGAAGAATCAAGAATATTATGAATATGATTGTAGAGGATAAAAACCTGTTGCTTCTTGCAAATCCACTTCAATATATTGATCAGCGTTGGCTTCTGCTATGATTGACTTAATATGTAGCAGCAAATATTCAACTACAACATGTTCATTCTCAAAACTGCCTGTTATTTTAGGCCCTAAATCAGCCAAGTATTTTAAATCCTGTGCAGCTCTGTCAGCTATAAATGATTCTGGATATTTAGCCTATAAGGTAACTTTTAATATTTTGACACTAACACTTAATTTTAATAATCTTTACCTCATCGCTGACTGAAAGAGGTGTAGGTAATATTCCATTCAATAGAAAAACAAGTCCGAAAAGTAAACTAAGAATCAAAATTACCAGCAAACCTATCCAAAAAGGTATACTATGTATGCTATCCTTTCCATTATCCATGTCATCTAAGTTAAATGGATTTGTATACTTATATCCATATTTCCGGCTCATTTTTTTTCAATAAATATTTATGATGAAATTTAAATTAAAATTATAATAACTGTACACTTAAATTGACTATAAAAGTTTTATTGCAGAATTCAAACCAAGTACAGTAATAAAAATTGTTATACAATTAACAACCAGCATTAAACTAATTTTATCTTATATTGTTCAACAAACAAGCATATAGATTACAATTTGTAACCTGCGTCCTTATCATTAAATATTATAAAATGTCCTTGTTAAAGGTTGATGAATCTTATATATAATCAAATTATAAATAAAAACGAATATAAGGCAATTTGCATCTTCTTAGGTTAGGTGTACTCCTTCCATGAATGATTAGTAACATCTATTGCCTTTAAAATGCAATAATAAATAAGGAAAATAAATGCCTTTAATTTACCAATAAACAATCATCACAGATCTGAGTCTAAATATCTCCTTATATGTGAAAAAATAAGGGTTTTCTTGAAAAAATCAGCATACGCGAATTTTAAAGGAAACTGTTATAGCTGTATAGTAGAGTCAAAAGAAAGCAGCACCAGTGAGATATTTTTTCATAACACATTTTTTAATTAAAATCAAATTTTAATATAATTCAGATTGTTTTTGTGTACAATACTAATTTGTTTTTAAGAATATTGGAAGAATAAAAAATAGAACAGGGCATAAATGTGACGTTTGACGTGATCTGCAAATGATATTAAAGAAATCTGTTATAGCTACATGATGGTGATAGATAGATGGAAGCACAGATTAAATGAATGTTTTTACAATGGTGTCTTAAAAAAACTTGTTATTACTATGACCTGGTGAGAGAGAGAGGTTTTTGTTTGTTTAATATAGTGCTTGAACTGTTTTCACCGAAGTTTAAACGAAAAAGAATAAAGAGTGAGTCGTGATCGTTGTGGAACGCACCCCTATACTTTTATTTCGTCTAGAAATTTAGTTGGAGGGGGTAAAAACTGACAAACGAAAACAGACGTCAAACTTAATGGATGTCTCGTTTTTACGTTACCAATTCAGCGGATTTTTCTGAGAAAAATCTTATTTGAAAATCATCGCGACCTTTCGAATGAATGAAGCCAGGTATCGAGGACAATTTCCAGTGCTGTGACGTCGAATTCCGTGGTCGATACGTCCGGAAAGTCGCGAGGCATCGTTTGGTAAAAATCGCACTTTTTTCTACGATGAAAGATGGAACTGTGCGAGTTTGTGGAGCAGTGATTTTTACGTAATTCCAGGTTGATTCGAACGGATTTTACATCGATGACGACCCGTATCAGTGTTTCGCGGGAAAACATGGAAACTTCCATTGATAAGGAGTCGGGAGCCCTCGGGGGTCTCTTTCAACAGATCATTACAGACATGAAGGTAAGATCTGGTGGTTTCCTGTTTATATTCTTTACTTTATGATATTGACGTGACTTTTTTGTAATCATAAATCGTAAATAAAGCTGGTAAAATGGGTTTTATTTAACCCCTGTGGCATTAACCTTATTTTTTTATTGATGAGTTTTAATTTCCAAACAGTAATGTTTTTTTTGTTGTGAATAGAGAATAAAACTATACAAACATCAATATGTATGCCGTTTATGTTGAAATCATTACAACACTACTATTATTTACGTTTTTTTTAATTCTAAACAGTTAAAGTGAAGGTCAATTTATTCATTGAACTGCAAGAAACGAATAATTACATAAGGTTTATATTATCGAATAAAACCGATTTAATCTACATATTAAACCAGGAAAAATGTCGTAGGATTTCTCAAGTTTTCCGATGTTGGAAGGTGGTATTGAAAGAGATCTCTTTCATTGTTGTTTTTTGGGTCGTTGGCGATTTGAGCGGTGTAATAAAGGTCGGTACCGAGTCGGATTTCGCGTAAAACTGTGTTAAGTGAGGACGTTCACATTTTATGTTTATCAACAGGCGCGTTGGGAGTGTTCTTTCAAATTGAGGATAAAGTCGATTTGGTATTATTCATTTCAAAATTGCATTGAATTAATTTTAGGGAAAATGTCGTTGAATATTCTTGTATTTAATATATTAGTTAAAAGAATAGAAATATTATTGAAAATCTTCTATTTCTTTGATAGTTTTAGTTTCTACTTAGTAATTGTGTATAAATGTATGATGTAATAAATATTAAAACATCAATAGATAGAACATTCACAATTTTGATCGAATATTAAATTTTTTATTTTAATTTCAAACGATGGAACATTTGAACTAATGGTTGACCTCTTTTTTTGGCAACTCTCTCTACTACATATTTGGGAGTATTATTATTTTGAATTGTGCTCAATTGGGTATTATTCGATAAACAAATACAATTATTGTTTATGAAATATTTATACTAATTTTTGTTTGGAATGTTGCTTCATTCGAACAAATGTATTATTAGCCAGTGTTCTTCTGCTTCTTTTTTATGTGTTAAAATATACTAATTTTGGTCGATTTTCTTATTGTAGAAGGTAGATTGAACTCTACTACTTCCCAGTTGATAAAGCCCACAATAATTATAAGAAAATATGATTTATTTTTGATGGGTTTTGATTTGGTTTTCTTTTGCTTTTATTTTTATTTTAAATTTTTGTTGCATGTGTTTTTGTGTACATGCATTCTTGTATTACTTGTCGTAGGCTATAAATTGTATTTTTTTTTTGTAATGTATGACATAATTTTGTCGAAAACAATTATCAATAGCATCTATACATTTTTATTGCACGATTTTTAAATGAATTGTATTTGTTTACTATTTTATTAATATTAAACAATATATTTTTGTGAGATCTGAATTGACGCAATTGTGCTTGTTCACTGGCTCTAATAAAGCAATATGTACCGTGTATTCTGTAAATTAAAAAAATACAATAAACAATTACTTTTTCTCTATTTTACATAGTTTTTACAATAAAATCGCTTATATCCCTCTTAATGGCGATTTCCTTCGAAATAAGACTCTTATGTGTTGTCTTATACAGTGTGAGTGACATTTTCGATAAATTTAATAACACAAATGTATACAGAGTGTTCCAAAAAATTGATATGAATTTCTAAAGCTGAAATATTTTTTATAGAGAACTTTCGTTATTATTTTATAGGTATTATTTTGAACCTAAAGTAAAAAAGAAAATATATTAAAATATTGTTGAAGTGTAAGCAATGAAGATTATTTCTTTTAAATAATTAAATGTGTTTAAGAGGTGCTTTTAAAATATTTTTTATTGCTCGGGAACCGTAGAAACTAATAAAAATAATAAACAAATCGCGATGCCAGATCTAGGAGAAATGTTAAAAACATTTTGGTGGCAGGTGATTCCATCTTTAAATAATTTAACATAAAAAAATGAAACTTCCTAAGTTTAAATAAATCGCTCTGTATATCAAATAATCACGGAAATATTCTAGTAAATATAAGCCTTAAAATCACATTTCTTCTTATTAGTTGTTCTGGCATGTGTCCAGTTTATTCTAGTAAACACTTTGATCGCCACAGATTAACTATTTCACGCAATTTAATTTTTTCTAACAAGCCGATCCATATTAAAACAATAAAAAAGAGACTTTTCAGTTTGCGTTGACCTTTTCTAAACTATGCGGAACAAAATCAACTGGCCGGGTCAATTAAGAATCAAGTCGTTTGATTGGGCCACGAACGTTTTATTAGTATCAATCAGATTGCTGAATAACGGGCAATTTTTCAATAACGGCCCGCATTTACGCCAGATTTAATCTCCATCGAGAAGAAAAATGAAAACATATTTTGAGATTGGTGAAATTGGAACGATCAAAGTAAACAAAATCGACGGTGATAAAATTGGCAAAAGTCTTAAACCGGAAAGATTTGTATTATGCCGAAGTATTCGTTCGATAGCGTGGAATAAATTTAGAATTTTACGACCTGTAAATTATATATTTTTTTATTCTTCTTTTTTATAGTGGGTTTTAAATTATTCTTATGAATTAATTAAGAAGAATTGACATATGGTATTTGAACGTCCTGATTTTTTTTATATTTACAGGTCAATTTCCGTCATTTGTAGATACAGGGTGTGTCACCAAAAACTTGATAATATTCAGTTTGAATTTCTCACCGTATTGTACTTCATCGCATTGTTGCTTATATTTCTCTTGTAACCCAGTAGCATATGAGCTGAAAATCCGTGCTGCATTGACCGAAATAAGTGGTAGTCCGAAGGGGCTAAATCCGGTGAATACGGCGGGTGGGATAGGGCAACGCCGCCCCCACCACTTAATAGTCCAGACGTGGCTCCCCCAGTCTTTTTTATGTACTCGCAGATCAAGAGGAGCCTGAAAGGTGATCGCTTTGGGACGATTGAATCAGCCCAAAAGGCTTCGACGGAGTGCTTGAATAGCCTTGCTCACTTCTAAATTCACTCACTTTCTAAATGTTCACTTTTAATTGATGAATAGCTTAAGCTCATAGTTTGTCTCCAAACTTTAGTAATTATGTAGTGGATGAGGCGTATTTACGTGTTTTAACGAATCTAGTGAAAGAGTGAATAGATAATGAAATCTCCAACAGGCCATATGTCTTTCGGAAAAACGGCACATAGGGAATCACGAGTCATTTGTTCCGAATTTGGCTGTAGCGTTATATTGAATAAATATACCCTAAAGGATTGCTTCTAAGTTTTTTTGTAACTTTTATTTTCGATTAATATTTTGAGAAATTTTGGTGAAGCACTCTGTACTTAATATCACTTAAAAAGATAAATTAAATGTGTAACAGTATAGGGTGTAAGGAGAAGTATAGTACGTTTCAACATATATCGTTAACCGATTTCCTGCAATAAACTCTTAAGAACCCCTGCCGTTACGAAACCCAGCAAAGTTGCAAGAAACGTAAACAGGGCCGGGCCTAATAAAATAACAGGTAAAAAGATTAATTTTAATTAATTTTATAGCTGGTTTAGTAGTTTCGAAATATTTTAGTTTCAGTTAGCCAAAAAAGTCAATTGTGATTTTGGTAAAAGCAAATGTTTTGACGAAAGCGACATACATTGCATTCATTGCAACAGCGACTAAGGAAATATGAAACGAACGTTCTTTGCAGCAGAACTAGCCTCTGGAGAGTATTATCTCCGATTTTGCATATCGCACCATTAATAATAGACAAATATTAATGGAATCACAATGATTGCGACGATGGTGGTTTGATTAGTTAAACTCTATAAAAAAATACATATTAGAAAATCGTCCCATTATCTACTTTGATGAAATATGGTTCGATACACCGGAGGCGCCAGCAAAAGGATGAGTAGATACATCAAGAAAATACCAAACCAAAGCCCCAGCGAACAAGGGAAAAAGAATTATAATTTTACATGCTGGTTCTGAGGATGGATGGGTTCCAAATTGTTTACAGTTGTCCTCAAATTATTCAGAAGTTAAACCACTCCGGCTGAAAGAACTTTGAAGAAACTAGGAATGTTTTTATTGAGATTTATTGGGGCAATTAACATTTTATCGAAGGGCAACGAAATATCTTGAAATGGACTATACCGTTCAACGTCGTATTTATTTCGATTGAACCGAATTCTGTTTTTTGTTTCATTGTTTTTTGTTCAAATAAGATGTAATATTTTTATAGCTATTCATTTCGTACGTTTCATCATAAATTTGGTTTTTGTTACAAAGTAAAAGGAAAACTGGAACATCATTATCGTTTTATGTCGCGTCATTATTTAACTTTTGAACATATTCACCATTTGAGTTCGAACACGTTGAAAAAATCCTGACATATTTCTAATCTAGTTGACAGCAGCCAATGAGATCCATGATGATCCATGATGATTTTCTTAACTTTAATTCCGGTCAGTAACAACTCGTAACTGTTAAATGAAATTTGTCAAAAATAGCTGAAGAACAAAACACTGCAGGAAATGACAGAATGGGAGATTGCTTCAAAAACTGTGTATGGGTTGTAGAAAAATATAGTAATGTAGAAAACTACATTACTATATTTTTCAAACTACATTTCCAATATGAAGAATTGATCAACTATTTCACAAATTTCTTTACAGTTGACACGAAGATATAATAACCAAATATATTATGTTGTCGAATACCAGGTGGGACGGTTAATGGTTTTAAATTTTTTTAAGAGATGGTGCTGGAAACAAGGATCTTTTCACAGTTTAATCTCTGTCAGTCAATCTCTCTTCCCCAGAGGTTAGTTTAAACGATTTCGAATTAGCAATGCCGCGTATTTTAAATAAACCATTTTTTATCTTTCTCCCAAATTTAACGTGTTTTTATTAAGAAAAAATTGTGAATTATATATCCAAGCAGTCGCAAATTTGTTGGTATTTTATGGGATACATTAAAAGCTGTGACAATCCCCCACTGTTAATACGGCATATGCTGCCATATTTTGCATCTGGTAGGCGAAAAGAAGCACCTAACCCACCTGTTGTCCTTGATGTAAAAAACTTCCGCCTGTACCATCGATCATAAATAAAGAATACAGTTATATTCCGCTCAAATCACAGTTACATCATCATCGTATTCAGAGTTTAATTGGCACTTGATTGGAATGGTCATTATAAAGAAGAAAAAAACGGCAATGAGAGTAAATGAATGTTACTAAAGAAACCTGTAAAGAACCCTTCCTCAATTGAATTAATAGACGGAAATATAAAGACGAACCTCTAGATTTTTGGAAGCAAATAATTTTTTCCGACGAGAGTAAATTTGAAGTTTTTAAGACGGCCAAAATTAAACATTATGGCAGAGAAAGAATACTAAACTTAATATAAAGCAACGTGGTTTGGAGGTATGTCTTACATTGAAGTAGAAATATGTGGAAGTTGGCGAGGTACCTTGCAAGACAGTGCTGTAAAATTAGGCAAACTCAGAGGTTAGAGAGCCAGATACGTTAAATGTTGGTCACCGAACAAGTTATAGTCTGCATGCCATGAAAAAGATCCAGAAGGCGGGAAAATTGGTACCACATCAACTGAACGATAAACAGATGGAAAAGCCTAAAACGGGGTCAGTTGTTTTGCTTTCTCGGCATGAAACAAAGACTTTTTACGTCGATTCGTGACTGGAGACGAAGAATGGATATATTTTGAGAACCTAAAACGTAGAAAATCATGGGTTGACTCAGGATAACCATCAATATCGACTGCCAGAACGAATCGCTTTGGAAAGAAGACAATGCTGCGGATTGGGTGGGATCAAAAGGGTATCGAGTGCCACAAGCTTGAAACAAGTGAAACAGTTAGTACCGTTCGATATCGTCAACAAATGATTAATTTCAATCATATATTGGTCGAAAAGCCATCAGACAATGTACAGCCCGACTGTGTCCGATCACAGCGGTCAAAGATACCATTTCTGCATTTGGCTGAGAACTCTTGCCCTACCCGCCGTACTCAACAGACTTGGCGCCTTCCCATTACCACTTGTTTTCATCGATGCCTTGCACGCTTTTAATGAAAACCTTCAACAGTTACGGAGAGGTCGAAAAATGCCTTGATGACTGGACCACCTCAAAAGTAAGGTTTTTCTGAGAGTACATCCACTTTGCCGGAAAGATCGGAAAAATGTACAGCTAGCGATGGCGCATTCTTTGAATAAACCCATTTTTATTTTTCTCCTAAATTAACCCTCAAGAGAAGCACTGGATAAGGGGGGATACCCATTGTGTGGGCGAAAAATGGGCGGAAAACCGCCGTGGGCGGAAACCCGCCATACTCAACAGACTTGGCGCCTTCCATTACCACTTGTTTTCATCGATGCCTTGCACGCTTTTAATGAAAACCTTCAACAATTACGGAGAGGTCGAAAAATGCCTTGATGACTGGACCACCTCAAAAGTAAGGTTTTTCTGAGAGTACATCCACTTTGTCAGAAAGATCGGAAAAATGTACAGCTAGCGATGGTGCATTCTTTGAATAAACCCATTTTTATTTTTCTCCTAAATTAACCCTCAAGAGAAGCACTGGATAAGGGATACCCATTGTGTGGGGGAAAATTTGTACTATTTTACTGCAGATCCCCCACCATAGTCATCTTAAAATGTCAATACTAACAAAAATATAAGCGACAGTAGTATGACTATGACTATCTCTATGGCACGTTTCGCTAACCATATTAGCATCATCAGGAGATGATTTAATCAAATTCTAAAACTATGCTATGTACTATTTATATGAAAAACACTACCTAACGAAGCTTGTAAAAATCATGAACCGTGAAGTTTACTAAACCTTACGTTAAAAATTAAAAAAGTTGACTGAACGGGATAGGCCCTTTATCTCGGTTCATGATTTTCTTACATTTTTCTATTTGAATTCTTTCATATGCATCCAAAGCCCTATTATTATTAACACTTTTAATTAGTCTTAAATTACTAATATCTATACTGTGGTCATGTTTGATTGCATGTTGGGCAACACAAGATTTTTCATTTCTCCCATATCTAATGTGGGTAATATGTTCTTTATATCTTGTCAATATGGATCTTTTTGTTTGCCCAATATACCTTCGATCACAGTCTTGACAACTAATTTCGTAAATCCCCGACATTTCATGTTGCTCTACTTTATCCTTTGGATTACCCAGAACTTCTCTTAATTTATTTATAGTTTGGACACAACCTTAATATCCACTTTTTTCAACATTTTGTTAGCCCTCTTGTTAATTGGACATCAAATGGTATTACCATGAATTTCTTTGTGTTCCTAATTAATTTTAATTCTTTATCATAAAATTTAAACTGGCCATCTTATTTTGGAAGCTATCATTTGAATCGTTAAGAATGTATCTCGAAATGGTGGTGTTTTTTTTTCTGAAAGTATCAAAATCTAACCTATTTTTATTGTTTCTACTAACTAAAGTATCCAGAAATGGTAAACTATCGTTGTTTTCGAGTTTATGCGTGAATATTATATTTTGGGATTTACTATTTAAGTTCTTAATAAAATCATCTAAATTTTCATTTTTCGAATCGAAAATGGCAAAAATATCATCCACATATGTTAACCATACCTTCGGAAAGTAACCAAATTCATCTTTTTCCTCGGTTTCAAATTTACTCATAAATAAGTTGGCTAAGAAAGGTGACAGAGGATTGCCCATTGCCCTTCCTTCTTGTTCATAAAACCTCTTATTAAGCTGAAAACAATTTTGCTTCATACATAATCTTGTTAAGGAGATATACTCAGAAACAATCTTGTTATTAAAACCGTTTAACTCGAGTAACTCCCTCAGGTATTTCAAGGTATGTGGAATCGGGACACTCAGAAACACCGATGAAATGCCAAAGGAAACCAAAACCTCACCTTCCTGTAGATGTGTGTTTCTGACTTTTTCTATGAATTTGATTGAGTTAATTACAGAACAGGAAGGTAGTTGATTTGGTAGATTTTCAGATTCCTTTGTTAACCACTTTGCCAAGTTCTATGTTGGAGAATCAATGGCTGATACAATTGGCCTCATTGATTTTTCTGGTTTATGAATTTTTGGTAGAGCATACAGTCTTGGCACTTTTGGATTAGAAACATGTAGTTTGCTTTTCAGAGAAGGAGAAATAAGGCTGTTACAAGATTTCAATGTGTTTCTGACTTCGTTAATCATTTTTGACAATGGAGTCCTAGGTAATCGTTTATAGGGACCGTCTTGAATTAATTTTTCAACGCGTTCAATGTAATCAGGTTTGTCCATTACTACAACCTTATTTCCCTTATCAGCTTTTAAATAAAAACAATCCTTCTCTCGCAGACGCTTGACAATCTTGGAAATGTTTGGCATCTTTTGACTTTTATTTGAAATATTTTTTGCAATTTTGCTTTTACATGACTCTCTGACGAAAACTTTAGAAAAACTATTAAACACTTACCGGAGTCTTTTATTGGCTTTTTACACGCTTTGTTAGGTAGGCTTTTCATATAAATAGTACGTAGTTTAGTTTTAGAATTAGATTAAATAATCTCCTGATGATGCTAACATGGTTAGCGAAACGTGCATCGAGCAGTTAAAAAAAAGGTTCCAATAGAAGGATTGATAACAGAATCAATGCCGAAACCGCTGTAGATTCTCATAAATAATGGACCCACAAAACACTGACATTTTTTTCTGGTCATTTTTAGAAATTCTCAGGTCCCTTCTCTTTAAAATAAGATATAATTGGGTTGAAAATAATTTGTAGTTTGTATTGATATAATGTTAAAAAATTTAAATGTGTTGCAATAAAAGCAGCTTAATGCTTCTCTTCAAATACTTTTTATTTTCACTGTATTCTTAAAATATCCCTCAATTAAATGCTGACTATATAGATAAGGCTGCGGTTCGAAAGAAAATCAGTTCCCACGCTATTCACGCGGTTTGGGTCAACCACATAGCAAAATAAACAGAACATTTTAAAAAAGCGTAAACAACAGCCCTCTCTCCCACTTCTGACTTTTTCCACTAAACGTATAGCTCGTGATAAACGTAAATCGCTTGACGTTTTCCAATAATTATTTCTCTTAAGGCCGATTCTACAATTCAAGTATAAGCCAAGTATAAACGGCGAACAGTTATACTCGGAATAAGTTATACCAGGTATTATTCTCAGTATATCTGGTGTTGGCCTGTTACCTACAACGCCTTTAGTTATACCTAAAATAACGCCCTAGTAGTTCTAATATGCCCAAATAGTAGGTGGAATTGCGCCATCGTTGACAGTTGATGGCGTGGGAAATTATAGCATTTTGTAAGCCTAACTTAACGTGAATGGTTTGGAAATTATAAAAATACTAATTGATTGATTTGTCCGTTACTTTGTAATGACAAAAGTGTAAAATTAGGTACATAGAATAAACAGCTGTGATACCTTAGTTTTAAAGTAGTGTTTGAGCATATAACATCGTTTTACGAAACTATACTTACACAATTTAAAAATAAAAGTGGTAGATAACAAAGTATAAAATTGTTTTATTCTATTTATAAAAATATTGTGTCATCTTATTAAAATGGAGAAAAAACGGTGCAATAATTTCACGATTGACGAAATTGTTCCGTTAGTCGATTTGGTTGAGGCAAGTAAAGAAAATGTCGGTACGTATAAAGTTGTTTTACGTAGTAATAGTGCCGGTGATCCTCGTATTATTCTATTCCAGAGTGGAAGAAAACAGACACCCTTTCTAATAATACCAAAGATATAGAATGGAGACTCATTGAAGGAAGGTTCAATAGTTTCTGTTACCAGAAGAACTGCCAAAATGTTGCCTAGCAAATTCATTGCCTAGCAGGATTCATTAAAAAAATTAATAAAGAAGGAATATGCGGAACAGAAACAATATATGTACAAAACAGGTGGGGGCCCAACGAGAGAAATAAAGTTAGATAGTGTTGGAAATAGAGTGCTGCCTTTGATTGGTGTTGGGGCAAAGGCATTATATTATTCTGATGTTGGTATGGGTTATTTTATATGTTTTGATTCACTCAGTTATATTGTCTTGTGTATATATTTTATAGTAAATACAGATTTGCCAGTTACAAAAGACACTGCAAGCCCCATCACTGAGGCTTTTGTAGAAGAAATTATAAGGCAGTTGGAGATTCTACAGATGAATCTTCTAGTGCCAATATAGAATTTGTATGTATACTCAAATGAAAAAGATTAGTAATAAAACAAAAGTAATTAATAATTATAGGCAAATTGTAACTGGAGTTCATAGAATCCACACCATTTGAGACAGCCTAAAAGCAAAGTGTTACAAATCTCAAATTATATATGTAAACATTATTCGAGAAATAAGCCACACCTACATAGATCAAAGCAAATCAGTTTCTTCCAAGTTGCAACAAGGATGCAGGGGGAAAGTATATGAAGAGTTGGCCAGAAAAAAAATTGAGTTCGTCGATTTT
Source organism: Cosmopolites sordidus (assembly GCA_031761425.1). NCBI lineage: Eukaryota > Metazoa > Arthropoda > Insecta > Coleoptera > Curculionidae > Cosmopolites > Cosmopolites sordidus. Next base: position 1,742,039 of record JARFXV010000308.1, read on the forward strand.
CAAATGGCACTTCTGGAGGAATCAGAAAGGAAAGAAAAATGCTTGGAAAAAAAACATCAGTTGGAAATGAAAATATTGAATGCTCAACTCAAAAGAGACGAAAGTAACAGCCATCTTAATTAATTTTATTTGCCAGTCACAGTGTATGACCAATCACAAAGGGATTCTATGTTTATAATTATGATTTATCTATAGATGTTAATATTACATAATTAGCTAGCATTATAGATAAGGAATAAATAGTTAGCATTAAGGGGTTTTATTTATATTAGAAATTGATGTATTATCATGAGGCTTGAAATAAAACGTTAAAAAATGTACTTCCGTTTTTAATTTATTTTGTCGTTTATCAACAACATAATTAGGTATATAAATTTATTTCATCAATTTTCCAAGTTACCGTTCTTATAGATAAATGTTTATTTGTTTTAAGCGAACAAAATAGCTGCATAACTAAACATACATAAGGAAACAAAATTACATACTAAAATACAAAGTAAAACAAACAATACAATGTTTTCAGTACACAACATAATTAAACCGTATTAAATTATATCAGATTAGAAAAATGGTTTTGAATCAGTGATGTTTGCATTCTGTTGTTTTCATGGACATCATGATTTTGAACAATAGGAGGCTCAATTTGCAGCTGATGTAAGTCTTGTTCGACTGGTGACTCTTCTTCATGTTCTTTTATTGCAAGATTGTGCAGAATAGCCTTGGAATGTTCCCAGCACACGCATACCATTAGACAGAATAGGAAACCTGCGTTTCCAAACTCCATAACATCTTTCTACACAATTTCTTGTTCGGATATGGGATTCATTAAAAAGGATTTCCGCTGGAGTATTTGGGTGTTGTAAATGTACTATTAAGACATTGGTAGTCAACAACAATTTTGTTGCAGGTTTTATCGCACGATTACGATCTGTTGAAGATTTAATTTCATCTTTAATAAAACTCAGCAACATTGCACAAGTTCGTTTTTGTAAGCAAAAACGTTTATAAAACTCTACTAAATAATCAGGCCTAAAAAATGCAATTTACATTGAAAATCGTATAAGTATATAATATATTTGTTTTTTCATACCGTCTTCAAAATCACTTTCATCAGAATCAAAAATGTTTAAATTTATGCGATCCACATCAATTATTTATTTCACCGTTATACTTAAAATTCATAAAACTGTGGAATATAAAGCACAGGTTATGTTTATTAATATTGACAACTGAAGCTGTCCAATAGAAAGCAAGAATAACTATATACGGCCAAATTCAAGCGGATAACATGTGGCGATTTCTACCGAGAATAGCTTTGTTCGGCGATCGTAGAAGGGACGTTTCAGACTTTATTCCAAGTATAGCTTATACCAGGTATATACTTGCATTGTAGAATCGGCCCTTAAACAAGTGTTATTTATATTAGGGTCGGGATATAGTTGCCATGAAAAAAGCATTTAATGTGTATTCCAGGTTGCATCAAAACGGGGGCGTGGCGGGAGGGTTGTTTAGGTGTTAACACTGTGTGTGATAGAGACTAATTGTTTCAAATTAGAGACCCTGTTAGAAAGTCATTATAAACCCGTTTAAGATAAGAAAGGGAAAGTATAACACCCAGTCATTATCCAAAACATTACAAAATGTTTTGTTTTTGTTTATTTCAGAGCTGATTTTGATAATATGTCATTTGGCTTAAAAATTCATCACATTGTTTATTATACAGGGTGCAAGGGGAAATACTGTCGGCAATTTAACCAACGATTCTTCGCATCATTAAAAATAATTCTTAACAGAGAAAGAAAAGTCCCGAGAAAAAAATGCAAAGTTATTTAGGAGGTATCAGCGAATTTTGTGGAAAAACAAGTTTCCAGGTCTAAAACTTGAAATTCGGTAATGTGACTTCGGTGATGTGATTCGGTGATGTGAATAAAACGAACCTTTTTCGCCTAACTGATTGAAAATTCTTTGAAAAATTTGTCTATCTGGGATGATTCTGGCTGGGTACAGCTCTTCATACCTTCTAATTGCAGCGCGACTATTGTAATTTACTTGTGCATAAGCGCGGAGCATGTCTCTTAAATCACAGTTAGGAAACTGAGTCTGAGTATTTTTTAAAAATTATTTTCTTCTTACTCAAGATTGGAGAAAATTGTTTCCACCTACGTTTAATAGGAGATAAAGAAAACAATGACAGTTGTCAACGAGACGTAATAATTTGAAAGCAACATTCAGGGCACACTCCGAATTGCATATTTTCATTTCAGCCATCGACAAGATGTGCATTGGAACATTCAAACACGAATATCTCGCAAACGGCATAAGATATCGATATTGAACAAGGGTACCTTTTTTACGTGAAAAGTATGACTCTTCTCTATTTTGAAGTCAAAATATTCCCAGCTTTATAGGGTAAAAACATATGAGCGAGTTAATTCCTCACAAAGGAGGTAGCAGTAAGAAACTATGTATAAGAACAGTTGAAAATATTTTTCTAAAAAAGTGAATACTACATATAAGGATATATGTAGTACTACATGTAATACTACATATAAGGATATATGATATGATTTTTCAATTCCTTTTCCCATTCCCTTATGACTTTGTCCAGGACCAGGTTGAAGAGGAGTGGGGATAACCCATCTCCTTGGCGTACTCCGGTTTTAATCAGGAAGGGTTCGGACATTTCTCCCATAAATTTCACTTTAGAGGCTGTATCGGTCAGTATCTGCTTGATCAATCGTAGTATTTTGGGGTCCAGCCCTTGTTCTTCTAGGATGTTGAACAGAGATTTTCGGTCGATGCAGTCGTATGCTTTCTTGAAGTCCACAAAGAGAAAGGCCACAAGAAAGACATTAAAGATTTGTTCAGTGCATGAGCGACCAGGACGAAAGCCTGAGTGATACTGGTCAATTTTGTATTCTAGTTGTTCCTGTGTTCTCTGGAGGATTTTGTAAGTGACTTGTAAGGAGATTCCTCCGTAGTTGTTCACATCTATTCCGTCTCTTTTCTTATGCAGCGGGTGAACAAGAGCACATTTCCATTGATCAGGTAATTTTTCTGTTTACCAGATGTTCGTGATAATTTGCGTGAGTTCCCGCAGTGAGTTTGGTCCGAGATTTTTCAATAGTTCCGCGGTGATACCATCTTCACCAGATGTCCTGTTATTCTTCAGTTTTTGTATGTGCCTGTGGACCTCTTCCTGTGTTGGTGATGGTGATTCAGAGTGGGTATAGATACAATTTTCCTTGGGGAATCTTGTGTCGCGCTCGGGGTAATTGAGGAGATCAGAAAAATAGTGTGCCAGCGCCTGACAATTCTTGTGATTGGTTGGCGCTAATCTCCCATTCCACTTTCTGAAGCAAAGATTTTGTGGTGTGTACCCACGAATTTGTCTTGCGAAAGTCCTATAAAAGTATATCGTGTTATAATTGCTGAAATTCTTCTCTATAGTGTCTAGTTGTTCCTACATTTACTTCCTCTTAGTTTGTCTGATAACTTTTGCGGTCTGTTTCCTAGTCTCGTTAAAAACCTGTTGACTTTTTGGAGATTTTTTACTGTTGTACTCCTGAAATGCACGTTTGCGTCTCTACAATGCACTTTCGCATTCTGAGTCCCACTAAAGGTGTTTTGTGTTCTTTTTCAGTGGGATCAGTTCCTGTGCTTTTTATGTAATTTTTTCCATGTATCTGCCTATTGCTTTTCCCATTCCTCTGATATATTGGATTCCTTGATCTTTTTCGTATCGTATATATATATATATATATATATATATATATATATATATATATATATATATATATATATATATATATATATATATATATATATATAGCGCTGTTACCACATATTTCTTGTCGAACCACGTAGATTAATAATAACGAAGACAGTTCGTGAATTTTTATAAATAAGTAATAATTTATTAATAATTATAAAGTGACTTTTAGTATTATAAATAAAAATTGTGAATTTCTTTAACTATTTTAAATTTTAGGAAAGCAAAAATATTTCACCATTATTTTCACTCATAAATATCTCTTGCATTTCCTTAAACCACCCATCGAAAATCTATGATAAAAATTATCATTTTAATTTAGAACGATGTGACAACATCGCCACGACAAAGAATGTAATTTCAAAATTGCGATAACAATTTTTCGGGGTATGTCTGTGCGTGCATTTAAGTTCGATTTAAAACCAAAGACCTATTCTGTACGCGAATATCACGATATCTTCTTATTTACGGAGAAGCTCTCGAAAATTCCGAACGGGTCAGACGGCCCGATTTCGGGGCATCCGTTCCCAGAAGGGTGGCTTCCAACTGGGCAAACATTTGTCCAACCTTTTCAAAAACCTTTGGGATACAAGGAGACAACAGCAGTTCCTAAATTTCAATAATGTGGTCGACAGTGAGAAATCGGTCCTGAAGTAGCAGAAAACATTTTACATATAAATGTGTAAGTTTTCCTTAATTTTTGTAACAAAATAAACCACATGTATGAAACGTCTAGAATAAACGGTTTGAAAAATATTACTTTTATTTTTTCAATAATATCTTAAGAGACAACAAAAAAGTGGAATTCCTATGGATATAAATAAACAAGACGATTAGGCGTTGCCAATGTTTGAAATAAATCGTTGTTTTAATTTTTAAAAAACAAATTTCTAATCCAATAAGTTAATCGTAAAAAAAAGTTTATTTTTTCGACAAAAAAGATGAATTCTCTCCGGTTTACTCGGGACGTGTGGGTTGCATATGTTTTGAAAATAAACCACGGCCTACTGTTTTATTTCCAAGATGATTTGTTTATTTCTTTGGGCGTGCAGACCGTACTAACGAGGGGGTATTGAAAGAAAGGGGGAGGCGACAAGAGGGAGGCGTGTATGACGTTCTAAATGAATTTATAGCCTCCTGGGTTGACGTTCATTGATATTTATGGGTATATTTTGGCAAATTATTCAACTAGAATTTTTTAGTTTTATTTTTTGTTAATGTGTAAGTCCCAGTCTAAATACCAGTAGTGTATATTTTCATTTTAAATAAATATACGATATATAAAGGGGGAAGAAAGTATTTGAACAAGTCGATTTTGCTCAATTTCTATAATTTTTATGACGTATGTGAAAGATTTTCTATTAAGAGTGGCATACAACAACACAGTTTGAAATGTATATGTTTCATAGACTACTGTATTCAGTATGTTAGGTTAATTCGTCATGGAAAGATACACAATACAAGATCTAGAATAGATGGATGGCGACCCCCCTCCCCCCACTTTGGTAAAAAAAAAATCTTTTCCGATAAGCGCACTTTTTGCTTAATAGGTTTGTGAACATACATAAATGCCAAATTTGGGTCAATGAGAATCATCAAGGTCATCATTGAAATCATAGATAGATAGACGGATAGATAGATACATAGACAGACAGCTCTTCAACAGCTGATGCCAAATATTGGAGAGCCGAAACCGGAGCGAAGGGTATTACTAACAAGCGTGATACTCTCTGTACTGCTATATGGATCTCCAATATGGGGGCATCAAGAACGTACTAAAGCAATCAAAAAGAATACGGACCCCATCCAAAGAAAAATCGCATTAAGAGTCATTAGTGGATATCGGACGATACCCACAGGTGCGGCTCTTGTCTTGGCTGGGTTCCGCCCATCTGGCTGCTAGCTAAGGAAAGGGCAGAGACATGGAGGAGACAAGGGCGGGCCAAGTGAGGTTACCGAGAGCACATAAGAGAAGGAGCGCACAGATAACTAATTCGAGAGTGGCAATCTGAATGGGATGCGTACTCAAAGGGCAGGTGGGCCCATACATTAATACAGCGGATTGAGGAGTGCAGACAGCAACGGCATGGCTGCCTGGATTAGTACCTCACTCAGGCCATCAGCGAACATGGGTGCTTCGGGGTCTATCTGCATAGAATGCACAGGAGGGCGAGACAAGATTGTCAGAGCAAACGGTGCAGAGCAGGACGATGCTCAGCATGCTATATTTGAATGCCCCGCATTTGAATTGGAGCGCGCAGGGACGCAAACGGAGTTAGGAGCCATATTCCAGCCTGAGAGCGTGATTTCCCAGATAATGGAAAGTCAGAGAAAATGGGCCCTAGTAGCGAAGCTGATCAGAACTGTCATAATAAACAAAAGAGAAAAGGAGGCTGAAGAAGCAAGAGAAACAGAAGACCGAAGTTAACGTACCCGAACCCCTAATCCTGAAGCCTGAATAACAAGCTGAAGGGACGGGGGAGTAGGGAACGACACGATAGGAGAAAATCCACGTGGATTAGAACAGGCCCCACTGAAGGAATGCTAACGCGGTGCCGGTGGGGATCCTGGTTTCGTAGGGTCACTGGTGGGGAGCTTGCTCCTTCCACGTCCATCAAAAAAAAAAAAGATAGATACATAGATTCGCAAACGTCCACGGAGAAGACCGAAAACACGATGGACTGATGATATTATTAAGTATATTGGACCCGAATGGCAAAGGAAAGCTCAGGACCGCGAGAGTTGGAAGCATGCTGAAGAGGTATTCATCATGCAGTGGATTGATTCGGGTTGATGATGATGATGATGAGATACATCGATAGATAGAGAGATAAACATTTATTTGTCCCAATTAAGTTTACATTTATACCTGCGATGTTGGCATGGAACATTGTGAACATAAATAATAAATATAATAAACATAATAAATAATTATTACAAAAAAGAAAATAAACTCAAACAATTAATTAATCATTAATATTGTACCACTAATTATGAATACTATTCTAATATAAAATATACAAATGTTTTATTTAGCTATATTAAATGTATATAGTATATTGGTTTTATAAGCACATTTTTCAATAAATCAGGATATGCACCACTTGAAAAGCGGAGGTTCACAATAAAAGATAACGGCCTAGATATATAGTTGGCGATCTCTTTAATTGTCTATGTTGAAAGATTATCATCGCAGACTGTTTTTTTATTCTTTAATTCCTTTATTATTTTCGAAATGTCACGCCAATGTGTAGCTGTCAAATATATTGTCTGAGTCATCGAGGAAACTGAAGCATTGCAGGCTGTAATCGGGCGCATATCCGTTCATGAACTCACAAAATAATTATTCAGACTATTAACGGTCTTAATAGGATCACTGTATTTCGAAGCAATACACTCCAGTACACTCTTATTTGACATACTCTCATCTGTTATTTTTTTTACCGATTTCCAAGTAGCAGTTACTTTATTTTCAGACCTAGATATAAATTCAGTTCGCAGATAGGAAATGGAGGGAAATAGTTGAGAAGGCGAAAACTCACCAACAATTAATATAATCGCGGCGAATATCAAGCAGGTTTTCGACCGGGCAGATCCTGCCCTGAACAGAAAGAATCTAATGAATCTAAAATTGATCCTAAGACATCAACAACTGTACAATAAAAATCTCCTCTGTACATTTCTGGATTTCAAAAAAGCATATGATTCTATTAACCGCGAATCTTTATTCCAAATCTTGAAAGAACAAGTACTAGATCAGAAAACGCTGGCAATTATTAAAGCAACTTTAACTAACACCAGGTCAAAAGTTAAATTAATGGGTGACATCTCAGAGCCCTTCGAAATTAAAACTGGAGTGAGACTCTCACCGCTTTTATTTAACTGTGTGCAGGAGGAAACAGTTATACAGGAGTGGCGTGAAAAAAATTTGGCCCTGAATATTGACCAGCCCATTAAACTGGGAAGAACCAACATCAAAATTGATTGTCTGGCGTTTGCTGATGATCTAGCAATTTTGACTCAAGATATATTAACGGCACAAAAACAGATTGAAATCCTAAAAGAAACAGCAGAAAAGGTAGTACTCCAAATGTCCTTTGAAAAGACACAATACATGACCTGCAACAGACTAAGAACATCATTTCTAAAAACAAAATATGGTAACCGACGTATCAGACGAGTCTATCAATTCAAATATTTGGGTGAAATAATCATGGAAAATGGGTTGGAAAAAGCGGCCAATAAGGGTAGATGTCAAAAAATAGAAACGGCATTGAGACTTACACAAAATATTTACAACAAAAAAATCATATCTAAAACACAAAACTGAGACATTACAACAAAGTTATTAAACCAGAATGTTTATATGTGGCAGAAACGCTCATTTTGAATAGAAAGAGAGACATCGAGGACATTGAAAAAAAGGAAAGAAAAATCATAAGAAAAATCTTAGGCCCCAAACAAATAAATAGCACAACCGACTTCGAGAAAATCAAGAAATCAAGGAATACACAGATATACATAGCGATATGAGAAAAATAAGACAAGTTTTACGGATACAGAAAACGGATGAATCCGAGTAGGCTAACTAGACAAATAGTCGAATTTTATGAAAATAGGAGTAGAGCTAAAGTAGAAATAATTAAATGGATTGCTGCAATTAAAGAGGACCTACGATCAGCAAATATTTCACAAAGTGAAATTCAGGATAGAGGCTGTTTCAGACACAAGGTTGACGTTTAGAAGGTTGGCCAGGGAGAAAAATGTAGGAAGACTGGAACAACTTGGTCTGACGAAAAGAAAAAAGCTCATAGCGAAAGAATGAAATCAGTATGGGCGCAAAGGAAGGCTAACAACAACAAACGCCTCTAACTGTACTTCGCGTGGTCCACCAGGGCCCATACGTGAATAATTATAATAAATATACTTTTTATTTAATGTTCACATGCCACTTGCGATTCTTTTGATTTAGTCATTCTATTGACTAGGCATCATAACTCAATACACAACCTCCCGTAACGATACTCAATCCACACCCGCGCTTCCCCCCATTTTCCACACCCGCGCTTCACTTTTCCACACCCGCGATTCGCTCCCAAGGCTCGGTGCCAATGTCACCCCATTTTACGGTACCAATTCTGATAAAATACAGTTATGTGCATATATATATTACCTACCCCACACAGAATGAGAGTATCTACAAAAATGAAAAGAAAGGAACCGAGAAACGTATCTCTATATTTGACTCGTCAATTAAAATTACTTTACACCAATCTTCACTTGTCCAGTGAGCATATTTTTTGGCTCATGCTAGACAGTTTATCTTGTGGGCCTCCGTCAGGTAAGGCTTTCGTCTGGCTACTCTCTCGTGTAAATCAGCTTCGTTGAGACGTCTTCTTACTGTACTAACGGAAAGTGAAACTCCTTGTTGAGTCAATAAGGCGCTACTTAAATCCCAAGATGATTTGCGTCGATCTTGTAAAGCGAGTCGCTCTAAATATCGATCGGTTCTTCTAAAAGGTATACAATTTTGCTCCCGTCGTTTTCCTATAGATGACGTTAGCGGTAAATCGTCGAAGTAAATACATTATAGACGGCATGCAATACATTTGGATATCTTGTAGACGTAACCCGATAGGACCAGTAGTCGATACAAATCAGTCGGCGATGATAATCTTTCAACACAAATAATTAAAGAGATTGCTAACTAACACATGGGCTGAAAAGTCCCGGGCCTAACACATAGATGGCGCTAGTTTTATTGCAGTCACCTTTTTTTTCAGTTAATACTAACCTTTAAAAGATAGCTGTTAAAATTTCATGATATTCTATTCATTAGTTTGTGAGTTATTGTGCTAAGAGTGACGCTACTTTTGTTATTTTCAAAACAATTTCGTGTTTTAATTTTACACTGCTTCTTGATGGGAAAAAATACCGTTCAAGCGAAGCAATGCCTTGAAAAGTGTTATGGGGACTCCGCTCCATCAGAAACAACAATAAAACGTTGGTTTGCTGACTTCAAACGTGGCCGTAGAGACACCGATGATGCAGAACGCAGTGGACGTCCAAATGAGGCGGTAACACCAGAAAACAAAAAAAATCCACAAAATCGTTTTGAATAATCGAAAAGTGAAGTTGCGTGAGTTAGCTGACATCGTAAAGATATCAAAAGAACGTGTTGGCTTTATATTGCATAAGCATTTGACTATGAGAAAGCTCTGTTGAAAGTGGGTGCCGCGTTTGCTCACTGGTGACCAAAAACGAGAACGTGTTGATGATTCTGAGCAGTGTTTGGCCATGTTTAAACGTAACAAACCGGAATTTTTGCGTCGATATGTGACAATGGATGAAACATGGATCCTACTTCACTCCGAAATCAAAACGATCGTCATCTGAGTGGACAGCAACTGGTGAACCTCGTCCAAAGCGCCCGAAAGCACAACAATCGGCTGGAAAGGTTATGGCCTCGGTATTTTGGGATGTGCGTGGTGTAATATTCATCGACTATCTTGAGAAAGGAAATACTATTAACAGTGAATATTATATAGCGTTATTGGAGCGTTTGAAGGCCGAAATTGCAAAGAAACGACCGCATATGGCAAAGAAAAAAATTTTGTTTCAAGACAACGCACCCTGTCACAAGTCAATCAAAACAATGGCAAAACTACATGAATTGAACTTCGAATCGCTCCGACATCCACCGTATTCGCCAGATTTGGCTCCCAGCGACTACTGGCTGGTCGCAGACCTGAAAAAAATGCTCGCCGGTAAGAAATTTCGCACGAATGAAGAGGTTATCGCTGAAACTGAGGCCTATTTTGAGGCAAAAGATAAATCATTCTACAAAAGTGGTATTGAAATGTTAGAGCGGCGCTGGAATGATTGCGTTGCTCTTGATGGAGATTACGTTGATGAATAAAGCTAATTTTGAACCAAAAAAACTGTGTTTTCGTTGTTAGGCCCAGGACTTTTCAGCCCATGTGTTATATATCTAGGCCGTTATCTTTTATTGTAAACCTCGGTTTTTTCAGTGGTGCATATTACAGTGGTGCATATAACAAATTACTGACCTATAACTTTACTAAACAACGTTAATAAAATATTAGAGAAGGCATTTTATAAAAGATTGATAGCATTTTTAGAAAAGTACTATATAATTAGTGATAACCAAAATAGCTTCAGAAAAGGAAAATCAAGAACTAGGGCAATTTTTTAGGCAATCACGTATATATCCAATTCATTAAATGCTAAAAGAACCCCGATGATAATGTGCGTTGATTTGTCTAAAGCTTTTGATAGTGTTAACCATGAAGTACTGTATACCAAATTGAGTAACTATGGCATAAGAAGCAATGCTTTAAAACTGATTAAATCGAATTTAAGGGATTCTGATGGCAGGGCCTTTCTTTTAGAGAGGGTAGGGTAGGTTTAGATCCATTATTTATTCTATATTAAATAAATTCCAATCCAATTCCAAGTCCAATTTACACATCTGACACTCTTACTGGACAACCCTTCAGTTTGATTTAAATATGAAAGCATTTTCTTTCCGGGGTAAATATTTTTTTTTAATCAAGAAAAATTCGATCGAAAATAAACATCTATCGCCAGAGACCGATAAAAAGTTTCAGATGTTAGTCGATTAAAAATTTGTTGTTTTAAATTCTCTTCATCGGTTTCCTATCACGGTCATCTAACTGTTAATCTGCCGTTCGCGGTATTTTCACAAATTGCGGGATTTATTCGATCTCCATCGTGAAACGGTAAAAGTCCTGGCCTTGAACCAATCCAATTGGTTAATCTTCGTTCTCTTCTTCCCGCCTAAGGGCCACACTGTTTCTTCTTATTGCTATCGTGAAAATACAACAACCTCAAACACAACGTTGTTCTTTATCAGTTTAGTTGTATCAATATTATCTGATTATGCTATACAGGATGAGCACATCAAAATTGTGTTGTTCCCGATCTACAGGGCGTATTACTTACACCGAACAATTTTCCTTCGTTTCATGAAATTTATCATTCCTTTCTTGATTTTGTCCACGGTGAAAGTACTAAAAGCTATGTTTTGTGAACATACAGTAGAAAAAAAGTATTTACACAACCCTCATTTTTGGATATTTATCAGTTTTTATTATATTTTTGGAGATTTTCCATCACATCAACGTAAATAAACATACAGGGTACAGGCCGCGCAGGATCGAATATAGTGGAATCTCTTAAGGGAGGCCTACGTCCAGCAGTGAACTTTATTAAGCTGATCGTGGATGGATGCAAATATTTTTTTTTAGGTTTCAAACGTTATTGTTAGAGATATTAATTATTTAATTGATATTTTCAAATAAATTGCTATTCTTAGTTATATAATTTCTTGTTATATTTACAAATATTTTTCGCCATGATTAATGATAAACCTCCAAAATTTACTGCACATACAATTGTTTGCCTACTGTACAATATTTCTAAACGTACGGTCAATTTTATGTATTCACCCGGTACGAATAAATATATTTTAAAACATGCAAATTTTGACCTACTACAACTTTCAGTTCTTTTTCAAAAACAAAGTAAAACGCCTTATCGGTTCGTGTTTAAATTATAAAAAAAAGGACTAGAAACAAAAGGAACTATTTTTGAGAAGCGGGCCGTGACTGGAACAATGGCGATCACGTAAAACGTCATCGTTGAAGGTGGGAGCGGTTGACGTCCCGTCGGACGTAACTATTATCAATTGACATTAAAAAAAAATCGATTCTTGAGTGAAAGAAATTTTACAGCAGCGGAAATTCACCGTCAGATTTACGGTGATTATGCTGTGACAATAAAGCATATCGTTCTACGTAATAGTGTGATTGCTGTGTATTTGGCAGGAAAATGAAACGTGCTAAAATAAAATGTTGCATCGGACGATAAAACGTTACAATGATACTGGTAGCATCGCTACATTACCAGAAATGGTTCGAAAGATAAGGACACGAATTGAAAGACATCTACGTCAGCAATATTGGCTAAACAGCTGCACGTGTCCGACTCAAGCGTACACCGCATACTGAAATATGAACTTAAGTTGAAACCTTTCAAGATACAAAAACTGCAAGATTTAACACCGGCATAAAATACAACAAGACTTTAAAGATCAAAAGCATTGAAACGCATACACGCAAGTGGAGATTCGATAATTTGGTGTTTTCCGATGAGAGAATTTTCACTGTTCAAAAATAGGTAAACAAACAAAAGGATCGTGTGTGGTTGAAGGGCAAGTCCAGCAACAATTTGGACAACCGAGTTGCCATGCGTAAATACGCGCCTGCTTCTGTGATGGTTTGGGGTGCTGTAACTGAAAGTGGTCGCTCTCCGCTCGTTTTCATCTATCAGGGCGTTAAGATGAACCAACAAAAGGTATTAAACGATGCGTTGATCTCTTGGACACACAAACAATTTGGTTCCGACCGTTGGACATTTCACGTTTTACAGTTCATTTATTCGTCACGATGGCCTCCATACCCACCAGACTTGAATCTAATGGACCTCTCCATAAAGAACCTAAGGTGTCCACAAGAAAATATGAGAGTTTGAACTCATTGAAGTCAGCGTTTCGTCGGGAATGGCAACGAATTCGACAGACTCACATTTGTGCAGCGAGCGATGCATTCATAGGACGACTTGATGCCTTCATCCGCGCCAAAGGTGGTTTTAACAAAAATATTCATTATTAGGAGGAAATAAATTCATTAAGAAAAAAAGAAGAATTTCTAAACAAAATATTTACAGGTCAGATGATATTAGCATATGAGTAATATTATTTATTATGGTAAATCATTTATAAAAGAAAACTTGGTTTTTCAAAGTTTTTTTCACTCTTATTTTGTTGACCACCATTTGTATACAGGGCATTCCATGCCAAATCGACTACTTTTGAACCCGACCCAGTCGATTTCGCTGAAACTTTTGTGTCCTTTTCTAAATACCGCCCCCTCCCCCAAAAAGCCGTTTCTCAGATTTTTTTTGCCCAACCCAAAAAAAGTTTCGGGTTTTTGGAAGAAATGGCTCTTTTTTCATATAGCCGTAATTTTTTCAAAAATTGACCTATTGAGACTTTTTATTTTTAAATGCACTTTTTATATATATAAAAAATCAAGTTCTATGAAATTTTTCAGTTTTAAAAAAAAACCGTTATTTTTACGAAGTCCGACGTTTTTAATTTTTTTTCCCTTAAAAAAACTTTGATTTTTTCTGTAAATATTCCCGTGCAAAGACTTTTCCTTTTATTTTTTATTTATTTGAAAAAAAACGTTTTTTTTTTAAATTTTTCTTTCTTTTTCTTTTGTCTTTGCTGTCTTTCTTCTGTCTGTTTACTTCCTAAGTGTTTGTGATTGTTTCTAGGCAAGAGTGTAAAATCCGACTACGAATTACCCCTCAGTCACGCCAGTTGAAGGCTGGGTAAGGCCGGATGCCTTCTGAGAAGTGTTCTACGTTGGTCACTCGCCAGTCGGTAGGTTTCCTGATAGACTTATGGGTAGGCACATAACCAAGGGTTTATCGCCCGAGGGGGGTGCTGGCCTGGGTTTATCGGAAGCTGTTGACCGTGGTTCGGAACGCACGTTAAGCTATAGGTCCAGTCGCTAAATAGTCTAGTTTCTTATGCGCCTCTAACCCTAACACTTTACCTTTTTACCTTTATATATCGAGATCGAAAATATAACCTAAATATCTATCTTATGTTCTAGTGTTTATTGAAAGTGTTCATTGTCATATTCTATAAAGCAGAACACTTTGATTCAAGCGATAATTGTTTCGATTATTATATTCTACATTTTATTTTAATAATTTTTTTGGGACATTTATAGTAAAATAAAAGTAAAGTTTTGGGGTTAGAGGCGTATCAGCAACTGAGAAGGCTATTTAGCGACTGGACCTACAGCTTAACGTGGGTTCCGAACCAGGGTCATCAGCTACCGAAAACCCCCCTCAGGCTATCAACCCTTGGTTTTGTGCTTAACCGAAAGTATCTCGAGAAGCCTACCGACTGGCGAGTGACCAACGTAGAAAACCTCTCAGAAGGCATCCGGCCTTACCCAGCCTCGAACTGGCGTGACTGAGGGATGATTCCTTGTCAGATTTTACACTGAACAAACATTCACAAGAATTTTAGAAAAACTTTTTTGCCTAGTACGGGATTCGAACCCGCTCCACTTTAACTGCCGTATCGTAAGGCTAACGCCTTAGAAACCACAGCTAATGTGGCTCCTTATAGTAAAATAGAATCGACAAAGTTATTTGATCGATGATGTAATCCTTTTGGGTTAGAAAATCATTTGAAAAATATTGGCTTACGTCCTGCAAATGACAATATGAAAATAACGTTGGAATTAAGTGATAATTTTTTATTATATAGCTCTTGTCGAAAAAGGGCATCAGTTTTAGTTAATCAATAAACAGATAATAGTGGCACAGATAAGTTAGAAAAGTATTCTCTGAATAGATAAATTGCTCTCCTTCATAGAACGTGACAATGAAAACTTTCAATAAACACTAGAACATACGATAGATATTTAGGTTATATTTTGGATCTCGATATAAAGTATCCAGTGAACTGACACTTGGTCAGCTTGCGTTTACGAAATACATGTTGATTCATTCAACATTTGAGAATTATTTGTTTAAATAATTAAATAACAATTAGCCATATATATATATATATATATATATATATATATATATATATATATATATATATATATATATATATATATATATATATATATATATATATGGCCAGTTGATCTGGTCTGGCCCCGATCGTCTCTCCGAACTGCTTTCCTTGCGTTCGTCTGGAGCTCGGCTGATGACGGCTGAAAGGCTAGAAACCGGTCTCGAGAGACACGTGACCTCGCATGGTTGACAGTTCGGTGAAGACGATCGGTGGCACCACGTGGAGAAAGGGTGAAAGATTTCTGTAATATTTCCCTCCACGGTTTCATTACGCTACCTTGTGGGCATACCTGGTACTATACCCGAGGTTCCAGGCAGAATGTTACGAGCGGTCCTGACTGCTACGAACATTCGCCGTATGATGACGTGAGTTGTGTGCGATCACGACCTGTCATTAAAATGGCCAGTTGATCTGGTCTGGCCCCGATCGTCTCTCCGAACTGCTTTCCTTGCGTTCGTCTGGAGCTCGGCTGATGACGGCTGAAAGACTAGAAACCGGTCCCGAGAGACACGTGACGTCGCATGGTTGACAGTTCGGCGAAGGCGATCGGTGGCACCACGTGGAGAAAGGATGAAAGATTTCTGTAATATATATTTCATTGTAAAATATTATTGATTGCGCGTACGAATACGTGCGGTTGGCACTTGGTGAAACATAGTAACAATGATAATAATTAAAACACTTGGTATTTGTTTCATAATATATTTAAAATATTTTCTGACATGTTTCGGCCTCACGACTATTCTCAAAGAGAGTTTATATAAACTTTTTGTTATATATAGACTTATAAATTTTATAACTTTAATAAGCCGGTCGCGTTGGTACGGACGGTAAGAGCAACGGCCTGCCGCGGCTGTGCCGAAACCGCACTGGAGCGGTAGTTGGTTCGATTCCAACACTAGGATGGTTGTTTTTCTTTCTTTCTTCTGTCTGTTGTAAATAGTGTAAAACCCGACTACGAATTACCCCTCGTCACGCCAGTTAAAGGCTGGGTAAGGCCGTATGCCTTCTGAGAAGTGTTCTACGTTGGTCACTCGCCAGTCGGTAGGTTTTCTGATAGACTTATGGGTAGGCACATAACCAAGGGTTTATAGCCCGAGGGGGGTGCTGGCCTGGGTTTGTCGGAAGCTGATAAGCGTGGTTCGGAACCCACGTTAAGCTGTAGGTCCAGTCGCTAAATAGCCTAGTTGCTGATGCGCCTCTAACCCTAACACTTTACCTTTTTTATAAATTTAATAATGTATTTAGTATTCACATACGGGCCCTGGTGGACCACGCGAAGTACAATTAGAAGCGTTTGTTGTTTTTGCGCCCACACTGATTTCATTCTATTACTATGAGCATTTTTCCTTTCGCCAGACCAAGTTGTTCCGGTCTCCCTACATTTTTCTCTCTAGCCAACCTCCCAAACGGTAACCTTGTGTCTGAAACAGCTTCTATCCTGAATTTCACATTGTGTAATATTTGCTGATCTGCAATCCATTTGATTATTTCTATTTTAGCTCCACTCCTATTTTCATAAATTCAACTATTTGTCTACTTAGCCTACTCGGATTCATCCGTTTTATGTGTCCGTAAAACTTAAGCCTTCTTTTTCTCATATGGCTATGTATATCTGTATATTGTTTGATTTCTTGGTTTTCTCGAAGTCGGTATGTTGTGCTATTTATTTGTTTGTGGCCTAAAATTTATCTTATAATTTTTCTTTCTTTATTTACAATCTCCTCGATGTCTTTCCTTCTATTCAAAATGAGCGTATCTGCGCCATATAGACATTCTGGCTTAATAACTGTGTTGTAATGTCTCAGTTTTGTGTTTTTAGATATGCATTTTTTGTTGTAAATATTTTGTGTAAGTCTCAATACAGTTTCCATTTTTTGACATCTACCCTTGTTGGCCGCTTTTTCCAACCCGTTTTCCATGATTATTTCACCCAAATATTTCAATTGAGAGACTCGTCTGATGTTACTATATTTTGTTTTGGTGAAATGGTGTTGTCAGTCTGTTTCAAGTCATGTATTGTGTCTTTTCAAAGAAAATTTGGAGTCCTACGTTTTCTGCTGTTTATTTTAGGATTTCAATCCGTTTTTGTGCCGTTAATATATCTTGAGCTAAAATTGCTAGATCATCAGCAAACGCCAGCCAATTTATTTTGATGTTGGTTCTCATCAGTTTAATGGGCTGGTAATTATTCAGGGCCGTTTTTTTTATACGTCACATATGTAAAGGGGATTCCATTAAGAGGTTTCGAATGTTGGTAAGGAATAAAAGAAACGTTTCATAACATACCCGAAAGTTATTTATGGCAGTGCGAAGCTGGATAGTGTACAATTATACGTGGAATACAACATCTGTCAAATGACCGCCACGACTTCTCTGGCAGCTCACAATTCTTTTGTTGAAATTCTCGATTACTGCTGAACACATTTGCGGAGTTATGTCACGAATTATTCGCCTAATTTCTTCTTTCAAGTGTTAAACGGTTTGCGGATTATTTTCGTAAGCTTTGCTCTTCACATAGCCCCACAAAAAATAGTCTAGCGGCGTCAAGTCGCATGACCTTGGTGGCCAATTTACGTCCCCATTCCGGGAGATCAGCCTCCCTTCAAACTGTGTACGCAATAAAGTCAATGTTTCACGTGCTGTATGACATGTCGCACCATCTTGTTGGAATCACATATTCTCTAAATCCATGTCCATTATTTGATCCCATAAGAAAACATCAATGATCGTTCGGTATTTGTTCTCCGTTTACTGTAACAGCTCGTTCATCTTCATCTTCAAAAAAATACGGTCCAATGATACCCTCAGCCCAAAAACCGGATCAAACTGTGACACGTTGAGCATGCATCGGGATTTCGTGGATTTCTCTAGGATTTTCATTGCCCCAGATGCGACAATTTTGTTTATTTACGTAACCGTTTAAGTGGAAATGAGCCTCGTCACTGAAAATGATTTTATCGCAAAAATTATTGTCATTTGCCTTCATCTGTAGGATCCAATTGGCAAATGCACGGCGTTGCCCATGGTTGGCTGGCTTTAGCTCCTGTGTTAGCTGAATTTTGTAAGGATGTAGACTTAAGTCTTTTTTCAAAATTCGCCACGTTGAAGTTCTGCTGATACCCAAATATTGCGCACGCCTGTTAACAGACATTTGTGGATTTTCAGTAACACTTTCACGAACCGCCTGAATACTTTCAACTGAACGAACAGGACGTTCCCGGACTTTAGTTTCGATATCTTTCACAGATCCGGTAGTTTCGAATCTACGCACTATTTTACGAATGGTTATTTCTGACGGACGATTGCATACACTAGAGTATTCACGAATTCGCCGAAATGTGGCTCTCACAGAACATCCATTTTGAAAATACGTTTTAACAATGTAAACACGTTGTTCTACTGTGTAGCGCTCCATTGCTGAAATTGTACTGAATTCCACAATGAAACCGAATAACACAAAGTTTGAGATAAGAAGACTAGCAAAACAAAACATTCGAAACCTGACATTGACATTAACAGATGTTGTATTCCACGTATAATTGTACACTGTCCAGCTTCGCACTGCCATAAATAACTTTCAGGTATGTTAAGAAACGTTTCTTTTATTCGTTTCCAACATTCGAAACCATTAATGGAATACCCTTTATTACTTTTTTCAGAACACAGTTAAGTAAGAGTGGCGAGAGTTCATCCCCTTGTCTCACTCCAGTTTTAATTTCAAAAGGCTCTGAGATGTCACCCATGAATTTACACTTTTGACCTTGCATTAGTTAGTGTTGCTTTAATAATTGCCATATATATATATATATATATATATATATATATATATATATATATATATATATATATATATATATATAAATTTGACTATTTAAACTTTTTCTGTAAAATATATGTTTCTTTCGTGTTTCTGTGAATAATGAAAAAAAAATCAATTGTATTACAAAAAAACATGTTGTTGGTTCATTCGTCATTTGAGAATGACTTGTTTAAATAATTAAATAACTGTTAGCCATATATATTTTTCTCTGTAAAAGATTATGGTTTTAACGAGTGGAAACTTAATGAAACAAGTTTCACGAAAACCATTCACTAAAGACGGATTCCAAGATTTTACATTTTTCACGGCTGACTGCTCTGGGCTCATCATATTTAAGAAATATCAGTCATTTAATGACATGCATTCAGAGGTCATCATTCAGGAATTATTTCGTGGAGAAACATAGGGCGTGATTTGAAAAATTATTACCTATAAAATTTATTTAGAAACTGTTCAGAACTTTATTTCCAATGATTCTGCAGTGTTTTGGTCATATATTAATAGTAAAAGTAACTCAATTAGAATACCGATTAGGATGGTTTATGATGACAATTTTTTTGATACTCCAAATTCCATTGTGAACGCTTTTGAAGGCCATTTAGGGAGAAGAGGAGTAATTTTTGTTTTGCTAAACAGTTGATGATGCTAAAATTAACATCGGACTTTGATAATGTTCCAGCATTTTGATTCGAGATTGTTTGTCTGTGGTATCTAAACCTTTGATTTTTTTTTTTTTTTGAAAAAAAGACATTTGATTTCAAATTATGGACCATTGGCAGTGCTATCAAATTTTGCTAGAGTGTTTGAAATTTGGTATATAATCGTGTATATCCGGCGATTAAGGATATGCTTTCACTAAGACAGCATGGTTTTGTAGAGGACAGGTCTACGGTAACTAACTTGGTAACGTTCACTCGGTATGCTGCTAATGCCTTAAATGCTCGGCAGCGTATCGATGTAATTTACCCGAACATATCTAATGCATTTGATAGAATTGATTCGGCTATACTTTTGAGTAAGCTGCAGCGTGTCGATGTAATTTACACGAACATATCTAATGCATTTGATAGAATTGATTCGGCTATACTTTTGGGTAAGCTGCAGCGTGTCGATGTAATTTACACGAACATATCTAATGCATTTGATAGAATTGATTCAGATATACCTTTGAGTAAGCTGCAGCGTGTCGATGTAATTTACACGAACATATCTAATGCATTTGATAGAATTGATTCAGATATACCTTTGAGTAAGCTGCAGCGTGTCGATGTAATTTACACGAACATATCTAATGCATTTGATAGAATTGATTCGGCTATACTTTTGGGTAAGCTGCAGCGTGTCGATGTAATTTACACGAACATATCTAATGCATTTGATAGAATTGATTCAGATATACCTTTGAGTAAGCTGCAGCGTGTCGATGTAATTTACACGAACATATCTAATGCATTTGATAGAATTGATTCAGATATACCTTTGAGTAAGCTGCAGCGTGTCGATGTAATTTACACGAACATATCTAATGCATTTGATAGAATTGATTCGGCTATACTTTTGGGTAAGCAGCAGCGTGTCGATGTAATTTACACGAACATATCTAATGCATTTGATAGAATTGATTCAGATATACCTTTGAGTAAGCTGCAGCGTGTCGATGTAATTTACACGAACATATCTAATGCATTTGATAGAATTGATTCGGCTATACTTTTGGGTAAGCTGCAGCGTGTCGATGTAATTTACACGAACATATCTAATGCATTTGATAGAATTGATTCGGCTATACTTTTGGGTAAGCTGCAGCGTGTCGATGTAATTTACACGAACATATCTAATGCATTTGATAGAATTGATTCAGATATACCTTTGAGTAAGCTGCAGCGTGTCGATGTAATTTACACGAACATATCTAATGCATTTGATAGAATTGATTCAGATATACCTTTGAGTAAGCTGCAGCGTGTCGATGTAATTTACACGAACATATCTAATGCATTTGATAGAATTGATTCGGCTATACTTTTGGGTAAGCTGCAGCGTGTCGATGTAATTTACACGAACATATCTAATGCATTTGATAGAATTGATTCAGATATACCTTTGAGTAAGCTGCAGCGTGTCGATGTAATTTACACGAACATATCTAATGCATTTGATAGAATTGATTCAGATATACCTTTGAGTAAGCTGCAGCGTGTCGATGTAATTTACACGAACATATCTAATGCATTTGATAGAATTGATTCGGCTATACTTTTGGGTAAGCTGCAGCGTGTCGATGTAATTTACACGAACATATCTAATGCATTTGATAGAATTGATTCAGATATACCTTTGAGTAAGCTGCAGCGTGTCGATGTAATTTACACGAACATATCTAATGCATTTGATAGAATTGATTCAGATATACCTTTGAGTAAGCTGCAGCGTGTCGATGTAATTTACACGAACATATCTAATGCATTTGATAGAATTGATTCAGATATACCTTTGAGTAAGCTGCAGCGTGTCGATGTAATTTACACGAACATATCTAATGCATTTGATAGAATTGATTCGGCTATACTTTTGGGTAAGCTGCATCGTGTCGATGTAATTTACACGAACATATCTAATGCATTTGATAGAATTGATTCAGATATACCTTTGAGTAAGCTGCAGCGTGTCGATGTAATTTACACGAACATATCTAATGCATTTGATAGAATTGATTCAGATATACCTTTGAGTAAGCTGCAGCGTGTCGATGTAATTTACACGAACATATCTAATGCATTTGATAGAATTGATTCGGCTATACTTTTGGGTAAGCTGCAGCGTGTCGATGTAATTTACACGAACATATCTAATGCATTTGATAGAATTGATTCAGATATACCTTTGAGTAAGCTGCAGCGTGTCGATGTAATTTACACGAACATATCTAATGCATTTGATAGAATTGATTCAGATATACCTTTGAGTAAGCTGCAGCGTGTCGATGTAATTTACACGAACATATCTAATGCATTTGATAGAATTGATTCGGCTATACTTTTGGGTAAGCTGCAGCGTGTCGATGTAATTTACACGAACATATCTAATGCATTTGATAGAATTGATTCAGATATACCTTTGAGTAAGCTGCAGCGTGTCGATGTAATTTACACGAACATATCTAATGCATTTGATAGAATTGATTCGGCTATACTTTTGGGTAAGCTGCAGCGTGTCGATGTAATTTACACGAACATATCTAATGCATTTGATAGAATTGATTCAGATATATCTTTGAGTAAGCTGCAGCGTGTCGATGTAATTTACACGAACATATCTAATGCATTTGATAGAATTGATTCAGATATACCTTTGAGTAAGCTGCAGCGTGTCGATGTAATTTACACGAACATATCTAATGCATTTGATAGAATTGATTCGACTATACTTTTGAGTACGCTGCAGCGTGTCGATATATGTTACACGAACATATCTAATGCATTTGATAGAATTTATTCGGCTATACTTTTGAGTAAGCTGCAGCGTGTCAGCTCTTTTTAAATTAAATTGTAGAAATTGATATATTAAACATATAAGCCACTACTGGAGCAATCTGATTTTTCATATTATTTGGGCATTTGAATTCCAAGCTCATCTAAATGGCACCAACATTTTTCACAGTATCGTTATCAACAGGAATGACTGCAAATGACTTCACCGTATGCCGCAAAGAAGATCTCTCGCATTTTATGTATTGTTGTTCTTGCTTGCTCGACTTGCTTTGTAACAGCTTCAGGTACACCATCAAAATACTTAGAAAATGCTTCCGATACTCCCCCCCCCCCCTAAAGCTGGGTCCACACCAATAGAATGTTGCGTGCGTGTTGAATTTACCGGAACAATTTGTTGTTTGCGGCAATATTTGTGTATGACTTTGTGTGTCAGAGCGTCTACAATGCCGAACCGGTACACCACATACAATACTTACAGTCCGCACAAGGTAAATTTGTATTGATGTGGACCCAGGTTGAGATGGTTATGCCCTAGACCATCGCACAGAGTAATCTCCTTGCGCTTAGTCCTTCCTTGATTCACAGATTCCTTAATTATCTGTAAAAATTTTTTTTCGTGGTACCATTACAGTTGGCAATTTGTCTTTCAAAATATTTCCTTTTCACCAGTTTCAACAGTCTAATAATTAACAGAATCTGAACTTTAACGCCTTAGAAATGCAAAGATTAATTTTTCGACGAGTACTAAAAACGGCAGCTTCAATTTCCGCTCTTGAAATGCTGGTTATTGAATTTTGAATTCTTTCAATCATGTTTTCTCGTGTGGTAGGACAAGTTTGAAAAACAAGGTTTCTTAGTCTTCCCCACAAGTAAAAATCGAGGACTGTCAAATCCGGTGAGCGCGCCGGCCACGAAAATAAACTACCCCGTCCTATCCAACGATTTGGAAACGAAGCATCCAAGAAGTTTCGAACTACCTGCGAGAAGTGGGCAGGGCATTCATCATGCTGGTACCACATTTGTTTTCTTGTTTCCAACGAAACATCTTCCATTAGTTCTGGCAGTCCATTTTGTAAAAAATTTAAATATGTTTCACTATTCAAATGTCCATTAAAAATAAAGGGACCAATAATTTTGTCTCCCAAAATACCACACCATACGTTCACACTCCATCTATTTTGGTGGTTGATTTCTAACATCCAGTGTGGATTAGCAACTGCCCAGTAGTGCATATTATGTAAGTTAACGCCTCCATCACTGCTAAAAGTAGCTTCATCACTCCATAGTATGCGTTTTAAGAATTGTTTATTTTCACTACACATATTTTTTAACTAGTGACAATAGTCTAACCGTCTGTCGAAATCGTTATCCAAAAGGGCTTGGTGTAAGACAACATGATAGGGGTGCAGCTTGTTATCTCTTAAGATTCGATGAACGGATGTCTTGCTAACACCTAATTCTTCAGATATTTGTCTGATACTTAAATGGGGGTTGGTTTCAACATAAGCCAGAACATTTACGACATTATCTCCATTACGAATCGAACGTAACCTGGTGCGGACTGGATCTGGATGCACAATTCCTTTGCTCGTAATTCCTTTGCTCGTAACAATTCCAATTTTCTCGTAAGCGTCTTGCTAGACGTGTAAACACCTTCTTCGAATAATGCATTCTTTCGGGATATTGACTTGCATGTTGCCGCTCTGCAATACATGCATTTTCAAAACATTGGAAATACACCGCCAACATGTCATAGGCCTCGTTATTCGGAAACGGTAATTAAAAAAGCAATTATTAATAATCAATAAATGCAATGTTGAAAATGAAATGCATTTCAAAACTGAGAAGTTAATTTGATTGTTTTTGTTTGTTTCCATGGTTCCCTTCTTACACTCTTTGTGTAATGTACCTAAGGATTGCATGCGTTTATTTGGAAACCCGAAAACGCATAATTTCATTCATCCATTCATTTAGTTTAAAAGAAAGAGTAATTAAGCATCACAAAAGAGAAAATGAAACAATTGGGGAAAAGCATTTTTTCCGCTTATGTAATTAAATTAGAAAATATTATCAAGGTCAGGATTAGAACATTTATGATGATTGATACTGAATAGATAATTTTATTTTTTAAATAAAATTGTTGCGGTTGCGATTGCGACCTAAATATTAAGACCAATTTTTAACTTAATATTACGGTAAAAATTAAAACTAACTGATTTTTTTCAGAAAAATCGAAATATCTCTTACATGTCAGAGATATCGATTTCGGGTTTTCACTGGACGATTCCTCTTTAAATTACCTTTCTTGCCATGTAGTAAAAGCTGTACCATTCCATTTGAAAAAACTGAACAAAACTTCAAAAAAACTATTGTTGAATGTAACGCCACCTCGCGGTTTCATTTATACTAAATAATTTATCTCCCAGATTATCTGATTGTCCCAGCAATTGCCTTTTAAATGAATCCAAATTGAGGAAAATCGGTTAAGGCAATCGGACATTAGACGACTTTTTATCTCAATAGGTAAAACTCCCCCCCTCTATTCGTGAAATTACGACAAAATGTCATAAAACAAAGTTGTAGGAGACAGTTTGCTAATTATAACTGAGATTTTTTCTTACTCGGTTAACACTTGAAAATACACAAAAAAATGATTTTTAAAAATGTTTAGCTCGTCACGCCCTCTTGCGGTCATTTTAGAAGCTTAAATATTCTCATGATCATTTTAGGTACAATTTTTTTTCCCCAAAGCTATGGGATAAATAGTTTTCAAGATACGGCCGCGATCCATCCTTAATGGGACACCTGGTACAATGTAGTGATCAGTTATATCAGACTGAATTATTTTTATTTTAATATCACTTTGATCCACACCTAAATTAATGTATATATGATCAAGACAAGTGCCAAATTCACCCGTTAAACCTGACCTAGTTATACAGGGGGCGAATGTACAAAAGTCCCTTTCTGACATGAAGCACCTGTATTCACCGACATCACAATCTTGCTTAAACAGATCAATGTTCAGACCTCCCATCAAGATGGTCTTATTGCAATCAACCAAGTCTAAGATTGAACTGAGTTCTCTATTAAACAACTCTATACTATACTTATTATACTTATAAATTCCTAAAAATGGTAAAATACTTTGCTTATTAAATGTTTATGGAAAGATGATCAAAAGTTATATGATCATGATCATTCATGATGAACAGGACAGGAACAGGAACATCATGTGATGTAGTGATGATCTAAAGAGTTTGTTCTATGGTTGTGTTAGATCTAAAATAGAGTATGGGTCTGTGGTGTGGAGCCCATATTACAACAACCATAAGAAATATTTGGAGGATGTACAACGGCGATTTTTAAAGTTACTTTTCTTTAAATCCTTTGACGTTTACGCGGAAAGAGTTTTCGATCATCAACATCAGTTTTTAATTATGAATAATTTTGAATCATTGGATTTAAGAGGATGTTGTCATTGAAATTTTCTTTTTTTTTTTTTTGTTATCATTCTGTGAAATTTTTTTAGCTTTCGGATAATGAGGGTGAAGTCTAGACTTGCGTTGTCATTTTATTTGGATCTGACTTTAAATAAGGTCTTCATTAAATCACCATTATACTCGATGTGCTCAAATTTTAATAGTGAGTGAATGAGTCAATGATTGAGTTTGTTTTTGTTATGTTTATTAAAGGTAATACCGTTTATTGTGAGACTTTATTACTATTATCTCTGTGCCAGGCTGAGAACTTTTCGAGCTACCTCCGTAAAATAAACCGTCCGAATTCACGTTTTCTTCTGCATTAAAACAACTTTTCGAAATCAAACGATATAGTTTATAATTTATTTGGTTTTTCTGTGAGTAACACGACCAAATATACTCGGTTTTATAAATATTACTTCCACCACTGCGAAATCTAGCCGGATCAAGACCAGATGGCCCGTAGGTTTAAAACGGCATATGGTAAATTGTTTGGTGTTGTTTACATGTCTTTTCGGATCGTATTTCACTTTTTCAGAGGTCGTATTCCTAAAAAAAGCGAATCACTATGTTAATAGGGTAGTGTATTATGGGAAAATTTTTCGAGATGCCCTATGTGTTATCATCTATAGAATGATCTATGATTCTATAGAAAAGATCTCTAGAATGTTCCAAAAAATAATAGTATTCCTAATATCATCGAAACTATCAGCAAAAATATGTTAAAATGAGGTGTTCTATTCAAACTATCATATCTAGGGGAAATTAATAGATAAAAACTTTCTTGCAACGGCATTTAAAAGGGGGCTTAATGTACTTTCAGATACTTATTACATAATTTAGCTTTATTTTAAAAAATATATTTATTTAGTTAGGTAAATTTCACTGGTATGAGGCTCTTCAAAAACCGATTCGGTCTCGCTTTACCTCTCTTTGTCTTCGAAAATATCAGCTGCCTCACATAACGCTTCTACTTCAGACGCACAGCGAGTAACAGAACGCGTGTTCATTTTGAGCTAAATAGAAAATGAAAGAAACCGATAAATAATGTTGAAAAAAATCAAGTTTTTAATAAAAATACTATAAAAAATATAATATTTATGATTTACTTACCATAAACTGTGTCAAGATCGAAAAAAACACACTTTTGTGCCAAAAGGTTAATTAACGGTTTTTATTTATTGGCAAAACACTGACCCAACAATAGCACTGGGTGGCGTATACCGTGTATAGACGTATAGGCTGACTACGGTCGCTTAAGATGGCTATGGTCGAGGATCTGTAGTGGGGATAGTAAATTTTTCCCCCACTCAAAGTTATCCCCGCAACGTGGCCATTTATAAGGAAAAACATTTAATTTACTCCTGGGTATCCCTTATCCAGTGCTTCTCCTGAGGGTTACTTCGCTTTGAACCACGCATTTCGGGTAATTGTTTTTTATTAAAATGCCTTTAATGTAATTTATTTCTTTTTGTAGTGTATCACTGTCGGTACAAATTAGTTTTGCTCTGTCATATAAACTTTTAATTACTCCTATTTTAACTGATTTTGAGTGATTGGAAAAGAAATTGAGATACTTATCTATGTTTGTAGATTTTCTGTAAACTGTAGATTTAATGTATTGCTCTGTTTTATTACTAAAGTATCGAGGAGTAGCAATTTATCCTTCTGCATCTCTAAAGTAAACTTAATTGTAGGGCTCTCGAGAATTTATATCTTGTAAAAAAGTATTTAGATCATCCATGCTATGTTGCCATATAGCAAAAATATCATCAACATATCTAAGCCATATTATTGGCTTTTTAAGAGATTTACTTAATATGTCATTCTCGAGTTTCTCCATAAAGATATTACTCACTAAAGGGGAAAGAGAAGAACCCATTGCCATTCCAAAATTTTGGAATGCAAGCCCCCCCCCCCCCCCGAAATAAGCCAAATATTACCTAATATTATACGTGACATGACGTGAGATGAACGAAATTAATTTAACCATTTCATTTAAAGTTAAGAACTTTATAAATATGTCGTAATTTTTCCAATGAATATATAGATATTAAATTTCATGTAAGTATATTTTTGTTGTTTTATTTACTTCAAACAAACCCCCCCCCCCCAACTAAATCCTTGCTACGCCCGTGCTATAGAGCGAAGTGGTATATTAGTTTTGTGTATTTTTGGTGGACCATAGAAATAATGTGGTGTAAATGGTGATCTTTCTAGATTAAGAATACTTTAACTTAAGTTACTTTAATTACTTTAAGAATACTTTAATTTTAATACTTTCTACTTTTAGAATATACATCGGATTTAATTGATTCTTACTCTTTATTGATTATTTTGTCCGTTGCTTTGTGATTGTTCATTTTTTAAAAAGGAATAAAACAATTTTATACTTTGTTATCTATCACTTTTATTTGAGGGGTGAACAAAATTTACGACATTAACATTTTATTATCAAAAAGTACATATAAAGTTGCTCAATCTACAATAAATGTTCGAAATAACTTCCTCCAGCCTTGATACAAGCATTCAATCTTCTCGTCATTGACTGCGGAACTCTTTCAAACACACCAGGGTCGTGTCTAATTGAGTTACACCAAGCAATTATCCGATTTCGCAAATTATCCAAATTCTTCAATGGAGTAGCGTAAACTAATGACTTCAGATATCCCCAGAAGAAATAATCCAAGGGGTTTAAGTTCGGGGATCGAGCAGACCATGAGTGTGGCCCACTTGGACCAATCCAGCGTTATCCGTATGTTGTTAAAAAATCACGAGCAACCAAACTGAAATGTAGTGGTGCACCATCGTGCATAAACCACATTTCATGCCTTGTTGCCAATGGTACATCTTCCAGAAACTCAGGCAGCGTTGCTTCCAAAAAGTTGCGATACACCTCGCCAGTAAGTCTTTGTGATAGAAATATCGGTCCAATTAGATAGTCACCTACAATTCCAACCCAAACATTTAACGAGAACTGATGTTGAATCTTCGCATACCTCATGCGGATTTTCATCGGCCCACACATGGTTATTATGAAATTCCTTATTGCGTTTCTTGCGAAAGTGGCTTCATCGGTGAAAAGAATTTGTGTCAGGAATAGAGGGATAGTAAAGTTTGCAATATCCATTAACATAATGCCATACGTGGAGGAAAATCAACAGGTAGTAGTGCCTGAACGCGTTGAATGTGTCCTTAAGAATTTTCCAAACTGTCCAGTGTCATGTCCAGCACATTCTGTTCCAATTGTACCGGTCTTACAGTCAGTGATCTTCCTGGCCCTTCAATTCAGTTCAATGTGCCTGTTTCACGAAAACGTCGATGCCAATGATAATAAAGAAAAATTTAATTTTCTACAATGTACATCTAGATGCTCAACTAGCCCCAGTTGAGGCAACAAAATAAAAATTAGGTTATAAAAAATCATAAGAGTTAAAAATAAATAACCAGCTATAATCGATAGAACGATAATTAAGTAATCTTTAAATACTTACGTGGCCCTTATTAAGGGTTTTAATACGACTATAGCAGAAAAATTATGATGACCTGTAATTTTTTTTACGCCGAAAAAAAAACAAAACGTTCTCTTATTTTATCGGAGCACCAGATAGCAATTGACAGTCGGGCTATGTACCCCCCATAACCCCTTCTTTTCGCCATTTATACTTTTGTTGTAGGTTGCTTAATTTTCGAGATATTTTAATTGCACAACTTTCCCCTATGATCAACTAGCCCCGCTCTACACTAGAAATTAATATAAATATTTTTTTTTAGATTTGTTTTACAAATGGGAGAAGACCTCCCGAAACGTTAACGTTTAAAAGTTTGTATTTATTTTAGGAAATTTTTGGTCGTTGGGCAAATTTATTACAGAAAAAGAATCTGAGAAATTTGTTTCCGTTTTGTTTAATATCCAGTGATTCTTTATTTACATAAGAACAGATATTTTTATTATAAAAAAACAAAGCTTCCTCTTTTTTTTTTATCGGAGCGCCGGACAGCAATTGACAGTCGCGCTATGTATTCCCCCCCATAACCCCTTCTTTTCGCCATTTACACTTTTGTTGTAGGTTGCTTAGTTTTCAAGATATTTCCATTGCACAACTTGCCCCTATACTCAACTAGCCCCGCTCTACCCTAGAAATTAATATAAATTATTTTTTAGATTCGTTTTAAAAACATGAGAAGACCTCCCGAAACGTTAACGTTCAAAAGTTGGTATTTATTTTAGAAAATTTCCGTATTTTTAAAATTTTTGGTCGTTGGGCAAATTTATTACGGAAAAAGAATCGCTGAGAAATTTGTTTCCGTTTTGTTTAATATCCAGTGATTCTTTATTTACATAAGAACAGATATTTTTAATATAAAAAAAAAAAGCGTTCTCTTATTTTATCGGAGCACCGGACAGCAATTGACAGTCGCGCTATGTATTCCCCCCCCCATAACCCCTTCTTTTCGCCATTTACACTTTTGTTATAGGTTGCTTAGTTTTCGAGATATTTCGATTGCACAACTTACCCATGTGCTCAACTAGCCCCGCTCTATCCTAGAAATTAATATAAATTATTTTTTAGATTCGTTTTAAAAACGAGAGAAGACCTCCCGAAACGTTAACGTACAAAATTTGGTACGTATTTTTTTGTAAATTGGTATTTATTTTAGAAAATTTTTGTATTTTTAAAATTTTTGGTCGCTGGGCGAAAGAATCGTTGAGAAATTTGTCTCCGTTTTGTTTAGTATCCAGTGATTCTTTATTTACATAAGAACAGATATTTTTTATATTTTTTTGAGTTTTAGATCGTGGCGAAAAACCCCAAAAAAAAAGGAAAAATTATATAAACACGCCACAATCATTTAGACCAAAGGTCCCCAAACTACGGCCCGCTAGGGTCATCAATCCGGCCGGCGACTAGCGAATTTAGCAACCGCATGTTCATTTAGTGCGCGTACTCGGCGACTAGTTTAGAAATTATAGATAATAGCAGAAAAATTAAAACGGTTTTAGTCCTTGGAACTTACTGGAGTAATCAGTATGGCCCTAACGCTGGAGAGTTGGGAGATCCCTGATTTGGACAATACTTAACATTATTTCTTATCCTCAGAAAGAGTTCTGTTTTAAAATTCCAGCTAATAGTACCGATAATTTTAAAGGAAAATGTCCGCTTTTTGATCCCCAATCAATAATTCACGCTTGTTGTTGTTCGAAAAAGAACACAAACGCCTTTTTTCTAAACTTATCTACGCGGTTTGCTTTTAAAAGTCAACCCGGTAACGTTACACAAGCATCACCGCCCGTTTCCGGGATATACACCTTTTGGACCGTCGCCAAAGAGTTAAAAATAAAACTCCCTAAGCTCGGGATACAGAAAAAAAACACGTGATACGGAATCTTTTTCTCATAAACCGGGAATATCTCGATGGACATATCACAATCGAAGCGCCACCTGGAGAAAAATTGTCGGCTTCGTTATTTTTCATCGAGTTGATGGTGTTACAGCTGTTCTGTGTCATAGCATCTCGCTTACAAGTGCATAGAGAAAAGGAGTTTTATGGGAATAAAATAATATTAACGATTCTTTACATCATGTTGAACAATAAGCTGCGTTAAAACGTATCCAAAATGCCGTATTTTCGCATTTTTTTCCATTCTAACATTTGTATTATTTGAAAATAAAATAATACCTTTTTATAATAATTATATAGTTAGGTTTTTCCCTATTTTTTTCTACTGCCCAGTTGCAAAGCAAGTCAAGCTTTCGATCAAAATCATTTCGATTTAATTCTTGAACCTATTCCATATGATACGAATGAACTTTTATATTTTCTAGTTATCCTGTTCACTGTGGATTTTTTAACGCGTATCTCGTTTTCGATCTGCCTGCATGAAATATGCGGATTTTTAATTACAGCTTGAAGAATTGAATATTCGTTTTTTTTTCACTCATGGCCCTTTTCTGTTTTTCGATATATTCTTCGTAGTCGACACATCCATCCGTAATGGACACATCCACCTCCTTCTTTCAAAAAGCTCTTCTTTTGTAATTTTAAATAAATAATTGTAA
The DNA here is from genome assembly GCA_031761425.1 of Cosmopolites sordidus. Taxonomy (NCBI): domain Eukaryota; kingdom Metazoa; phylum Arthropoda; class Insecta; order Coleoptera; family Curculionidae; genus Cosmopolites; species Cosmopolites sordidus. The sequence goes on from JARFXV010000308.1 coordinate 1,774,382, forward strand.
ATTCTACTTAAGTTACAAACTTTTTTATATATCAGAAAAAATTACGTTTGTATATCTTAAATGTAAAATGTTGACTATATGGAGTTAATGAATTTATTATTGGGAATATCTCCATAAATATGAATTGTATGAAAAAATTGGAGAGGACCTTTTTTGTAGAGAATTTAATTCTCTACAAAATTGCTATATCTTTTTCTCAAATCCGTATATTTTAAGAGATACTTGTTTTCTAAAGCTTCGATAAGATGAGCTACAGCAACGAAAACATTATTTGGCATACCCCGTACACAGTATGTTAATTAATTTGTATAAAAAGAAGTCTTTTTTGTTTTAGAATGGAATGCCACTGTGGGAGGACCTCATTGCCAAAGCAACTAAGCTACATTCATCTCTAAAGTAAGTCTGTTTATAAGTTAGCTTGTTATACAGGATAGAAAATTCTAACCATCTACAAAAACAGCCGAGAATATTGTTTTAAAAATATAACTGTCATGTCTCCACTTTTTGATTAAACAAACAAGCATATTAGTTTTCTAAAATTGTTGGTTTTGTTTAAAAAAATAAATCCTGAAGCAATTATTGGAAAATTCATGGAGTTTTTCTAGAAAGGAAGCTACTTTTCACAAATGCAATCACCTTTGCTATCGCGATGGCATCTGTCGGAAAAGTATCTGACTTTTCATTCTATCCTCGTTTCTTTAGCAAATATTTTTATTTTCATTTCCATCGCAAACAATAGTTCTCGGGATCTCGCACGTTTTTCTATTGTTTTGTCGATAACGCAACAATTTCAATTTCTACCGTAAAGAAATCGTGAAATGTCGAAACGGTGATATTTATTCTTTTGTTTCTAGGGCGACTATACTGGCTGTCACCGCCTACTTGGAAGCCTTCCAGAAGATCGCGGATTCCGCTACAAATACAAGAGGTAAGTTATCAAAAGAACAATATTTATGATCGAGTTGTCTTAGTAGGTATGGAATGTTGTATCGATATTTTAAAAATGTCGATAATCGAATGTTTTTTGCATTTTTTTTTAATTTTAAACGCAATCTCTAATGTAAGGGATGGGTGGGGCTTCCTCCCGGTCAAGCAAGTAACCGTTGCTCATTATGGCGGAGACGCAGGTTTTTTTGCGTTCCACATGAGATTGTGGAACCCAACGGTCGGGGGTGTATACTCCTAACTACTGTTGTCTTGTTGGACACAGTCCAAAGAAATCAAAAAACTCCACATATATATATATATATATATATATATATATATATATATATATATATATATATATATATATATATATATATATATATATATATATATATATATATATATATATATCACAATTCACCTTGATGATCTTGAAGTGGGAATTAATATAGAACGAGGTGTACGGCAGGGTGACGCAATATCGCCTATTCTTTTCTCGGCTGGCCTTGAAGAAGTATTCCGTAAACTGGATTGGGAACAGGATGGTGTAAAGATCAATGGTGCAAACTTAAACCATCTTAGATTTGCAGATGATATTATTCTCATTTCACAAGACCCATAGGAGCTGCAAAGACGCATACAAGAAATGCAAAGGGCTGGCGAACCATTTGGCTTGAAAATAAACCTGAAAAAGAGTCAGGTTATGTTCAATAACTTCGCTCAGGACAGAAGAATTTCAGTTTTGGGAAGGGATTTAGAGATTGTGGACAGCTTTATATATCTTGGGCAGAGGATTTCAATGGAGGGGAATACCGCCCGGGAGGTGGAACGGCGTGTTAAATGTGGCTGGCAGGCATTTGGTAGGCTCAACATAGTGTTTAAGAGCAGACTCCCACTTTGCCTGAAAAGAAAAGTATTCGATCAGTGCGTTCTACCCGTTATGACATACGGAAGTGAAACCTGGACACTCACATCGCAATCACTTCAAAAACTTCGGGTGGCACAGAGGGGAATGGAAAGATGTATGCTTGGCATTACAAGGCGAGACAGAAAGCCCTTCGCATGGATCGGGGAACAAACAAAAGCCTGTAACATCATTGGAAGAGTAAAGCGATTGAAATGGAGATGGGCAGGCCATATAGCGAGGCGATGGGACGACAGATGGACCAAGGCGATCCTGGAGTGGATACCGCTTGATCGCAAACGTTCGCGAAGAAGACCGAAAGCCCGATGGATTGATGACATCGTTAAGTATATTGGACCCGAGTGGCAGAGGGTGAAGGTTTGAAGCATGCTGAAGAGGCCTTCATCCTGCAGTGGATCGATACAGGCTGATGATGATGATATATATATATATATATATATATATATATATATATATATATATATATATATATATATATATATATATATATATATATATATATAATTTTTAAAGCAATTATAGCGTTTTTATTGACCAGACCCCGTAGGTAGAACTGCGTTTGCCTTGTTTGCTTTTTTGTCAATCGTTTCTCAGCTATTTATTGATTTTTATTTAGTACACGTCGAATAATTCTTCATTTCCTCATACAAATTAATGTTGCAAATAAATTTTGTGAAACTAATAAATATTAAATAGTATTGAATCAATAAGTAATCTGAAAAATGAAAATAACTTTTCGCAATTCGGAGTATTTATATTTTTATATTTTGAATTCAAATGTAGAAATAATAAGATTGTAATAAAGTTAAATTTTCCACAAGATAGTTTAACGGCTGACATTTTTCCTTGGAGCCACATTAGCTGTGGTGTCTAAGGCATTAGCCTTACGATACTGAAGTTAATGTGGAGCTGGTTCGAATTCCCCGTACTAAGCAAAAAAGTTTTTCTAAAATTCTTGTGAATGTTTCTAGGTAAAAGTGTAAAATCTGACAAGGAATCACCCCTCAGTCACGCCAGTTCGAGGCTGGGTGAGGCCGAATGCCTTCTGAGAGGTTTTCTACGTTAGTCACTTGCCAGTCGGTGGGCTTCTCGAGATACTTTCGGTTAAGCACAAAACCAAGGATTAATAGCCCGAGGGGGATGATGACCGGGGTTTTCGGTAGCTGATGACCGTGGTTCGGAACCCACGTTAAGCTGTAGGTCCAGTCGCTAAATAACCTTCTGAGTTGCTGATGCGTCTCTAATCCCAAAACCTTACTTTTTTTTTCCTTAACATTATGTTCATGATTTATGTACAACGTGTTTCAGCGAGGACTGAACAGGACCTTATTGTTATAAAAACTAAGGAGCCCATCTGTGTGTTTTATCGTACAATTTAAAAATATCACCGAAAAATATTTGAAACAAAAACAAAAAAAAATTATGCCATGTTCGTACCTCCCTTTCTGTATATTATTGTAATTTTAAATGCTACGGAAATTTATCAACATATTTTAATAAAGGCATCATGATTCTGAGTTATCACTCATCGCTTTTAACTGATTCTGAGCTATTGACGTTTGTAAAGTGACGTTTTGCATATACTTTTGAAATCTAAACAGTTTGACTTAAAACCAAATAGCTTCCAAATTGCTGTCCTGGTTTTTAATAAAGTATTTCATGATCTCCATTTACAGGATGATTGAAATTATCAAAAAAAAAATCGCTGTTTCTGTTTCACCCTGTAATTAGTGTCATGGCATATCTCGCCAAAAACGAAGATAGGAATGTGATAGTTATTTGGCTCTAAGTCAAACTGTTTAGATTTTTTAAGTGATTAAATTATACAAAACATCACTTTTCAAATGTCAACAACCCAGGCACAGACAGTTGAAAGTAAACCCATGACAATTTTATTAAAATATACTGAAAATCGTCCATAGGATTTAAAAATGCAATAATATACAGGGTGTTCCAATTATAAAACTTACCAACATGACGTAATTCTGCTTTTGATTCAAACATTTTTTTGGCTATATTTCTAAATTTACGCTAAAACAAAGCAAAAAAAAATACAGGGAAGTGCAAAAATAAGGCCTTGTTCAGTTCTCGTTGGAACACCCTATACTTCGATCTTTTAATACTATCACTTTGAGTGGAAAAAAATCTTTACATCATAATTATTATTATTATTCACGTATGGGCCCTGATGGACCACGTGAAGTACAATTAGAGGTGTTTGTTGTTGCTCGCCTTCCTTTGCGCCCATACTGATTTCATTCTTTCGCTATGAGCTTTTTTCCTTTCGTCAGATCAAGTTGTTCCAGTCTTCCTACATTTTTCTCCCTGGCCAACTTTCCAAACGTCAACCTTGTGTCTGAAACAGCCTCTATCCTGAATTTCACTTTGTGTAATATTTGCTGATCTTAGGTCCTCTTTAATTGCAGCAATCCATTTAATTATTTCTACTTTAGCTCTACTCCTGTTTTCATAAAATTCGACTATTTGTCTAGTTAGCCTACTCGGATTCATCCGTTTTATGTGTCCATAACACTTAAGTCTTCTTTTTCTCATATCGCTATGTATATCTGTGTATTGTTTGATTTCTTGGTTTTTTCGAAGTCGGTATGTTGAGCTATTTATTTGTTTGGTTCCTAGGATTTTTCTTTCCTTCTTTTCAATGTCCTCGATGCCCTTCTTTCTATTCAAAATGAGCGTTTCTGCCCCATATAGACATTCTGGCTCAATAACTGTGTTGTAATGTCTCAGTTTTGTGTTTTTAGATAGGCATTTTTTGTTGTAAATGTTTTGTGTAAGTCTCAATGCCGTTTCTATTTTTGGACATCTACCCTTATTGGCCGCTTTTTCCAACCCATCTTCCATGATTATTTCACCCAGATATTTGAATTGAGATACTCGTATGATGTTACCATATTTTGTTTTTAGAACTGGTGTTCTTAGTCTGTTGCAGGTCATGTCTTTTCAAAGGAAATTTAGAGTCCTACCCTTTCTGCTGTTTCTTTTCGGATTTCAATCTGTTTTCGTTGCCGTTAATACATCTTGAACTAAAATTGCTAGATCATCCGCAAACGCCAGACAATCAATTTTGATGTTGGTTCTCCCCAGTTTAATGGGCTGGTCAATATTCAGGGCCGACTTTTTTTCACGCTACTCCTGTATTACTTTTTCTAGAACACAGTTAAATAAGAGTGGCGAGAGTCCATCCCCTTGTCTCACTCCAGTTTTAATTTCAAAGGGCTCTGAGATGTCACCCATAAATTTAACTTTTGACCTTGTGTTAGTTAATGTCGCTTTAATAATCGCCAGCGTTTTCAGATCTAGTCCTTGTTCTTTCAAGATTCGGAATAAAGATTCGCGTTCAATAGAATCATATGCTTTTTTGAAATCCACAAATGTATAGACCAGATTTAATATTGTACAGTTTTTGATGTCTTAGGATCAACTTTAGATTCAGGATCTGTTCAGGGCAAGATCTGCCCGGTCGAAAACCTGCTTGATATTCACCAATTTTAGGTTCTAACTGTCCCTGTGCTCTGTCTAGTAGACATTGAGATAGAATCTTTATAACAAACGGGTAGAAGAGATATCCCTCTGTAGTTGTTTACATCCGTTCTATCTCCTTTCTTGTGTAGTGGATGGATTAGACTATCTTTCCAATCTTCCGGAATCCGTTCAGTTCGCCAAACTTCCATCTTCACCAGAAGTTTTGTTATTTTAAAATCGCTTGATTTGCCTAATTACTTCATTTTCATTCGTTGGTAATGATTTTGGGTTTGTTTGTTTAGGGTTTAATGTTAGTAATTTGTTTAAGGGCTCTGGACAGTTTAGTAGTTGTTCAAAATATTTCGCAAGTTCTTTGCAATTGTCTTGGATATTTAGAGTTAATTGTCTGTTTTCCTTTTGGAAGCAAATACTTTGCGGTTGATAGTCTATTAATTTAGTTTTAAATGTTTTGTAAAAGTTTAGGGTGTTATTTTCTTGGAAATCTTTTTCTATTTCATTAAGTTGATTGTTTTCATATTTTCTTTTAGTTTGTCTAATTAGCTTCGATGTTTCTTTTCTTACTTCCAAAAAGATGCTATAGTTTATTACTGTTTTTTGGCTGTTCCAATATTTGAATGCTTTACTTCGGCTTAATACTGCTTGCTCGCAAACTTCATCCCACCACGGATGTTTTCTACGTTTTTGTAAAGGGACCAACTTTAAGGCTGTTTTAATAATTTTTGTTTCAATTCTTGCCAGTTCTGTGCTGGTTAGGGCTGGTTTTATTTTCGTTTGGTCGAACTTTGATATTAGCAGTCTCTTTTGAATAAGTTTTCGAGGTTTTAAGCTAATTTTGATTCTAGTCAAATAGTGATACGTATCTATATTAGCTCCTTTCCTGACTTGAACATTCAAAATCTATAATTGGGGTACGAAATGGCAGCATGGTCAATTTGGAATTCACCCATGTACGTGTTTGGGCACCTCCAGGTCTTTTGTTTTGTTATTTTCCTCTTAAAATGGGTTGGTTTCTTCTTAAAATGGGTTGTGTTGGTGTTGTTGGGTTTTCTTCTTAAAATAATTATTAGTTTTTTTATAACATAACATGAAAAAATATTTATATGTGCCAACTTTCATGGTGATCGGTCAGACGGTGTCGGAGTTTATCGATCTCATATTTACCAACATCCATTTATGGCGTACTATATATATATAGGCTTTTATCGACTACCAAAAAGGATTTGATTCCATCTCAAAGCATACGATAATGGATGCACTGTTTAGCCAAGGTATAGAGAGAGCCTATGTAAACCTATTAGAATCGATATATGATGGAGCTACAGCCACAATTCACCTTGATGATCTTGAAGTGGGAATTAATATAGAACGAGGTGTACGGCAGGGTGACGCAATATCGCCTATTCTTTTCTCGGCTGGCCTTGAAGAAGTATTCCGTAAACTGGATTGGGAACAGGATGGTGTAAAGATCAATGGTGCAAACTTAAACCATCTTAGATTTGCAGATGATATTATTCTCATTTCACAAGACCCAGAGGAGTTGCAGAGCATACAAGAACTGCAAAGGGCTGGCGAACCATTTGGCTTGAAAATAAACCTGAAAAAGAGTCAGGTTATGTTCAATAACTTCGCTCAGGACAGAAGAATTTCAGTTTTAGGAAGGGATTTAGAGATTGTGGACAGCTTTATATATCTTGGGCAGAGGATTTCAATGGAGGGGAATACCGCCCGGGAGGTGGAACGGCGTGTTAAATGTGGCTGGCAGGCATTTGGTAGGCTCAACATAGTGTTTAAGAGCAGACTCCCACTTTGCCTGAAAAGAAAAGTATTCGATCAGTGCGTTCTACCCGTTATGACATACGGCAGTGAAACCTGGACACTCACATCGCAATCAATTTAAAAACTTCGGGTGGCACAGAGGGGAATGGAAAGATGTATGCTTGGCATTACAAGACGAGACACAACGTCCTGCGCATGGATCAGGGAACAGACAAAAGTCTGTGACATCATTGGAAGAGTAAAACAATTGAAATGGAGATGGGCAGGCCATATAGCGAGGCGATGGGACGACAGATGGATCAAGGCGATCCTGGAGTGGATACCGCTTGATCGCAAACGTCCGCGAAGAAGACCGAAAGCACGATGGATTGATGACATCGTTAAGTGTATTGGACCCGAGTGGCAGAGGAAAGCCCAGGACCGTGAAGGTTGGAAGCATGCTGAAGAGGCCTTCATCCTGCCGTGGATCGATACGGGCTGATGATGATGATGATCAGCAGGAACTAAAAGAAGCTAACATAGTAATAATAGGCCTTCGAAATTAAACAACAAAAATTGTATTGTTTGAAATGAGCCATCATTATTGTGCTGTAATTGTGTTATTTGAAAGCTGTTGTATTTGACTGTGTATAAAGATAACGTTTTAATTCAGTTGCTAAGATCAGATTATGTAATAATTAAGATAAGATTAAGCCGCTATAAAAAATGCGCTTCTCGAAATTGGGTTGCTGACGCTTGTTATCAAAAAAACCAGTCACAAAATTTCAGTCATCTATCACAATTATCATGATGCAATTCTTGTACGCCTCTCATTTTGTACGGATGATAATTGTCTCCCTGTAAAAGAGCCCACACCTTTGACTGAGTACTACCTCTTGGGCAATTTTGTACGTTGACTTTTTTGTTATGAAGAAGAATATCTTATTCAGTAACTACATTTTTGCGTCTTTTGCAGATCCTTGGGCACACACTACCAGTTGTTTTTAGCTTTACTAAATTGTTTCTTAAAAACTCCGGATTTAGAAAAGGCTTATTGGGATATCTTGCTGGGAACTCAGCGCATGCATCGCGTAAACTTAACCCACCAACATGAAGAAAAATTAATTCAAATTTTTCTTTTGCAACTGAATTAAAACGTTATTTTATATACATTCGGATACAACAGTTTTCAAATAACACTATAAAATAATAAAGTTTTCTTACATCGAATAAACATTATTGAATAATCTACTTTCCCATTTATTGATTGATTTGTCCGTTACTTTGTAATAGTTCAGTTTTTAAATCTATATTTTAATAAAAGTTATAGATAAAAAAAGCATAAAATTGTTTTATTCGATTTATATCGCGATGGCAGTTTGTATATCCAATTTTTAAAAAATGCCTTATCCCTAAGAGAAAAATTGAACCAGTTCTTGTCTGATATCTTCTTCGTTTTTGATTTTTTTGCTTTGCAAAAAAATTTCAAAATGCCCTGCAACAAAATGTTAAATAAAACAGAACTTTTCGGTATACATTATATATATATATAATCATTCTTATATCAAAATCATTCCGGGTGTCGATCCGTTGATTTTGTGAAGAATCACGACGTTTCGCCATAATCGCATTTGGCATTTTCAAGTGATTCCGCTTCGACTGAAGAGTCCAACTGACGTGCACGGGTTGTTGTGTCGTCGTAGCCGGCTGGCGACTGCGCAGATTATATCGGGGAAGTTCGGGACTATTTGCGGCGCTCGGCAACGCTGTCGGGCGTCCGTTTATTGATTTTTCTACCTCGCCGCCACGTTGCCGCGTTTCTTCTATTATCAGAAGGGATTTCCAAACTTTTGGAATGTTGCGAACGTCGTTTCGCGTATTTAGCTTACCTCTTTCTTCTATTTCAAGGGCTTCTCTGATTGTTCGGACCTTGTAATTTTCAATATTCGCTATTTCTTTGGCTCCTTTAAATTTAATTTTATGTCCTGTAAATAGTGCTGGAACAGAACTGGAGGTTGGTTTGTTTTTTAAGTCGTTTTTATGTTCTTGTATTCTGGCCGATATTAGTCTGTTTGTTTGTCCTATGTATGCTGTTGCAGTCGGAACAAGATATACTATATACCCCATGATTTTCCAGTCTAACCTTGTTCTAGAGGTTTTTTAGGATGTTTGCAACAGTTTTGTGCGGATAGATAATAAAAGTATTATCAGTTCCTGCAGAATCCATTCTTTGTAGCTTTTGTAGACTTTATGACCAAAATGTAAGATATATTTTGTTTAAAAATTCCCGCACTTTACCTATCGATACAACCATTTGGTTTTTTTAAGTTGGTATGGCTCTCATTCTGATATCTGACAAAAGTTTCGTATCCTTTCGTTTGTTTAGTTAGAAGTTATAGCGTCTTTTTTTTGGACAAATTTATCGGGCAAAGAATTTACCGGTTGCAATTGCATTTGCACAACGAAGTGTCTTATGCCAATACACTAAAAACCTCAAGAAAGTATTACAGCAATGAAGCTATGTCAAAAAAAAATGTTTACAAGTTGAACAAGGACTTTAATGATGGCTGGTCCAGATTTAACGATAACGCATACTGCAATTTTCCGCAAATATCAAGCAAACACTATTCCCCCAACACCATATTGACCAGATATGACGCCCTGTGACTTTTCCCGTTCCCCCGTTTGAAACAACCACTTAGTGGACGCCGTTTTGGATCCACAAAAGCCATTCAAGACAGATCGCTGGCTGATTTTAAAAATTGTTTCGAAGATTGGCTAAAACGTTGGATAAGTTTATTACAGTGAGACGGCATTACTTTGAAAGAGACAAAATAAATTTGGATGAATAACTACTTTATGTTTTATTTAAAGTCACCTTACACTTTGAACAAGGTAGTAGATAGAACTTTTTTTGACACAAATTTTCAAAGCGACGTCTGTAGGGAATCAGAGCGTGTCGTCCTACCTAAGGATGTACAGTGAAGATCGACTCCGATCCTATTACATTCTCGCTTTGTGGGACACGTAAACAGGCATTATCCGAAGGGTTAATGGCCCCTTCAAGAGCTCCTCCCCACATCACAATTTGGGTCGATCAATTCGCCGAGTTCCAGATCTTAACACACCGGCGGACGGTGCACTGAACGTTGACGTCCCTCAAGGTCGTTTGTACCGTACGTCTAACGTCATCTAGATAAATCAAATTACAAAGGAAAGCACAATTTATTCAACTTTTTCTTGTCGATTTTGAATTTAAAAATATTTCACGCTAATTACCTACCGAGAAAGGTAGCCAGCGGAAACTCATTTTACTTACTAATAATTTTTAAACTATAAATTTAATTTAGTTCCATAAAGGGTACCTTTTACTTTGAAGCCTTGTTGTGATAAGGTTTAGTTTTGTAATTTCTTAAATTATTTGTTTTAAAAAATTACTCTCGTCGTTCTCAACATCTATTTCACTTAAATCCATCTAAAAAGAAGGATTTTCCTTATAACACAACTTAGTTCCAGAACACGGATTATGGTTTCAAACTTGGTAACCCAGATTTTGTTTTTCCATGACAGGATTCTGAAACTAAACTATGCACTATGCCAGATTAGTACAGGAATTAGATAATCAAACTCGGGATGTCTACGACAAACTATCTATATTTCAAAGACTTATGTTTATAGTGAGTGATATTATTTACATAGATGTGCGGAGTGGCGTAATAGTAAACCACAATTTGTAAAAGATTGTGGACGTTTCATGTCTAAGGGTGAGGATTCCGTCATCAGTGCAGAATGGTTTGGGCGTGGTGACTGATACCACCGCCTAGAGAAAAGGGGGCGTGGGCATACGCGAAAGGCGTGGCATGGGCGGAGAGATAGGTGGGGGCGGAGGCAAAGGCGAAAGCTGGACCGTGCGTGTACTAAAGTTGGAGAAAATCAGATTTTAGATTGTATTAAGATATTCTGGTTAATTTATTACCTCATAAGGGGCATGGGCGATGGTTACTGGGGCTGGAGTATGAGCAACGGCAATAGGGGCATGACGTACAGGAGTAACATGATGTAGAGGCTCTTTTCTCACCACAGCATTGAATCCATGCACCGGATCGGCAGTGTAGTCCACTATTCTACGAGAACCGTCAGGTTCTACTAAGGAATAACTACCCTTGACCACATCTCCATCACGAACTTCATGTTGGGTCTTCTGGTCGCCGGAATGGGCATCCTAAAGCGAATAAAGATAATTTTTAGTTATTTTTTCATTTATTTCTTATTCTTATTTTTACATTTATTTATGAAAAAAGTCATCTGAACTTTATATCCCTCACTTTCCATACACTTACGCAACCTTTTAGGTAGCTGTGAAACGGCTATCAAGCAGATGATTTGCAGGGATCGGAAGGAATGAAAATCCGCAGGGACCAAGTCTGGATAATATGCCTGGTTCGATAAAATCGCCAGCCTAACTCTGTAATCGTTTTCAGAGTCCTTTTTGTTGTCTGTGGCCGTGCGTTATCCTGAAGCAAAATGAACCTTCTTCTCTTATCTTACCCACGTGCAAGGGATGAAAGGCCAGGCAGAAGGCATTGGGTCCACCCAGTCCAGAGGGACAAACATCCACACCGTGGATTCAACCTCAGCAAACTAATTACCTCCTTAGGCATTGTTTACTATAAAGTCTAACGTCGATTCTAATCAGGACTATGTTTTACGCACTTTTTTTTTTTACCGGGGAGTATTTAATAGTTTCTTTAGTGTAAAAAATGATTAAAGCTATGTTAATAACACGGTCTTCATAAATATAAGGTTATAAATTAAACTTACACTGATTCCATACTCAAATTTATATTGAGGGCGGGTGTCATAAGGTTCAGATTTCACAGCGACGGCGGGGGCGTGGCCTAAAGCCAGAGGCGTGGCGTAAGGGTCCAGAATGGGACTGGCCCCGACCCACACGCCCAGCAGAGCTACCAAAACAATAATCTGAAAATTTCAATATGTTATGTGTGATTATTAGGAGAAAGCTTCATTATTTATACCTGTTGCATCGTGTTTGTGTTGTGTAGATAACTGATAACAATTATTCTGACAAAATATCGTGCGGAGACCGAATTTATACCCCCCACGATCGATACCGAGGCGTAAATCACCTGCAACTGGTCCTGTCTAAAAGAAAAAACTGGAAAATCCAACGGAACGAGTTCTAAAACGTCTTTAAGCGAACGGTGGTCGATTTTTTTCACCGATTTGTATGTTTACTTCTACGTATATACGTGATTTTTTGTCGTATTAGTAGCAGTACTGGTCTTTTGTGTGTCATTCGATATATATGAAGTCGTAATTTAGATCACATCGCTTTTGAGATTGTTTTTTTTTTCTGTATTGTGCTAGGCGCGGAAGAAATTGATTTATTATCAAAATACAAGTCCCAGGAGGGGTTATTAGCACGCTAAATGATTGCTGTAAGTTGTATTACACCTAACAATACAGAGTGAATTCGAAATTCGAAGAGAATACAGAGTGAATTCGAAAGTGAAATTATCAAGTAGAGTTTATTTATATTTAGTATGAATTTCCATCAAGAAAATGGACCATTTTCCATTTATATATTTTTTTTTAAAAAGGATTTAGATATTTTACAAAGAAAACAAAATCAGGGTTTGAGATGTATTTTGGGCTGTAATGGGTGTACAAGAATAAAAGATATGTTAGCTGCAACTAACTTATTAAGTGTAAAACAAAATATATTTTTTAATACAATGGTTGTGATATATAAGATAAAGATGGATGGAATATACCCTAAATATATATTAGAAAATTTAAGATTGGCTGGAGATGTCCATCCAGAAAATACTAGAAATAGAACAGACTTCTAAACGATTTGTGCCACAAAGGGCTAGTAGAATTTAACAATCTGCCCAATAGACTTTTTCACTAGTTGCGCGCAAGCGCGTCCGCTATGTTAACGAGGGGTTAATACGGAAGTTTCGGGCACTTTTTATAAATATAGCTGGACAACAAGCATCATTACCCTTATTATCAGTGCAACTAAATGAAAAGTTTGAAACTTTTTGAAAACTTTTCTTTATACTTTATACTTTACTACTCTATTGGGGCAATTTTTAAAAGAAATAACTTACCCCATGAGTTTATTTATATTTTTCAGGCACTTTTACTTTTACCTACAAAAAAGCATTCATCATTTGAGGTTATAGCATGAGCTGTTACATTAACAATTAAATGGATTAAAATTACCTGATTTTCTAATAAATTTGAACAATTTATACATGCTGTGCAATTGTATATCTTTTATTGATGATTTACTAAACAATACTAAACACAAATGCCAATTTTGGCGGAAATAAGAAAAAAAGGACTGCTATGGCTTTTTACAAATATAACATGGGATGACATATAGATAGCGCCACTATTGATAAATCAATAGTGGCTCAATTCAGCTGAAGTTCGAGGTGCTAAAGCATCGATATCAGTCTTTTAAAAAATAATAATAATGTAAATGTAAATAAGAAACAAAATATTTCTATTAAATATAATTAAACTATTTGTAGGATCAATTCTTCTATTGGAACCTTTCGTGTGAAACACTAAACTTGAAGAGATTTACCACTAAACACCAAAACTGCTCGACGCACGTTTCACTAACCATGTTAATCTCACAGATTAAATAATCTCCTGATGATGCTAACGTGGTTAGCGAAACGTGCGTCGAGCAGTTCAAAAAAGCGTTTTGGTGTTTAGTGGTAAATCTCTTCAAGTGTAGTATTTGTAGGGTGTCAGGGGAAAGTTACCAAAAATGGTATTTGCACTGTAAAAGGACGTGTATGTCCAGAACATAAAGTTTGGAGTAAAGCTTATACAGTTGCCTTGATTATTAATGAAAAATTAAGAAAAGTTCAATTCAACCAATGTCACGATTATGCAGCTTCAGCAGATAATAAATATTCAAACAAAAAAAATATATATAACGTTATATACTTGTAATATTGGTTTTCAAAAATAATGAAAAATGTTAAATATTGAATAAACAAAAGATATTTTATAGTTTTGTAATTATTTTTTGAGCGAAAAAACAATATAAATCATAACTAGAAAAACAAAACACATACATACTGTTTAAATATCTAATTTTATTTCAATTATTTTTTTACACAACTGATGTGGTCAGGATGTTCTGTTATTCCACTTTCTCCTTAGAAATGAAGCGAACAAATATACGTATATTTGTTAATATGATCAATCAGTTTGAATGTACCATCACCTCGTCCACATTTCTTAACTTCAGATCACAGTTAGCACCCTTTAGTCACATTTTTATGTTTTTCGTTGATTTGATAAGTTTTCGACGATTTTCCTTGGAAATCTAATAAGTAATATAAATAATCCAAAAATGATTTACCAGAAGTATAGCTGCGACATATCCCATAACAACAACGTTTTTTGCTCTTTTTTTACTGATAACATTATCTATTTTTATTAAAATGCTTGTATTAATATTTTACTTCAAATATATAACAATTAAAACTGTACTATTGGTAGTGAATTAATAATTAAATATGTTTTTTTTTATAATTACATTGAAACATAATATTCACAGCTTATTATGCATAAAGTGCCCGAAAAACATGGCGGAAGTTAAGCCATGCGCACAAAAAATTTTCAACTATGAAAAAGCCTATTTTATAAAATCAAAAATCTTTATAAACTTTAAGAGTAGTTTAGGAAAGAGTATTGTTGATACATATAGTGTTTGAGTACTCAATATGTGGATTACAAAAAAAGAGGCGAAGAGTAGACCGAATAGAGTCATTATTTTTGTAATAAATTTTAACAATTTAGACATGCTGTGCAACTGTATATCTTTTCTTGATGATTTACTAAACAATGGCGTTTTACAAATATAACACATCACTCAATAAGTTCATAGGATGACATATAGATACCGCCTCTATTGACAAATCCATATTATTTTTAGGAAGTAATAATCTTCAAATGATACGTGTTAAAATTTCATGACAGTCTGAGGTTTAGTTTAGAAGTTACAGTGGTTTTAGGGATGCTACTCTTGTAATTTTGAAAACAATGGAAATATCTGAGTTTCGTGTATAAAGCATTGCTTTTTAATGGGAAAAAATACCGTTTAAGCAAAGCAATGGCTTGACAAGTGTTATTCGGACTCTGCTCTATGGAAACAAATGATAGAGAAGTGGTTTGCTGATTTTAAACGTGGCCGTACAAATAATGATAACGCTGAACGCTCTAGTCGGCCAAATTCGGCAGTTATTCCAGAAAACATAAAAACAGTCCACAAAATAGTTTTGGCTGATCGTAAATTGAAGTTACGTGAGATAGCTGACACTTTCAAGATATCAGATGGCAGGGATTCACCATTTTGCATGAGTCCATGAGAAAGCTCTCAGTCGATCAAAAACAGCAGCGCGTCGACGATTCAGCACGCTCGAACTGTTTCAGCATAATAAACAAGGATTTTTTTCTTGCGGTATGTTATGAAACATGGATCTACGCTCCACAGTCAAATCGGCAGTCAGCTGGGTGGACAGCAACTGGGTTTATGAATAAAAAATAATTATCGATTTTTTTACATTATTTTAAAACTTTATCAAACATAATATTGATAATTGATACGAAAACCTTTTTAAAAACTTGATACAATTAATTATAAATGAATTAAAATATATAAAAATTTTTAAAAAATCACGTGACTACGAACGCGCCCCGATTGGCTGGTATGTTTGTGACGTCACAATACTAAAGTGTTTTCACGTCAGTACTGTCAGCAGCTTCTATTCGTATATTTACTGTCAAAATTATTGTTGGTTAAGTGTAAAATAAAATATTGTTGATTACTAATTTAGTTTAGTAATGTGTGACAAAGGGTTCATAATATACCTGTTTTTCTGAAAGATTTTCCGAAGAATGACATTCGGTTCAATTCAGTTGAAGTTCGAGGTGCTAAAGCATCGATGTTAGTAGATGGAACTAAGCACATAAATTTCTGTACTCTTCGACCATCTACAAATTAGATTATCCTGTAAAACCCTTATAAGTATAAGACTTTTGATATACGATTACCTTCCAAGTCTATTCTAGTCTATTCTTGAATTGAATATTATTATTTGTATCGTACAAAATAGACGATCCTGTAGGGCTTTCTCATTGTTACTGCCCTCGGTTGTGTTGGTACATGTAGATTCTTTGCGCGCACGCAGGAATATTCCTTCTTATAAATATGGCACGTTAATTTGTTTTCCCTACATGAATTAAATAATATAAATAAAAGTTATAAAAACGAATGCAAAAAAAACAGAAGGAACCCTAATCTGATTTCATTCTGAACTTACCTTTGAGCTTCCATATCTTATGTAAAGATATATGAGTATAACGTCGAAAACAGCCCCGAAATCCTAAATAACAATTAAAAGTAAGTATATTTTCAAATCCATAGCAAACTAACAAATGCAGTCAAATATATAGGTTAAACACATAGAAAAATGACTAAGATCGATAAATTGTTTTATTTACCCGAGACTCGATTTACCCGATATTGGCCTTCGGTACAACTGTGACGTCACAATGGTTCCGATTTTTTTCGTGAATTGTCGGCGTGCCATCGGTACTAGGTTTAAAAATTTATTTTCAATTTAATATAACTTTTTAATTATAAGAAAAAAAAATAAAAATAGTTTTGTTATAAAACTTATATGTGAGCTTTCCATTTATGACAAAAAAAAATTGTTCAAAAGCCCAACTGGCGAAAGCCGCCCACAACGACCAAAATCACAAATGTCAGCTGGTAAGGTTCTGGCATACATATTTTCGGATGCGCAAGATATTTTATTCCTTGATTACCTTGACAAAGGAAGAACCATCAATAAAGAAATGTTATATGGTGTTATTATTGCGTTTCCAGAAAGAAATTTCGAGAAAACGACCCCAAATGAAGAAGAAAAAAGTTAAACTAAACTTGAAGAGATTTACCACTAAAGATGATTTAATCATGCCCTGATGATGCTAACATGGTTAGCGAAACGTGCGCCGAGAAGTTAAAAAAAAAGTGATTTTGTGTTTAGTGGCAAATCTCTTCAAGTGTTTCACACCAAAGGTTCCAATAGAAGAATTGATGAAAAAAGTTCTCTTTCATCAGGATAATGCACCGTGTCACAAGTCGTTCGCAACAATGGCAATATTGCATGACGTGCACTTTGAATTGCATCCCCATCCACCGTATTCTCCGGATCTGGCTCCCAGCGACTACTACCTATTTGCAGACATAAAAAAAGCTACAGGGAAAGAGATTTGGCTCCAGTGACAAAGTGATTGCCGAAACTGAAGCCTATTTTGGGGCCAAATATAAATCGTTCTACAAAAAAGGTATCGAAATGCTAGAGAAGCGTTGGAATCAATGGATGCGTTTGAAGGAAGAAATTTCGAGAAAACGACCCCAAATGAAGAAGAAAAGGTTAAACCAAACTTGAAGAGATTTACCACTAAAGATGATTTAATCATCTCCTGATGATGCTAATATGGTTAGCGAAACGTGCGCCGAGAAGTTAAAAAAAAAAGTTATTTCGACTTCTACTTATTTGCAGACATAAAAAAAGCTACAGGGAAAGAGATTTGGCTCCAATGAAAAAGTGGTTGTTGAAACTGAAGCCTATTTTGGGGCCAAATATAAATCGTTCTACACAAAAAGGTATCGAAATGCTAGACAAGCATTGGAATCAATGTATTACTCTTAAAGGAGACTATGTAGATGAAGTAAGTCAAATTTTGCCTAACGGTTGCTTTATTAATCATCGTACGTACTTATCGAGTGATGTCTTATATAATACTAGTTTGATAACCTTTAATTTTTCCTCATTTTTTGCAGACAGTTTTGCAGCGATCGACATAATCGCTTGTATCGACGCGATCGACACATCGAACCCTACTTTGTAATCGCGATCGACATAATCACTTGTAAAGTTTCGTTTACACAGTCATTTCTAAAACTTATCACTCTATTTGTATCTCGAAATGTCCAGGAACAAAATACAAATCATTTATTAATTTACAATTCAGCGAATTATTTTATCAATGACAACTGAGCTTTAATTTTATTATCTACCTTTCGGTTGATAATATGCTGACATAAAAATTGCAATGATCTAAATATAAACCATTACTCCCTATACTTGGGTTACGATTTATTTTCTATGCGATTGTTATAACAGAGTGACTTCAAAACAATCCAAACTTAATCATCGTAAAAATAAATATTTCGCTTCCGTTTTGCAATTAAAATCTATATAATTACGTTTGTGTTTCTCCTAAGAACAACCTGGACAGTTCTGCACCATCCAAAGATAATAAAATGTACAGGGTGCGACCGATAAATGGACGATTAAAAAAAAAAGAATACATTTTTAACTAATTTATTTTGTTTCCTTCAAAGTGGTCCTCTCTCACTACAGTACACTTATACCAACTTTTTTTTTCCAGTCTTCGGTTGGTTTCTTGACGGAACAGAAAAAAGTCGCGTGGTGCCATATCTGGTGAATAAGGTATTTGTGGAACGGCATTTGTTTCATTTTCGAAAAATTGACGATTATTGTGGAATGTAGTGGGGCGTTATCGTGATGCAAAAACCATTCGAATGGACTCATTCGTTGTTCGTCTTTCAAGTCAAAATCACCACTTTTGAATCATCTAAACTAACGCCCACAAGCGTCTTACGTTGGGATATTGCCAACCGTAAACACTCGCTTTTTCTTTTAATTCGAACTCGAAACTCGACATGTTTACCATACGAAAACAATATTACGGTAACTCGAAATCGTTTAAACAACAATAGTGTTTTGAAAAGTACTATCGTAGCAACAAAATTACATTCGAGGTTAGACTGTGAACTGACCCCCACACCTGGTATATCAATTCTACGACCGAGAATACTAAATACATGAAATTGGAGAGTGACTACGTTGATTTTTTTTTTTATTTTAAAAATGGTTTGTCTTCATCAATCTTAGAACTTTTCCAACCTCCCTTATATTATAGTAAAAGGCAATTTTGTAGGTCATCAAATACATTTTCACTAATGAATTCCTTGTTTACGTTTTATCGAATCATTTTCGATATTTTCCCGACGTTTTTTCTTAAATTTTCCACATCATTCACCAGACTGTACCTCCAGTGACTTTGTCCGCATCGAACAGACAAGAACTGAACGTCAAGTCCGTGTGGTGCTCGTAAAAATGTCGATGATCCGCGGTTAGAACGGAAAAAGGATATTTACCATCGAGTAGGCTTCGTAGAAACATTTGCTGTCGATGCGAGCGACCACGGCCTACTAGATCGAACACCATTTTATTCTGGTCTTGTTTTTTTTATTGTTTCGCGTAAATTATCGACAAGAGTTGGTTATTCTATCCATCTCTATCACACGCGTGCGGTTAATGTTTCTTTTTTATCGATAACATGGAAAGTAGAGCGCCGATATAAATTTAAGACAAGTTTGGGTTGGGCTCTAACGACGAAACATAAATAAAACATATGGAAACTAATGACTTTGTTTCTGGTTGAAGAAATGTATGGAACATCAGACGAAGTTGTGTATTATCCTCCATATTCACCTGATTTTACACCGACAGACTCGATTTCTATTTCATCAAATGAAAATCAACTTAAAAGAACAATTTTGTGAAGATCTTTCGGTATTTCAGAGTAATACACAGTATGTCAGAAAAATAACGGAACTTTTTAGATTTAAAGAAAACTACCAGCACCATCTCTTGAAACAATACATAATCTGAAAGCTGTATATCTCATCTGTAAAATTTGTCACAAAAACACGATGGAACAAAGAGCTAATATTAAATTTTGTTTCAAGCTCGGCATTATTCGGCCAGATTATTATTGCGCGTTTTTCGCGATGTCAAATATCCGAAACTGAAGCGATTCTATTTTTTAAAATTTTGTATTTTCATTGAAAAATGTTCAAAGAGGATAAACCATAGGAAAATATCCAGAAGGCGAAACACACTTTCTTTCACACACACAAAATGAAAGGAAAACATCACGTTCGATGCCTTTTTTTATCCATCACGCTGCTAACTGACCATGAACATTGGCTTCTGAGATAATATCTCAGAGCCATGATATGTTGAACAGTGGAGCCACTAACCTTGAAGAGATTTACCACTAAACACCAGATCACTTTTTTGAACTGCTCTACGCACGTTTCGCTAACTATGTTAGCATCATCAGGAGATGATTTAATCTAATTCTAAAACTAAACTATGTCCTATTTATATGAAAAACCCTACCTAACGAAGCGTGTAAAAATCATGAACCGTGAAGTTTACTAAGCCTTACATTAATAATTGAAAAAATTGTCTGAACGGGATAGGTCCTTTATCTCGGTTCATGATTTTCTTACATTTTTCTATTTGAATGCTTTCATATGCATCCAATGCCCTATATTTATTAAGATTATTAATTAGTCTTAAATTACTAATATCTATACTGTGGTCCTGTTCGATTGCATGTTGGGCAACACAAGATTTTTCTCCCATATCTAATGTGGACAATATGTTCTTTATATCTTGTCAATATGGATCTTTTTGTTTGCCCAATATACCTTCGATCACAGTCTTGACAACTAATTTCGTAGATCCCCTCCTTTTCAGTTTTACCCTGTAAAATTAAGAAAAATAAATTTCATAGTTCGGTTTATTACATCCCAATAAACGATGAGTTCACTAATCAGTGACATAAAACTAAATGAAGTTGACGTACTTCTACTGGAGGAGACGAAGAGGTGGGGATAGAATTGCTTATGATTTGGCTTTTTTATAAATAAAATGCAGTTTAAGAAAAAATGTTATATTTAAAATAATTTTAAAAAATCTGGAATACTATATTTTATATAACAGAACTTTACATAACAGAAGAATTTTTTTATAAGGAAATTATATATTTAAATATAAAATTTAATTATATATTTAAACTTTTAGTTTGCACAAAATACAAAACTACAGTAACTACAATCTAATATATTTTTTTTATTTGAATTTTGAAAGAAAACTGAAATTATATATATATAGAATATATATATATATATATATATATATATATATATATATATATATATATATATATATATATATATATATATATATATATGTTTCTAAATCATTCATCACGACGTTTCGCCAAAATCGCATTTGGCATTTTCAAGTGTTTGCTTCGACCGAAGAATCCGGACTAACCGGATGACTAATGACTTCAGATATCCCCAGAAGAAATAATCCAGGGGGTTTAAGTTCGGGGATCGAGCAGGTCATGCGTTTTGGCCCACTTCGACCAATCCAGCGATATCCGTATGTCGCTGTTAAAAAATCACGAGCAACCAAACTGAAATGTGGTGGTACACCATCGTACATAAACCACATTTCATGCCTTGTTGCCACTGGTACATCTTCCAGAAACTCAGGCAGCGTTGCTTCCAAAAAGTTGCGATATACCTCGCCAGTATATTGCCTTTGTGATAGAAATACCAGTCCAATTAGATAGTCACCTACAATTCCAACCCAAACATTCAACGAGAACTGATGTTGAAAACTATCTTCGCATACCTCATGCGGATTTTCATCTGCCCACACATGGTTATTATGAAAATTCCTTATTGCGTTTCTTGCGAAAGTGGCTTCATCGGTGAAAAGAATTTGTGTTAGGAATAGAGGGATGCGAAGTAAAGTTTGCAATATCCATTGACATAATGCAATACGTGGAGGAAAATCAACAGGTAGTAGTGCCTGAACGCGTTGAATGTGTCCTTAAGAATTTTCCAAACTGTCCAGTGACTCACATTCAAAGTATTTGCAATTTTTCGCGTAGAACTACCAGGCTCTTCCGCTATCATGTCGAGCACATTCTGTTCCAATTGTACTGTTCTTACAGTCAGTGATCCTCCTGGCCCTTCAGTTCGTTTCACTGTGTCTGTTTCACGAAGACGTCGATAAATGTTTTCGAAGATTTTTCGGTCAGGGACATTACAGGCTGGAAATCGTTCACTGTACAATCGCCTAGCTTGAAATGCATTGCCATCAGCAAGTCCATACATGAAGTGCATGTCAGTCATCTCGGCGTTTGTATACATTATGATAGAGGACTTCACTCACTATTTAAGACACGTCAAACAGCTAAACGCCACTCAATCTACGTAAACAAATACGACCGATGAAATCCACTTACTAGATAAAACAGCCATTCCAAGTGATCGAGATCGAAAAAAAAAAAGTTTGTACTTGATAAACTCATTGACGTACACCCTACTTTTATTTACATTAATGATTTCAAGAAATATCGAATATGGTTGTCGCAAATTTTGTTCGCCCTGTATCTTCGAAACAAAGGGGTTTTTCAAAAATCATCATAGAACAAAATATTCTTAGAATAGGACAAGGACTAACCTCTTGCACTTTTGCCGCATGTTTACCTAACACCCTGTATATACATACAGGGTGTCCCAATAGTGCGATATCGGTTGATATCTTGATAAAGGCTGGAGGTAGAAAAATAAATTAAAAATATGAGAATTGTACAACTAAATAAGCTGCATAATTTAAAATTCATTTTATTTATGCAGAGTGTCTCACAAAACAGTGGCGAGGTTTCCTTTTGTTTTTTCTTATCGTTATATGTTTGACCTACTCTTACTTTTGTTGGAGAGGTGTTTCCATTTCATTAAGAACTTGCCAGAGCATCTTCCACTTCGCACATTCAAAATCCTTTTAGTAGTCTATCAAACACAGGTACATTTTGACACCATACAATAATAAACTAGATAACAAAAGACCAGGAAATAATTTTGAATCTTAAATTGTAAAGATACATTATACAAAGATTTTTTTCCTAATTCGTATTGGGACAATCTACATCGTGATTTTTATTAACAATTCAATGGCGTTTAAGGAAAAGGAAACGCTAAAAAAAGGAGAGGCTGCAAGACTGCATGAAATACAAACGACATGCCCATGTTCAGAACGACGCATCTGTCAAGGTCGCTTTACATACCCAATTCGGTGTCGTGTGATATAATGTCGATTATTTCAAGCGGAAATCATTATAAAACATATTTAAATATTTATTCTTGCGTTTCTTTGTTCTTTAGTTTTATGATTAACAAGTGTTTTCATCTTCCTACTCTTTACGTCTTTCAGACTTTTTCATTATTTTGTTTTTTAAATTATCTTATACAATGATGTATTTAGACAGTGATTTATATATGGAGTTGAAAAAAAATCATGTGTCGAAAAGGCTCCAAATTAAATACACAAACAAATTTCACTGTTTTTTTTTCATGAACTCTCTGAAATTCGTTCTCCCAAACATCAAAATTTTACGCGTGTGAAGTAGATAATTCGTAGGTTTGACCATACAAGTCCCTCCAACGCTAAAAACGGGATGAAGTTTTGCGTCAACTCAATACACACATTCAGTGATAATATACATTTTCGTGGGCGTCTCCACTCATCTAGTATTTTTGAACCACTTTTATTTAAAACATAAAGCATTTTATTGCTGACTTAGCACTTATGAATTCTATATTATTATATATTATCATCATCAGTCCGTGTCGATCCACTGCAGGATGAAGGCCTCTTTAGCATGCTTCCAGCTTTTACGGGAATCTTGGGCTTTCCTCTGCCACTCTCGGGTCCTATATACTTAACGATGTCATCAGTCCATCGAGCTTTCGATAGAATATCGATCCTGGTAGGTGTACATATGTCTTGCCTATCCATTGGCTAAGCAGTGCATCTATTATGGCATGCTTTGATATGGAGTCAAATGCTTTTTTGTAGTCGATAAAAGCTAAGCACAATGGCATGGTGTATTCGTTGTGCCTTTCTACGGCCTGGTGTACGACGTGGAGGTAATCCATTGTAGTGAATCCACTTCTGAATCATGCTTGTTCTCTTGGTTGTGCATCGTTAAATTTTCTTAATATTCTTTTAGGTATTATTTTAGTGAAAACTTTGTACATTACTGATAGGAGGCTTATTGGACGGTAGTTGTTTAAATCTTCCTGTGCTCTTTTTTCTTAGGTATTATCTTAGTAAAAACTTTGTACATTACTGATAGGAGGCTTATTGGACGGTAGTTCTTTAAATCTTCCTCTGCTCTTTTTTTTATGTAAAAGGATCACTTCTGCATTTTTCCATAAGTTAGGTACTTTTTGTTTTTTGAGGCATTTTGAGTATAATTTTGCTAGAGTTTTATGTAACGTCCGACCACCAGCTTTTAGCATTTTGACAGTTACATTGTCCTTTCCTGGAGCCTTGCCGTTTTTCATCGATTTTATAGGATTTGTTACTTCCTTCACTAGGATATCTGGCATTTGTTCTTCCGTGGGCATTGTTGTCTTTGATTGGTTCTCATCTTCTGCGTTTTTTGTTTCTCAGTTTCTGTTTAGCATTGTTAATTCCTTTGTTTTCTTCCAGGGTTTTGAAGTTGAATCGGCGCGTGTCCTCTCTGATGCGTTTCCTTTATTTTGCAGAGCTCAGCGTACTCGACTGTGCCAAAAGGTCTCCCTGCATTTCATTCTTTCATTGTCCGTCGTTTCTTCATTAAATCAATGGTCGCACTGGAGATTTTTGTCTGTTTGAGACATTGTTCTTCTGGTGCTATTGAGGCAGCCGTTTGAAGCACGTTGTTGGTGATTTCTTCATATTGATACTTTAACTGATATTCCCATCTCCTCCGGATCTTGTGACAGCAGAACGGTTTGACAAGGCTATCTCAAAATCACTGTCTCCCTCCAGCATTTTCCCAGTATCTACTTTGCCCTTCCCTGACCTTACCATTCTCTGGCGCTCTCTTCGACAGTTAATTTTAACTTTTGCTCGTACCATTCGGTGGTCACTTCCAACACTAAAATTGTTAAGGACAGTACAATTGCATAATATTGTTGTTTTATCGTTGGTCGTGATGTAATCAATTTCACTTGCGAATCCAGATGGACTTTTCCATGTCCATTTTCTGCTTCTATTTTTCTTATAGAACGAATTGAAAATATAAAGTTCTTGTCCTTCCGCAAAATGAACCAATCTGTCACCTCTATTGTCTCGCTCACCAGTTCCATATGGGCCAGTTGCATTTTCGTCAGTTCTTGCTGTTCCAATTCTGGCATTAAAATCACCCATCACGATCTTGTACCTACATTTCTTCTTGTATAAAAGCTAGGCCACATCATCATAAAATTCCTCAATTTCCTCATCCCTATGGCTTATAGTTAGTGTATAAGCTTGGACGATTTGAAACCTAAACTTTTTATTGAGCAGAATGCCGCATTGGGCTAGTCGATTAGATATACTTTCAAATTTTACTACACTGCCCTTCAGCTTTCAATCGATGAGGAATCCAATTCCACCACATCGTCCATTCTCCGTACCCCGAGTGTAAAATACGTGACCAGTTGAATCCAGTTGGATTAGCTGTTCGCCCTTTCTTTACATTTCACATAGCCCAATAATGTCCCAGTTTATGTTATCAAGTTCGGTAAATAGTTCTTGCAGTCGGGCATCCGTTTACATTGTCATAATATTCAAAGTAGTAATGTCAAAAGTCCACTGGCAGCCTGATCTAACCCGGTGATTCTTAGCGCCCTCTGGCTTAAAGCAGGTCTTTCCGCTACCGTAGGTAGTTGCCCCTTGGCCTCCGGGAGATGGAAGCCGTGTTTGAGGTTGTACTTTCATATTGAAGGCATGGACCGTAATCTGCCATGCTGATCCAATGCGGGTTGGCAGATTTTGGATCATGTTAGTCTGAGGCCTCTGCCTTGACCTTTCCGTTTTATAAGTTTTTTTTGGTTTATTTAATCAGATCTTTGAAATTTTCTTTGTTTTCAGGGGCTACAAGAGAAATTGGGACGGCCTTGACCAGGATCTGTTTAAGGCACAAAGCAGTGGAAACCAGAGTGAAACATTTTACAGGGTAAGTGTACAATCAAGCATAAGTAACTTGCACAATGCATGCAATGCCGCCCATAAAGTCTTTATACGACGGTTATTCGAAATGTTCTCGGCCTAACAAAGAAAATACAACATTTTTGATATTGTATTTTTTTTCCTGCTCCTTTTCTGTTTTTCCTGCTGTTGTTGAGTGAACAGTTCTTTCATCTTATTGGACTATTGGACTCTTTTAACTTCAACACATTCTATTGCAGCTTTACCCTAATCGATAGGTTATCAACGTGTTTTTTTTTTAGTGTAATAATGGAATGTCTCATCATCCCTCTACAAGAAAAATTGGAGGAATGGCGAAAGACTGTACTCAATCTCGACAAGGAACACGCCAGAGGTATTATCCCCTCTCCAAACGCCAACTACAAAAGCACCCCACCGCCGTTTTCTCATTTTCCAGATTACAAACGAGCCAGGGCAGAGTTGAAGAAGCGATCCACCGACACTCTCCGTTTGCAGAAGAAGATGCGCAAAGGGGGCGGTCACGATGTTCAGAAAAGGTTCGAGTGTGGTCTTCAGGACGTCACTGAGCGTCGTCAACTCTTGGAGGAGACTGAGAAACACGCCGTGCGAGCTGCTCTCATAGAAGAAAGGGGCCGGTTCTGTACTTTCGTCGGCCTTTTGAAACCAGTTGTAGTAAGTACAAAAAAAATACACCAGAGATAATTTTTCCTTAAAGGGGGAACTCTGAAGATGGTTTTTTCGCAATGTTTTCGAAACGGTTTATGCTATAAACTCGTGAAATTCGGTATAATTCAATAAGTTGGAATGGAAAAACTTTTTTTGCGTTATTAATTGAATATTTTAGTCATGGGCGTCTTCTTGGTAAAAGCTGCCATAACTTGACGTTTCATAAAACTGGACCATTTACGCAATAAAGATTTTTAATGTTTAAACTGCAAAATAGCCCATTATTCCTTCGAAGAAATGGCGAATATGCATTTTATGTTTGAGAAGGCGAATGGGAACGCGTGTAAAGCTAGATATGTATGTATATATGTATATATGTATATATGTATATATGTATATATGTATATATGTATATATGTATATATGTATATATGTATATATGTATATATGTATATATGTATATATGTATATATGTATATATGTATATATATATATATATATATATATATATATATATATATATATATATATATATATATATATATATATATATATATATATATATATATATATATATATATATATATATATATATATATATATATATATATATATGTATGTATATATATATATATACATATATACCGTATGTCCCAGCCAAATGGAATAAATTCATTAATAAATTAATGGGGGCGTGTTCGAAAAAACGCTCGAACACGTCAATTGGTATTTTTAGATGCGTATTTTTTTCAACAAAAATTTGTTATACAGGGTGTTTCATGTAACAGTGGCCAATACCAACTTTCTTATTTTAAATACAACACCCTGTATATTATTTAATTTTTGGATTCTTCAGGAAATTCTATTTCATGTAAAATATCCTAGACTTACCTTCAACTGTTTCGGAAATATTAAGTTATTCTTCGAACATTATCAGCAAATAGGCAAAGATAAAAAAATCAGGTTTTCAAAGGTAGGTATTTGTTGTATGAAACGTCAAAAAAATCAACGTGCCTTTTAAATTAGTTTTCTTTGACGTGTGTGATTCATTTGATTTAAACATGGTGTATTTATCAGAGAGTCATAAAATAACTATCTTAATGATGATAGGTTATGGAGATAGGACACGAACTCAAGCCGAAGTTATTCGTCTCTTTAGGGAAAAATATCCTGACTTACCATCCATATCCCAAGGTACAGTAATTAAAGTTGAAAAACAATTTAGAGAACTGGGACACGTGAGACAAATTAAGAAGGAAGCCGTGTCGTTGACCGATAACAAAAAATTGGATGTAATGCTTGCATTCCAAGACAATCCGCATACCTCAACCCGACAAGTTGCCTTGGAAAACAATGTTGGTCGCTCTTCGGTTGCCAGAATATTGAAAGAAAATAAAATGCATCCGTATAAGCTACAGCCTACTCAAGAATTTAGTGAAGACGACTTCGACAGGAGAATGGAGTTTTGCGAACAAATGATGCACAGAATAGACAACAACCTTCTGAGAGTGTAAAACGTTTTATTTTTCTGATGAATCTACTGGATACGCACTGGATGCGGAAAATTCACACACGAAGACCTGAAAAGATTAATGTCTGGGCAGGTATTATAGAAGATAAAATAATTGGTCCAATATTTTTCGATCAAAATTTAAATGCGGTAAATTACTTAGACTTTCTCCAAAATCAGCTCATTCCAAATCTTATAAATTTGTACCCTAATAGAAGAAATCCTCAATTGCTAGCCGGCACAATTTGGTTCCAAGATGGAGCACCCCCCCCCCCCCCCCATTATCAAGTTAATGTGCGGCAGTACCTCGATAATGTGTTTCCAAATCGATGGATTGGGAGGAGAGGGCCACTAGAATGGCCACCAAAGTGCCCGGACCCCACTCCGTTGGATTTTTTTTTGATGGGGATATCTCAAAAGTGTCGTATACAAAACCAAGTCACAAGATCTGAATGATTTAAGAGGACGCATTACCGACAGCATTAGGTCAATTACGCCACAAACATTAAATAATGTCAGGAATCAGTTTTACTTGAGGTTGGGGTGTTGCCAGGACGTCCAGGGTTCACAGTTCGAGCATTTGTTACATTAAATGTTTTAAATAAAAAATTTATACAAAAACTAAATAAGCTTGAAATGTTGTATTTAAAATAAGAAAGTTGGTATTGGCCACTGTTACATGACACACCCTGTATAAAAAAATTTGTTGAAAAAAATGCGCACGTTCGAGCGTTTTTTCAATCACGCCCCCATTTATTTATTAACGAATTTATTCCATTTGGCTGGGACACACGGTATATGTATGTACATATATATATATATATATATATATATATATATATATATATATATATATATATATATATATATATATATATATATATATATATTGTTCTTGTTTTAATTAAAATTAAAATTGTTTATACAGGACGAAGAAGTGGCCATGTTAACCGAGATGAGTCACCTTCAAGAAGCTGTCCAACAACTAGAGAAGCACGCTTCCGATCCCAACACGCTGCCGCCGGCTTCCGAACAGGTCATCGCCGATCTGAAGTCTTCAGACAGCGGCTGGTCCTTCCAGACGCCACCATCGTCACCGTCCAGTCTTGGTTCACGCAAGTCGTCCATGTGTTCCATCAGTTCATTGAACAGTTCGTCGTCGGGCAGTTCGAAGAGCCACCACTCGCCCAGTCATCCGCACTGGCATCGCAGCCTGTCTCAGGTACTGTTTCCTCGACAATCTAGTTTGTCAGTTCTTCTTACTGGAACCTTTGTTTCACACTAAACTCGAAGAGCTTTATCACCAAACACCGAATCACTTTTATAAACTTCTCGATCGGGAGATGATTCAATCTAATCTTTTTATATAAGCACTGCTATTAAATGATATTTCATCACCATATGAGTGTCGTCTGAAAAGTTCTCGCCTTTTCAAAGAAAACAGCACATTTTTGAGATTTTTTATATTCAAAATACATCCCGCACCAATACACAGCTGGGCACGGCCGACCAATGCTAACATAAATGTATTTATGTTGTTTTTCGGAATATCCTCAATTACCCTCGTCCTGGTTTCTTGGACTTGTGTAACACTGTCATAAAACGTTCCCTTCGTGGCCAGCTTGAGTTACAGGAACAGGAAATACTCACACGGAGATAAATCAGGCTTATACGGAGGATGTGGAAGCACGTAGACTGTTTTTTGCAAAAAATTCACGAACAGTGGCGGTCCTGGAGTACAAACTTTCCGTTTGTTTAAACCGTTTATCAAGATTTCGTGGGTTTTGTTTTTGGTCGTATTTAATTCCTCCACTATTCATCTCAGATTAAGTACTCTTCTATAAACTTAACACTTCGAATTAAGTAATCTCCTAAAAGTTTAAGTTTATAGGAGATTAAGTAATCTATAAATGTAACCTTTGAAAAAAGGAATCTAAAAGGTCGAATTTAGAAGAGATTAAGTAATCTCACGTAAACTTAACCTTCGAAGTCGAACCTCCCCCACTGTTATCCAACGAATCATTCGGCGGTGGGGTTATTGGGTTAGATCTATATTAGGGTCACCCATCCAGACATACGTTGCTTAACTTCAGTTATCGAGAACTGATGTTCGACGGGGTGCGGCTAGTCCTTGGAGCTTCTAGCGAATTATATTCGACAAATATTATTGTCATTTAGTCGTACTTGGGCCATCTTTGCGTCAAGGCGAGAACTTTACGAACGACCCTTGCAAGAGTTCTTATATCACAGACCTGTAATATAAAAGCTCTGCTTCACTCCAACATTTTATTCCACCCTTCCTGTTTGTTTTTTTTTGTTTAGTTTTATTCATTTTAGTTTTATGATTTTTTATTTATTTTTTTTTTCTTTTTTTTTTTTTGGTTTCTTTTTCGTTGTTCGATCCTTGCCGCGCACAGCCTATCGGTCGTAACGGGACCAAGCGCGTGATGTCAGTATCTAGTCAAGATTCAGGGTTTACCTCGCAAGATACTCTGTATCCTAGGCCACCGTCAGTTTTGAGTGTGGCTCAGGTAAGGAAAAGTTCAAGTTGTAAGTTAAAAATATATAAAAAAAATATATATATATATATATATATATATATATATATATATATATATATATATATATATATATATATATATATATATATATACAGTAGGGCCTCGTTAATCCGGAGAGGCAAAAACAAAACCCTTTCCTGATTATCGAGGGGTCCGGATTATAGTATGCCATATTTAATGTTTAACCTTACTTTCTTTAATCAATTTTTAAATTAAAGCATAAAGACAAAATGTACATGTTCAAAATTACAACCATGTAAGAAAAACAGTAAGTTAAAATAAAACATTAATTAATTCTTCTTGAAAAAGTCTGTAATACTCTTCTGTTTATAATTTTCACGCTTCACTTCAAAAGCCCGGTCTCTAAGTCGACGGAGAAACATAACTTCGTGGCTATCAAATTCGTTATCTTCAGCCCATTTTAAAGCAGTATTTAAAGCTCCTACTGCCTCTGATTTACCAACTTTTTCGGGGCGAGAACTTCAACGCTATTGTCCTCATCTTGCTCATCGTCCTCACATTGCGCTCGCACAATCTCTTCATCAGTTAACACTTCATACGTGGCGATGCCATGATGTTAGCGAGCGCGCTAAATTGACACTGTAGACGGAAGGCGATAAACAAAAGACTGACGACGGATTGGCTCTTGGCAGCCAGCACCTACACCCGCCTCCCCCGTGAACCCCATTGCCGGCCGGATTACAGCGATCACCGAACAAGCGGGAGTCCGGATTAACGAGGCCCTACTGTATATATATATATATATATATATATATATATATATATATATATATATATATATATATATATATATATATATATATATATATATATATATATATATATGTATCATCATTCTTTCCTCTGCCTTTCCTTGGCTTTCCTCTGCCACTCGGGTCCAATATACTTAACGATGTCATCAGTCCATCGTGCTTTCGGTCTTCTTCGCGGACGTTTGCGATCAAGCGGTATCCACTCCAGGATTGCCTTGGTCCATCTGTCGTCCCATCGCCTCGCTATATGGCCTGCCCATCTCCATTTCAACTGTTTTACTCTTCCAATGATGTCACAGACTTTTGTTTGTTCCCTGATCCATGCGCAGGACTTTCTGTCTCGTCTTGTAATGCCAAGCATACATCTTTCCATTCCCCTCTGTGCCACCCGAAGTTTTTGAATTGATTGCGATGTGAGTGTCCAGGTTTCACTTCCGTATGTCATAACGGGTAGAACGCACTGATCGAATACTTTTCTTTTCAGGCAAAGTGGGAGTCTGCTCTTAAACACTATGTTGAGCCTACCAAATGCCTGCCAGCCACATTTAACACACCGTTCCACCTCCCTGGCGGTATTCCCCTCCATGGAAATCCTCTGCCCAAGATATACAAAGCTGTCCACAATCTCTAAATCCCTTCCTAAAACTGAAATTCTTCTGTCCTGAGCGAAGTTATTGAACATAACCTGACTCTTTTTCAGGTTTATTTTCAAGCCAAATGGTTCGCCAGCCCTTTGCAGTTCTTGTATGCGTCTTTGCAGCTCCTCTGGGTCTTGTGAAATGAGAATAATATCATCTGCAAATCTAAGATGGTTTAAGTTTGCACCATTGATCTTTACCCCATCCTGTTCCCAATCCAGTTTACGGAATATTTCTTCAAGGCCAGCCGAGAAAAGAATAGGCGATATTGCGTCACCCTGCCGTACACCTCGTTCTATATTAATTCCCACTTCAAGATCATCAAGGTGAATTGTGGCTGTAGCTCCATCATATATCGATTCTAATAGGTTTACATAGGCTCTCTCTACACCTTGGCTAAGCAGTGCATCCATTATCGCATGCTTTGAGATGGAATCAAATGCTTTTTCGTAGTCGATAAAAGCCAAGCACAGTGGCATGGTGTATTCGTTGTGCCTTTCTATGACCTGCTGTACAACCTGGATGTGATCCATTGTACTGAATCCACTTCTGAATCCTGCTTGTTCTCTTGGTTGTGCGTCATTCAGTTTTTTTAATATTCTTTTAGAAATTATCTTAGTGAAAACTTTGTACATCACTGATAGGAGGCTTATTGGACGGTAGTTCTTTAAATCTTCCTGTGCTCCTTTTTTATGTAAAAGGATCACTTCTGCATTTTTCCATAAGTCCGGTACTTTTTGTTCTTTGAGGCATTTTGAGTATAATTTTGCCAGTGTTTTATGTAACGTCCGACCACCAGCTTTTAGCATTTCGACAGTTACACTATCCTTTCCTGGAGCCTTGCCGTTCTTCATCAATTCTATAGCATTTGTTACTTCCTCCACTAGGATATCTGGTATTATATATTGTTCTTCCGTAGGTATTGCTGTCCCTGACTGACTCTGCTCTTCATATAACTGGGAATAAAACCTTCTGACAATCTCTAACATTTCGGTACGCGCCCTGCACACTGTGCCATCCTCACGCTTTAAAGCATATATTTGCGTTCTTTTGTTTCTCAGCTTCTGTTTAGCTTTGTTAATTCCTTTGTTTTCTTCCAGGGTTTTTTGCACTAGCTGCATATTGAATCGGCGCGTGTCCTCTCTGATACGTTTTCTTATAGTTTTGCAGAGCTCAGTGTACTCGACCCTGCCAAAAGGACTACCTGCATTTCTCATTGCTCGCCGTTTCTTCATTAAATCAATGGTCTCACTGGAGATTTTTGTTTGTTTGAGACATTTTTCCTCTGGTGCTATTGAAGCAGCCGTTTGAAGTACATTGTTGGCGGTTTCTTCATATTGAACTGATATTTCCACCTCCTCTGGATCTTGTAACGCAGCAAACCGGTTTGACAAAGCAATCTCAAAATCGCTTCCTCTCTCCAGCAGTTTTCCAGAATCCACCTTGCCCTTCTTTGATCTTACCATTTTTTCGCGCTCTTTTCGACAGTCAATCCGAACCCTTGCTCGTACAATTCGGTGTTCACTTCCAACATTAAAATTGTTAAGGACAGTACAATTGGTAAATATTGTTTTATCGTTGGTCATGATGTAGTCAATTTCGCTTGTGAGCCCAGATGGATTTTTCCATGTCCATTTTCTGCTGATATTTTTCTTATAGAAATATATATAATATATATATATATATATATATATATATATATATATATATATATATATATATATATGTATATATATATATATATATATATATATATATATATATATATATATATATATATATATATATATATATATATATATATATATAATATATATAATATATATATATATATATATATATATATATATATATATATATATATATATATATATATATATATTTATATATATATATATATATATATATATATATATATATATATATACATATATATACATATATATATATATATATATATATATATATATATATATATATATATATAAACATATACACATATATGTATATAGTTTTTGTCATATGACTGTCAGAACTTTGAATTAGCGATATAAATTGAGAAAAAAATGACGGCTTAATATCGGATGTAGGCTGCAATTAAATGCAGCTCACGCCATCGTGTGGTTCGTAACGGTAATACTATCTGAACCCGTTTTTACGTGGAGCACGGATCAAATGTCCTTTTTTTTTAATATCACATGTTACTAAATCAGAAAAATAATTGGGACTTTCATGAACTGCATTCTTTTAATTAATAATAAAAATCATCCGTTTGGTGTATTCAATAAGGCAACGTAAAGTCTTAACTAGATTATTTGTGCATAACAAGTCCATATTTGAAATACTTAGAACAATGGGTGCAAATACTTTTCTGTTGTCCTTCTCAAAATCAATCGTACGTCATGTTATAATATAAATGTTACGGCATTATGTCAAAAAAGTACCGGGAATTGATCGATTAAATACAAAATGTTTATTATTTGTTCAAATTTATTGTATCGCCGTCAAAGGACGCCCCTTCCGAAATAATAAACATGCCAACGAATAATTCAATTATCAAAACATTTTTTAGACGCATTTTCCGAAATCGACTTCAGTTTTCGCCGCGAATTCCCTTTGTCTTCTATCGAGTGAAAACGGATGCCTCAAAGTAATAATTTGAGTTTTGGAAAGAGAAAAAAGTTGGCCGGAGCCATATAGGGTTAATACGGTGTTTGCTCAATTTTTGGCCAGAAATTCGTTCACAATGATAGTCTTGTGAGATGGTGAGAGTTTTCTTTCCACAAATCTGGCCTTTTCGACGAATTTACGCTCTCAAACGCCGCATAACGCTCAGGTAATATTCTTTATTTACCGTCGGGCCTTTGACAAGAATTCCGAGTGCACAACACCTCGATAATCAAGGAAAACAGTCAACATCACCTTAATTTCGATTTGGCGTGGTGTTTTCGGTTTCGGCTCAGTTAAAACACGCCATTCCGAAGCTTGTTGACTGGTTTGCATGTCAAACTCGTATACCCATGTCTCATCACCAGTTACAATGCGTTTTATGAATGTGAGGTCGCAATTGACTCGTTCTAGCATGTCTTCAACCACCTTTACGCGATTAAGTTTCTGAAGAAAATTCAAGTCTTTCGGCATTTGTCGAGCGGCAACGCGTTTCATGCCCAAACAATCGCTTTAAATGGTACAAATTGATTCGTGAGACACAGAAATATCAGCGGCTATCTCTCTCAAACTTAAATGGCGATTTTCAGTCACCATTTCCTTCACTTTAGCGATGTTAACTTCAGTTGAAGACGTTGATGACCAACCGGAGCGAGACAAATCTTGCACCGCATCTCGACCGCATTTGCATGCACTGTACCACTCATATGCACGTGTATTTGATAACATCGATTCACCGTAAGCCGTCTGTAGCATTTTCAGCGACTCGGAACACGAAATTCCATTTGCAATGCAAAATTTAAGACAAATTCTTTGTTTGATATTTTGATCCATTGTGAAAATCGCAAAACAGACTTTAGACGAACTGACAAAATCGAGCACTGTAAACAAACTAAATGACAGACAGAGGTTCAAACTCCGTGTCAGTATAGAGGACAGTTGTGCTAACGTAGCGATAAAAATAATTTTGATAATCCCGTTAAGTGGGCTTTTCGAATGATCAATTCCCAGTACTTTTTTTGACAAAAAAATGTGTTAAAAAGGAATTTCAACTTCCACGCATTAGACAACTAACCAGACTTAAATTCATTAGATCATTTTGGATGTAGTGAAAATGAATAATATCTTAAATCGTCATAAAAAAATATATTTATCCTACCAACCACGTAAATAAATCACATCACCGACATGTTTTATCTTTTAACTTAGGTTTCCAATATGTCCGAGCACAGTAATAACAGCAGCAGTTCCAGCACTCCATGCACCCCTTTTCCGGCTTCTACCGCGCCCACTACTACATCCACCTGGCCTAATCTCCAGGACTCCATTCAGTTCGAACGCGCCGCCTCCGCCATCATCAACGATCGTCCACATACCATATCATCTGGTAAAAATAACCTTCAACGCCATGTGGCCCCAATTGTAACGAGCTGTTTGTCTTCCAGCATACGAAAAAGGACATTCTAGACCTCCACTGACCGTTTACACATTCCAAGTACCTGAGCAGAGCCTGTCACAGCCAGCCAGTCCGGTAACCACGGTCACGCCCACTACAGAATCGAAAACAAACACTATTCCGCCGAAAAGTCCGTCTTTGTCTACTAAAAGTGTGTCTAAACCACCTCTTCCGACTGTAAGATGCTTAAAACCGAATAAAAATGAAAGAATATACTAAAACACTATTTCATCAGCGATGTTCGTCTTTGGAGCGTCCAACAGCACCACCTGGTGGTGTCCCAGCCAAAACCATAGGCGGTATGCAAGCAGTGCGTGTACTGCCCCCTGGAGCAACGGAACAACTTGCTGCTGCTGCCTTGAGAAAAACTCCGCCCAGCGCGCTGCCCGCCCATTTGAGTGGAACGAAAACAACCGCACAACAACAGGTGGGTGGAGCCTGAGAACATTAAGAACCACTCCTTTATTCTGATTGGTTTCTTGTTTCAGCCCACTTATGTTAACATGCACGAATTAGCAAGTATGGCAGCCGACAAAGCCCAACAAAATCAAACGTTTCCGCCTCCTCCAGCAGAATTCGTCAGTCCTCCAGAAAAGGTTGTAATTATCGCATTGGTGTTCCTGTTTGAACTAACAAATATTAATTTCTACAGCCCGAAGGTACAGAGAAGGAAAGTAGCACTAGTGAAAGTTCCTTAGAGTCTTCCAGTGGCTATGGCAGTCAGACTACCTTCAACGTAGAAGAACACACCCAGCATCCTGACGGTACGATCTGTTTGTCTTGTAATTTAACATATTTTGACTGCATGATAGTTTTCTTGCATTTTTGCCGTGTGTTAAGACGAAAGTTTTCCTTACTCCATCTTCAAAGCGTTCTGACAACACTCAACTTTTTTTTTAATATAAATTATTGAAAAAAAAATTAAATTCTGAAAAAAGTTAAGTATATCCCCCAAAGCAATGTACAGTTTGCATTTAGTTAACTTCATGTGATCATTAACAAAAAAAGGTTTAAAAAATTGCACAGTATACAACGTCAAAGAATAAAAGACTCCCCAAAAACACCAGATTCCCTCCAATTTTATTTTCCTTTCTCAACCTGTCCTGGGACTTCATAGACTTGGTCACAGTTTTGTGCCTTTGAGATGAGCTTTCATTAATTTTGGGGAAACGGAAGAAATCAAGGGGATGTGGAGGAGGAGCATTCCAAAACCATCCAGGCAGAATCTGTTGATGCCAGTAAAAACAACACTTGTACTCCAGAATCCATGATCATGATTCGTCCTCCGAAGTCGTTCGATCTATTAATTAACTTTCAAATGAAACCATTTCTGGCCGTCTCCTTTCTCAGTTTTTCTATTTGAACCTTTGGAGTAACACGCTAAACTCGAAGAGATTTACCACTGTCATCCCCTGATGATGCTCACAAAAGCGCCGAGAAATTAAAAAAGAGTGATTTGACGTTAGTGGTAAATCTCTGCGAGTTAACTTTTTTTCTTTTGTTCGGTTCTTTCGAGATTGTCCAGTTCTCGTTCAGTATAGTAAACACTGTCGCTATTTCTTAATGTTAAAGGAAATCCTGAGACTTATTTCGTTTTTCAACGTGCTCATAATCGTTCTTGGACGTCACCGGTTTTATTGACGCAACTTGTTCATAAATTGCTATTAACATCAATTTTTTAATGGCGTAGCATTATCCCAAATTGTAGTACATGTTTTCTTGCGAAAAACACGACTAAAAACAGGTTTTAGAGGCAACTGACTCCCTAGACTCAGTCCGTTCCCTAACCCTTTCCGTTTACTTTAACAAACAAGAAAGCATATTAATTTCTATCGCTAGAATAACACATTTTTTGCATGGAGTGTTCTTTTACCAGCTTGTTGTGTGTTTTATTATTAGATGTATCAAACTCGAATACAGCAAGCAAATATTGCACTCTCCCACGGTCTAGTGAGGGAGCAGACATCCAGAAACGCAGACCTTTATCCATGACAGGTACAGCATTTGCTTCAGTATTATTTGTATGTTTGTTTCGTAACAGGGCAGAGATCAATTTGTTTTCTTCGCATATTTAGCCATGAGCACGCTGGGGACGTTAAGGAATAACCTGCTACGCAGAGGTAGCATGCAAACAAATAAACCTCCGCCTCCGATACGAAGAACTTCCTCGATTACAAACACAGTAGGTTCCATGGGGAGTCTAGAGAATCTTCCTCCTCCACCTGCTTTTCTTTTGGAACCTACACCTGGACATGGACAACAGCAGCAACAGTCCCCTCTGCAACCACCACCACAATCTTCTAATCCTCCTATAAACACTGGTATGTATCATTTTCTATAAATGTTTAGTCACACACGCATATTTTTATTTTGTTTCTTACCATTTATGTTGCTCTATACTGTTAATTTTAACAATGGCTCATTAGCAAAGAGTTTCTACTCTTGATTGTTCAATTCAATTACTCAAATTTCTCAAAACTCAATTATTTCAAAACTTTTTTGAGCTAATTCATCTATGAAACCGATGAAAAATGATCTAAAAAATATATTTAAAAAAATACTAATTATGTTTCATTCTGTATTGATAAAGTTTATTTTTTCTAGAAGTCAGTTACATAAACCTGTGTAACAGTGACAGATAACGAATGCACCGATTTTATATATCGAGTCAAAATGTCTTAATTTCAGGTGTAAACGTTGCGGAAACGGTAAAAGCCTTAACTGAATTGCGACACACTCCCGCCAGTCCCAATTCGATCAGGCGCATGGCGGGAATGTCAGGCTCCGCCCAGAACATCTTCCAAACGCAAACCACTCCCAACGAACGTCCTATGAGCTATCAAGGGGGTGGAGCCAACGTCGGAGCAGTGTTAAGCACTTTTCAAAGCCAAACAAAGGTAGGCTATATATATATATATATATATATATATATATATATATATATATATATATATATATATATATATATATATATATATATATATATATACACACACCCACATGTTATGTTAATTGGCTCTCTATATTGTAGGTGTCGTATTTGTCCCAATCAGGGGGCGTGGTGTACGCCCAACCTTCCCAAATTGTTGGAGGAAGTCCGAATGCCGTTAGAAAGATCACCAGTTTTAGATCACAAAGTGCAGATAGACAGACTGAAGGTAATTGTTAAATATAAGAACTTAAATATAAGAACTAAATATAAGCAACCAGAAATAATTATGGGCAATAATTTAACATTTAAAGTTCTGGTATAATATTTTGTACGCCTGTGTCATGTCATAAAAACGTGTAGAAAAATTATATTATCGTGTAGGAACGTTGGCTCTTATTTAAAAAAAAATCACTGACATCAATAGAATTGGCAACAATACCAAGACTCCATTTGTTAAACCTCATTCTTACTGTCAAACATAGACAGTAGGGTTTTGAATTGGGGTTAGGTTTCGAATTTAGATCCAAGGGTATATTGATTATTTCGTATGTGAGAACAATTTGCCACCTGGATGGTATTGTGAACGCAACTGTTGTAGCTCGTATTGTAACCACTTTCCTGCAGTAACATTTAACACTGAAAATTATTCGTGTTGAGGATTCATCGACTTAGATGGGGGACACGTAGCGAGAATACTAGAAAATAGAATACCGAAGAGAATCATGTAGGAACGAACAGTGAATAACAAAAAGAGCGGTAGACCAGAGACGCTGGGCAGGACAAAAGAACTACTGTATAACAAAGACATTGGCAGAACAAAATAATTACTGCACAATAAAGACGCTGTGGCGGGACAAAAGGACTACTGCACATCAAATGCACTGTGGCAGGGCAAAAGAACTACTGTACATCAAAGCCTGGCAAGAGGCTGCTGAAGATCGATACGGATGGATGGAGGCGAGCATTGAAGGACGTCAAGACTGTAGTACGACAGGATGAAGAACGAGCCTAAGAAAAAGATGCATAAGACCACAAGGCCACCCTAAGTTGGATTTTCACCGAATTGTTCTTGTACGTCCAGCTTTTTCTCCAAATTTTTGTACCAGATATAAACTAATGCAATTAGTTTAAATTTACTTTTCTAATATTAGATTTTGATTTAGGTCGCGCAAAAGTGGGATCAAACTTCATAGCCTCGCTGAACGCCAAGCTGGCTCCAAACCTGAGTCCCAGATCGTCAAGACGTTGCCCCGACGATCAAGGAAATATCACACCCGTCAACAAAAACCAACAGCTACCGCAGCGAGGACCCGGACAGAGTTTTCTCGACTCCTTGAACGCCAAATTGGCTCAGCAACATCTAGGTGGTGGTACTGGACCGGCCGGTGGTCTCAAAGCCAGTAAAATTAGACAGCTGATCAACAGCAAAGCACAGGTAATAAAACCAATTTTTGGTCGGTCATAGAATGACTTTAATCTTATGAAAAATTCTCAGTCACTGTATAAATCTTTCTGGTACAAATTTTTCGGATTCCTCCTCATAGCCACAGACGACGACGACTGTCGTATGTGTGAAATCGTGTAAAAACACTTTTCTTTCATCAACAGTTAAAATTTTAGAGATAGTCGGAGATCACACGGTGTCATATCCGACGAATATGGAAGACCACCAAGATACTTTTTAAATCAAAAATTGTTTATTTTATTAAGACGTGTTTTATTTGTAAGGCTATAAAACTCGTTATTGTTAGAATGAACGCTGAGAATTTTTCATAAAACTCTTGACAAGTCAAACTTGCAAAAATAATAATAAACTTAGAATCCAAGTAGATTATTTCGGTCTCTGTCTTCCAGAACTTTCTCCCAGACGATTTCTATTAAATATGGTGAGCAAGGCGTGTTGTGAACGTTTTTCAGCTTCATCTCCTGTCTAACTCACTCACATTATTGACTTTTGTTTACTAAACTCCTCCCATTTAACATCACCACGCCCCCTAGACTAACCCGAAAGGTCTCATCTATTGTTTCTGTTTTTCTTCCATTTCAGCCTGATCCGAAGGTATGCCACGAATCGCTCATGGATCAGATCAAGCGTGGTGCCACGCTGAAGAGAGCCAAGATCATAAACGATCGCTCGGCACCGAAGATTTACTGAAAGGTACATCGTGAACGTCTTGGTGCTGGTTTGAGTTCGATCGTTTACACATAATGTAAATGCTCAAACTCAAGCGGCGGAAGTTATTTTCGTAAACCGATCATGTATGGCATGTGCAGATCAATTTTTCAAGAAGCAATTGTTATATTTTAGGCGGATATAAGAGGTCGTAACTATAAAACTTGAACTATC
The DNA here is from genome assembly GCA_031761425.1 of Cosmopolites sordidus. Classification (NCBI taxonomy): domain Eukaryota; kingdom Metazoa; phylum Arthropoda; class Insecta; order Coleoptera; family Curculionidae; genus Cosmopolites; species Cosmopolites sordidus. The sequence goes on from JARFXV010000308.1 coordinate 1,816,050, forward strand.
GTAAAAAACGTCCTAATATCAGTAGTTTAAATGTACCAAGTCCGAACCTTTCTTTAGTTACGCGAAAAGATAATATTTTAACAATATTTAGAGAGAGAAAAGTGTATTATTGTTATATACTGCCCATACGAACACATTTTTTACATAAGCTCAATTTTCCTTATTTGAGACTGAACAAAAAGCTTGGGAAATTGAAAACAGATGCGACAATACCCATTAATTGCCCATAAACACCAAACTTTTCGATGCACGTTTCGCTAACCAAGCATCATCAGGAGATTATTCATTCTTCACTACTTAATTCATATTTTATAGTCTTAAAATGAACTATTGAAATTTGAAATAAAAAAAAATTGTTTTGTATGATAAACAAGTATCAGAATCTTGGAACTAACAACAAAGTATTCTAAGAATGTAATGTCCAATAGTATTGCGGAACAAGTTTTCTAATTAATTTTAAGTTTTGAATTAATACTTAATTAAAAATTAATAAGATAATAATAATCATGTTGGCATCATCTCCTGACAACATAGAACATGGTTAGCGAAACGTGCGTCGAGAAATTTAAAAAAACGATTTGGTGTTAAGTGATGTATCTCTTCGAGTTTAATAATGCCCTTTAAGCTCAATAGTTCAGATGTACTGACAGATGATTGTTATGCAACATAATAAACGCATAGTCCAAGTATTTGTAGGGCAGCGAACGATACTAGTATTATGTCATTGACTGAAGAGTATTTTTGACTTCCTTAGAAGTTTTTTTTTGTTTTAAGAAGCCTGATATCGAGAAAGAAAAAGTATTAAACTTTTCCTTCCTGTTTTTTTTCTTCTTTTGTACAGGTTCGTACTTTAGAAATGTATTTTTTAAATAGTTCTTGTACATAGATAACAGATGTCTAATATATAGAAAGGAAGAAAAACAGCGTGGACTTTTGTGTTTTTCTCTAACTCCACTGTAAGTATAAATGGCACTTATTAGATTTTTAGTTTTGTTTCCCAGTTTTTTTTTATTTATATTATGTTGTAAGTTATTTTAAATATTGTTTTTTTTTATTCTAATGCATGTATTATTGTAGATTTTTTATATGATAATTTCAAAGAGAAATTTGTCTGTTTACAAGGGTGTTTCGAAGAAAACCCCTCTTAAATACTTAAAATACAGTTTTAAAAAAGTCATTTTCCCTTCCAATCGGTTTTTTCCTCGAGACGTCCTTGTAGTACAGGGCATTTATTTTTTATTTCGTTGTTACTCTCTATTCGATATGTTCCACGGTTAAAATTTAGGAAATAGTACGTGTAATATACGTAATATGTAACATCGCATTATTAATGATTGTACTGAATCTTAGAACAAACTTTTACCAAAACATTCCAGATTTTTTCCCCCAACATAATTATACACAATCAATCAAAACCGAAAATATTTTGACTGATTTATAAGTACAATTACAACAAAAACACCAGATTCTTCCATTTAAAGCGATGCTCCAGGAAAAAATCTAGATTGTACCCGGAACACATTTTATATAAATATTTCGTATCACGTTATGGACTCACATCCGTGTTATTTACGAATAATCAAGTAATAAAAAGTAATATTAATGATTGTACGTTTAAAGCGGGTTGCTTTTCTTTGTGTTGTGCATGATAAAAAAAATAAAACTTATTAATGGAATATTGCTTTTTTTTTGGGTCACTGTATAAGTAATTTCTTCTTAATACAACTATGGCATTAATACAGTTTGGTGTCATATAACCACAAATAAGTAAATTATCTAGATCTAATAAAATTACGATATGGAATGACTTGACATCTTCCATTTAAAGCGTTGCTTCAGAAAAGAATCTAAATTGTAAATTCCATAGAAAAAAAAACACTTTCAACTTTTCATGAATTTTCCGGGCCACTTTTCCAATTTTTCTTTCCCTAATAACTTTATTCGGACTATCACCAACATTAAAAAAAAATAGACAAATCGATCCAGCCGTTTTCAAGTGATGCGCTTACCAACGAACAGCATTTAATTTTTATTTATTGTTTATAGATTACGTTATGTACTCACATCCCGAAATTTACGAATAACCAAGTAATAAAAACTTATTAATGGAGAATGGTTTTTTGCTCACCCTATACATCATTTCTTCTTATGCAACTGTGGCATTAATACAAACTATGGTAAATGTCATATTTAACTTGAAATAAGTTAGTATAAGTTTGAGCCTAATAAAATTACGAATATAGGGAATGACAATAATAAATACATGTAAATTATGTACAGAAGCTAGTAAAATAAAACTTCCTCTAAGAAATATCTTACAGGCTCTGTGCAACTATAAAGTTAATACAGAGTATGGTAAAAATAGAAAAAATTAAATGACATAACCTCAAAAGAAAAAAGAGAACTATATTCAATGACGATTTTAAAAGCTGTAAGAATATGGAGAAAGGCAAACATAAGTACCTGTCAGTTTTGTACGAAGGCAAGTGCAAAACCTACAGAAAATGTTCAGAAAAAACCCACCAAGAAACATCTAAATGATCTAAATGAATATTTTAAATCTCACCCTCACTTGGAAGCTTACAGAAAAGACATCCCCCAGGCTGTAATAAATTTCAAACGAAAAAGACCTGAACAGCTGTATCTAATATGCCCAGAAGTAGCAAAAGTGGCGGCAAAATATATTCTTGATGGGGTCAAGAACAACCAATGTCAAATGATAGCAGAGATCAATCCTGGTATGGGTTTAATAACAAAAGAACTACTGGCGGGTGGTGTGGATAAAGTTCACCTGTTTGAGCCAAATGAATTATTTCATCCAGTTATTAAGGTTAAAAATATTCAAGTGTTTAAAGGTGGAATATTTAAAATATATAGATTTTAGAATGTGCTCGAGGATAAAACCCATCATGTATGTATCACAGAGAAAAATCTTTTAAGTTTAGCAAAACTGGCTTTTTGTGATCAAAAAGATGGTGGTGCTAGAGTGGAAGCTCTACTCCAAGATGTTCCTCACAAAAAATGGACTGATGGTTAGTTTAGAATGTTCCACCATAATAGTGAGTTCCAAATTGTATTGTTTTAGATCCTGCCATGAGTGTTATAGGACCAATGATGAACCTTAATTTTCTTAAACATCTTACTGCAACTATAATTTTACAAAAATCTATATGGAACAAAGGTAGAATTGACTTGTATACTTTTATAAGTCCCTCAAACTGGGAAGTAATATATTTTTTTTTAATTTAAACACTTTTAAGTTTATAAGTAATTATTTCTTCAGGTTTTAATAGAATCAAATAAAATGTCAATCTACCATCGATCCTGGATGATCTTATTCAGTATTCTTTTTAATGTTGAACTGATAGAAAAATTTGATAGGAAACTGTTTATTCCATGGACAACACAGAGAAAAAATAAACTAAGATATCCATACAATCTTGAAACAGACAAACTCTATTTCATCAAGATTACTATGAAGAAAGTATTCCCAGTTAGCAATGAAGATATGGTACCATTTTTTGTATTTGTAAAATCTTTTATCCGTTTTACAAACAAGGAGATAATACCCACAATTGAGTGAGTAAAATATTTTCGAGTTTTGCTTTTCTCTACAGAGATTTTTCAGAAAATGGGTGCCAGGCTGTGGGAAACACCTCATAGCCCCGAAACAAAAACACTTGGACTATTATGAAGATTTAAACATTTTTACAAAATTCAAAGAACTGTCCCCAATTCAAACTCTGGCAATATTTAAGTAAGTTTTAATTATCTTCCCCACTAAAAAAATCCCTATATGTAAATTTTCAGAGAAATGATTTCACATCCCAATTACCACAGCAGTCCATTTATGGAAATGATTGAGGCCGAATTTACATCAGAATCAGCAATTCCAATGCTTATAGATGTTCATACAGCAACACAAAACTTACTTAAAGAATTAAAGTTTCAATAACAAAAAAGTAAATTTTATTTCACTAACCATACAAAATAATACCCCTTCATACTTTGATTGTTGTTTCATCAAAATATTTGTTGTATTTTTTCCATTGGTACCTTCTCTTTGGATCTTTCTTACTCCAAGCTGGAGCCAGATTAGGCATTAACCCTAAAAAGTCACAGTATACTTATACCTTTACCAAACCATATATAGAAAATATATTCTACCTGCTTTTTGTGCCATTGTAACCAGAGTAGACATGCGCTTTTGTTGTTTACCACACAGTCCTGTAATTCTTTTAGGTAACATACAACCATCAGATCGGACAAACTGACTCAAGATCAAAACATCTGTATGTTTTATTTCAAGACCTGAAGCACAAACTGGACATTGATCAGGGTGTTTGTTCTGTAACATATAAGGTTCCCTTAATGAAGCTACTTGTTCTCCATAAATAGTTAGTTGCTTTCCATCTTGAACTTCCCGAACTGTAAAAATAAATTGTAGATGGCTAACAAAAAATTAAGGATACTACTTGCTCTCTTTGACATTCAAAGCAGGATACAAAGATATCTGTTTTGCCTCAATATTCGAAAAAGACTTTCCAATAAAATTTTGTAATATTCTACGGGAAACATTCATATTTTTAATATTATTTATATAACATGAATGTAAGTTCTAATGCTAATAGGTTAGAAACTTCCAATTTCTTCTTTCTCAATAAAAGGCATAACACCTAAATTGTTAATAATTAAAACTTTACAAAAAATAGGAATATTACTTTGCTTTATTGACATTTAAAACAGGATTCAAAAATCTATTTTCTTTTAATATTCAAAACACTTTTCAATAATTTTATAATATTCTCTACAAAACACATCTTTAATAATTATAACGAATATCTTCTTGAATATAATAGGCTAGTAGCTACAGCTTTATTCTTTACTATAGATGGTATGCTCTATTCAAAGTAGTTCTATTGAATTATCCTAGTAGATTAAACAATTGACAACTAGAATTTAGGTTATGTTTGTTTGTTTGTAATGTTGGTTAATATTTAATAATTAAATAAAATCTAATTAAATCAAAATGGATGAAGAGGGCGTTCACCGACTTGAAGGTACCACAGGAACCGAAAAAGGAGGTTTAATTGTTAAGAAAAAGAAGGAGCCCACTTTTAAAATACCTCAACCATCATTACTGGGTTTAGATCGACTAGCCGCTAAAAAACGCAAAGAAAAAGAGGAAGCTGCAAGAAAAATGTCCTTTTCCATAGAGGATGAAGATAATAGTGATTCTGGAACTGTTGGTAAAGACAAAGAGGCGAAAACCAAGGAGGATCGTAAATTTAGAGTCCCAACTGAAGAAACTCCTACATATACTGGAGGAGTTACTAGAGAAGCTAAAGAAAGGCTGTTAGAAAGGGAAAAAGACCGATACAAGGAAAAGGGTGTTTATGCCTCCACAAAACATAGAGATAGAGACCGAAATAAACATGATACAGGTCAGGACTATAACAAGTATGATAAAAAATATGATAGACACACAAGCAGGAAAAGAGACAGGCGAAGTGAAAGACAAGGAGACTCATCTAGAAGAGAAAGAACTCCAAAATTTAGAGATGAACCCCGAACTCCCAACATAAAGGTAAAAGATGGTGTATCAAAAACATCCTGGGATGATGATGATGAAACTGTACCTTTGAAAAAGTCCTCATGGGACTTCCCCACTCCAAACATCTACAAGAAGGATGATGGATCTTGGTCTGAAAGGAGCTTTAGGTCCAGATACGGTGAATCTTCCAGGTCTCACAGAGATTGGAAACATAAGAGATATGATGATAGTGAAAGGGTTACTCCTGCACATAAATTTAATGCTTGGGCAAAGGACAGAAAGAAAACTGGTGCAACTCCAGGTAAATACAATGTGTTTTTGAATAATTTTTAGCTCTACTTTGATAAATTATAGGCCTGAACAATGAAAAAGATGAACATCTTAAGTGGGATAACACAGTTGACAGAGAAGATTGGGAAGAAGAACAAAAAAGACTGGATAGAGAGTGGTATAACATGGATGAAGGATATGACGATGAAAATAACCCATTTGCCAGTATAAGTGAAGAATATACAAAGAAAAAGGAAGAACAACTGGAACAAAGAAAAAAGAAGAGGATGAGTGCTCAGCAGAGACAAATCAACAAAGATAATGAACTATGGGAGAGGAACAGAATGCTCACGTCAGGTTATATTATTTACATATTTATCTCTTGGTGTTAATATCAATGTTTTTGATGCAGGGGTTGTACATTCAGTAGACTACAATGAGGATTTTGATGAAGAATCAATTGACAGAGTACATCTTTTAGTTCACAATATAGTACCGCCATTTCTGGATGGTAGGATTGTATTTACTAAGCAGCCAGAGCCTGTTGTACCTGTCAGGTAATATTAAGTTAAAGCTTCAGTATTGAAACTCACTTTGATTCTGCTTATGTTGCAGAGATCCAACTTCTGATATGGCCATGGTGGCTAGGAAAGGTTCCCACCTTGTGAAAGTTTTCAGAGAACAAAAAGAACGAAGGAAAGCACAAAAGAAACATTGGGAACTGGGAGGTACCAAGATTGGTAACATAATGGGTATCAAGAAGAAAGAAGATGAAGAAGACAAGAAGTACAACAAAGATGATGACTCTACTGACTATAAAACTGATCACAAGTTTGCTGAACACATGAAAGGTAAATGGGTGCTTATTATGTTCACAAGATGAAATTTTTTGAATTTCTTATCAAGGTAATAACGAAGCATCAAGTGATTTTGCCAGGAGGAAGTCTATCAATGAGCAAAGAAGATATTTACCGGCTTTTGCAGTGAGACAAGAATTGTTAAATGTAATTAGGGAAAATAATGTTGTTATTATTGTTGGTATGTTGGAGAATAATCTTGAATGAAGTAAATGATGGAGAGTGTTTCAGGTGAGACTGGAAGTGGGAAAACCACTCAGTTAACACAGTACCTTCATGAAGAAGGTTACAGTAAGTATGGAATGATTGGGTGTACCCAGCCGAGAAGAGTTGCTGCTATGTCGGTAGCGAAGAGGGTCAGTGATGAGATGGGTACAGCTCTAGGGGATGCAGTTGGATATGCCATTCGATTTGAAGACTGTACCTCAGAGAACACTGTCATTAAATACATGACTGATGGTTTGTATCAATATTTCATTTAGTTTATTATAAAGGATCTTTATTGAAAATAATTTAAAAAAAAAACTAGTTTTGTTGACACACTTGAAATATTCGCTCCATATATTCTGATGTCCATATACAGGGCGTAAAGGTAAGTGTATGTATCCAAAATGCAACCATATCCCCGAAAAACTTTTTCAAATGTTTTTAACAATTGGCAAAGTGGCATCGTTGTGTTTATTTCGATTGATTCGAATTCAGTTTTTATATTTCATTGGCCTTTTATGGAGTTATTTGAAAAAAATGTAATATTTTTATAGCCAGTCATTCCAAATGTTTCAGCATAAAGGGTATAGCCGAATCTACCCCCACGACTTGTTCTATCGACAATTGGGGAGTCATTTTGGAAAACGTACATTAACTTTTTTGGAAAACTTATTGATATTAATTAACAATTAATATTTGAGATACATTTTTAAGTATCCGGTGGCAATCAGTAACATTTGATGGCAGTTTTGACGACAAACGCCATCATCAGCCGACCTAATAAATGGTTGAAGAGGACTTGTCCATGGAGAAGACCTCATCACGGCAAACAAAGGCATAACCTGCTCTCAAGCCAACACATTAGCTCATAAAATTAAGTTTGTTTTGATTGCTAATACATAAACTAAAAAAAATATATCATTTTATGCTATTTATTTATTTCAAGTAAGTAGCATTCATGCTAGATAGATATTTGTCAACAATGGTAAAGCCGGCACTATTCTCATAAACAAATAATTTGCTATTTCAAACAGACAAAAATCTCCAATGAGACCACTGATTTAATGACACGACAATGAGAAATGCAGTGAGTTCTTTTGGCAGAGTCGAGCATGTTGAGCTATGCAAAACTATAAGATAACTTATTAGAGGGCAGACGCGCTGGACCAACATGTAGCTAGTGCAAAAAAACTCTGGAAGAAAACAGGGGAATTAACATGACTTAACAGAAGCTGAGAATAAAAAGAACATAAATTTATGCCTTAATGGGTAAGGATGGCACAGTGTACAGGGCTCGTACGGAAATGCTAAAGGTGGTAAAAAAAAAATTATTCACAGTTATATGAAGATCAAAACCAATCAAAGACAACATACCTACAGAAGAAGTGACAAATGCTATAGAATCGATGAAAAACGGCAAGGCAGTAACTGTTGAAATGTTAAAAACTGGTGGACGGAATTTACACAAAGGACAAAGGAGACTGGCAAAAATGCCTCAAAGAAGAAAAAGTGCCTTATAAACACTTGAAAAATACCGTCCAGTAAGCTTTCTCTTCTATCAGTAATGTACAAAGTTTTCATCAGGATAAGCACAACAAATACACCAAGCCACTCTGTACTTGGCTTTTATCGACTACGAAAAAGCTTTGGCTCAATCGCAAAGCAGGCGATTATGGATGCATTGCTTAGCCAGGCGGTAGACAAAGCATAGGTAAACCTATTGGGATCGCTACAGCGACAGTCCACCTTGATGATATTGAAGTTGGAATTAATGTAGAGCGAGATGTACGGGGTGACGCAAAATCACCTATTTTTTCTCCGCCTGCCTTCAATAAGTATTCCGTAATCAGGATTGGGAACAGGATGGCATAAAGATCAATGGTGCAAAATACAAGGATAATATATATTTAAAAATAAACCTGAAAAAGAGTCAGGTTATGTTCAATGAATTTGCCGAGGACAGAAGTATTTCAGTTTTACAAGGGGATTTGGAGATTGTGGACCACTTTATATATCTTGAGTAGAAGATTTCAATGAAGGAGATACCGTTTACAATTAATTTAAAAACGTTGAGTAGTACAGAGAGAAATGGAAAGATGTATGCTTGGTAACATACGAGACGATACAGAAAGCCCTGCACATGGATCAGGGAACAAACGAAATTGTGTGACATCATTGGAAGAGTAAAGCAATTGAAATGGAGATGGGCAGGTCATATAGCGAGGCGATATGATAATAGGTGGACCAAAATAATCAAGGAGTGGATACCCCATGATCATAAACGTCTACGAAGAAGACCGATAACACGATGGACTGGCATCAGAGGAAATTTCAGGACCGCGCGAGTTGTAAGCATGCCGAAGAAATCTTCACCCTGAGTTGGCTAAGTGTTATTCCAATGTAATCTTTCCTCGATTTTTCAAATATTGTGTGATTCGATACCCTCAGATCGTTTGATGGGATTTGGCACGGCTTGACGCGTACAAAGTACGATTTTAAATATTTTTACTTGTGTTTTTTCTTGCATTCTTTGCAAATTTTTATACATTACACTATTCCAAGTACACTTATGCAGTGTATTAGATGTGTTTTAAAGTTATTTAAAAATAAACTGAAGTAAAAATTATGGATGTTGTTCGAAAAGTCCTTGGCTTGATACAGAGATGGTCGTAGTATGACCAAAAAAAAATGACTATGATATTTTTTAAGCATGATTCGTTGATGTCTTGTTTACTTACTTGCTTGAAGCGATGAAGTCAAGCATTAACATTTTCTGAAAAATGGATGAAATTAAATTTTACACTTCAATCCATTTTTTTTATAAAATGTAGGACCCCTCAATTTTAATTACAGGAATTCTTTTGAGGGAAAGTCTGAGAGAACCTGACTTGGATCATTACAGTGCCATCATAATGGACGAAGCTCACGAGAGATCTTTAAGCACTGACGTACTATTTGGGCTTTTACGCGAGATTGTCGCCAGAAGACACGACCTGAAGTTGATCGTAACATCAGCCACGATGGACAGTAGCAAATTCTCAATGTTTTTTGGGAACGTACCTACTTTTACCATACCGGGGCGAACCTTTCCTGTTGAGGTCCTCTTCAGCAAGAACCCCGTAGAAGATTACGTCGATGCGGCGGTTAAACAAGCGTTACAGATTCACCTGCAACCTCCCTCAGGAGATATTTTGATTTTCATGCCTGGTCAAGAAGACATTGAGGTTACTTGTGAGGTGAGTTTAGATAATTATGGTACTGTTCAAACAAAACGTTTTGGTACTGGGAATTTTCAGTTTTTATTGTTTTCTCTTAATACAATAAAACATCATAAAAGGTGATTGTAAATTATCAAAACTAAATGGTCATCATTAGCTATAGTTGATAATGAGGCACAATGATAACTACAAGTGATAATCCGGTAATATGTATTTTATCTTAAAGAACAAATAATGGAGAAAATATTTCAGGTGAGTACTGTTTCAAGAAAAACAATAATCTGTAGTAACTTTAACCCATTACGGAGTAAGAATGTTAATTTTGATAATTATATCGATATTAGGTAGGAAATAGGATTATGTTAACGGGAAAAATAATTTAAAAAATCGCTTTTCAAAAATAATATTTATTATGGCTTATTAATTGACTGTTGCAGAAAGGCAACATTACAATCAAAACGTTATTATATTAGGGGGACCGAAAAGTAATTAAAATTTCTTCGATGAGCTCATTCACAGTCAGTTTGTGTCGAGACACGGTTCCGCAAACACGGAAGTTTTATTGTTACGTTGAAGCTTGGTTGTAAATTTGATTTTTTGGTTAAAAAGTTTTTGTTCTACCAAGGAGGAAACATGTCAAGGCTTCCTAATCGTACTTACGTCATTGTATGCTCTTTTTGTTCGATCAAGGAATGAAGGCAAACGAAGCAGTGATAAAAATTACCGATACTTACGGGGCTGTTCTGAAACTAAACAAGTGTCATATATCGTTTAAAAAGTTATAAAATAGAAATAGAAATCTGAAAGAAGCCGCATGAAATGGACGAGTCCAAAAATTATATGATGATATCCTGAAAGCGATGGTGGATTCAGATCCTCGTCAAAGAATTGAGGAATTATCACTGAAGATTGGTTGTCCATGGTCTACAGTTCAGGATCATCTTCGTCGCATAGGAAAATTATACAAGCAAGGAATTTGGGTTCCTCATGAATTGACGGAGACGGCGCTCGATCACCGACGTACCATCTGCGCATCTCTTTTGCCTCCGTATGAAGCCGATTTGTTTTTGCGACGAATTGTAACTGGAGATGAGAAGTGGGTGCTATACAACAATCCTGTACGAAAAAGGCAATGGCTTTCTTCCGGAGAAGCACCTGCTCCGACACCTCGACCATCACTAACAATAAAGAAGGTCCTTGTTTGTGTGTGGTGGGATTTTTTTTGGAATCATGCACTATGAATTGCTTGAACCTGGTCAGACCGTTACAGCCACAGTGTTTTGTGAACAACTCGAGCGAATGTTCTGTTTTAGTCATTAACAAAAAGCGATCCATCCTTCAATACTATAACGCGAGGCCCCACGCTGCAAAAATAACACAGAAAAAAAAAATAAAGGAGCTTAGATTGGAACTTTTACCTCATCCACCCTATTCACCAGATCTCGCGCCGTCAGGTTACCGCCTTTTCAGATTGTTGGAACATACATTAAGAAGCAAAAGAAATTAACAATCTTGGAGAAATGAAAACTCACTTGGAAAAGTTTTTCAATGAAGACTCGAAGGGACTTTTTTAAAAAGGATATCGAACCACTTACGCTTACGCTGGGAAAAGTGTTAGAAAATGATGGAAATTATTATGTTGACTAGTATTTAAGATTTCTTTAATAAATAAATGTTTTTCGCCAGCAACAAAAAAAAAATTGATTACTTTTCGGCCCCCCTAATATATTATAATATAGTTAGGAGGTATGCATATTTTTACAGCAGTTGTTTCGTTTATTAAAACACTGAGTATACCCACTGCAACCTGGAAACTTACATCTCATTCTTTAATTTGTGTAAACAGGTCAGTGTCCGTATTGGTTCAGCCTAACATCTTTTGAACATTTTGAGCAGGACCTTTCTTTTTTTTATTTTGAATTAGGCATGCAATATCGTTATAACGATTTATACGGTTCGCTATAATATATTCGCATAAAGTCTCAGCTATAGCTACTCTGAATTCAGCAGAGCTGATAATTTTACTGGCACTTCCGTTTTCGGCGTTTATTCTTCTGTATAAGAGCTATGAATTATCTATAGCCATGTCCAAAAAATGAAAAAAAGTCTTAGATATCAGCGTGTACTACGAAGTCGTATTTTGTAGTGACCCATGACAAAATATAATAGGTGGACACCACCCATATGTCGATTATATTCTGCTACAACGAAAGAACGTTCAACAGAAATATACTGTTTTCGGGGCTTGTCGAATCTCCTTACTTCAGAAATAGGATCCTTTCCTGCAAAGTTCCCTCCAAGCCACCACAGCTACATCAACTCCACTCCAACATGCCACGACTGGATAAGTATTCGATAAGTGGTAACGAGGTGTAATAATTATCGAAGAACAGCTAGTAGTTCTGGTTGCTAGGCACATCGCAGGCAAGGCGTATCACCACATTAGATGATGCACCTAACTGAGGCTCGCTGTCTGCGCATCTGTTCTCCTGTCCACTGTAAACTTCCAGTTACACCACATATTACAAAAAGTTTGTACCCCCATTTATGAGGTTTGTAGGATAAATATTGTTTCAACATACTTCGAGCTGTTGTGGAACACATTTGTTCATCAACAGATAAATGTGCTTCAAGGGGAACTTTTTCAAAGTTGTGGTTGAGTTTCTCAATCAAAGGCCAGGAAATATCAGATTCAAATATACAGTAGTAAAAATCAGTCACTAACGCGCAATTTTACAGTTATGCAACAAAACAAAATCAATAAAACTACTTGATTACTGAAAATTAAATTCTTACCTTTTCTCAATCAATCTCATCAATTTCAATAGCCAATTATCAGGATTTCCACAATAAATCGCTCCTCGTAATGGAACTGGAACTTGAACGACATAATCCGGTTTGTACGTGTGCTGCCATCTAGTTGGTTGGTCAGTTACTAAATAGTTAGAATGCTTCTCTGCCGATGTACAGCGCTGCGTAAAAATGATCGATCTACCTTTGATATATTATTATATAAACTTAAATGGTATGTTGTAGACATGCAACACGGCTCCATAAAGGGCTAAATTGAGGAATTGAGAAAAATTTACACAGGGTTATGTTAGGAGAATACAGAAGTTGTTGAATGTGCAAAAATAATCACCTTCCCAGTTAATAGTTTAGTTGAGGGCCTCATACTTCTTGGGTGCACAAATCGTTTCCAACTAGCGTCAGAAACAGTCAGGATTATTCCTTCATTATTTATTAACTAAAAACCGTTACAATCATCGTTACTGCGCCGAATCCTGACTGTCAGAAACTGTTTGACGCTAGTTGGACGAACATAATATGTATATTGTCTCGATATATTTAAATTTAACCCTACGAAAAAATAACGAGTATGTTTGTATGAAGGTATTGGCGGAGAGACTCGGCGAAATCGACAACGCTCCAGAACTCTCAATCCTGCCTATTTACTCGCAACTACCTTCCGATCTTCAAGCAAAGATCTTCCAGCGTTCACCTGAAGGTATTCGCAAATGCGTTGTAGCAACTAATATAGCAGAAACATCTCTTACGGTGGACGGAATAATTTTTGTTATCGATTCTGGATATTGCAAATTGAAAGTATACAATCCAAGAATCGGTATGGATGCACTACAGGTTAGCTGTGTTCGTAAAATGGGTTTTTCTGTAAGATGAAGCAATGTATTTTATAGATTTATCCAATCTCTCAAGCCAATGCGAATCAAAGATCAGGTCGTGCTGGTCGGACAGGACCTGGACAAGCCTTCCGTCTGTATACAGAACGCCAATACAAAGACGAACTCCTCATAACTACAGTTCCCGAGATCCAGAGGACGAAT